>JALAZF010000626.1:0-1200000 GCA_022829125.1 Lathyrus tuberosus | reverse complement strand
CACAATAGCAAGTAGTTCTTTTTCAGTTGTGGCATAATTAACTTGTGCCTCATTTAAAACCTTACTTGCATAGTGTATAGCATGGAAATTTTTCTCCTTCCTCTGGCCAAGTACCGCTCCAACAGCATAATCGCTCGCATCGCACATAAGTTCAAAATATTTAGTCCAATTTGGAGCGATTATTATTGGAGCGGTAACTAACTTTTCTTTTAAAAATTCGAAAGCGCGAAGACATTCATCGTCAAAAAGAAATACCTGGTCCTTGCTTAGCAAGTTGCTCAATGGTCTAGCCACCTTTGCAAAGTCTTTGATAAAACGCCGATAAAATCCGGCATGCCCAAGGAAACTCCGGATTCCTTTCACATTGGTCGGAGGAGGCAACTTCTCGATCACTTCAACTTTAGCTCTATCAACCTCAAGGCCTTTGGACGAAACTTTGTGGCCGAGCACAATTCCCTCTGTTACCATAAAGTGACACTTCTCCCAATTCAACACTAGGTTTGTCTTCACACACCTCTCTAGCACAGTTTCCAAATTTGTCAAGCATAAATCGAACGAACCTCCAAAAATGGAAAAGTCGTCCATAAACACTTCCATTGTCTTTTCTATTAAGTCGGAGAAGATGGCTTGAACGCACCATTGGAAAGTTGTCGGCGCATTACATAAACCAAAAGGCATCTTACGATACGCAAAGATACCAAAGGGACACGTAAAGGCCGTCTTCTCATGATCCACCAGGTCAACCGCAATTTGGTTATACCCCGAATATCCATCTAAAAAACAATAGAACTGCTGCCCGGATAACCTTTCTAACATTTGGTCCATAAACGGTAATGGAAAATGATATTTTCTTGTCGCGGTGTTGAGCCGTCTATAATCAATACACATCCTCCACCCCGTCACTGTTTTTGTTGGAACTAACTCATTTTTTTCGTTTCGAATCACGGTCATTCCTCCTTTTTTTGGTAAAGCATGGACTGGACTAACCCAAGGGCTATCGGAAATCGGGTAAATCATACCGGCTTCCAATAGCTTAACCACTTCTTTTCTCACCACCTCTTTCATTGTTGGGTTCAAGCGGCGTTGCGGTTGGGCTACCGCCTTGAAATCTTCTTCCATCAAGATACGATGCATGCAATAAGCCGGGCTAATTCCTTTTAAATCGGAAAGGACCCAACCTATCGCATCTTGATTTTTCTTCAAAACATGAATTAGACGACCTTCCTCTTTTTTTGACAACACGTTACTAATGATAATCGGCTTGTTACCACCGTCATCAAGATAAGCGTCTTTTAAATTGGAAGGTAAGACATTCAATTCAAGTGGTGAATTCTCAACTTTCAAATCCTTTTTTAATTCTTCCGGTTCTACCTCCCATGGTTGCAACTCTTTGAGGGAATCAAGCTCTTTTAAGCACTCTTCAAGAGCTCTTTCTTCTTCTTCGGAAAATACTTCAAAAGAATCATTAAGAGCCATTTCCAAAGAAGAGATTTCATGTACATGCTTAGAAACCTCCACAGTTGCTTCTTCAATTGCATCGATCCGAAAGCTATCATGTTTGGAATGTTTCATAGCTTCGAAAAGATCAAAACAAGCCTCTTCATTTTGAACCCTCACCTTCATCAAACCGTCATCCACATCAATCATCATACGGGCGGTTTTCATGAAAGGTCGGCCAAGAATTAACGGTGCATCTTCATCTTCCTCCATATCGATAACAACAAAATCAACCGGGAAGAAAAATTTGTCAACTTTTACCAAGACATCTTAAGCTAACCCATGAGGGTGAGTTGTGGACTTGTCGGCCAGTTGCAAAGTCATACGAATGGCTTTCATCTCAATGTTCCCAAGCTTCTTTACAATGGACAAAGGGATAAGATTAATGCTTGAGCCCAAATCAATTAAGCCCTTTCTAATATAGATGTCACCAATGGTAACCGGCAAAGTCACACGCCCCGGATCAACTTCTTTTTTAGGAAGAGTTCTTTGGATGATTGCATTACAACTCGCGTCAAGAACAATAGTTTCCGGTTCCGAATACCTCCGCTTCTTCGTGAGAATGTCTTTCATGAACTTTGCATACTTTGGCATTTGTTCCAAAGCTTCGGCAAACGGAATGTTAACTTGTAATTGCTTGAAGATGTCCATGAACCGCGTATAGTGCCTCTCATTGTCCTTCTTTGAAGGAGCATGAGGATATGGTAAGTTTTGGATCGGAATAGCGCTCACTAATTCCTTTCCCTTCTTTACTCTCCTAAGCCTCTCTTTTTTCTTCAACTCCTCATCACTATTATTTTCAACTTCAACCATGTCATTACTTTTATTTTCAACTACACCTTCACTTTCACTTTTATTTTCAACTGCTTCCTCATCACTACGATCCTCCACAAGACCATCAAGTTTTTCTTCCTCCATTTTTTTCTCCTTTTCTTTCTCCAACTCCTTCCTACTTCTAGTAACAATCGCCTTGCAATGCTCCTTAGGATTCACTTGAGTATTCGCGGAAAAGGAATGACCCGATTGTTGTTCGGCAATTTGCTTGGCAAGTTGCCCCACTTGGTTTTCAAGATTCTTAATCGCCGCATCACTACTCTTTTGATTGGCCATAGACATTTGCATGAATTGAGTCAAAGTGTCTTCCAATTTAGAGCTAGCAACCGGAGGTGGTGGAGGTTGATACGGATTTTGCCAGTTTGAAGGACCGGCACCATAACCTTGATTATTTTGATAATTTGCTCGCGGTTGAAATCCTTGATTTCCTTGATAATTTTGTTGAGAATTGTGTTGTTGTTGGTAAGGTTGTTGTTGTCTACCTTGATAATCCCTTTGATTTGCCATATAGTTCACTTCTTCAAAACCCGGAGGAGGACAAAATTCGGTGTCATGCTCCCCCTTACAAAGTTCGCAACAAGCTACTTGCTTACTTCTGCTCGGCTCCTTCATTTCTTTGATTTGTTGAGTCAAAAGCTCCACTTGTTGAGAGATAAGCTTGTTTTGCGCGAGGATCGCATCGTTAGTCCCCAATTCAAGGACACCGGGCTTCTTTTGAGAGTTGCCACGGCTTTGACTTTGAAGATCGTTTAGAGCCATTCTATTGATAATATCAGTTGCTTCCTCGGCATTCTTTGCCATCAAACTTCCTCCCGCAGTGGCATCCAACCAAGTCTTACAATTCGGTTGGAGACCATTCTTGAAGATATGAATTTGTGTTAACTCATCAAACCCGTGACCTTTACATTTGCGAAGCATGGACTTGAATCGTTCCCATGCTTCATTGAGGGATTCATTAATGCCTTGAGAGAACACTAAAATTGCTGTTTTTGACTCCATGAAACGGTTATGAGAGAAGAACCGTTCAATAAATTTTTCCTCCAAGACATTCTAATCGGTCATCACGGCAGGAGTTTGATCGAGGTACCAATCCTTTGCCTTGCCAAGCAAAGCATGCGGAAATAATCTTTTAAAGAGAGGTAACTCTTGTGCTGGATCTACACCGGCCGCTAATGCAGTCTCATAGAATTTTGTGAGAAATGCAAAAGGATCTTCATGGTCCATTCCGGTGAATGGACTTCCATACAATAAATTCAAAGTTCTAGTTTTCATTTCAGCTTGCCTTCCTTGATTGTTGTTGGCAAACTGAGCGGTATGTCGTGGACTGTTCACACAAGGTGTGGATGCGGGAGGTGGAGGTGGTGCTCCAGCCATGATTGGTGGAAATGGTGGTGGTGTTATAGTAGAACTTCCTTCTTGCTCTTGTCTTTGTCTCGCAAGTTGCCTCCTCCGTCTAGTTCGGCTATTGAGTCTACGAGCGGTTCTTTCAATCTCAGGATCGAAGAGAAGTTGGTCCGCCGGTAGTTGCCCTCGCATAAACAAAGTCTGCACACTAAACCAAACAAATCAACAAGCACAAGAAAAATTTGTAACAAGTCTAAAACTTCACAACTATTGCAATGCTTGCAATATCAAATAACAATCCCCCGCAACGGCGCCAATTTGTTGAAGTACAAATAGAGTTCGGGTTTAGTGTTATCGTTCCACAGAGATTGTTCGTGATATTACCGCCGTTCGACAGTCGTAACGTTTTAAACTTTAGAGTAACAAGGGGTTTTAGGTTGTTTTCGCAACGGTTGCATTCAAAGTTAATTAAAAACGGTAAAGGATTGTTTTAACGGTTTATAAAAACATGTCAAGGTTAGGGTTCGACAAACCACTTTGCACGTATATAATCGATAAATGCTAATGAACTCGGTTAAATGATAAATACAATCACATATCCTCCCAATATGTTTATCTCTAACACATATTGTGAGTTTTGCCATTTTGATCCTTTGTTGATTTCTCACACAAACTATCAAAATGACAACATTAAAGTTCAATATTTGGTGAACATCACACACATTGCTATCTCTAGCCAATGTACATTGATGGATGACAAACCTAGGTAAAGAGTTGGAGCATATTTCTCAATCATGAACCAACACAAAGAATAAACATAAAATCAAGGTTTATCATCATACATTCATCATCCAAGAGTTCACTAGATAGGATCAATACATATACATATAAAGTAAAGGTTTACTTACATCTAACCTTGACACAAAAGAGAGATTAGCTACACATCTTCATGGTAGCTTGCACAACAAGTAATGGACAAAGTTTTTGGAGCATCAATCTTCAAGAATCAAAGATTGAAGCATAAAAACTAAGAAACTAGAAAAATGGGTTTCAATGGAGTTTTTCTCTCCAAAATATCTCTAGTACAAAAAGTGAGAAGATGAAAAAGTAGTAGGTAAGTTAGTATCCTCTCAATGCAACAAACATCAGCCTAAATAGAGGTAATTCCCAGAAAGGAGCGTCGGGCAGTGCACAAACGGCCGGGCGAAAGACACTTTCCAGCTCACGTGACAGCTACAAAGCCAAAAGTGGGACATATATTTTTCCAAGAGCGCCGGGCGAAATACATGTACCGCCGGGCGATGTGCAATTAACGGCCGGGCGAAGCAGGAGGTGCAGCAGTGCCAAGCTACTGGAACTTGGTATGAAACATTGGGAATTTGGGGTGAAGCTGCGCATGTGGAGTGCCGGGCGAAATATCCCAAGCGCCGGGCGAAAGAGGAAAAGCGTCGGGCGGTCAAAGAGGCGCAGCAGTGCCAACTCTCTGTAACTTGAATTGAAAACTTGAGAAATGGGGGAAACCTACCGCCTCTGCATCGCCGGGCGGTCAAGAGGCGCAGGACCAAAAAACAAGACTTTTTCCAACTTCAAAATCAGTTTGAATTGAAAGCGATAAACTAACCAGAATACCTGCAAAAAGTAGCAAACACATCAAAGCACCATATGGCCACAAAAATGCCAGACCAGCTTAAATAATAAGTCGTTTTTCGATTAAAGCGATTAACAGAGCTCAAAAGGTGTAAAAATAACCTATGAAAATAGACACATTTTCACACCTAACAGAAACCTCTTTTGAATTTCTTCTAACCTTAGAACTGTTCAACAATTTAAGGTTTAATTCTCGTGTTCGCACTGCGAACTCCCGTTCGCCCAGCGAACATATGCCGCCCTAGATATTGCCAAAATAGTGTTTTCCACGCTTCTGGGTAATTTATGTTCTCCTTGAGTTCGCAGTGCGAACTCTTGGCGAATTCGCTCGCCTCCAGTTTGTACACCGAACATGACAGCAAACCAGCATTTGTTTCGACCATAACTTTTGAACCGTAACTCAGTTTTACGCGCGATCGGAGGCGTTGGAAAGCTTATCCAATGCTCTACAAGACAATGACAAAATATCATTGCTTGTATACCTACAAAAATGAGAGAGAAAATAATTAAACTCAATGATATTTACACTAAAATTCTGGTATCACAGTCCCAGATGTCACATAACATGTCGAGACATCTGGTCTGTTATCAACAACATATACAAGATATATACAATTAAAGAAGTTGCTGAAAAGTAAATAGCACACAAGAATTGTTTACCCAGTTCGGTCTAACAACCTACATCTGGGGGCATACCAAGCCAGGAAGGAAGTTCACTATCAGCAGTATCAATTCATAGACCCTACAATCAACACACCCGTTGATGATCTACTCACTTAATCACTACCTAATGACCCTTCTACCTAAGCTCACCCTAGATAAGAGACTCCATCTCACTTCCAATCATCGCAATGATGTCTAGCAGTCAACACCTCAGCCACTGCATCATTAACTTGATTACTAATAACTCTTCAGTCACATAAAAATAGAAGACACACTTTTATGCCTATACTCAGCCAAGACTCTTGACTGAGAACACCATCTTGGAGTTGCTTAAAAGCTCCCTCCAAGAACAATACATCTCTTGCCTATAGGCTTAGAGATAAACACGATGACCATCCCACAAACCAAGTGGTTCATCGACCAACACAGCTCTTATAATTCATATGATGGCTGGCTATTTTTTCTAGGTTACAAGGCTTCTATTTATAACCTATACCCAACTGGATTTGGGCTTCAAATCACAGCATATCAGCTGCTACAAATCTGCAAAAGATTCTCCTACAAAATAGGTATTCAATCAAATCCTTCCTAATTTATCTCCATAATTAGAAAGTCATTACTCTTCAATATTCTTCTTGATTCTGACTTGAATCTTCCAGACCTATAAATCAGCTCCACAAAGGATACATAATATTTCCAGGATCTTATGTATCTTTTAAATCTTCACTTTTTAATTCAGCTACAAGATCTTCTCCATAAGAATAGGAACAAATCTCCAAATAGTTTCCTAAAAAGTCTCCAAGATCCTTTTTATGAAATCTAATTAAATCTGCACTTTGTTCCTAATTAATCTCCTTGGCCTGTGTATAATGATGAGGTATATCCAAAAAGATCTCATCAGATCAAATCAAATCTGTCAAGAGATATACAATAGTAGCACCTGCTGTAACAGACAATGATGTTGTGACATCTCCTTTGACATCTTGATTAACCATCACAGAGCAGCAGCACAACATGTCAAGACATCACACTTGACATTTAACTAATATGACAGAAACTGAACATAACCAGTTAGTGCATAACAACATGTCAAGACATCCTACTTGACATTTCACAACCTGCAACTAATCTGTTATGCCAGATACACATACATCATGTTAAAACACCTTCAGTGACATAAGAACTAACATAAAGGTTTTAACAAAATTTAGCCAACATACATACTGCATAGCTACAGAACTAACAAACTCCCCCTTTGGCAAATTTTGGCTAAAACCAACAATCAGAGATACCATCATCAGAAGACAGTCACAGATTGTTAGCACAGTCGACCACACATCAGCAACTTCACAACAACAGAGTAACACTCAACTACATATGCACACAATCACAACCTCACACAGTTAGTGGCAGAGGTACACAAATAAATATTAGAACATCATATGGGGCATCTGATATCAGCACATCATGCAATCACACACTCTCCCCCTTTTTAGCCATATTTGACAAAGCAATAGCACACCAGAGCAATATCCATAGACAAGAGAGTACATGAGAGTACATTAATACAGACCAAGCACAAAAAGTTCCAAAGGCAAACTCTGAATCATCCAACCAACATACTCAGAACAGAACAGACTATTCTACATCCTTGTGAGACTGGTTCAAATACGAAATCCAGACACAATAGCTGAACAAACCTACTTCTCTCCCCCTTTTTGGCAAAAAATTGACAAACATTGGGGTAAATGTACACTTCTGGTTCAATCCATTGACACACCAGGTCTAAACTGTCATGTCCACCATGAACTTCACCAGTAACACAATGTCACGACATCTTGTCTGACATAACACCCTCACCAGAGCCAAAAACAATCTTGATAAACAACTGCACTACTTCAACAACAAAAGTTTAACTCCCCTTATCTAAGATAACCAGTGCTCCTTTGCAAGAAGAACACCTTAAATGAATGGAAAACATAAGACTCATCTTCATGTCTTCAAGACCGCACCCTCTGTTCAACACACCTGCTGAACGCATTCACTTAATGCTTGATCCTCAAACAACACTAGTACATTTAACTGACAGAAGTTGCTCCTTCAACAAGAAACACCACAAAATCACCAATGATATCCCATGACACCTTTATGATCATATAGTAAGAAAGTATCAGGATCACATCCTTGTACTACAACCAACAAACTCTTAGATTGATACCAAAATCACCATTGATCCCTCTCATCCAGAAACCATCCATACCCTGTACAACTCCACCTTGAATTTTACAGCCATAGACATTCTTGTTCCTTGAGATACAATCCAATTGAATCAGGAATGCTTTACACAATCAACCACAAGTTCTGAAGCACAAACACACTGCCTTCCACTACACTCTAAGTAAAGTCCTCTTAATTTGAATTAATAACACACACCAAGACAAGTGTGACATCTCCCATCAACAAAGACCCCTACAGAGTTCTTCCAAAAACTGCAGAGAAAAATAAATTCTCCCAGACACAAACAAAACAGTCTTTCAGACTCCTCCTCAGAAGCATGTGCGCACATGATTCAAACAATTAGCTTCATATGGCTAGAACCATACATGTCCTATTAAGAACACACCAAAACGCCATCCAGCAGCCTAATGTCATAGCATATTATCTGACATTATATCCTCATAAGAGGCAACCAATCTCCATAAGCTTGATCAGCATGCATGCTTCACAATATATGCACCTTTGCAGCAAAATCCATAGACAAGAACTCCCCCTATCATGGTTAACCAATGCTCTAGATGAAGATTAACATTTGAGCATCAGATCTTCACACATTTGCTGAGCATATTCACATACTGTACTCTCACTCCTAGAGAACACATCCAATTATCCTGACTGGTTTGACACTGCTCACAAACTCCACAAATTCTCAGCTTACTTAAAAGCTTTACTGAGATCTAATCTCTTCAAGAGAAAGAACAGCTCTTAAACAAAACTTCCTGATCAAATCACCTCATCTGACACAATTCCTCTGCCATTACATCCACTAGTAGTTGTTGACACTAGTGAGGTCTTCAAAAATAGTAGTCATGCTTTGCCAGAACATACTACTAAAAACAATATCAGAATCTCCACATTCTAATCCACATAGTCAGAAACACCTCTTCTGACAAAAATGCTTGAGCATCCAACTCCACATGCACAATCTCCATCATCTTTCAAATATAACCATCAATAATCATGATGTTACAACATCATTTGGGACATCAGCTTCCGATCACCATTCAAAGGACTCATTGCGCATAGAAGTCCTTCAAGAAGCTCCCAATAAAACACAGCCAGAGCAGCTTATTCAGGTTATCATAAACACCTGAACACCATAGAGAGAAATAAACTCGTACACCATCTCTAAAGCAAAGAGTTCAGACTGCATACTTGCATACTTACATCAGACAAATACTTAGCTCCCGTCAAAGTATTTATCGTTAGTCAGATAAGACTATCTTCTCACACAAGGTAGGATAATTGGTCTGACATTCTTCTTTCGCACACATTAGACATCTGTTGATTCTTCTTCATGACAGACCATCATGACAACCATTCATACCGTAAAAACATTTCAGATTAGGTCAGTGTCTTGACCTTTCACTCCACCCTGAGCTAAACAAACTCCCTTGGCTGAAATAATGTTTCAACAACAGTTCCGACATCAGTCTAAATCACATTAAACATCTACTATGGATTTTGAGACAACAACCACAGTAATCCATACACATCTCTTGCAAGGGACACAAGAGGATCGACCATCAGTATCTGATCAACCTTCAAAACCAGACCATACGCACAAGCAGGAACCTGCATACTCTACATCTTTAGAATCTTCTTCTCAAACTTCTAATGTTCAGACCCCCTATCTAACTTTGAGATGTTGGATGTCATCCTTCTGCACCTAAAGAGGATATTCCCTCTAACAGGTTTCTGGAGCATACAAAAAAAACATTGACTGGTCATCACAAACAGATTGTTTAAAAAAATATGTTTCTCCCAACACTTCAACCTACAAGGATGCTCTTCATTCCTTGCAAAAAAAATGTTCCATTATGTGAGGACACCACATAACTGAACTCCAGCTTAAGAAGAAACTTCTCATGCAAATACCAGGGAACCATAATCCTTTGGTCCCAAAAAAACGCCAACTCCTCCTTGCTCCAAACACAAATCTGAAATGCTTATCCTAGATGGTTTTGATGACATTCCAACAATGAAGACACCAGTCAACCAGTTAGGTTAATACACCTCCTCTATGCAAGCCAGGAGTAGGTTCCAAACAGATGTGATCAAAACACATTTGCAATGCCAAATCTTTATCCACAAGATTCTGCACACTCTGCTAGTTTGATGTTACAGAACCTGGTAGAACATCATTCAAGAACAACACCATGAGATCCTTCGATTTAGACCCGTGGATGGTCTTTCAGAGAAGAGAGCACAAATAAATTGTATCCTTCTGATCTCTCATCAACAAACTTATTGAAAATGCCTTTATGAGTGGACTTGGGTCAAACCTTAAGTATCCTTGGTCACTTTAATAAGTCAGTCAATATTCTCCTCAAGTATCACAACACCATGTGATACACCTTCAGAGGAGAACAGAGTGTTGTGCCCTCAACACACAAAACCACCAGGAGTTTTCTGACAGATACATATGCAGCATAACACAGATAAAGAAAACCCCTCAGCCACACTCCAGGTGTAACAGGTCAGCATAGGCTAAAAATAAATCACCCTACAAAGCAGCTCACCACCAAAGCTACATGCCTGACAACTTTAAACAGAGCCAATACACACCCTATCATGAATAGTCCATCCTCCACTTCAAGGGACCATTCAAACAACATATGAACTGACCAAGTCCATACAACTTCTCAGCAAAGCTATCTTCCTTGCACATGATCCAGAAAGTATCTTCCCTAGGATCTCACCCAGAAAAACGAACAGGATGCCTGCTCTGATACCAATTAAAAATCTGGTATCACAGTCCCAGATGTCATATAACATGTCGAGACATCTGGTCTGTTATCAACAACATATACAAGATATATACAATTAAAAAAGTTGCTGAAAAGTAAAGAGCACACAAGAATTGTTTACCCAGTTCGGTCTAACAACCTACATCTGGGGGCATACCAAGCCAGGAAGGAAGTTCACTATCAGCAGTATCAATTCATAGACCCTACAATCAACACACCCGTTGATGATCTACTCACTTAATCACTACCCAATGACCCTTCTACCTAAGTTCACCCTAGATAAGAGACTCCATCTCACTTCCAATCATCGCAATGATGTCTAGCAGTCAACACCTCAGCCACTGCATCAACAGCTTGATTACCAATAACTATTCAGTCACATAAAAATAGAAGACACACTTTTATGCCTATACTCAGCCAAGACTCTTGACTGAGAACACCATCTTAGAGTTGCTTAAAAGCTCCCTCCAAGAACAATACATCTCTTACCTACAGGCTTAGAGATAAACACGATGACCATGCCACAAACCAAGTGGTTCATCGACCAACACAACCCTTATAATTCACATGATGGCTGGCTATTTTTTCTAGGTTACAAGGCTTCTATTTATAACCTATACCCAACTGGATTTGGGCTTCAAATCACAGCATATCAGCTGCTACAAATCTGCAAAAGATTCTCCTACAAAATAGGTATTCAATCAAATCCTTCCTAATTTATCTCCATAATTAGAAAGTCATTACTCTTCAATATTCTTCTTGATTCTGACTTGAATCTTGCAGACCTATAAATCAGCTCCACAAAGGATACATAATATTTCCAGGATCTTATGTATCTTTTAAATCTTCACTTTTTAATTCAGCTGCAAGATCTTCTCCATAAGAATAGGAACAAATCTCCAAATAGTTTCCTAAAAAGTCTCCAAGACCCTTTTTATGAAATCCAATTAAATCTGCACTTTGTTCCTAATTAATCTCCTTCACCTGTGTATAATGATGAGGTATATCCAAAAACATCTCATCAGATCAAATCAAATCTGTCAAGAGATATACAATAGCAGCACCTGCTGTAACAGACAATGATGTTGTGACATCTCCTTTGACATCTTGATTAACCATCACAGAGCAGCAGCACAACATGTCAAGACATCACACTTGACATTTAACTAATATGACAGAAACTGAACATAACCAGTTAGTGCAGAACAACATGTCAAGACATCCTACTTGACATTTCACAACCTGCAACTAATCTGTTATGGCAGATACACATACAACATGTTAAAACACCTTCAGTGACATAAGAGCTAACATAAAGGTTTTAACAAAATTTAGCCAACATACATACTGCATAGCTGCAGAACTAATATACACGATACGCAATATATACACTATAATGTAAACTATACAACATATGCACAAAATTTGAGGTTTATTGGTTGAATTAAGCCAATAAGTGCCAATTATTCACACTAAAAATCAGTACATTTAGCACTTATCATCAAGACCTAGCATTTGCTTCCAAAATCATGGAAGTATTTCACCGTGGGCTTTCTTCCTTTCCATAGCTCATAGAGACCGATTGAAGTGCCCTATCTCAGAGTGACCCTATTATGAATATAACAAGCTGTATTCATAGCTTCAGCCCAAAAATGATATGGCAAGCCCTAAGTATGAAGCATAACTTTAGCTGATTCTTGGATATCCAAGGTCTTTTGCTCAAAAATTCCATCAAGCTGAGAAGAAAAATTATAACTGATGTCTTGAGACTCACATAAATCAGTGAATTTTGAATTCTCAAACTCCTTATCATGATAGCTTCTGATCTTGACAATCCTACTCTTTTGCTCCTTCTGAACACTTTGACATAAAACTTTAAGAACTTCAAAGATGTATGATTTTTCTTTAAGAAAGTTTACCAATGTAAACCTAGAGAAATCATCCATAATCACATACACATACTTCTTTCCACCCAGACTTTCAGTCTCCATAGGTCCCATAACCCCCATGTGGAGAAGTTCCAATATCCTTGAAGTAGTCTGATGATGTAACATTGGTTGTGACATCAGGATCTGCTTCTCAACTTCACACTCACCACAGTCTTTCCCTTCTTCAACCTTTAGATCTGGCATTCCGTTGATTGCTCCTACAAATATGATTTCTTTCACTCTTTTGAGATGAAGGTTTCCAAGTCTTTGGTGCCACAACTTCGCTTCATTTTCTTGAGTTTTTGAACATGTGGAAGAGTAAGCAGTTATCTGAGGTTCCCAAAGATATCAGTTATCTTTAGGCCTTATACCCTTCATCAGAACATCATTTTTCTCATCTTGACTAGACATTCTAACTTGGAGAACATGACTAAGAAACCTTGATCACATAGTTGACTAATGCTGATGATGTTAATAGTCAGTCCCTTCACAAGAAGAACATCTTCCAACCTAGGTGATCCATCATCCATCAACTTACCAACTCCTTTAATTTCTCGTTTAACACCACCACCAAATATGACAGCACCTGTAGGCAGAAACCTAATATCCATTAGCAACTTCTGAACCCCTGTCATATGTCTATAACATCTACAGTCAAAGTACCAGGCTTCTTTTGTTGAGGCTCTCAAGGATGTGTGAGCTATAGGGTTAACACCCATATTTTTAACACTTCGCTTTTTGCTAACTGGCTTATCCTTGGACTGGAATGAGGGTATTTGATTTCCATACAATTTGTAACAGAATGGCTTTATGTAACCATACTCTCCACAGTAATGACATCTCCAACAAGATTGATAATTATTTGGAGGTTCATTATGTCTGTCAGAATGTTGTAACATGTTGTTAGACATTGTGGTCACCTTCTTTCTTTCATAAGGAAAGAACTATTCTTCAGTCATTCTTCTCTGTCTGTTATCAGAATGATAATGGACTTTTGTATCTTCTATTTGATCAGCCCTATTTTTCATCCTTCTCAAGGATTCAGTAACGTTATTGAGCTTAAAATTTAGGAGAGTTATCTCACTTTGAATATGAGAGACAACACCTAAGAGTTCCTTCTTCTCATTCTCCAATTCAGCTATGGCCTTTCACTACAAAAAAAAAAAATGAAATTTGCGACACATGAATTGCGACAGTTAAAAAAAACTGCCCTTAATTCTTGATTGTGACACTTGTCACGACATGTAGTTCTAAGTGTCGCCATATTTTAGCATATCTAGTAACATAGACACTACCTTATTTTCAATTTTTGTTTTGTTTTCCCACTTTTTTATTTCTTTTTGTTTTTCTATTTTTTTTCTCTTTCTTCTCACTCTTTTTTTCTTTGTTACTGTTCGTATCATCTTTCTTCTCGATATTTTTTTCTCTTCAACACTTTCTTTTGTTCAACCCTCAAAGGATGGATTCAGTGAAGCGAGAAGACGAAAGAATGAGAAAATATTGGATGGGTGAGACTGAATCAACCAAACTCTCCCTTCTTTTCCCTAAAATTAAATAGGGGAAAAATCCTATTATCTCAAACCCTAATATCGAAGAGACGAAGAGTTCCCTTTCACTTTCTCAAAGGAAGAATCGTAAAACGAATAAAAGGAAAAATGACTCCTCAAGCATGGCTCTCTCGCTATCATTGTATCCCTCTCACAAAATTCGTAGTTCTAAGGTATTTCTTAATAATTCTACCACTTATATGTTTTTTCTATTAATTTCGATTATTTTGATAATGTTCCTTTCATTGTATGGATTAATGAGGAATCAAAGCTTTAATTTATGGTTAAACCATCTTTTTTTTCTAGGTTATGTGAATTTCATTCATGGGCAATCATCGTATTACTTTTGTCGAATCTGTAGTTCAAAGGTAAACATGGTTAAACTATATGTATATGAAATAAAGTTCTATTGAATTATCTGTATATATATTGATGTGTATGTAACTGATTATATTCTAAGATTGAGATTTTTGAATGTTTTGTTGAATTTGAACAATCCACTATTTTGTGAATCATGATAGTTATTAAGTGCATAATGTTGTCAAGTAGCTTCTTGAGTTAATTTTAAGGGCTAATGGCTATGTCTACAGTTTTGTATCACTGATGAATAAACTATAACAATTCCAAGTAGAGTTGATTTAACATAATCATCTCATGAAAATGGTCCTGGACAGAAAATGGCTATGCCATCTAAAACATAGCTTATTACAAGTTATAAATAAATAATAATTCAACATGTAGAGAGTTCAAATGCATGCATGTTTCTTAGTTTCAATGCTTTATTAAACTTGAATCGACATGACCTTTACATATAAGTCTTGTTTGACAACATTGTGTCTCAAGAGAAGATCATTCTTTATTCCAGAAGAAAGGAATGGTTGTTGTGGATTATTTAAGGGGACACTTAGATGATGTGATTTTTGAGAAGTTGCATTGCCCTGCTATTTAACTTTTCTACTCATTTCTGGTTTTGATTTGGAAATTTTTTTTATCTTTTAGGTCAAGTTTGCATCACATACCTTTGAGTCATCATATATTTTTATACCCTACAACAATTTTATGTATTGTTTCTCTGTCTCTTGGCCATTATGATGTAATATAATAAAACGATATAGGTGATTCTTTTTATAATATTCACATAGTTCTTGATTGTGGTACTGTGTTTATTTTTTCTATTTGTTAACTATATAGAACTCTTTTAAATATCTGCATTTGTAACTTATTATATGTTTAGTGGCTGATCATGTTGTCCATTTTGTTCGTAGCTTTGCTCCTGCCAACACGAGTGATGATATTGGGATCAATAAGAGTGGCACCAATACCACATCGATTGATGTTAGAGGAACTGGAGCTAATTATGTTAAGGGTGTAGAAGAGCTCAGATTTGGAGCTTTCCTGTTCCTGGTTTAGGTACCAAAGACACTGGTGTGGATTCTAGGCAGCAAGTACCCACAATTGTGTTTAGATGTGACATGTTACTTCTTGGAAAAGAGGTGCACTTAAAACCATTGTCAGATGCAGATCGCATCAAGGTAAGAAATTTCTTTTACTATGGCAACTTGAAAGTTAAGCACTATTTTCTAATCAAGCAGATTAAGAAAGCCTTAAGAGGTGTGAAAGTAGAAATTACAAGGGTATGTGAAAGTAGAAATTACAAAGCCTTAGCAAGGTTAGCTTTAGACACACACAAATCATAGTTTATTTTAACATTGGATTTTTATTCTTGTTATTTCAATGCTGAATGTTACAAATGGAGGCAAATAAAAAATTGGGCATGTATCAATTTCTCAAGAAATGTCCAAGAAATGCAATATATACTTTATATGGGAGGAAAGAATGTAGTACTTATGCGACATGATCAGGTAATTTAGTTACACATTTTCTAAAATCAAGCATCTTGTGCAGCTGAAGAGAGCTCTTGCTCTCATTTCAAAAGGCGACAAAAATAACCATCTAAGATAATATTTTACAGGGATGGGGTATGGGATGGACAATACCAGGTTTTTCAATTCGAGCTCAATACAATCCGCAAGGAACTGACTACTGAGTCTAAGACATAACATCTCAAAATGGTTATATTTGTTTCTATTGATTATGAATTTATAACATACTTGAATTTTCAATATGTGTAGGCTCGTGCATCTTTGGAACCTGGTTACCAACCTCCAGTAACATTTGTGTGGTTCAGAAATGATATCACACTAGACTCTTCTCGAACAATCACAAAGACAGAAACAATGCCTATAGAAGTGGGAATATCTTGCTTGGTATAATTATAGAATATTTTGAAACTCTCCAATTGTATCTCCCAGAAATGTGATTACGAATGCAGGAGTTGAAACATTTCCAATTGGTTAATGGAATTTTTTAGGGTACAAGTAGAGCAGCACGTTATCATGTTATATGGGATGACAACAACTTCAATGCCGATTGAATATAAGCATATTTACTAAGTGTTACAAAAAGCTTAAGAGTCATTGATTGAATACAAATGATAACAGTTTGAGTATGTACAATATATAGCTAATACAATCATATTTTTTGTGCACATTCTCTGTATAAACTTAGTATCGTTGAGTTTGCTAACTTTATCTTTAACTTTGAGTCTGCTCAAACTTTTTCAAATTTTGATCTTCCAATAACTAGTAGTCTTGAGTCTAAGTGATTGGATTTGATAAATTTAGTTTTTTTAGAAAAATATTCTTTAATTTCCTAAAAGTGTTAGGATTTGATAAATAGGTGGAATGTTCGATCAAAATTTTCAGTAAACTGAGAGTGAATTTCAAACTGGCTGCAGATTATGATGTTCCAATCACTACAATTGAGGTATAATGCCTAGTTTGGTCATTTGTTGCAGTATTGTTCTATGATTGCATTAGAGCTTGATTTTCTCTAAAATATTTACTTCTGTGTTGAAAATTGCAGAAAAGGGACTAATAACTAGAGTTGATTGTGTAAAAGCATATGAAAAAGCATTAATGAGCTTATTACTAGTGCACCTCACATATTATTAGCTCAGATACTTGCCACAACAAATTATTTTCTATTTAGTAGTGAACTTTATAAGTTACCCACCTCCAAGAATATAAGGCACATTTAGTATCATGGAAATATTATTGAAATAGCATAACAGGAAGTATTGTGTGGGTCAAAAAGCCCTTCAAAGGCTCTTAGTGCAAGGAAAGCATCTATGACGCCAAATGGAAGTGCAGTGTGAATTTAATTCAGTGACAAAGTATGATCATATCTATGATGCCTTATGAGGTTGATTCTGGATAGATCAATTGCCCCTTACATCTTATTATTTTCAACTGTTCATTATATGAATTTTTTTGACTTAGTCAAAAGGCTAATCAAGTTTTCCTTCTTTAGGTAAATTAAATGCATTATTGTAGGAGCCTGTGCATTTTTGCTATGTATTAATTATTGAACATAATAGTGAACCTTAGAAAGTAGCGCAGCGCTGAGAACTCGTTTTGTGTATCTTAGGTTGCGGGTTCGAGTATTCAAATCCAATTTTTCTATTTTTATTGTTTTATTTCATTAAAAATGCCAATTCAAGGACTTGATCCTGGGTACACTAGATTTAACCTTATACACCACTATACTAACAGCTGGTTATGATATAAGATTTGGATGTATACGGTCTATCTAAATTTTTGATTACTTATACTACAAAGTACAGAAAACTTCCAATTTTTTAAAGTGATAGCTAGACATGATTGATATATTAGGACAACTAGCAATAGAACTGAACCAATATGAACTAAAGTTCATTTGTGCTATTCAATTCAAATTTATAATTTAACTTTGTTGTTATTTTTCATTTTCCAACTTGTGTTATTGGCAATGAAACAAAAAGGGTATTTTTTAATTATACATCAGCATAACTTCTATGTATACTTGGGAAAAATTAGTCAAAATGCAGTAGTATTAGGGAAAAACTAGTCAAAATATACCAAAGCATTGATAGCATGGTTTGATACCTAAATGTGTTGTCGTCATTGTAGTAATCTATCAATTCGTTCTTTGCGAATCTCTGATTTTCTGAATTCATTTCTTTCTGTGCAGTTTTGTTTCATGTATTTTGATCCATGGAAGCGTTGAATTAGTAAGGTTGCTTCCTTGTGACTTGGAGGTCAGGTTCAAATCTTGGAAAAATCTTCAGCTTATTGGCGGGAGATGGATATGACTGCGTAAATCTACCCTCCCCTGATCTCGCCTTGTACGAGGGTCGTGCACTGAGGGATAAGACGTGGACTTCATAAAATTGATAAATTATGTACAAAGTTAGTAATTAGTTAATACTAGTAACATTAGATGCTCATTTTATCATTGTTCTGTAGTATTTACACTCTAAATTGTTCAGTTTCTAGCAGTCCAGTAGATGTTCCACTGGTAAAGTATGGAACCTTTGTTGAGAAGGAAGCTGGTAATTATCAATGGAGTCGGTCAGATGTATCAAATCCCATATATAAATTCTCTGATAAGGTTATGTAAATAAAACCTTGGCATTATTCGTATGGATTATTTTTGTAAATGAAAACAATGCTCTGTGTGCTAAAAGTTCATTTGATTTATTTTTTTTAATTTTAGAAATATATTAGCTGCGGAATTACCTGCGGATTTTACATTTCCTACGGATTTACCTTTAGAAATACCTATGGTTTTTTTATTTTTGGATAACAAAAACAATTATTTATGGCAATTTTAACCGCCGCAATTTTCAGTTTACGACAGTCCTTACCCGTCGCAACATAGAACGACGGTTGGAATGACGGTTTTAGGAACCGTCGCGATATAGCCTGGCGACACATGTTTTCACGACAGAAGCAAAACCGCCGTGACTAGTAAATTATGGCGGTTCAAACCGCCGTAATATGCCAATATTAACCGTCGTAACTTGCCAATTTTCTTGTAGTGTTTCTTTTATTTTTCTATGTCTTTTGATATTCCTCACACCTATTGCAGTTTTCCTTGAAATCCACATCCAAATCTTCATAGACATCATTTTCATCACAAGCTTCTACTTCATCAGCCCATCTGCCCCAGAGAGTAGTAACAGATTCAGTAGTCTCTTTGTTGGGTTCATCTCCAGGCTCATCATCATCAGACCAAGAAACAATCAACCCCTTTTTCTGCTTTCTGAGATAGTTGGGACATTTTGGCTTAATGTGGCCAAAACCTTCACACTCATAACACTGAATCCCTTTACTTTGATCTGTCTTTTCTTCAATTCTGGTAATTTTTTGAGAATCAAGGTTATTTCTGATGTTAGAGGTGATGTTCTTGACACCTGGTCTTCCTCTTTTATCCATTCTCTTTAGAATTTTATTGAACTTGGGCCTTTAATCATCTCTCCTTTATCCACTCTGCAAATTTGCACCAAATCTTTTGATAGATTTGTTAAGTAATTAAACCTGATGTATTAGTAAGATGTTAGAACATCTTTGTCGACATCTTTAATCTTGAGCAGATTTCTTCATCTTTATCATAATCATGTTTTACCAAAATTTCGTCAAACCACAGGAGTTTTCAATCTCCCCCTTTTGACAAATTTTGGCTAAAACATTCCCTTTTGTGTTGGATGAGCTAGATTGATAAAGGACCTTGAGTCTCTTCATCTTGAGAGTTTACCTTCTGATATCTTCTTCCTGAATTCTAGAAAGAGCTTAAACAATCGTGACATGGAGTTCATATAATATGTAACTCAGATCACAAGTCACAACCTGCTTTTCAACTCAGATCACAAGACACAAAAGAAACAAGTTAAGATGTCAGAGCATCTTATCCAGCATTCTTGCAGAACACCTGCAGGAATGTACCCAGAAAACAACAAAAGAAAAAAGAACAACAGAGAAACGACTTACAGAAAAACGACTTTCCTTCTTCTCCCCCTTTTTAGCCAAAACTTGGTAAAAGTGACCAAGACAACTCCAAATCCAGACACAACTTACCCAAAATTTGAAAAATGCCATCGATCACTAAACAGGAATGATGAGACTAGGAGGAATCGATACAATCTTATTTATAACCAACAAACCCATTACATGCAAACATGTTTAACAGCAATGTCCTGACATTGTGTCAGACATTGTCTATAAGAGCTTTTCTGATTTTGGTCTATACAGAGATTTCTTCACAAATTCTAATCACAGTCTGTAGAGAAAAATAAATTCTCCTAGACTCATCAATGATTCTTAAGCATCCGGTAAGAACCATTTCCAATACACATGTACTACCAAGTTTCCCACAACTTGCAACAATACAAAATGTCCAGACAATCCCTTTGACATCTCAGTTTGCTTGACGCAGAAATGCAAACTGGAACTTCAACAATAATGCCAAGCCATCCTCCTTGACATCTCAGTTTATTTGACGCACAAATGCAAACTGGATCTTCAGCAATAATGTCAAGCCATCCTCCTTGACGTCTCAGTTTGCTTGACGCACAAATGTAAACTGGAAATTCATCTCAAATCAAGAGGCCTCTCCCCCTGACTAAGGTAACTGGTGCTTCTCCACTGAACACCCAAGCTAATGACTGGAAAACATAAGACGCATCTTCATGTCTTCAAGAGCGTACCCTCTGTTCAACACATCTGCTGAACATAACCATTAACTCTCTTATTGTTCTCTCTGACAAGAAACATTAATCACTCACACATGATCACTATCAAGCTACCCGTGAGGAAGTGTATACCAACCATAACAAACTCTTGGCTTGAGATCAAAGTCCCATTGATCCCCCTCATCCTGCAACCATCTACACACTACACGAACTCCTCTTGAATTCTCATGTATAGACCTCCAGCTGCTTGAGGCACAAACCAATTGAATCAGAATGCTTCACATTCCTCAAAGAGACGCACATGGCCTCTTTATTTGTTATAACTATGTCAGTTATCGTATGCATGCTCCAGAACTTCACAGCTGCTAAACCGATCCACTACTAGCATGACTTGCTCCAAGGGCTCCAATGCCGTATGCAAGAATTTCCACTGACCTCACCCAGCCAGCAATAGAGATAAACCCCGCAATCCAAGACAATCATTCCTATCATTCTCCCGTATGATAACCTGGAATACTTCTAATTTATGGTAAATCTCCACTTCTGAACGCATTCAGGAAACATACTTCCATGCAATCAACACATGATCCACTTCAATCTTCACAAATACTTACATCTTCCTTACAAAGGACCCTTCTACTCCATCATTCTCCCGGATGATCATGTAGATACTTCTTGGACACAATGCAAGTAACCAGTTCATCACAGAACCTGAAATCCTTCACCAAGGATAACTAACCCAAAGATGTTCTAACATCAGTTAGGACATCTTCCACACATCACATACACCACACACCATGGTTCTTGATATGCTTCACTACTGGACTTACTATCAGCATAATAATCCATACTAAAGATCTTCACACAACACTGACCCACCAGCTTGAACAAAGAAGTCTTCAGGAACCCAGAGAGAAATAAACTCTCAACCACCAAGAAGGTATGCTTCCATTCTCAACCCAGAAACTCTGCCACAAGCTCCCAGAGTACCAGAAAATTCAATAATTTCAACTAACTACTCTTCTACAAAAGAGCAGTCAGTTTCAAGCATCCTGCTTGAATGCACATTGTGAAACCAATCAAATGCCACCTTTTGATTGACCTCACTCATCATCAGAACTCCAACAAGATACCCTGATCTACTAATGAAACCAGATCTTCAAGTCACATGAACTACTTGCCATAGCAAGACATCTTGGATCCACTAAGCCTCTTAGTCATGTAACATCTTCCCATCCACAGCTCCCGCAAACTGTATGAGATAGACCTTTTTGAAGCATCCATAACTTTCATTCTCCTGTAGATCACCTTATCTTAAGCTGATGTGCCACATCACCAGCTGAGACTTCTGATGTTAAGCTAGATGTCAAAACATTATGACATCCAACTGTTGAATTCAGCTCTTCCTTCTGCCACTTAGAAGAACCTTCTCCCTTTGCAGAAACAGATTTCCATGCTCTCACAGACTTGATTCGACATCCAAATTTTGAGTAGACAACCTCCATTTTGCTTTGAAACTCCAAAGACTTCAAACCTGTCGCGTCTTAATCTTCAGAAAATATGTAGTCCAAGACTACCCCATAGCAATACCAAAGAATGTCACTTCCCTTAGTAGAGCCGTCAAAAGAAAGCCAGAGATAACTACCACTTATCCTCGACCTTCACAACCAGAGCAAACACTATGCTCCAAAGCACCTAGATCAGAAATAAACTGAACCAAGCTGTAACCATCAAGATTATGATGTCTTCATAGTCTTCCATCTCCATCTTCAACAGCATCACCATCTAGACAAGTCATTTATAATACTTTCCAGGAAACAGATGCTAAGCCAATAATCCCAAGTCAACACCTAGGAGACTTTTGAGCGAATGCAGAACCCCTCCCATGATTCTCCAAGCCTCTGATGAAAAGATGTCAGAACATCTGACAGAACATCCTTAATCTTGAATCTCAAGGATAATCAATTAAATACATGTGGATTCCACAAGTAGCAATTGATCTTAAATCCTTGTATGATAACCCTTCTTCACTGCTGTAGCTGAGCTCCACCAGATCATGTCATGAACACTTATACATTATTCAATCTTTTTGCAAGTATCTTCTTCAATGACAATGTTGAGATACCAAGGTTGCCACCCTTGACTCAAGTAACTAAGACTTTCTCTGAACAAGTCTTATTTACCTCAACAACTCTTCAATTAGATTGGATCTACTCTTAGGGTCAAGAGAGATGAATCATTCCTTGCTGTTTTTGGATGATGAAAATAAATCACCTCCATTTTCTTCAGATCGTGTTTCAAAGAAACACCTTATAGTCAGAAGAGTAACTAGAAGATTCCAGATACACAACATAGATGCCTTTATGAGTGGACTTGAGAGAATCCTCAAGTATCTTTGATAACCTAGCCGACCAAACATTTATCAAACTCCTAGAGCAAGAACCTGATAAACTTTACACTAAACTCCTCTCCTCTTCAACTGACTCTAAACTGCACTAAGAAACCAAGCTTCCAAGTGCTAAGTCAGCATACCAGATATATAACCACAACTCCCTTTACTCCATTGCTCCCGACTTTGGAATAAAAGAATGCAGATATCTTCAAATTTAGAGGCCGACGATTGAGACCTTCCACCAATTGTCTTCAGTAACAACTCCAGAATCCCATAATTCTATAGCTCTTCCATCAGAAACACATGCAGCGGAACCACCAAGGAATAAATCCTGCTTGCCCTAATAAGATGTCACAACATCTTATAAGACACACCAACAAGAGAACTAGCCCCTTCTCCTGTAGTTGTTGTAGAATCTCCTCAGCAACATGACCAACCTCCGGGTTGCTCCCTTTGATCCAGAACATTCATCTCATCCATTAATACCCTTGGGTATGTTTGAGTTGATTGATCTGATCTCCAAAACTCCTTCTTGTTTAAACGCCAAAAAGTATCTCCCAAAGATCTCATCCAGAACTAGACAGGATGCCTGCTTTGATACCAATTGAAATTCTGGCCTATGCAGACAGCAGATGTCCTAACACATGTCAAGACATTGTGCTGCACAATCTTTTAAACTCAGAGGCACAATAGCAGACTGATACCTTGAATATCAGAACTGCACACTCACAGATGTCACGACATCTGATCCAACATGTCAGTCAAGAACATTAACAAAACTGTAAATTGCATAATGTTAAATAAGACAGTAATTGTTAACCCAGTTCGGTGCAATTCACCTACATCTAGGGGATACCAATCCAGGATGAAGACTTCACTATCTGTAGAACAGTTACAAAGCTAAACTCCCCCGTTTACAACTTTATACCTAACATCTACCCAATGAACATCTTTGCCAAGGCTAAACTCAAACGTTTACAACCCTGGTATGAGATACCCCACTCACATCCTAATCATAACTTGTGATACCTCTGTCTTCTGCCAACACAGAACCAGTCGCGGTTTCTTGACCTCTAAGTTATCTTGGACTTGCTTCAAAGCTTCGTCCAAAAACAATAACACAACCATTACCTACAGGCTTCTCTGGTTGTGTCCCTGTACCTATGTCTTCTATTCTGTATCCCATATTATAGAGTGGAGACTTACAACTCCTAAGAGAGCCAACGACTCACAAACCCTAAACCCTTATTCAACACAAGAGAACTAGGTTACAAAGTTATAAGCGATACAAAAGTTATAGTCACCGTAACCCCTAGGTCTAAGTCTCCTTATATAGTCTTCTGTTGTCTTGGGCCTTTAATCGTCTCTCCTTTATCCACTCTGCAAATTTGCACCAAATCTTTTGACAGATTTGTTAAGTAATTAAACCTGCTGTATTAGTAAGATGTTAGAACATCTTTGTCGACATCTTTAATCTTGAGCAGATTTCTTCATCTTTATCATAATCATGTTTTACCAAAATTTCGTCAAACCACAGGAGCTTTCAGATAGCCTTCCAAGTTATGTTATCCATAGATTTTATGAAAGCCACCATACGTGCCTTCCAATAGTCATAGTTTGTGTCATCCAAGACTGAAGGCCTATTAACATTTCCTCCTCCTTCCTTGTCCATAGTAACATAATACAAACTCCCTGGAGCTCACCCAAAAACAAGACAGGGTGACCGGCTCTGATGCCAATTGAAGTTCTGGCACGCAGATACCAGACGTCGAGACAGATGTCACAACACCGGGATCAACAACAGCTTGATCACACACGTAAAAGATGCAGGAAATTAAATGACAGGAAAATAAAATTAACACCAGAATTATTAACCCAGTTCAGTGCAACTCACGTACGTCTTGGGGCTACCAAGCCAGGAATGAAGTTAGTTCAAAGCTAACCCCCCCTTTTACAGCTTCCCGCCTAATCCCTACCTTGTACAACTTCTACCTAGACACCCTCTAGATATGAGATCCCCCTCTCACTTCCTAATCAATCACAATCCCAGTGACAATTCAACAATTACACAAACAATAGAAGTAGTACACTTCCAAGACAATACTTGATTTTTCTTAAAATATTCAATCAAGAACAATACACTTTTGCTTAAAAGCTTTAGAGTGGACAATAAACAATGAACAATCAGTCAACCTCAATGCATCAGAAGATAGATGAGTGACATATAATTAACATTAACTAAACCCTAAAGAACAACCAAAACACGGCTAATCCTTATTTCCCAAAATCTTCACGTTGTGTTCTCTACATCAATAGTGTTTTGTCTTCACTTTAAATAGCCTTCAGACCTAATGGACTTGGGCTTCTAGAGGGGCTCAATTAGTAGCAATCAGTTTTATCTAGCTGCAAATCATCCTGAACAATAATAGGAGCAAAATATAAACTTTCCTAAAAAGGCTCAAGGATCCTTTTTATGAAAAGTAACCGAAGCTGCCATAACAGAAAATCCCACAATATACTCCTATGAAAAACGCACATGTGTGAATTAGACCACACTAAAAAATAACACTAAAAATAGCAAAATAGCCATGCCCTAACTTTCTCGTATAACATGTCCTGGAACATGTCACAACATCAAGGTGGACATGATGTCTGACTGTCATGGCAGAACATCTGGTTTAACCTCTTGCTAACAACATGTTGTTTTACCAAAATGTAGTCAATCCAAAAGCCACAGAACTTACACAACTTTTATACTCTTTCAATCCCGATTTTACAATTAAATTCAAGATATGCGTACAACAACACATGTGGACAAATTTCCCATTCAAAACAAGATTACTCCAAGACCTCATCCTTATGTTGAGATACTTAATTATAGTGGTGTTTGTCGATGCATTGTCAACTGTTATGGTCAAGATTTGACTCAACCCCCAAATTCTTTAGTCATTGTCAACATATTTCCCAATCATGTCTCCCGAGTGCCCCGTTATTTGACAAAAGTGGATGATTTCCTTATGTATCATCCACTCACTATCCACAAAATGCACGGTCAAACTCATGTAACTTAAGTTTTGAGTTGAAGTCCAAGTGTCAGTGGTCAAACAAACTCTTCCACAATTTAGTAAGATTTTTTATCAATTTCTCATTTTCTTCAAGGTAGAGCGCCAAAATATCACGCCTCAAAATATAGCGTGATGGGTTATAAAATCGAGGCTGCAAGGTGATTAATATCTTTCTAAATTCTTCATTCTCCACAAAATGAAATGGAAGCTTAGCACACACAAATGTTTTCACAATTTGTGCTCGGCATGCCTCTTGATCAAACTTAGAATAACTTTGCGAACAAACTACTTGCCTTTCTGTAGTTGTTTTTCTCCTTTTGTTTGGTTGGGTTGCTTGGGTTTTATCATGATCATAAGCAGTGCATCTACCTAGATGAGTCTGCATACCACTTGTTCCTTTACTATACTTAATTAAGACTCCACAGTATGGACATTTAGTCTTATTCTCATCACCTTCCACCATGGTTAAGTGGTTCCACATATCATACCGCAATTGAGGCTTTTTTCATTGGGATGTGGTGGCAATATAGCTTCATCACAAGGGCTAGCTGAGGTTGTAAGACTTGTATACTCTACATCCTCTGCCATCTATTTAATAAAAAAATCAATAGAAAAATTAAAACAAATACGAGAAAGTAAATAATACTGCATCTATTATGAGTTCATGGGTTCAATAACACTAACACCAAACTGCTAATGTGTCAACTGAACCAAACATTTTTTTTTATCAGAAGCGTTCAAAATATATTTGTTTTTGTTTTTGACTAGTTCGTAAGCTTACCTTGTTCATGCATTGACACAGAAACGAACTAACATTAAGTTGAATATTCAGCATTCCTACAAACCATGTAATTTGTATGTAATGTTTTGTTCCACTTCTGAGATGGAACAAACATATAAAAGAAGAACTCATGTAATTTAATGGGAGGCATGGATACTTTTGTAATAGCAACATTCATTTCCACTAATATAAAAACAAACTGGATTGTGCAATTTTAACATACTCTTTGGACCGAGTAACGGACACAACGTGACTTGTTTCTTTATACTTTTTTTTCACACACCTATGCATATTTGTGTCCTACCTACCGAGTGCATACATAAATATATATCCCAATTATTATAGATATGCATGTAAATGGCAAGTTATACATAAATTATGCATAAAAAGTTCCCTCTAATTACAGATATGCATAGTGTTGTGTATTAGGATGCTTTTAAACAAAACATACTCGGTTTTTTTATAGGCAAGAAACACGCAAGGGTTATGGTTAACAAGGAAAAGCAAAGGAAAAAACAACAAAGATTAGTTATAACTATTATTCTTTACTTTTTCTATAAAATAGATTACAAGTATTCAAGAATAACAAATAACCCTCTCATCCTAATTAGGTTTTGCCACACCACAAGATGAGAGACTAGTATGCTATTTATAATAAAACCTAACATACTAAACTAATGGGCCTTTTAACAATTACCCATTACAAGCTAACTTAAACAATTGGATCCTTAACACAAAGTCCAATCTGATAGCTACACACTAAAACACACTTCGACTACAACATGTAGCTCTTCGACAATAGCATGTGAACAGACTTCAACGACATGCTAACTAGAGTTCGGTCAAAAATCTCACAGATCTCCACCTTGGATCTAACTCTATAACATCAAGAAACAAACTAGTTTTCTTCATGCAGCTTTATCAACTGCATACAGTGGGAAAACTTGCAACTAGGCAACGTCTTGGTGATCATATCAGCAGCATTATGATCTGTCGAAACCTTTAGCACTTGGACTTCTCCACTCTCGATTACCCCTCTGACGAAATGCAGCCTCACATCAATGTGCTTGGTTTGCTCATGATAGGCTGAATTCTTCGACAGGTGTATTGCACTTTGACTATCACATTTAACAGTGATAACTGTACCTTGAAGTTTCAACTGCTTTGTAAAACCTTGAAGTCTTAATGCTTCCTTCACAGCTTCAGTTAAGGTAATATATTCCACTTCAGTGGTTGATAAGGCAACAACCTTCTGAAGTGTTGCTTTCCAACTGATTGCTGTCCCAAACATAGTGAACACATATCCAAAAATAAATTTTCTGGAATCTATATAACCTGCATAATCAGAGTCGACATATCCTTCGATTGCTATTTTACTATCTTCACCCATGGCTCCACCATAAATTAGGACTCTATTCAGAGACCCATTTATGTATCTTAGAATCCACTTTAATGCTTGTCAGTGAGCCTTTCCAAGATTCGCCATGTACATGCTTACAAGACTTACTGCATATGCTATGCCAGGTCTAGTACAGACTATAACATACATCAAAGAACCCACTATATTAGTATATGGAATGCTATTCATATAAGCTCTTTCGACATCAGTACTGGGACACTGATCTATACTCAGCTTGAATTGAGGGTTTGTCGGAGTCACAACAGGCTTTGAATTCGACATACCATACTTTTCGAGAATCTTACGTAGGTATGCCTCTTGAGATAAGCATAATTTTGACTTCTTTCTATCTCTTCGGATGTCAATCCCAAGAATCCTGGACATACCTTATTGCAAAATTCAAGGCCATTGTTGGTTCTCAACCTCTTGACCTTTCTGCGAGTCTGAATTTCGACCAGAATCTTCCAACCTTTGAAATTCTCAAAAGTTTCATCCTTAGTCTTCGGGATGAATACTCATAACTTTCTGGAATAATCATCAACCATGTATAGAAAATACCTTCCTCCTGAATGTGATGGACACCTTGCAGGCCCCCAAAGATCAGCATGGATGTAATCAAGGGATCCATGAGTTCCTCTTTTGCCTTTGTTGAACTTCACTCTGCAAGATTTTCCAATATCATGTGCCAAATTTCTGTCTTCGACAAAGGTTTTGTGGATGCAACATTTGTCGAAACACTTACAACTTCAGCCTCAAGGGTATACAAACCTTGTTTCTTCATGCCTCTCAAGACTTTCTTCGACCCCTTCATGACTCTTAGGTTATTTTTCTCTCCTTTAAAAACATATCCCTTCTTATCAAATTCACCAAGAGAAACCAAATTTCTCTTCAAATCAGGTATATACCTAACTTCAGTCAATAACCTTATTGACTCATCATGGAGCTTGAATCTCACATATCCAATGCCTACAATTTTGCAAGCTTTGTTGTTTCCCAGCAGCATTGATCCACCATCTTGATGACATAGCTCCTCTAACAATTCTTTGTTTGAAGTCATGTGCCAAGTGAAACCTGAATCCATAATCCACTCTTTTCTTGAGTCGCCGCTTGAAACCACAAGAACATCAGATGATTTGAAGTCATCTTGAACAATGGTTGCGTTGCCATTATCTTTACCGCCATGATCTCTCAGGCGTTCAGGGCACACTTTTATTGTGTGACCCTCCTTCTTATAGTGATAGTATCGAATACCAGATGCTTCGCCACTATAAGACTTCTGTTGACTTTTACCTTTCTTCTTGTCGAACTTACCATCCTTTCACAAGAATTTTCTCCTAACGGCCAAACCTTCGCCTACCGTCGAAGGTTTATGCTCCTTTCGTTCGTTCAGGTCCTTAGAATACAAGGCTGATTGGACTTCTTCAAAGCTCAGGGACTCCCTTCCATACAGGAGAGTTTCTTTGAGGTGAACATGTGTTTTGGGTAAAACACACAACAACAACAGTGTTTGATCTTCGTCATCGATCTCCACATCAATATTCTTAAGATCAAGAATCAGCTTGTTGAACATATCCAACTACTCAGCCAACACTTTGTCTTCACTCATCTTGAATGAATACAAAGTTTGCTTCAGGTAGAGTCGATTCACCAGAGATTTGGTCATGTACAAACTTTCAAGTTTCAACCATAACCCTAATGTCGTAGTCTCCTTTGATACCTGTCGAAGAGCATTATTACCAAGGCTCAACAATATTGCGTTGTGGGCTTTCTCTATCATGACCATCTTTTCTTTTTCCGTTAACGCGGCGGCCATGGCTGCCTCTCCCTTCAACGCTTCCAAACAACCCTGCTGAATCAGTAGGGCTTTCATCTTCAAGCACCACATACCGAAATTGTTCACTCCGGTGAACTTTTCAATCTCATACCTTGTTGAAGGCATCTTCTCCACGCTCACCGCACCAATTTATTGTGAATTAGGATGCCTTTGAACAAAATATACTCGGTTTCTTTATAGGCAAGAAGCACGGAAGGGTTAGGGTTAACAAGGAAAAACAAGGGAAAAACAACAAGGATTGATTATAACTGTTATTCTTTACTTTCTCTATAAAATAGATTACAAGTACTCAAAAATAACAAATAACCCTCTCACCCTAATTAGGTTTTGTCACACCACAAGATGAGAGACTAGTATGTTATTTATAATAAAACCTAACATACTAAACTAATGAGTCTTTTAACAATTACCCATTACAAGCTACCTTAGCGTACAAGCTAACTTAAACAATTGAATCCTTAACACAGAGCCCAATTCGACATCTACACACTAGAACACACTTCGACTACAGCATGTAGGTCTTCGACAACAGCATGTGAGCAGACTTCGACGACATGCTAACTAGAGTTCGATCCAAAATCTCACACATAAAAAATGATAAAACATACATACGCTACAAACATTATTCAACTCAATTCATGGTTAATTTTTCTTCTAAACTCTTGCTTCTTCTCTTAACAATCCTCTACTCAAACACTTCACCTTTCACCAACTCCTCCAAATCTCCCAATTCAACACTCCATGCAAAAATCATTTCACTAAGATCCTTCATCAAAACTTTCCATACCAATAACCATACATCCAACCATCATCAACATCCTTCTCCAATCCCTTCAACTATCAATAACCGAAACCACAAAACTATCTAACCAATTCAATAATGTTGCACAATAGCATTCAAACATCATAGAAAACAAAAGAGGAGTGTTAAAAGATTGCAAAGAGCTTCATCAATCAACTTTAACTTCCTTGAAAAGATCAGTATCTGGAATCACTTCCTCAAACACTAGAAACTTAGTTGATGCAAGAACTTATCTCAGTGCAACAGTTACCAACAAAAATACATTTTTAGAGACCTTAGATTCTGCTTCAGGTACTATGAAATGATAAGAATTCTTATAATTAAGAACAAAATAATGATTTCCCCAATTCTCAGTTCTACTGCTACTATGTCCTATCACAACTACCACAATCAACAATAACAACATTAGTAATATAGAGTTCAACTTGAAATTAAACAATACAAAACTAAATTTGCGTCAAAATTGAGTATTGGTCCTTTTCAATTTTCAAAACTTAAATTCAGAATTTCATGAAAAGTAAAGTTCTTATCAAGAGATTAAGGCACATTCGAAACTCACTTCCTTTCTTAGAACGCTCATAAATGATGCATACACCAAGCATTATGCTCAAGCAAAATTAACAGATATAAATAAACGTACTCATTCCAAAAAAGCCAAAAACAAGTTACTTATTTGAAAACATAATCATACTCAAATTGAATTTAGAGTTAAAACTTGCATTATATGTTTGATTTTCAGCTTGGAATCCATGTTTTTTCCAAATCAATTCATGTCAGATTAATCTCAAATTAGCATCCGCACAGAGAAAGATGGGAGGAGAAAGATTGAAATCTGAAAGAAATTTACAGAAGATGAAATGAAATGGAAGAATGAGATGCGGAATTGAGAAATGACAGAGACGGAAACACTAGCACGAAAATGTGAGAATGAATTTTGATTTTTGGAACTTCAACGATTTGGGAATTTAGGGTTCATCATCTTTAGAGTTTTAACGGGTTTTCATCTTTGGAGCTTGCAAGTTCAGTGTAGTGCAAGTTTAATGGTCCAGTTTTGAACATTTGGTTAATGTTTGGTTAATTTTAATATGGTTCAGTTCTAGAACTGTTAATAAAATAACAGTTTGGTTCACTAACCAAACATAACGGTTTGATTATTTTAACTTCAGTTCGATTCGATTTGACAATTTAGTTGGGTTCATAGTTTTTTTTAACAGTTCTAACAACACGGGATAGCACAAGTTTCATATAAATATTTTTTTATGTTAAATATTAGTAAAATATGAAATAATTGATATATTTAATTAATTAAATAAAAGTATTATAAAGTTTAACTTATACATTTAAAATTAAAGAACATAAATAGTAGAAGATGTGTTTATCATCAAATCTTTAGACAGTTTTAATATAATGATTATGGTTGTTATTGTTTGATTTTGAATATATGTATCAAATTGTTGATATTATTTATAAATTTGAAGTCATGTATATCAGAAGACAAATCTATCCCTTGTTTCTTTTTATATTGATTATTGGTAAGGGGTTAATTATAGTGCACTGTCGGTGTAAAAAAATCTTACACATATATCCAATCAAAATATTTTAAAGTGTTAAATCATATAAATAATTTAAAATTTACAGGCTGACTTGACGAGATACATGGTTATCATTGGTTGACAATATAAAAATAATTTACACTGTCAGTGCACCATCTCTTTTCTCTTATTGGTAAACATTTATTACATGTTTTTTTTTATGTATAGATGACTAATAGGAATCTTGTGTTCCATGTTTTTATGTATTATTTGCAAATATTTTTCAAATATTTATTTTAATAATTATTAGTTATCAATATTTATTCCATTTTTTATAATAATTAATGGCAAATATTTTATTACATATTTTGGTCCCTCTAGTTTAGGTTTTTTATACTATTAGTCCCTTTATTACAAAACCTACGATTTTGGTCCCTTAAGTTAGATGTACTTTGCATTTTTGTGGTCCCTCTCCATTTTTGCATATGTACAGGATGATTAGGATAAAAAAAATTATTTTTAATTAGTTGGCATTAATGACTAGGATATTTTTAATTAGTTGGCAAAGATATTTTATTAATTAATATATTTTTAAGTAAATTAATATTTAATATATTTAATAATGTAACTAAATTAATATTTAATTTTTTTAATTAATTAAAATATTAAGACTTCCTTTTTGGGCCTTGGCCCATTTAGTTATAGTTCCATATCCATCCGATATCAATTAAACTTATCATGTATATATGACATATATAAACACTTTGTTTTATTACTAAAAAATCGACGTGGGACATTGTACAGCTTTAGTTACAGTTTCATTCTTCACTTTCTTCCATTCAACTACAACATCGTCCTTGTCAGGTTACTACACTGAGATGGAACATTAGCAGACCAAGGTTTCAGATCCGGCAAGGCTCCTGTAAGTGCCATAAAATTCTCACCGCTTATCTTCGACATTCTCTTCCAACTTAGCTGACAAATGCAAACACAAATTGAGCGTCCTCAAATATGCCATTTAAAAAGTCACAAATTTTATCTGTCTCTTAGGAAGTACAAGAACAGTGCTATGCAAGAAATGACGAAGAACCAGAGATAGAAGCTTACTTGTCCAGGAAATGCTTTGGATAATGCTTTCATTGCCGCATTTAACAACCATGCTTCATCATTTGATAAATTTTCTGGATCATTACTTCCAAATGCGACACTTGAATCCACGTCAATGCCACCACAGTTCACCATGAAACGACCATTGACCATCAATCTATCTCGTAATTCCAACCATGTACTAACCTACCAGACAAACAAACAACTATGAAACATAATGCAACCATGCTTTGAGATAGTAATAGTTTGTTTTCATCACTTTCATTCCTTTGATATCTCGAGAAAAGAGTAAGTTATAATCAGTTAAGCAGATTACAAGCAAATGATGCTAGACTCAAACTTGTATTTTTGGAACATTGACAAGATTAATTTATGTAAGGTTGAAAACTACTACATACCTCTTGCAGTTGAGGCAAAACTTTTCCAACAGAGAACAAGTCAACTACGATTCCTGAAAATTGTTCACATATATAAGTTAGCTAAGACTATCAGAATAATATCCAAGTTCATAAATAAAGAGAAAATGGATGTTTAAATGGTTATTCCTACTGCATGAAATCAAGATGCATACACGTGATCGATTCAACCATTTAACGTTGTATTAATGTTATCAATTGAATTGTGCTTCACTGTTCCAAACAAAGTAAATATCAAGCATAATGTGTTTGGTTCTAGCATAGAATATCGAGTTATGATAAATGGTGTAGCAGCATAAGAACTTTTGGTAGAGACAAAATCAACATAGCTTTCCTTGTGATTTTTAGGGAGGTTGTGGTGTATTAACATGGAGAAAACCTGAACCAAAAGTCAGTGTAGTAACCTGACAAGGATGATGTTGTAGTTGAATGGAAGAAAGTGAAGAATGAAACTGTAACTAAAGCTGTAAAATGTCCCACATCGATTTTTTAGTAATAAAGCAAAGTGTTTATATATGTCATATATACATGATAAGTTTAATTGATATTGGATGGATATGGAACTATAACTAAATGGGCCCAGGCCAAAAAAGGAAGTCTTAATATTTTTATTAATTAAAAAAATTAAATATTAAGTTAGTTACATTATTAAATATATTAAATATTAATTTACTTAAAATATATTAATTAATAAAATATCTTTGCCAACTAATTAAAAATAATTTTTTTAATCCTAATCATCCTGCCACATATGCAAAAATGGAGAGGGACCACAAAAATGCAAACTACATCTAACTTAAGGGACCAAAATCGCAGGTTTTGTAATAGGGAAACTAATAGTATAAAAAACCTAAACTAGAGGGACCAAAAGTGCATTTAAGCCTTATATTTATCAATGACAAACACGCGTCTCATGACTCGCGTTTTTATTTATGAGTGACAAATATTTTGAGTATTTATGGTAATAATTGTTAGTCATAAATATTTGCCCCATTTTTTTTTTTATAATAATCTATGTACAAATATTTTTTATTTTATTTTAATAAATCTAACATAACCTATGGATAGGGGTGGCAAAATGGATCGGGTCCGTCGGGTCGATCTGTTTGACCCGCCATTTTTGGCGGGCTAGGCTGAGGTTTTTGAATCGGTACTTCAAGTTGGCCCGCCCCGCCTAACCCATTTGAAAAAGCGGGGCGGGACGGGGCGGTGCGTGTTTTGCCTGCAGGCTTTTAGTTAAATTTATTTATTTATTTACTTAGAATTAAAACAACTTTAACTATAAAAACAACACTTTTTAGGATTATGTTGATTGAATTGTATTATAAATTATTATACAAACAAATTGAATTATAATTGTAACGTTGTTTCTATAACTTTCTAATACACGTGTTCATTGAAAAAATTTGAAATAAAAGAATAATTATATGGCATGCTGAATTATTAATTTGTCAAACATTAGCTCACATGTTTTCTTTAGAAATAGACGTTGATTTTGAGAAAAGGAAGGATTTGATTAGTGTATACGTGTGACAGATTTATGATTTAACTAATATAGAATCAGTCAATATAAGAGTCTAGATGATGTAAACAGTGAGAAAGTCAGATGTTGATATTTTATGCACTACTATTTTATGCACTGTGGTGTTTTATGCAGTGTAATTGTTATCATTGTTTGTCTTTTATAAATTCTTAATTGGGTTCTTTTAGTAGTTCGTTTTTAAATAAGATTAGGATGGTATTATTTATTTATTTATTTATTTTGATATGTTTTTTATTGTGCTTCAGTTTATTTCGTTATTTTTTTTTGGTTGTAATTTGTCTATATTTATTTTATTTTTTAAAGTGTTTCGACTTAAAACATGTTGAAGTTCGATTATTCGTTGTTAAAAAAATCTTTTGTCGACTTCTTTGGTAATAAATAAAAAAATTTAAATTATGTAATAAATCAAATTGTAAAATAAAAAATAAAAAAATTAGTAGACCGACCCGCCAACTCGCCAACTTATTAGTAAACGGGGCAGACTTGATTTTTGAGCTCGGACGTCTAAGTTGACCCGCCCCGCCCCGCCTCGATTTTTAACGGGCTTAAATGAGGCGGATCTAAATGGGACGAACCGCCCACTTTGCCACCCCTACCTATGGATGGCGTTGTTGTGTTCAATTTAATTAATGAGTGTAAAACATAAAATATCTACTTTAAGAGTAATATAATGTCTAAAATGTTCAATATATAAGTTAGATTTCATGATTTACAAATAAATAAAACAAATTCTGCCATAAATTTTGTGAATTTTTTTCTCGAAGTTATATTATACTCAAATTAGTATATTATAAATTTTTTATTTTTATTATATAAGTTTACTTTGCTAACATTGAATAATAATACAAGTTTATTTTACGTTTTTTTAGATAAGCAAATAGATATAATGGGAATACTAGGAGTATTTCAATTCAATCAATCACAATTCAATTAATATGACTCTGATCTCTAACAATCAACCTATAAATATCACAAACCTCCTACATAAAATCAGAAGGATTTTTACACCATTCATTATAATTACACTTAAATTTATGATTAGAAGAATGGGTCAACCACCACTAAGAAGAATGTGTAATTCTTTTGACAATGTCATCAAAATTGCCAATCACATCATTGAAAATTATCTGATTTCTAGTCCACTAGATTCACCAGCGTGTGCAGAACCAATTCATACTTGCATTTTCTTCGAACTCTTACCCACCATCTTCAAAAATCAATCCATTATATGATCACAACAGTTATTTTCCTCACTCCATGCAGCCCCAACCTATTCAAATATTGCCTTCCAAACTAAGCGCATATAAGGACAGGAAATAATCATATGATTAATGGTTTATACTGAGTTGAAATAAAAACACAAACCTTGTTGTGGCAATTTGATATTACTCCCCTGGCCTCCAGATTTGACCGCGTTGATAGCCTATCCAAACACAATCTCCAACCAAAATTTTTTGCCTTCATCGGGATCTTTGTTTGCCACAAAATATCTAGTGTAGTCTTGAGAGCACTATCCAAATCATTAAAGCCACCAGCCGGTAGGACTACATCATAACACGACTTGATAGAAAATTACAAATTGGAAGCACCTGGTCATACGAAACAGTCTGGTATTCCAATCCTTGGCCTAACCTCACCTAACATCAACATAAGTTCATTGCATTCTGATTCCACTCTACCAAGTAGAGATCTCTCCTCAAAGCACAGCCTCCAATGCCACACTTCCTTAATCTAATCCACCAATTCACCAATAACATAATCTTTCCTTTCTGAGTATTCAAACAGCGTGGGAAATTGAACCCTTAAGGGCATCACATCAAGCCACCGTCTGTGGCTTCCAAAAGGACACAAGATTACCTTCTCCTAGTTTGCACGAAAGTTGCCATAAAAAACCTTCTTCCTTCTTCGAGTCACTTATCAGCATAATATCCCTCCACCAAAGCAATGTATTCCTACCATTCCTAGGATAGGATTTTAACAAAATTCTACTTACAATGCATCCATACCTGTATTTAAGCACATTCTTCCAAATCGCATATGGTTCATAAATCATTCTCCACAACCATTTGGACAACAATGTTGTATTGAACACAAAAATATTTTTGATTCCAATACTTCCTTGCTCCTTTGGTTTACACACCGACGCCCAACTTACCCATGCAAGATGATGGACTGGTAAATTTGTTAGCACATAACTAATGAGTATCACCCTTCCTCCAATCAATATCAACTTTCCTTTACAATAAAAAAGCTTTGCTCTGAAAGAATCAATAATAGTCTTCCAAAAGTCTATACTTTTATGGTTCCCACCTACTGATAAACTAAGAAATTTAAACGGTAACAGACCTGTTTTGCATGCCAAAAACTGAGCAACAACTTGTATGAATGTTGCCTCAACCCCAACTCCAAATAGACAACTCTTCCAGAAGTTAATTCTTAAATCCGAAATCATTTCAAATCCTCTATGGATAGAATTAATCCCCCATAAATTAGACCAAGCATCATCACACACTGAGATTGACTCATCAGCAAATTGGACTGGCTAATGATTCTTCTCCATTTAATTTGAATCCTCTAAAAAATCCTATTAATCGCCATTCTTACCATTAATGCAAGACCTTCCACCACTATTGGAAACATGAAGGGAAATAATGGATCACCTTGTCTTAGACCTCTTGATATCTTAAAATCTTTAGTTGCGCTCCCATTTACCAAAACAGGCAAATAGTTATTTAAAACTGAAATTCTGGCATAGCAGATAGCAAATGTCCTAACATATGTCAAGCATTGTTCTCTTCACAACTTTAAAACAAGAACAGAACAACAAACTGATATTCAGAATATCAGTAACAGCAGCAATACAGATGTTTCGACATCTGTTACAACATGTTAATCAAAACAGAACCGTAAATTGCAGAATGGTAAATAACATAGAATATGATAACCCAGTTTGGTGTAAATCACCTACATCTGGGGGCATACCAAACCAGGAAGAAGAACTCACTATTAGTAGTATAGTTTTATGTAAACAACTTACAGTAAACAACCTCTGGTTTACCTATCACTACCCAATGAAAACTTTATCTAAGAACTTCATCCTAGATAAGAGAAACCCATCCCACTCCTTAAATCACAACCTGTGATTATCTAACAGTTATAGTCACAATAACTGTATCATTCTACATGAAAGGCACCCCCTTTCAATACAAAGTTCAGTCATGCATTCTTGACTAACAAGTTAACTTGGATTTGCTTAAAAGCTTCATCCAAGAACAATACAAGATTCATTACCTACGGGTTTCTGAATCTGTACAAGTACCTATGTCTTCCACAATGTATCAAATCGATACAGAGGGAGACTTACAAGAGAAACCTACGACTCTCAAAACCCTAAACCCTAATTTACAAAATAGGATTCCTAAGTCTATGTCATTTTCTCTCTCTTTTCTGGCCTAGGTATTGGTCTTCTTTTATAGCCTTCTGCTGCGTTGGGCTTCAAATCTTCTGTTTATTTATTCCTTGATCCATGTTCTGATTGCTCCTTAATTCTTGTACCAGATTAGCAACAGCCTGCTGTTAGTAATAGACACGATGTCCTAGCATTGTGTTGGGACATCGTGTCTAACATGTCTTCTTTTAGCAGACTTTCTTCATGTTGGAACATTGTATTTGACATCTTGTTTTACCAAAAATTTGCTCAAATCTGTAAAGCCTTCAATCTCCCCCTTTTGAAATTTTTTTGGTTAAAACTCCTTCGGTAGAAAAAGAAAGTCGATGTTTGGTGGATATGATTGGAACACTTCTGAGACTCCTTCTTACTCCTAAAATTTCTAGCTATCTGTTGGTGTACATGAGGAAGAGTATACAACACACTCCCCCTCAAACCTATACTTGCCACAGAGGGATAAATCTTCCTCTTAAGCGGCATAAGAAAACCCTTAAGAGGATCCAGAAAAAGCTTAAGAAGAAACAGATGTATCATACGTAACACAGAGTCTATTAAGAATATAGCTCAGGTCACAAGACACAACCTGCTTCATAACTCTGATCACAAGGCACAAGGGAAAGACTCAAGGATGTTAGAACATCCCATCCAACATCCTTGCAAAACACAACCTGCAAGAATGAACTCCTCATCCTTGTTATATGTTGTAACCAACACACTACTGAGACGAATACACACCCTTTTATCTCCCCCTTTTTAGACAAAAATTGGCAAAAGTAGCCAACACAGTTCCATACCTACATGGCACTTACTCAGACCCGAACAAAAGTCATGATGAAACAACCCAAAACACGATCTTTGAAAACCAGAAGCGGACTCCACCTTTAAATACCCAAACAGTTTTTCTTGAAAATTATGGTCCATAGAAGTTACCGCCGAGCAATTCAAATGGAGAAATAAATTTAGGTAGGTGAACATAAATGACTGTGCACCGTCCAGCTAGAGTTTGATTGTTTTAACTTTAAGAGAACTCGTCCAAAGAATGCACTTGCATCAAGACACATACTTAACACGCCTTCTCTCAAACACACTCTTCACCGTTCAAAACAACAACTTAGGACATACCCATATGTCCTAAATAATGTCCTGACGCCTTGTCAGACTTATTTAGACCATCTGATGCATGGTCGCCGTCCTTTTTAAGGGGTCCCAAGAATAATCCTTTCAACCAGAAGACCAAGAATAATTGACCAAGATGTAAAAATATTTCTTCAAACATCTCCTAGTTAGCAGCAAATTCTCCCAAGATACTTGTATCACTCTGATTCAATCCATTGACTCCTAATGACTGAATCAAAACAATCTGATAAGTCCACCTAGAACTTATATCAGTAGAGCAATGTCATGACATCTCGTCTGACATATCATCCTCTCCTGAGGCAATCTATCTTAAACTGCTTGAAACCACAAACAATCTTGATGACTAACTGCACCACTGCAGTAACCTATCCAAAACAGAAGTTTAACTCCTCCTTTCTTAGATACCCAGTGCTCCTTTGCAAGAAGAACACCTTAAATAAATGGAAAACATAAGATGCATCTTCATGTCTTCAAGAGCGCACCCTCTGTTCAACACACCTGCTGAACGCATTCACCCAATGCCTGATCCTCAAGCAATCCATATAGCACACTAGTACATTTAACAGACAGAAGTTCTCCCCATATCTTTCACAAAAGATGCTTCTTCATCAAGAAACACCCAAAATCACCACATGATATCCCATGACAACTTCATGATCATATAGTGAGAGTACCAGGACCGCATCCTTGTACCACAACTAACAAATTCTTGGATTGAGACCAAAAATGCCATTGATCCCTCTCATCCAGAAACCATCCATACCCTGTACAAATTCACCTTGAATTTTATAGCCATAGATATCCTTGTTCCTTGAGATACAATCCAATTGAATCTGGACCTCAAAGAGACATACAGAGCCCCTTAGTTTGCTAGCTCGCCCAGATGTTCTTCAAACTTGAAAACATCAAACACATGCTCCAGAAATCCTCAGCTTACTTGCTTCACAAGCACCAAACTGATCCACTTCCTTCTAGCATGACTTGTAGCAGAAGAAACCACCTCTCAACAAGCATTTTGACCTCAGCAAGAGTCAGACTTCCAGATCAACACCCCATGATCCAAGACAGTATTTAATTTATCATTCTCCCATATCATAAGATAGAATACTTCTGATTCAACTGGTGAATATCAACTTTCACAATGTGAACTCCATGTTCAGAAATCATGATGATGTTCTAACATCAATTAGGACATCCTGATCATATCACAGACACCATACTCTATGATTCTTGATACAATTACTACTGGACTTACTATCAGCATAGTAAACCACCTGAAGATCTTCACATAATATTGCGCCACCAGCTTGATTAATAAGAACTCCAGATAACCTAAGAGAGAAATAAACACTCCTTCAACTCTCAAAAGAAGGTATTCTTCCATTAGCAACTTAGGGCTTCTACCACAAGCTCCAAGATATGAACATAACCCAAACCTTCTTTGATTTTCAACCAACTACCCTTCTGCACAAGAGTAATTAGTTCCAAGCACCCTACTTGAATGCACTTATAGAAACCAACCAAATGCCACTATTTGATTAATCTTAACTTTCTTCAGAGTTCAATAAAATCTTCTGATCCACCAATGAACCTTAATCTTCAAGTTACATAATCCACTTACTCCATAACAAGCCATTTTAGATACACCAACACTCAGACATGTAACATCTACTCCTTCTCGCATCTCCCGCAAACTGCATGAGATAGACCCTTTTTGAAGCATTAATTCCATTTATTTCTAAGAAGATTAACGTATCTTATGATGATGCACCACAATATTAACTAAGACCCTGAAGTTTCTACTTGATGCCATAACATCTGATTAGACATCCAGCTGAAGAGTTTAGCTCTTCCTTCTGCCACTTAGAAGAACCTCCTCCCTATAACAAAACAAGAGTTCCATGTTCTCATAGACTTGATGAATAATCAAGTTAGAGTAGACATCCTCCATTATGATTTACTGTACTGCAACACTCATCTCATCTTCAGACAACCCAAACCTGCCACAGCTTGATTCTTCAGAAGAGATTTGTCACACAAGATCTTTATAAAAGGAATCCCACCTTCCTTAAGTAGAGACTTCTTCAGGAAGTCAGAGATAACTGCCACTTATCATTCACCTCCAAGATGAGGAAGATCACCTGCTCCTATGCACCTAGATCATAAATAAACTGATCCAAGTTGTGCTATCACCAGCACCATATTCTAGATAAGTTTCTTGCTAGGAAACTTTCCAGATCAGATGCTTCTAGTAACCACTGGGACACACCTGCTACACTCCAATTCTCCTAGGTCAGAAATAAACTGAACTAAGAGAATTGTCTTCATCTTCTCTTCCAACAACACTACATTCTAGTCAAGCTTCCTGCCACGAAACTTCCTAGTCAGAATGCATGCCTTGTAATAAAGACTGATTCTGCCATACATATGTGTATGGCCCCAAGATCATCAGCTACAACTCCTTTGCTATGGAGATTCACTCCTTGAATCAACAGATTTCTGCACATACTCCACTGTCAAGATGTTTCAACATTGGATAGATTATTAGTTCCTTATCTTGATTGATCATTCACCAGAGAACAAATCATTGAGCAGTTGCAGCAAGAGATGTTGTATTTCCTGATGTACCACTTGTCATCAGGGATCTTGTACTCCAACATACAAGGATAATCAATTAAATACTTGTAAATTACACAAATAACAATTGATCTTAAATCCTTGTTTAGTAACCCTATCACATTGTTGTAGATAAACTCCAACAAATCACTTCATGCAAGTATCTTTCTTGACAAACGAAGTGCTAAGATATCAAGGCTGCCACCCTTGACTCAAGTAACTAAGGTTTTCTCTGAACAAACCCTATTTACCTCAACAGATCTGAAATCTTTTTTCATATTGGATTCATCCTTAGGATTAAGAAGGAAGAATCCTTCCTTGAAAATTTGGATGGTGAAAATAAATCACCTCCATTCTCTTCAGATTTATGTTTCACAGAAACATCCTCTAGTCAGAAGAGTAACTAGAAGTCTCCAGATGCATGACTGAGATGCTTTTATGAGTGGACTTGAGAGAAATCTCAAGTATCTTTGACAACTTAGCCGAAAAATTTATTTACCAATTTCCTAGAGCATAAACTTGATAAACCCAATCTCAACTCACCTTATCTTCAAACTGACTTCAAGATACAAGCTGGAACCAAACTTCCAAGTACCAAGTCACCATGACAGACATCAACCAACAACTCTCTCCATTCCATCGCTCTGGACTTTGATATGAAAAGATGTTAATATCTTCAAGAGAACAAGCCGATAGTTGAGATCTTCCACCTTCTTTCTTTAGTCACAACTCTAGAATCCCATAAATACCAGAGTTCTTCCATCAGAAACATAAGCAGCGGAACCCCCAAGGAACATCTTCAACATGCCCTAATAAGATGTCAGAACATCTTATAAGACACCCCAACAAGAGAACTAGCCACTCCTTCTGCAGTTGTTGTAGAAACTCCTCAGAAAACATGAACAACCCCTAGTAGTTGTTACCTTCGATCCAGAACATTCATCCCATCCATTAATACCCTTGAGTATGTCTAAGTGAATGATCTGATCTCCAAAACTCCTCCTTGTTTAAAGTTCCAGAAATCATCTACATCTGGGGGCATACCAAGCCAGGAAGAAGAATCCACTATCAGTACTATAGTTTTATGTAAACAACCGCTGGTTTACAGTAAACAACCTTTGGTTTACCTATCACTACCCAATGAAAACTTTATCTAAGAACTCCATCCTAGATAAGAGAAACCCATCTCACTCCCTAAATCACAACCTGTGATTATCTAACAGTTATAGTCACAATAACTGTATTATTTTACTTGAAAAACACCCATTTCAATACAAAGTTCAGTCAAGCATTCTTGATTAACAAGTTAACTTGGATTTGTTTAAAAGCTTCATCCAAGAACAATACAAGATTCATTACCTACGGGTTTCTGAATTTGCACAAGTACCTATGTCTTCCACAATGTATCAAATCGATACAGACGGAGACTGACAAGAGAAACCTACGAATCTCAAAACCCTAAACCCTAATTTACAAAATAGGATTCTTAAGTCTATGTCATTCTCTATCTCTTTTCTGGCCTAGGTCTTGGTCTTCTTTTATAGCCTTCTGCTGCGTTGGGCTTCAAATCTTCTGTTTATTTCTTCCTTGATCCATGTTCTGATTGCTCCTTAATTCTTGTACCAGATTAGCAACAACCTGCTGTTAGTAATAGACACGATGTCCTAACATTGTGTTAGGACATCGTGTCCAACATGTCTTATTTTAGCAGACTTTCTTCATGTTGGAACATTGTATTTGACATCTTGTTTTACAAAAAAATCGCTCAAATTTGCAGAGCCTTCAAAAACCCGACCTCTAAGTCATTGCATCCACTTGTTACTGAATTTCATGGCCACAACACCTTCTCCAAAAACTTCCACTCAACAAAGTCAAATGCTTGTGCTAAATCAACTTTAAACATTATGCATCTTCTGCTCTTCCTCTTGGCAAGATCAAGTAGATCATTAACCAGAAGCACACCATTGAGAATCTGCCTCCTAGGGATAAAAGTCGTTTGAGAACTTGAAACCAGTCTGCCAATAACCTTGTTGAACCTTGCTTCCAAGATCTTTTATATGACTTTATAGATGATTCCCATAAGACTAATAGGACGATAATCTTCCAAACGTTGAGGGTTATTGAGTTTAGGTGCCATTGTTATAAAAGAACAAAATGATTTAGGAACAGAGGCGGTATTGAAAAACTCTTGGATACAGTTGATCACATCACCACAAACCACGTCCCAAAATCGTTTCAAAAACTCGAGGTTAAACTCATCAGGGTCTGGGCTCTTGTTCCTATCGCATCCATTGATAGCTTCAAATATATCTTCCAAAATAAAAGGTTCCTGCAATATCTTCATCTCTTCGTTAGTGAGCTTTGGTAAGTCAGATAAATCCAGATTCAACATCCTTTCACACAATTTCTGGAATCTTGTAGCGAACAAATCTTTGATAATTTTTTTGACAATACATACATCCTCAACCAAAGCAGAGCCAACATTAACAGATGTAATATTATTACTCCTAAATCGAGTCTTCATCATGGAATGAAAATAACTTGAATTTACATCCCCCTCCATGACCTATTTCATTCTAGATTTTTTTTAGCATACTTTCTTTGAGGAAAAGATTATTCCATATCACTTCTTGAGCCTTACTTCTCAGCATCAATTCTTCCTCCGACGAATTTCCACTAACAAGTGCCATACCTGCCTCAATTCCATTCAGAGTATCCACCCATTCATCAATTTTCAAATCCACCCACCGAAACACATTTTTATTCCACCATCTCAACCTCTCCTTCAAGCACTTAAATTGTCCACAACCATCTGGCTATGATTACCTATAGCCTGATTTAATTTCTAGAGTTCTCTGACAAATTCCAAGAATTCTAGATGATCATACCAACACCTGAAATGTTGAATTGTACATTTCAACGGTTTCTAAAAGGGTTTGTTTTTCATAAAAATAATTTGAATAAAAATAAATTTTAAAAGAAATATTTTTAATGTAGTTTTTTTAAGATAATTAAAAACTCTAATTTAAAATAATTCTTTTTTTGTCTAGAAATACTTTAAGTAATTCTTTAATCACAAAATTTTATTTTTATGTATTCATATTTATTAATGTCAAATTAGTATATTAGAATCTTTTATTTTAAAATGTAAATAAAAACTCTAGATTTAATTAAATGATAAATAACAATAAAATAATATATGTGGGATAACGAATTTTAATGACTTATTTACGAAAAATAATGTGGAAATAAAAACTAATATACCTAAAAAAAGAAGAAATGACAAATGACTACTTTTTAGAATGAAATTGTCATTAATTATGTGACTCTTTTCTTCTCGAAATTATATTATACTCAAATTAATACATTATAAATATTTTATTTTTATTTAAAAGATATTTGTTGAAATACAAGAGACTAAGAGACATTTGAATAAACCATGTTTGTGGAGTGAGAACTGCTCTCACTTATAAACACATGTTCATGTCATATATTAACCGACACACCCCCTCACGCTCAGAACTAGACAACTGGAGCATGGAAATAAATGGCGGGCGATCTGATAGCAGAAACCATAGTAGGTGGCCCACCAAATCTTAAACGATACTCTGATACTATGTTAAAAAGCATTTTTGATGTCAAGTTGATGGAGAGACCAATGTCAAATGGCTTCAATGGCTAGAAGAAGTCTAACAGATGCCATCTTGGCTACATGCGAGAAGGTATCACTATAATCTAACCCAAAAATATGAGTGTATCCTTTGGCTACCAAGCGAGCTTTAAATCGATCAATCTTACCATTTGGACCAACCTTCACTGTATAAAGCCAACGAAAACCTACTAAAGATTTCCCAGGGGTAGAGGAACTAGTTCCCAGGTACCACTGCTTTGAAGAGCACACATTTCATCAATCATTGCTTGCCTACATTTAGGGTGAGATAATGCTTCACCTAGAATTTTAAGAATAGAAACATAAGACAAACAAGACAAACAAGTATACTGCAAAGGGGAAAGACGATGATAACATAAATCAACATAATGTAGATAAGGATTTTGTATTTGACGCGTATACTTTTTCGAAGGGCAATTGGAAGGTCGAACTCAGGTTGGAGGATTGGCTCTTGTGATTGCGAGAACGCCTAAGGAGAGTCTGCATTGACCTCAGGGACAAGCACGACCTCAAGGACATGTACGACAAAAGTTGGTTGAGAAGATGGGGGACAATGGCAGATGGGACTTCCGGAAGAGGTGTGAGAGCACTTTCGTGAAGGGGTTTCGGAGTTGCTTGGCTAGACTCAAAATATAGAACAGACTCGAAGAAGGTAACATCGGCCGATATGAGGTATCGTAGAGTATGTGAATAACAATGATAACCTTTTAGGATTGATGATAACCAAGAAACACTACTACGAAAAACCCATTTAACAACGGTTGGAAAAGATATGTAATCACGCGTGCATAGGAGTTGTTATGTAGAGTGTCGTTATATATATGATACGTACAATCACGGACCAGTAACCGTTGTATTAAACTGGAAAAAGCGCTACCTATCACAACGGTTGACACAAACAACTGTTGTGATAAAACAATTGTCCTAGGTTCGATTCCCAGCAGCGCTATTTTGATATTTATTTTTTTCTGAATAGCGTGCGAGATATTATAACGGTTGTGTAATATAACCGTTGTTAAAGCAAAAGATATTATTACGATTATCATGTATAACCGTTGTTACATATTCTGCAGAATTAAGAAAAAGATTCCCGATTTTATAATTAATCCCTTTTTTAACCTGTATTATTATTCACCATATCACAGTAGAAAATACAACTAACATTTGTGATATAGTAATCATAATAATGTTAATTGTATCATATTCATAATATCACATAACTGTATCATATGTAATTATAACAAATATCTTACAATACATCAGAACAAACAACCTGCAATTTACACATTACATATCATCACATAATTGTATCATATTCATTTGTAACAAATATCTTACAATTTATCAGAACAAATAGCCTACAGTTTACACATTACATAACATCACATAGTTGTATCATATTCAATTGTAACAAATATCTTACAATTTATCAAAACAAACAACCTACAGTTTACACAATATATAACATCACATAATTGTAACTTAGTGTTTTGGTTTCTTGTCTCTTGGTGTCTTGACTCTAAAGACCTATGATTTTAAATAATTATACTTGTTAGTAAAAATATTTAGAAACTATAATATACAATAAATATATTATGAATAAAGAGTAAATTACATACTTGTTAATTTTCCCATATGCCTTCTTCATGTTCGATTCGAACAGCGTGCACGACATCTCCATCAACTTCATCATATGAGGTAGGGACTTGTGTTGTGTAAGAAGGTGTGGACGGAATATCAAGACTTCCATCCCTAAGAGGAATGTGTTTTCCTTGGAGAATGATTGACCATTTCCCCGATATGCTCGACGGGTCGGTAACATAGAAAACTTATTTTGCTTGATAAGCCATGATGAATTGCTCGGTCATAAAAGATGCCTTGCCAAGGTCGACCCGTGTGAATCCTAAGTCATCAATGTGTACACCATTACTATTATTGGGAACCCATTTGCATTTAAATCAAGCTACTTTGAAAGTAACATAATAAATCAACCAAATCTCATCAATGACACCATAAAACGTGGTAGTTGCCAATACATGATTCTTATTTTTCGAACTAAAGAAATACATCGATTCGGCTTCAACCATAACCCCACTATTTTGGATTGTACTACGATCATCTTTTGATTTTGTATAAAAGGTATAATGACCAATGTCGTATGCGGTCCAAGTAATGACACAAAATTTTGGCTCGTACGACAACCATTTAAGTATCTCGGATGCACTACGATCATTAGATACACTTTTATTAAACCATTATATTAATCTCTTGTTATGCTCTATCAACAACAACTTGTCACTCATTAGGGGATATTTTTTCCTCAAAAGTCCTTTGTGAGTATCTAGGAAAGGTTGAACTTCATCTATATTATTCATTAACTTCAATGCCTTCATCCCACAAGAGTCGTAAATCATCAATTAATGGACTTAGATAAACATCTATGTCACTACCAGGTTGTCGTGGTCCAGAAATCATCATACTTAATAATATATACTTGCTCTTCATACTTAACTAAGGAGACAGGTTATAAATAGTGAGAAGAACATGCCACGAAGTATGATTACTGCTCAGATTACCAAAGGGGTTCATTCAATCGGTGGCAAGTTCAAGCCTAAGGTTTCTTGGCTCAACTCCAAAATCCGAAAACAACGAATCAATTTTCTTCCATTGCAACGAATCAGCAACATGGCGAATGTTTCCATCAAAAGTCCTTTCATCTGCATGCCATCTAAGATTCTTTGCGTCATTCGAGTTAGCAAAAAGTCTATTAAATCGTGAATTTATTGGCAAGTACCATAACACTTTAGCAGGAGGATGCTTCTTACTAACATTGTCATAGTCATTGTCATCACCACTGTTGGCCTTCAGCTTGTAATGCGACATACCACATTTCGGACATTGATACAAGTCTTCATACTCTTTCTGGTATAATATGCAATTATTAGGGCAAGCATTTATTTTGATATACTCCAGACCCATTGGACACAATATCTTTTTGGCCTTATAACAACAATATGACAATTTGTTATCTTTTGGTAACATTTCCTTTAGCAGTTCAAGTAATTCCGTGAAACTTTTATCTGACCATCCATTTTTTGCCTTCAGATTAAACAACTTTAACACCGCCGATAATCATGTAAAATCTGTGCATCCCTTATATAAAAGGGTGTCTTTATCACTACATAAAGTATCATAAATATGAGCATTCTTAAAAGAAGATTCCCCAATATCACAGAACATATCATCTAGTTGATCCTCCATATATTAATCTTCCCTGACCTTTGACTTTGTGATGCACGACTTTCCTCCACTTCACCATGCCACGTCCATATTATATAATTTTGACATATACCATCACAAAAAAGGTGATGAAATATTTCATCCTCTCTACACTTTTTGATGTTCGCGCAAAGAACACAAGGACAATAAAAGATACCATTATTTTTGGGAAGATGTTTATCAGCGTATTGAAGAAATTCAAGAACTCATTTCTCATAAACCCGACCTAATCTATCGACTTTCATCCAACTACGATCCATAACAAATTCTGAAATTTATACACATATAATAATGTGAATGACACACCAAAATGTAAAGCAAAAACTTAATGCATTTGCAAATATAAACCTAAATTATATAAAACATTTACTCTAATACTGACTTGAGCATAAACAACATAAACATACTGACTTGAGCATATATTCAAAGAAAAAAGGAATGAAGATGTTGAAGAATACCGTACTTCGAAGCTGAAGAATCAAATGAACGAATAGGGTGTGAAGATTTGAGCTATGAAGAGGGTAAAGTTTACATCGCCGCTGTCGTCTCTGGTGGTTCGCTTGTTCAACTAGGGCGTCTTTTGAAAGAAATAATACATAATAAGTTTTGTTTTAATTTATCAGTGAACCCTTTAATTACGGTTGGGAAACACAACCGTAGTGGAATTGAAGACCTCTTACAACGGTTTTTTTAATTCACCGTTGTAAACTATTTTACAATTTATTTTTAAAGTAATGGAGTTAAGCTCTATAACAACGGTTGGTTTAAAAAACCGTTGTAAAATCATTTACAATTTATTTTATAAATAATGGACTTAAGTGACAAACGCTTAATGTACTCTAAAAAATGGAAAAAGTTTAACTGCAGGGAATCGAAGCTTGCTGCACAATATTTATTACTACGGTCTTTTAACACAACCGTCATTATATTTCTGTTTATACGTACGACTAGTTATTGGGCACGAAAATTTTAACCTATTACAACGGTTTAGATGAATCCATTGTAAACCTGACGTTGTTGTTTGCGCGTTTTGTAGTAGTGAAAGACACACTTTAGTGATCGAGCTGATGGTTTATCAAGACCATGAGAGAGATTGTGTACAAAGCATGTGGATATGAAGACTCAAGGAGGAATTGGGTGTAGTGGGGAATTGAGAAAAAGGATTGAATGAGAGATTTTATTATTAAGGACAGATAATGGCATACAATTTATAAGGTAGCATGTCGTTAACATAACATCCCCCCAAAACCGAAGTGGAACATTACCATGGAGAAGTAGGGTCTGAATAGTTTCTAGGAGATGCCAATTTTTGCATTCTGCTACCCCCATTTTGTTGAGGTGTGTGAAGACAAAATGTTTGGTGGAGAATACCATTGTGTGACATAAAATTTTGAAATTGCTAGTCACTACCACTTATAAACACATGTTTAGGTCATATATTATTCGATAGAGATAAACTAATTACAAGTTTAATTTACTAACATTGAATAATAATACAATTTTTAGTACAATTTTTTTACAGTTACATTGTACATTTCAACGGTTTCTAAAATGGTTTGTTTTTAAAAATATAATTTGAATAAAAATAAAATTTAAAAGAAAGATTTTTAATGTAGTTTTTTTTTTTGAAGATATTTAAAAATCTCTAATTTAAAATATATATTTTTTTTAGAAAAACTTTAAGTAATTCTTTACTCACAAAATTTTATCTTTATGTGTTCATATATTTATTAAATGCAAATTAGTATATTAGAATCTTTTATTTTAAAATGTTAAATAAAAATTTGATAATTATAAAATTATCCTAAAAAACGACATGTGTCCTAATGTTAAAACAGAAGTAGAAGGATTATTTTAGAATTTTGATGGTAGTACTTTTTCTCAAGAATAATTAAAGTCAATTTAATATATTTGAATTTTTTATTTTAAAATGTTAAATAAAAACTTGACAATTAGAAAATTATACTAAAAAAGTATGTGTCTTACTGTTGAAAGATAAGTAGAAGGATTGTTTTGGAATTTTGGTGGTAGTAGTTTTTCTCAAGTTTATATAGTGATGTGTAAACCAGACATATTTGATTTGGCAGGTAGTATCACCAAGTAGAAAGACATGAATATTATTTTAATAACACCAACAGTGTATTCGAAGTTTAAAATGTTGGGGCCTACGTTTCATTTTATTGATGTTTGATCGATCAAAGAGTACGATGTAAGTGTCAGCTGTGTATTTTGGACTATCAAAGAAATTAACATGCACTACACCATTTGCACATGCATTTCATGTTGTTTGTTCATATTTAGGAAACATTACATTTAAGTGTCACCAATGGCGGATCTTGTCAAAGTATTAAAGGTGCCACAAATATTATTTAAAAATCACAACAATATTATTATAATTTTCTTTTATTTTCAACCATTGTATTACTAAGAAAAATATACAAATCAATTACTATTATTTAAAGAGTAAGAACTTAACTTTATATGCACAAATTAATTATAAATTTGATCTTCTCTCTTTTAAAATACATATACCTTCTTTGTCAAGAAAAGTACGACTAAATTGCTAAAACACCAAAATCTCACTAAAATCTAAGACTCACTCTAATGGCAGTTCGTGATTGATTTTTCCGAGCTGGCAAACGTGTTTATCATTTTGAGAATTAGTGGAGTTGGCAACAGTGGCCAACCGTTACATTTTGAAACAACCTGTTCAACTTCACAAAAGTAATAATTTAATATTAAAATTAACAATTTTATGCTGCTATTTTTTTTCTTCCATTTTTTTCATTATCAATATATTTGCTTATAAATGACTTATATATTTATTTTATTTTATTTTTATAATTTAATTTACAACTTTTAATTTTACTATAACAATTTAATAATAAATGTTAAGTTTAATTAGATTTATTTATTTATTTTATTTCACATTAATATTGATTTGTATAATTTTAGTTAATATTTTGAGTTAAATTACAATTTAATATAAATAAAATATTAATATATCTGATAAAATTGTGGGATCCAATATAAATTTTATAAAGTTACACCATTAGAATAAAAATTGAATGAATTACTCAAAATGAGGTGACTTAATAGATCCCACTAAAAACCTAAAAATGAGTTGCACAGTTGAAAATACTCTAATTAGTTTAACACTACTACAAATAACTATATAAAATAATGGCTATTTTCAACAATAACAAAGTAAAAAAAATTTAAGAAATATTATGACCTCCGTATTTAATTTAAAGTACATCTTTTTTTTTTTACTCAATTTTATGTACAACTTAAAAGTATTGACTGACTTAAAAATATTTTTTTATTTAAAGATAGGAATTTTTTAACTCAAATTTACTTAAGTAATTTATAGATAAGATATTTTATGGATTAAGTTTTTTTAAATAAATAATTTTATATAGTTAAAAAAAAATTAAATCAATTCAATATTTACTAAATTTATTATTGAATCTTTAGAAATAAATTAGTTAGAAGGTTTCCTATAACAAGTATATTAAAAATAAACTATGGGTCCGTTTGTTTTGACTTTTCCTAAAAATGATTTTTAAAGTGTAACATATTTTTGTGTAAATTTTTACAAATTTTGTTTATAAAAGTTTCAAAGAAAAATTTGGTTTGAATAGTTATTCTTAAAATATTATTTTAGGTATTTCAACATTTTATCGAATTTTGTTTTGGATATCAAAATTTTAAAAAATCACTTAATTTTGAAGCTATTTCAAATAGTTTTTCATAAAATTATTTTGAGATATAATTTTTTCAAAAAACTATAATTTTGACTATGTTTTGATTTTCAATAATATATGTTTATATTATAATATGTCAAAATTAGTCCTTTAATTTAAAAAAAAATAGTAAAACTTGTAATCTTTTAAAAAATATTTTTGTAGAATTTAGTTTCAAAAATATGGAAAAAAATATATATTTTTTAAAGGCAAAACAAACTTGTCCATTATATATTTGAACACCAAATTTTAGCATCGTATTTGACTCAGTATACCAATGTCTTTCTCTCTTAGTTTTTGAATTTATATGGTTATACAATTTCGAGAATACACTACCATGGCTTAAATTAACAAAGAGACATTTTAAACAACAATTTTAAGTGTCTAAATATCCTTTTTCATTAAAAAAAAAACTGTGTTATTTATTATGAAGCAAGTCAGGTAAAAAAATGCAAGAATGCATATGGCGTAGTTGTTTAAATAAAGTAGAAACTGTTTGTGCGTGAGACACTTTTAATGAATAGAGAATAGGAAGAGAATAAGGAAATAAGGATTTGCATTATTGAATTGTGTAAATAATGATACAAACTATGACTATTTATATACAACCATAATTGAGTTTGAGCTAACACAACTTGGATTACATTTAAATATTAAATCTAATCAAATCTAATCTAATAATTTAACACATTCCCATAATTCAAGTTGTCGAGCATACGCTGGTCATAGTCGATCTGAACTATTCCTAATTTCTTTCTCAAATTCAGGAATATGTCGATCTTCAATCCTTTGGTGAAAATGTCGGTCAACTATGTTTCACTTGAACAATGTCTAACTTCAAGATCACCTAGATTTACCTTTTCCCTCAAAAAGTGAAATCTGGCTTCGATATGCTTACTTCTTCCATGCAGAACTGGATTCTTTGCCAGATTTATGGCTGACTTGTTGTCGATTTGCAACACAAGAGGTTTCTTCACTTCGACCTCCATTTCTTCTAGTACTGATCTGATCTAAATTGCTTCACATGCAGCATAGGATCCTGCTATATATTCTGCTTCACACGATGACAATGCCACCACAGGCAGCTTCTTCGAACACCATGAGATTGGGGCACCAAATCTTTGAAAGAAATAGCCAATTGTACTTCTTCGATCTTCCTTATCTCCACACCAATCAACATCTGAAAAGCAATTAACTATTGCTCCTTTGCCTTCAGAATCTCGTCGAAATAGAATTCCAAAATCTGTTGTTCCTTTTAAGTATCTCAGAATTCTTCTTGCAGCTTTCATGTGTGAAACTCTTGGTTCACCCATGAATCTACTCACTAATTCGATTGCGAAACCTATATCAGGTCGACTGTTGTACACATATATCAGAGATCCAACTATTTGTTTGAACAAAGTTGCATCAACTTTGTCTTCCTCTCCATGCTTCTCCAACTTCAAGTTTGGTTCGACAGGTGAGAATGCAGGATTCGAATCATCTATTCTGAATCTCTTGAGTATCTCTTTGACATACTTCCTTTGATGTAGCACCATACCTTGCTTCAACATTTGAAATTCCATGCCTAGGAAATAAGGCAATTTTCCCAGATCTGACATTTCAAATTCCTTCATCACCAGCTCTTTGAACTTCGACAAGTTCTCCAGGTTATTTCCAATTACCAACAAGTCATCGACATATAAGCAGATGATTGTTATATCTTGTGCTACAACCTGAAGATAGACACCATACTCAGACTTGCATTTGACAAATCCCAATTCGACTAAGTATGAGTCGATCTTCTTGTTCCATGCCCTAGGTGTCTGCTTGAGGCCATAGAGCGCTTTGTACAATTTATATACTTTACTCGCTTCCTTCTGAATCACAAACCCAGGAGGTTGTGTGACATAGACCTCTTCGTCTAACGGGCAATTCAGAAATGATGACTTCACATCTAAGTGAAATGTCGACCAACCTTGGGTACATGCCAGTGCTACCACTAGTCGAACAGTCTCCAGTCTTGCTACTGGAGCAAATAATTCAGAGTAGTTAAGTCCTTCTCTTTGAAGAAACCCTCGAGCTACTAATCTTGCTTTATGTCTTGCTATCGACCCATCAACATTGTGTTTCAACTTGAACACCCACTTAACTTCGATAGCTTTTGTATGTGCTGGCAATTCGACTAACTCCCATGTGTTATTTCTTTCGATTGCCTGTAACTCTTCGACCATAACTAACTTCTACTGTTGAATTTTTAAAGCTTCGTTATGGTTGATTGGTTCAGCACCTGCAAGTAAAGCAAAATGAACCAATTCTCCCTCTGGTTTGACTTCATCATCATCAGTCACTTCATAATCATGAAGTGTTGGAGGAACTCTATTTCGTCGAGGTCTATGGCTTGTTTCAGCCACAACCTCTGTGTCGGGAATGTCAGCAACTGCTTCTACTTCAACTAGATTCTCAGCAATTCCTTTAACTTCGACTTCATCAGTTTCTTCGTCGAAATCAGAGCTCATCAATGGCTTGTTAATTGAATTATTAGAATTCTAATCCCAAACAGAATTTTCATCAATCACAATATCTTGACTCAACACAATCTTCTCATTAATTGGATTGAATAGCCTGTATGCACCAGTCTTATGATATCCTACCAGAATCATAGGTTCACTCTTGTCATCAAGCTTCCTTCTTCTTGCATTAGGAACATGCTTGTAACACATAGAGCCAAACACCTTCAGATGACTCACTGATGGTCGTTTGCCACTCCAAACTTCTTCAGGAACCTTGTTCTTCAATTGCTTGGTAGGGCGCCTGTTCAGGATATACACTGCAGTCGAAACAGCTTCACCCCATAAAGATTTTGGCAAATTCTTCTGCTTGAGCATACATCTCGCCATATCCAATATGGTTATGTTTCTCCTTTCAGCAATTCCATTATTTTAAGGAGTATAAGGAGCAGTTACCTCATGATCAACACCATGTTCTGCACAGAATTTTTCAAACATCTTCGAAGTGTATTCGCCTCCTCCATCGATTCACAGAACTTTGATCCTCTTCTCACTCTGGTTTTCGATAAGCATCTTGAATCTCTTAAAGATTTTAAATACTCTATCCTTTGTATCAGATACTCACACTTCCTCGCCGTTGACACTCTTCAACGGGACACCTTCTAACCACCAACAATGGGGAGTTCTTTCGATACAAGTAAGTCGGTCCTTTACTCGAACCAAAGGCTCATGATACCACTGTTAGGGGAAGACTTTTACTTGGGAGCATTAAACATTGTGGGATTTCTTTTTCTAGAGCAACACCTTTGTGAGAGACACACCACATATTCATCTAAAACCTTAAGGTGATACGTGTGTGGGTTCTCCCACTTATAGATGCTCAAGTCACCACATTCCTATCCAATGTGGAACTATTATCCACAATACTCACACTTGTTAATACTTAACACTCCCCCTCAAGTGTGAGTTTATCCACAATGCTTCACTACGCCAAAAATGACTTTTACTAGCGCACCTTAGACAGCGCTTTTATGAAAAAGCGCTGCTATAAGTTAAATAAAAAATAAAACACGGAAACTGTACACGAAAAAGAGTTAAAGCGCTGCTAAAAGGCCTACCTTAGACAACGCTTTTTGTAAAGCGCTGGTAAAGGCCCACATTAGCCAGCGCTTTACAAAAGCGCTGCTAAAGGCCTATATTAGCCAGCGTTTTTTCTCAAAAGCGCTGTCTAAGGTCTTATTAATTAAAATAAAAAATGGAATAGTATCAGTATTCTATTTTTCATATCTCTATTCTTTCCCTCTCTGCTGCGAACTGCGAACGACAAGAACGAACGAAGAACAGCTCTCGCTACCGTCGTCCACCCTCCTCCACCGTCTCGGTTACAGTCTCGCCGTCTTCCTTCCTCCATTGTCCTCCACCGTCCTCCACCGTACTCCACGGTTCTCCACTGTTTAGGTATGTTTTCTTCTTTTCTGTTATGGTTAACGTTAGAGATGATAAATAGTGGTTCTACTCATGAATGTAGGTTGGTACGGATGTGTTGGTTTTATGGTTTGTTTCTGTATGTTGAGCAAAGGATAATTTTGTTTGGAAATTGGAAATATTTGAATTGATATGTTCATTTTTGAGAAACTGGTAATGGTCTTGTACTGATATGGATACATTGTTACTACTGCGCCCAATTTGTACATCTATTTTGGTTTGGTTTGATACTTGTAATCAATTTGATATTTATAAATAGTATAAATATGTGATGTTGCTGTTGCAATTCATGTCACAAATTCTATTACGTAAATACTATCTTGCTGAGATTTTGCAATTTGTTGCTTTGTTTGCGGTTTCGGTAACCTGTCAATTTAAGTTATGCGTTGTGCGAATTACTCCGTTGAATGCGTCTTTTGATCACTATATATCAGTTTATTTTGTTGTGTGAATAATTCCAATTGTCGGTTGCGGATCTGTTTTGGTTTTCTATTTATCGCATTTAGTTTTCAATTCGATTTCATAATGTTGTTAATCCTTGTTTTCTTTATTACAAGTTAGATGGCTACTAATGAGGATCACCCACATGATGATTCTATTCATGATGGAGGTAAGAACGTAGTTAATGCAGAAGAGGAAATTAAAAGAGGAATAACAGTTATGAAGAAAGTGATTCGTGATAGAGATCGAAGCATCATATTAGATGTGCATTGGAGCCCACAAGGCCTTCTTATTGAGCCTAACGGTTATACGTTGACAAGTTTTATTGGTGCACTTGTAAGGAATGAGGTTCTAATTACTTGTGATGATTGGAGAAATAAAGAGTTGAAGGATGCCAACTAATTCTGTCTTTTAAATTACTTGTACTAACGCACAATGTGTATGTTTTTCTTAGAGGTGTTTCAACATTGATGATGATAGAAGACCTTTTTGTCTCAAATTGGCCGGAAAACTACTAAGAGGGTTTAGAACATTTTTATCAACCAAGTTTCTTAGGGATGCAGAAGGTAATTTTGTTGATGCAGAGCTTCCATCTAAATATGGAGCTTTGATTTCACAAAAAGAATGGGACACGTTTAAAGCCAAACAAATAACCCCAGAATTTCAAAGTGTAAGTGAAACAAATCGGGAAAGAGCATCAAGTCCCGCCTATCCATATAGAAAAGGACGTGTTGGATATGGACGCTTAGAACAGTCTATAGTAAGTATCTATAAATTTCAATGATATACTTGTTCATCATGAGTTATATTTGATCATATTATTTGGCTTAATGTGTAGTTACAAAAGGAGAATAGTTCTGAAACATCTCTTCCGGCACATGTTTTGTGGAAGGAAGCCCGTGTGGGCAAGGATGGAGTTGTTAAAGAAGGTGTTCAACAAGTATTTGAGAAATGTGTAAGTTTAACATTATTTCTTTAATTAAATCAAAAATTTATTAACAAATATTTGACAAATATTCGATATTCATCTGATTTTCAGGAGACTCTATCTCAGTCTTTATCTCCAGATGAAGCCAATGATTCCAGGAGCATACTTAGTCGGGCATTAGATGTCCGTGAGTATTCTGGTCGGGTGAGGGGTAAGGGTTTTGGGATCACTCTGACATCCTTGAATATTAAAAAACAAAAGGCTCCTAGTAATAAAGAACTTCAGCAAAAATTGGAAGCACTGCAAGCTGAAGTTCGTGAATTAAGAAAGGAAAAAGAAAGAGATAGCGCTTCGGACAAAGATAGTATCAACTGTAACTTTCAACCGAATATTCCAGAGGTAATTATATATATTTTTATGAAATTAAATTATTAGCTTAAATTATTTAATTGACATATATATTATTGGTTTTAGGGCATTTCCCCTTGTCACCTCTACTTATCGTCACCAACTTATCGGATGGTTGGCAAGGGAAAAGTGTATAACACTTTGGGAGAATTACTTCACACTAAACCGCTCCCTATTGGATGTTTGAAAGTCTCGGTTGATATTGCTTTAGAGATGGATACATTATTACCATATCCTGACGATGTTTCGGATGCAACATTGGTGGGAGATGCAATAGGTTCGTTTGTTGCATGGCCGTCAGGCCTCATTAGCGTAGGATATGAGGTATGCTTAAAACCATTATGAACCTTTGAGTATTCAAAGTTTTTACGTGCATTTTACGTACATTTTTTACATGGTAATGTTAATTAGACTCCAACAACATCCAAAGCAAAAGATAAGAGGATTCCGCAGCATACCGAGTCCGTTGTTTCAAAAAAAGAGGTACATCACAATTATATGATATTCATGCATGGAAAATGTTAAATTCGTGACCTTATACTTCATCTAACTAATTATATGATATATAGCTTCATGGTAAAGAGATTAGCAACGTTTCCACACAAAAAAATGTTGTTGCTAAGAAGACCGCACCTAGAAAAAAACCTACTTCCAAGTATAGGTCTTGCCTTCAGACATTTCTAGAAATGACAGATATTCCGAATGGAGGTATTCGTCTTGTACCTATGGAGGAAGGTATTTATGGCTTTCAATATGAACAATCAATTGGTAATGAGGAATTTGAGCAAATTTTTCGTCATGAAGAATTAGGCGTCAGTGTTGTCAATGCATACGTGAGGTATATCCGATCTACTTTGTTATATTAATTGAACAACTTATTTACTTTATGTTTCAAATGAGTAGTCTGATGTTAATGATGTTTTTATTTAAGGTTTCTGTATGACAAATTGATGCGCCCACGTGGATTGGAGCAAAGATTCGCATTCTTAAGTCCCGCGAGTATCAACTTAGGGTTAATCATAAATAAACCAGATGATGTCATGGTGTATGTACTCAACCGCTTTATGGCCGACAAAGATACATAAAAGTTGTTCTTTTTACCGTTTAATACTGGGTTAGATTTTCATTCTAAATTCATCTATTATGATTTTTTTGTATTTTGACGTTGTGTAGAAAGTTTCCATCTAACATTTGTTTAATATTACAGTGGACATTGGTTGTTGATCGCGATTAATCCTATCAGAGAAGTTGTGTATTATCTGGATTCGTTAGGAAATGATTGGACAACATACCCGGATATGAAGAAAATGATTGATACGTAAATTAGATTGTTTTAAATATTCATGTGTCTATTTATTTATTTATTTATGTGAATTGTTCTAAATATTCATTTATATTTTATTAGCATTATACAAGCTTTTCGAGCACAAAGAGATATCCAAGTAACAAAGAGGAGAGCCAACAACATTACATGGATTGGAGTGAAGGTATATTAATTATCACACTTTTGATTATATTAGTGATGATACTTGATAAAACTAAGGATTTATCCATATTTTCTTTTCATGTGTAGTGTCCTCGGCAACATAATGGTATAGATTGCAGTTATTTCATGTTGAGGTTTATGAGAGAAACTCTTTTTTTGGATCGAATAGAGATTCCATCCGATGTATGTATTTCTAACTTATGAGTTATTTTAATATTTAACACATATTTCTCATATAATTAAATAGTTGAAACTAAATCAAACTATGTTATATTATTATGTAGTACTTTGATGAATTCAAGTGTGCGTATTACTCAAGAGATCATTTGGATGAAATTAAAGAGGATTGGTGTCAATTCATTATTGAGCTCGGAGTTTTATAAGGTATATTGTACTCTTACTTATTGATGAGAATTTTGAGTATGTATAACTTTGTAACTATAGACATTGTTTATTATTGTTTTAATTAAATTACAATCTTTTTGTGTTGTTTCAGGTTATATGTGCAAAGTAGAAGATAGAGTTATCTTGATGTGCATTGCTTTTTGCTTAGCATTTCTATAAGTAATATGTAGATTTGAAGCAAAATGTTTTGTTGAATGAAAATTGTATATATAAATAGGCAAAATTTGTGAGTATATATTGGTTTGAAGCTCCAATTTATGATATTTTGGTGCAAAAATGTGGTTGAAAAACAGGTGCAAATTGTGGTTGAAAACCTGGTGCAAATTGTGGTTCAAAAACAGGTGCATATAAACTGTATAAAACAAACAGCGCTTTTTTTCAGTAATTTGAATAAAAAGCGATAAAGTAAGGTTTAGACAGCGCTTAGTCCAAAAAGCATTGTCTAAGGTATACCAAAAAAAGCAAAAGCGCTGTCTAAGGTATACTAAAAAGAAGGCAAAAAGCGCTGTCTAATGTTAGTCTAAAAAACAAAAAGCGCTGTCTAAAGCACCATTTAGACAGCGCTTTTAACATTAACCAAAGCGCTGTCTAATCTTTTAGCAGCGCCAGTTTAGACAGCGCTTTTAAGCGCTGTGTAATGCCAAAAAAGGCGATGTCTAAATGCTTTCATGGCATAGTGCTTCCACAATGCTCCCCCTTAAGCGGAAGCTTCAACTATGCAACTGCACTTTCTGTTGTGTGTTTCGTACTTAACACCAATGTACTGCCGTTGACACTCTTCAACGGGACACCTCCTAACCACCACCTGCGGGGCGTAGTTTCGATACAAGTAAGTCGGTCCTTTACTCGAACCAGGCTCTGATACCACTGTTAGGGGGAGATTTTTACTAGGGATCATTGAACATTGTGGGACTTTTTTTCTAGAGCAACACACTTTATGAGAGACACACCACATACTCACCCAAAACCTTAAGGTGATAGGTGTATGGGTTCTCCCACTTATAAATGATACTACTCACACTTGTTAATACTTAACAGAAACATATGTAGCTGTAAAATTGTGGTAAAATATTTGTTTTCCATTAATTATATTTTTGGATTTAGATATATATCTTAATTTTTTTTCGAGTTAAATTGATCTCTTAACTTTTTAAAACGTGTTATGATAATAATTTTTTTTCTAATTAGCGATGGAAAAATTCTAAAATCGATCGCTAAATTCGGCATTAATTAGACAGTAAAGACTAACATGACACGTTTAAGAAGTTAAGGGACCAATCTGACACAAAAAAAAACAAGAAATCAATCTGAATCCAAAGATATAGTTAAGGGATCAAAAATGATATTTTAGCTAAAATCTATATTAAAAAGGTTTGATAATTTTGAGGGGTGTAGTGACACCCTCCCTCTCCCTTGTTACTCCGCCACTTAGGCTATGTTTGGATTGACGGAATATGACGGAATGGAGCGGAGCGGAACAGAGCGAAACGGAATGAATATCTCATTCCATTGTTTGAATATTTTAGAATGGAATGTAATAAAAGATGTTATTCCTCTCAAATCGGATGGAACAAAAATGAGGGTAAGTAATGAAATTAGATGGAATGCATTCCATCATATTCCGTTCAATTCCATCATCTTTTTACCAATCCAAACAATAAAACATAATATTATTCCATTCCATTCCGCTTCATTCCGTCGTATTCCATCAATCCAAACATAACATTAGTGTTATACCATTTTGCACATGCATTTCATGGAAAGAATTAGTTTATTTAATACAATCAAACATATCTATTACGTAGGATGAGTAATAAACCTATTAGTATTAAATTAGAGGAGGGACTCTACATTTAAGTGAAACCCCCTGCTAATACTCATTACTTCAATGGTTTATAGGTAGATATAAGTGATTTTATTGTATGTACAAACTTGTTGGAATTAAACCCAAAACCTTTTGAGAATTCCTAATCAATCTTGATTTCAAGAAAGATTATGGGCAACAACTGTTAATGAAAAAAAGCGAGAAAGAAAGAAAGTAGATTTTAAAAAAATAAAGGAAGAAGAGAAATATTTTCAACTGCGGAATCTCCGTCCACAAACTGTATAAAACTTCTTTTATTCACTTTGCAACTGCAAAAATTCTGTGAATACACGTTATTACAAAATAGGGGTTACTCCCTCTAGTTATAATAGAAGAAAGCCCAAAATTACAAAAGCTCAAAATTACTATTTTGGTCTAAGTCAAAATTCCGTGTCAAGCAACCTGCTTCGACACTTCGACGTTTAAACAACTCGACACACACACACACACATTAGGCTAATTCGACTAATCCTTGTTTCTGTCAAGCTACACTACTTCGACACAAGGAATTGCAATCTCAATACACCACCTAATTCATTGTGTCTAAGCTATCTATATTTATCATAGATCTTAGCTTCTTGAAAAATTTGACTTGCACTCCTTTCGTCATGATATCTGCAATCTGATTCTCAGTTCTATAGTGATCTAGATTCATCTTCCATTCTGCTACCAGATCTCGAAGATAATGGAACCTCATTTCGACGTGCTTGCTTCGTCCATGTGCTATTAGATTCTTTGCCAGATTGATAGCTGACATGTTGTCGATCTTCACGATAATTGCTCCATGACTCTTCGTTGTAATCTATTCGTCCAGATTTCACCATCCACTTTACTTGACATGCACAAAGAGAAACAATTATGTATTCTACTTCGCATGACGACAATGCCACTACTAGCTCCTTTCTCAAACTCCAAGCAACTGGTGCACCACCTAGCATAAACACATAACCAGTTGTGGATTTTCTATCCTCAGCATCACTACACCAACTTGAGTCGGTGTATCCCACTAACTTGCATTCTTTTCCTTCATCAGCTGCAGGAAACAAAATACCGCAGTCGAGAGTTCCTTTTAGATACCTTAGTATCCTCTTCGTCGCTGCTAGGTGTGATACCTTTGGCTTCTACATTAATCAACTTACCATACCCACACTGTATGCTAAGTCAGGTCTTATGTGACAAAGGTATCGAAGTGACCCAATAAGTCTTCTACATTGGGTTGGGTCGACATTATCTTCATATGACCCTTTCAACACTTGCATTCTAGGTTCAGCTGGAGTCGAAGTTAGGTTGCAATCTTGCATCTCAAATCTCTTGAGTATTTCACTTGCATATCATTTTTGGTGCATCATCAGACCTTTATCACTTTGGTAGAATTCAATGCCAAGGAAATATGAGAGATTTCCCAAGTCTGACATTTCAAACTCCTCACTTTGGTCATGTTTGAAATCTTCGATCTCCTTCTTACAACTTCCTGTTATCAACAGGTCATCGACATAGAGACATAGTTGATAAGTGCAAATTGTAGCTATTTTTGTATATAAGTTTTGTTGCACTTACCGATACTTTTTTTTAATTTCGTTCGAATAAACCCCGCTTTGTTTGTAAATATGTTTACTTTACATTATAGTGTGTATATTGCGTATCGTGTAAATATCATTGAGTTTACTTTATTTTCTCTCATTTTTGTAGGTATTCAAGCAAGCATATCTTGTCATATTCATAAAGAGCATTGAATAAGCTTTCCAACGCTTCTGACTGTGCGTCAATCCGAGTTACGGTTCAGAAGTTGTGGTTAAAACAATGGCTGGTGTGCTGTCAAGTTCGCTTTGCGAACTTTCCAGCGAATGCTCCCAGAGTTGAGGCAGTAGAAAAAGGCACCAAAGTTCGCTTTGCGAACTTTCCAGCGAACATTCTCTTTGCGAATAAAAGTTTGCTTTGCGAACTTTTGCAGAATCGCAGAGGCGGTTTAACTGTTCCTGAGGCATCAGGTGCCAAATTTTGAAGTTCGCTTTGCGAATAAAAGTTTTCTTTGCGAACTTGACAGATTTTGAAATGATATTTAAGTCATTTCATTCATTTTTTAGGTTATGGTTTTGGGGATTTTTGCTCCCAACTCCATTAAACTCATTTTTCAGTAGGATTAGCTTAGAAAACAACATTGAAGCTTGCACACGGATGATCCGGGGTGGATTTCTCATCGACCGACGTTGACAAACTGCGAGATGTTTGGTTTATTTCTTTTCTTCTTTGAGTATTTCTTCTTTGTTGGGTTGTTGTATATGTATTTACTTTGAACTCGTGTACATTTGTCGCCCATGGCGTTGTATAAAATCCGCTTTACAGTTCTTTATCTGTGATTGTCCTTGATTTTTGCTTTATGCTCGGGGTTTGGATTGTGTTAGAGATAAATTTCACAAACTTTAATTAGGGATGATTATCTGTTAGTTTCTGGATGTTAGAGATAGATTTAGAGCTAATAATCTTTATGGGTGTCGAAGCTTAATGCCTCCGTATCTTGAGTCGGGTGCGAGAGTGTCGGCGAGGGTAACACAGTTGTTCTCTCAAATCAGTGTGTCAGAGATGGACACTATTGTGAGCAATGCTGGATGATATTGAGGAGTATTGTAGGTTGAGTATAACTGGTCGGTAGGTTTAAGTTTGTGATGAGTCGATTATATGCATGCCGGATAAGGTTCTTCTCTCTGAAGAATGAGTTCTTTTTGTGTTAATGTTTACTTTTCTGTATTTACTTTAAACCCATTTTAACCCAAACTCATTAACATTTAAATTGTCAAACGATAGTTCAATAGCACCAATCTCCGTGGACACGACATAAATCCCGGAGGGAATTCTTCCAAAAATAATATTTTTGCTTGCTGCTTTACCGCTTCAACAAAATGGCGTTGTTGCCGGGGATTGGTTTTGATATTGGATTGCATTGCGATAGTTTCGATGTTTTGGAGCTTTGTAAATAATTATTTATATTGTATATATGCTTGTATAGATACTTGTTTTGCTTTTATTTTCCATTATGTTGTTCAAATGTTGTATGCATTTTGTTCCCGTAACATTTGTTTAAGTGTTTGGTTAGGACACTTGCTTTTAGTTTGCGCGGTGAGGCATCATCATGACATGAAGGGAGTAAGTTACTAGCTAAGCATAGTAAAGACGTCGAGCTTACGACGTAAAACAAGCATGTTTTATCGTTTTTTTTTGTTTCGTTATTACTTTTTCATTCTAGCTTAGGTAGTGTGGTGAACATTCATTAAACAAGTTGTACTCGGATTGTTCGTAAACTTCTCAAATCTTCACTTTACGTCTTGTTTAATCCATTTTCACCTGGTCTTTTAGTTTGTTTATATTAATAGTTTGTGTGTTTGCCTTTAAGCTTGTTTTGAGTAGCTTGAGGGAATTTATGGTGATGTTCCAAGTTTGATCATTTCAACTTGCGGATGTATGGCAATGATATTGTTAAGTTTTGTACATGTCCAAGGTATATGTTTATCGCTTTCTAGACTTTAGCATATTCATGATACTTAGGCATTTTACAAACTTCCATGCCATTCATTCTTTTGTATACTTATTCTTGATGTGAATCACTTTAGTTCCCACCCTTTTTGTGAGGTAGTTTTCCATTGTTCATATATGCGCATAGTACCAACATTCTTGTTCTAACTGGATTTTATTATGCTTAATCTTTTGTTTGTATTAATTATATGAAAGCAAGAAAAGGATCAAGGCATTTTGTTTCATTTTGAGCACAACTACCTAGCCAAATTGTCAATTCACCCTGTGAGTGTGTGAGCATTTGTTAAACCCATTTGTGTCTTTCTATCATTATCCATGTTGTTTGAACTTAATGCTTGTCTATGAGTATTGAATTCACTTTTTGTATGGATTTTGATTGATTGTTTTTTCTTGAACCCTCAACTTTGTGTTGTTGTATAAATTTTTACCTTGCCTTAGAAAGTAGGGAGTATTCACATGATGATGTGGTTGAATTCAAGTTGGGGAGAGAATGATTGTTTACTCATTGGTTGTTTTCTATGAGGTTGAAAAAGAAAAGAAAAAAAAACAAAAAGAAAATCCTTGAGAAAAGAAACAAAAAGAGTTCAAATAATTGTGCTAAATAAGTATTGTGTTTTGTGTAACACTTGGGATTTTGGAATAAGTTTATTGAAATTTTGTGTTTGAGTCTTTGTGAGTTACTCCCTTAGGTTTAGGCAAGTTTTTGTTTCAATTACCTTTAGAAATTGCCCATTGTTTGTTGACCCGACCACGCTACAACCTTGAAAGCCCTTGTGACTCTTTCTTTTATGTTTTCAATATGATTTTTGGATGATTGTATAATTTAGTCTTTTGTTTGCAAGATTGTTGTGTGAGTGAAAAATACCTCATTTTGTGTTTTTCATCTACCGATGATTGATTTTGCTAGGTGTTATTCACGTCTGAACTTGTGTTGTTTTATGATGTTTGGCATGTTTTTTGTATTTTGCATTTGTTTCGTGACTATGTTATCATCGTAGTTTAGTGGTAAGTATTTACTTTGTGTGTACCGTTTTTCATTTAAAGCATTCATTTGTTTTCGTTTTTTAAAACCTGTTGATTCGTGATTCTTTGGTTGTCACTCTGTTTCTTTGAGTCGCTTGATTCTTGTTTGAAGACAAACAAGTTTAAGTTGGGGAGAGTTTGATAAGTGCAAATTGTAGCTATTTTTGTATATAAGTTTTTTTACACTTATCGATACTTTTTGTTAATTTCGTTAGAATAAACCCCGCTTTGTTTGTAAATACATTTACATTACATTATAGTGTATATATTGCGTATCGTGTAAATATTATTGAGTTTAATTGATTTTCTCTCATTTTTTTGGTATTCAAGCAAGGATATCTTGTCATATTCATAAAGATAATTGAATAAGCTTTCCAACGCTTCCGACCGTGCGTCAATCCGAGTTACGGTTCAGAAGTTGTTGTCAAAACAAGGGCCGGTGTGCTATCAAGTTCGCTTTACGAACTTTCCAGCAAATGTTCCCAGACTTGAGGCAGTAAAAAAAGGCACCAAAGTTCGCTTTGCGAACCTTCCAGCGAACATTCGCTTAGCAAATAAAAGTTTGCTTTGCGAACTTTTGCAGAATCGCAGAGGCGGTTTAACTGTTCCTGAGGCATCAGGTGCCAAATTTTGAAGTTCGCTTTGCGAACTTGACAGATTTTGAAATGATATTTAAGTTATTTCATTCATTTTTTAGGTTATGGTTTTGGGGATTTTCGCTCCCAACTCCATCAAACTCATTTTCCAATAGGATTAGCTTAGAAAACAACATTGAAGCTTGCACACGGATGATCCGGGGTGGATTTCTCATCGACCGACATTGACAAATCACGGGATGTTTGGTTTATTTCTTTTCTTCTTTGTGTATTTCTTCTTTGTTGGGTTGTTGTATATGTATTTACTTTGAACTCGTGTATATTTGTCGCCCATGGCGTTGTATAAAATCTATTTTACAAATCTTTATCGGTGATTGTCCTTGATTTTTGCTTTATGCTCGGGGTTTGAGTTGTGTTAGAGATAAACATCACAAACTTTGATTAGGGATGATTATCTGTTAGTTTCTGGATGTTAGAGATAGATTTAGAGCTAACAATCTTTATGGGAGTCGAAGCTTAATGCCTCCGTATCTTGAGTCGGGTGCGAGAGTGTCGACGAGGGTAACACGGTTGTTCTCTCAGCTCAGTGTGTTAGAGATGGACACTGTTGTGAGCGATACTGGATGATATTGAGGAGTATTGTAGGTTGAGTATAACTGGTCGGTAGGTTTAAGTTTGTGACGAGTCGATTATATGCATGATGGATAAGTTTCTTCTCTCTGAAGAATGAATTCTTTTTGTGTTAATGTTTACTTTTCTGAATTTACTTTAAACCTATTTTAACCCAAACTTATTAACATTTAAATTGTCGAACGACAGTTCAATAGCACCATCTCTATGGACACGACATAAATCCCGGAGGGAATTCTTCCGAAAATAATATTTTTGCTTGCCGCTTTACCGCTTCAACAATAGTATAAGCAATTCACTATTGGTTTTCCTTACATATACTTCGTGCTCAGTCGTGCACTTCACAAATTCTTTCTCCCTTAGAAAGTTATCTATCTTCTTATTCCAAGCTCTTGGAGCTTGCTTAAGTTCATACAGGGCTTTATGCAGCATGTACACCTTTCTTTCATCGCCTTTTTCACAAACCCAGCTTGTTGTGCGACATAAAATTCTTCATCTAAGGGGCTATTCAGGAATGCACATTTCACATCCATTTGACATGTGTGCCAATTTTTCATATTTTATAGACCAACAACCAACCTGATTATTTCGATCCTAGCAACGAGTGCAAAAACTTCGTCGAATTCGATTCCTTCTTTCTGAAGAAATCCTTTTGCTACAAGTCTTGCCTTGTGTCGAGTTACTTCTCCTTTAGGATTCAACTTCACCTTGTATACCCACTTCACATTGATTTTCTTCTTTCCTTAAGGAAATTCGACAAGTGACCAAGTGTTGTTGATTTCAATCGACTATAGTTCCTAATTCATTGCTTTCACCCACTTCGAATCTTTCCATGCCTCAGCTGCACTGACTGGTTCGACATCTGCATAGAAAGTATAGTGTACCAGCTCACCTTCTTCATTAACCACATCATCTGATGAAATCACACATTCTTGCAACCTTACAGGAATATGTCTTGTTCGTTGAGGTCTGCTTGGGTATGCTTCACCTCTGACTTCTTCTTATCGAACTTTTCTTTCGACTTCATTAGCTGGTTCTTCATATAACTTTCTCACTGAATCCTTCTTAACAGTCTCAGTCCAATCCCATTCTTTAAGATCATCTATGATCACGTCCCTTCTGATCACTACTTACTTTTCACTGGGTCGAACAACTTGTATCCTCCAGCCGAATGATATCCTATTAGGATCATTTGACTCGACTTGTCATCAAGATTTCTTCTCAAATGATCTGGCACATGTCTATATGCTATAGATCCAAACACCTTCAAATGGCTTAGGCTAAGCTTGACACCAGACCAACATTCTTCTGGCGTGATTCCTTCTAGCTTCTTCGTCGGACATCTATTCAAGATGTATGTTATTGTCGACACTACTTCTTCCCATAATTCTTTGGGTAGATGCTTGCCTTTCAACATACTTCTCACCATATTCAAGATGGTTCTATTCTTCCTTTCTGTAGTTCCATTCTGCTGTGGAGTGTAGGGTGGCACTACCTCATGCACAATCCCTTCTTTCTCACATAATGCATCGAAATCTTTTGACACATACTCTCCACCACTATCAGACCTTAGAATCTTTAGCTATCGACCACTTTGTCTTTCGACCATAGATTTAAATTTGGCAAATACTTCAATCACTTCATTTTTCTTCTTGATCAGGTAAGTCCACAGTTTTCGACTGAAATCATCTATGAACGTGACAAAGTATCTGTTACCTCCAATTGAATCCACCTGGATAAGACCACATACATCAGAGTATATGATTTCAAGAATTTCCTTAGACTTGCTTCATGCATCCTTGTTGAAGCTATTCTTGTGTTGTTTCGCTTGAACACATTCTTCACACACTTTGCTTGGAATGTTGATTTATGGTAATCCTGGAACCATATTTCTTCTCTTCAAATCTCTGATGTCTTTGAAATTGAGATGGGCAAGTCGATAATTCCATATCCATTCATCTCTACTGGCTGCAGTTGCAAGGCACTTATGCTCCATCATATTAAGCTCAATCTTGAAGGTTCTATTTTGAGACAAATAAGCCTTCAAGACCCACCTTCCTCCTTAGTCGAGAACTCTCATCATCTTGTCTATGATTGACACCTTGTAGTTCTTTTCGACCAAATGCCATATACTGAGCAAATTGCTCTTCATGCCTGGTATGTACAACACATTGGATATTACCGACTTCTTGCCATCTTTCCTCATAATCAGAACATCACCAATACCTTCAGTTGCTAGATTATTGTCATTTGTAAATTTCACCATGTTCTTCATCGAGGGCTTTATGTTGACAAACTAATCTTTCCTACCAGTCATGTGTAATAAGCATTCTAAGTCCAAGTACCATTGGTCCTGGAATCTTTCTTCATCTCTTGTTGTGACCATCAACAACATTTCTTCATGTTCATGTTTCGCAAGCTTTGCATCAGTTTCTTAATTCTTCTTCTTTTTTGGACAATCTCTAAAATAGTGACCATACTTCTGACAATTGTAACATTCAATGTGACTTTTGTCAGGTTTTTGACCACCACCTCTTCCTCTACCTGCAGCGCCACCTCTTTGGCTGCCTTGGTTCCAGGGTTTTCTCTAATTTGACCAGTTTCCTTCTTGCTGATTTCGACCAGTCGAATTGTTGTAGCCTCCTCTTCCTTTGTTTCCATTCCAACTTCCTTTGCCTTTCTTTTCTTTTTCTAACAGCGCCTGCAGAGCCATATCACTATTCGACTTTCCTATAGCTCTTTCAGCCATCCTTTGTTCATGAGACTCAAGCGTCCCTTGAAGCTCTTACTTTGTCAATGCTGACAAGTCTTTCGACTCTTCTATGACTACTACCACATGGTCGAACTTTGGAGCCAATGACCTCAAGATCTTTGCAACAACTAATCTTGATGTCAACACTTCTCCACATACCTTGATTCAATTCACCAGTTTAGTAACCCTAGTGAAGAAATCAGTTATGCTTTCACTTTCTTGCATTTGAAGCAATTCATACATCCTTTTGTGAGTTTGTAACCTCACCTCTTTCACCTTCTCTGCGCCTCCAAACGATTTCTCCAAGATTTCCCATGCTTCTTTCGCTGATTCTACATCACTTACGTATTCAAAGTTATCTGGATCAACACATTGATGGATTATAAAGAGAGCTTTATAATCTTTCTTCTTTAATTCTTTGTATGCAGCATTTTCTTGATTTGTCGCGTTTTCTGCATGCGGTGCTTCTCCTTCCTTCACAAGATCACAAAGATCTTAATAACAAAAAACCACCTTTATCTGCGTGCACCAATTCTCATAATTATTATTCTAGAGAATTGGAAGGTTCGTCAGAAAATTCCCGTTTGGATGATTCAGCGCCATCATGATTTTCTTCCCTCGAATCACAACCGGAGCTCTAGATACCAGATGTTGGAATTAAACCCAAAACCTTTTGAGAATTCCTAATCAATCTTGATTTTAGGAAAGATTATGCACAACAACTATTAATGAAAAAATAGCGAGAAAGAAAGAAAGTAGAGTTTAACAAAATAAAGGAAGAGGATAAAGATTTTCAGCTGCGGAATCTTCGCCCACAAACTGTGGAAAACTTCTTTTATTCACTTTGCAACTGCAAAAATTCTGTGAATACAAGTTATTACAAATTGAGGTTATTCCCTCTATTTATAATAGAAGAAATCTCAAAATTACAAAAGCTCAAAATTACTATTTTTGTCTAAGTCGAAATTTTGTGTCAAGCAACCTGCTTCAACATTTCGACATCTAAACAATTCAACACACATACATTAAGCTAATTCGACTAATCGAACTACACTGCTTCGACACAAGGAATTACAATCTCAACAAAACTTACTTATTTTTAATACCAATACAAAAAGGATATATCTCAATTAATAACACACATACAAAATTGATAAATATCATAACTAACATTGATAGTTAAGTACTCTCACACTTTTTTAAAATTAAAAGCCATATTTGTAATTTAATTCTATATTCAAATTCTGTCAATGGATACTTCAGAATAAAGTCTCTTACACTTTTCATAGAGTTATTAGCATAATTAGGTATACTATGTCACATTTTATGATTCTTGCAAAAAAGTCTCTTCGGTGCACTAACACAGTTTGTAACCATTTCTCTATTCAGATTTTAACTTAACATTTGTTTTATGATTATTCTACTTTCATATCATGTTTATGTTTATGTAATATATAATCATGTTTGTTTCTATTGTTAACATGTGTGAGTAGTTTATTATATATTTAGGACTATGAGAAATGTCTAAACGATAAACATCAGGTAGGTTCTTAGTTTGTTATTTGTAACAAAAATGTTAAGAAATCGTTGTCAAGAAAAAAGTAAAATTGTGAGAAAGATAGAGTTTCTTGATCAAAACAAGAAACATTTCAATTGAAGAAAAGAGAGAGAGAGAGAGAGAGAGAGAGAGAGAGAGAAAAAAGTAAAATTGTGAGAAAGATAGAGTTTCTTGATCAAAACAAGAAACATTTCAATTGAAGAAAAGAGAGAGAGAGAGAGAGAGAGAGAGAGAGAGAGAGAGAGAGAGAGAGAGAGAAAGAGAGAGAGAGAGAGTTATAACTACCACCGCTCTCCTAATAAGTGAGAGAGCAACCTATTTATAGACTATTAACATATGCATCTAATATATATATATATATATATATATATATACATACACACCCACCCCCCCCCCCCCCCCCCCACACACACACACACACACACACATACACAACAACAACATCAAAATGCATGCTTTTAAATTTGAACATACTTCGACTACAAGATGCATGAACAAACTTTGACTACGACATGTTAATTGGACTCTGTCGAATACTGAAGCTACCCCTGTCGAGTTTTTATTTTGATCCAAATACTAGATTATGACTCCAAAGCTACAAATATCCACATTGGAACAAAATCCAAAACACCATGGGAACAAACTAGCTATCATCATGCAATTTTATCAAATGCATACAATGGGTGAACTTGCAGGTTGACAATAACTTGGTGATCATACTAGCAATATTGTGATTAGTCGAAACCTTCACCATTTTAACTTCTGCCTTTTTTATTTTCTCCCTGATAGAATGCAGCCTAACATCAATGCGCTTGGTTCTCTCATGATAGGCTAAATTATTGGACAAATGTATGGTGCTTTGATTATCACATTTAACAATGATTGCTTGATCTTAAAGTTCCAGTTCCTTAGCAAACTCTTCAAGCCACAATGCTTCTTTTACAGCTTCAAAGAGAGCAGTATATCCAGCTTCGGTGGTTGATAAGCTACAACCTTATGAAGTTTGCTTTCCAACTGATTATTGTACCAAACATGGTGAACACATATCCAAAAAGAAATTTTCAAAGCTTGTCAGTGCGCCTTTCTAGAATTGTCCATGAACCTGCTTACAAGACTTACTACATACGCTATGTCTGGTCTGGTACAAACCATAACATACATAAAAGAACCTACTATGTTAGCATATGGTATGCTATTTCTATAGGCTCTTTTGATGTCAATACTAGGATTTGTGTTATACTAAGCTTAAATTGCTTAGTTGTTGGCATTATAATAGGTTTTGAGTTCGACATAGCAAACTTATCAAGAATCTTCCTTAGATATGACTCATGAGATAAGCATAATTTCGACTGCTTCATATCTCTCTTGATGTCAATACCTAAAATCATGGTTGCAGCTCAAAGGTCCTTCATTTTGAATTCCTGAGCCTTCACCCTCATTACTTCTTTGACGAGGTTGCTTTCTATGAGAATGTCATCCACATAGAGCAATAAGATGACAAGTGAATTTTCTGGTTAGAACCTGAAATAAACACAATGATCAAATTTGCTCCTTGTGAAACCTATGTGTGATATGAACTTGACGAATCTCCCATTCTATTGGCTATGAGATTGTTTCAGGCTATATAATGACATGTTCAACTTACACACATAATCCTCCTTACCTTTTTCTTCATACCCTTCAGTTTGCTTCATCAGAATTATTTATTCTATATCACCATATAGAATAGCAGTCTTGACATCCATCTCTTTTAGTTCTAGGTTGAACTTAGCCACCATAGCAAGGATCATTCTAATGGATATGTGTTTCACAATTGGAGATAATACATCATTGAAACCCACTCCTTTCGTCTGAGTGAAACCCCTTACAACCAGTCTTGCTTGAATCTCTTCGACCTAACATCTTTCACTCCTTTCTTTACTTTGAAAATCCATTTACAGTTGACTAACCAAGCCCCCACGGGTTTCATGATCAACTTCCATGTGTTGTTGTCATGAAGAGATTTCATCTCATCATCCATGACTTTCAACCATTATCCTTATTTCAACTTTTCACAGCTCCTTTGAAGTCTCTAGGTTCTTCATAAAATACCTCACTAGCATAGATTAAAGTAAAAGTTTTGAGAGCTGCATAACCACATCTCTGAGGTGATTTGATGACGTTTCTCAATATGTTTATAGCTAGTAGTTTGTCATCATCAGTTTCCTCATTTTCTTTAGCATCATATGCTTCTTTTGCAATTTCATCTTGGTTTTGAACTTCAACATCTCTATGCTCCAACTCAACATGAAACTTTTCTTGTTCTTGCTCATCTTCAGAGATCTTTGCATTTCGACCAATGTCATCAGTTTTTTTGAAATCCATCTCACCTTAATAGAAAAATACATCACGACTTGTGATACACCTTCTGTGACCTGGTTCTAGGCACCATAGCTTATAAGATTTGATTCCTCCAGAATACCTAAGAAACATGCATCTCAGAGCTCTAGGTTTAACTTTGTCTTGTCTAATGTGAGCATAGGCTACACAATAAAATAATCTAAGTCATTCGTGATTTGGTGGATTTCCTGACCATACTTCTTCAAATGTCTTCATACCCAAGGCAGTCGAGGGTCACATATTTATCAGATATGTTACAATTACGACATCCTCAGCCCAAAACAACTTCTTCAATCTAGCATTGACCAACATGCATCTAACCATTTCCAAAATTGTACGAATGAACCTCTCAACAATGCCATTATGCTGAGGAGTACCTGGTGCAATCTTGTGCCTGCAATACCTGACATAACACAATAATATAGAATGTTTTATTGCAAATCTTAAGTCCATTATATGTCCTTAACCTTTTGACCTTCCTTCCAGTCTAATTCTCCACCAGAGTTTTCAAAAATTTGAAGTTTTCAAAAGTCTCACCCGTAGTCATCTGAAAGAATATCCATATCTTTCTAGAATAGTAATCAACTATGGATAGAAAATATCTTGCAGCTGAGTGTGATGGATTTGTTGAAGGTTCCCAAATATCAACATGGATGTAGTTTTGTTAGACTTTGTTAAACTTCACTCTATAGGCTTTACCAAATAGAGATAGTTCACAAAACTCCAGCTTTTCGACTTTATTACCACCTAGCATATTTTGTTTTTCCAATTCGATCGAGTCTTTTTCACTGATATGGCCAAGGTTCATGTGTTATAACTCTGTCTTCAAAATAGGCTTTGTGGATGCAAAATCTACTGAACCACTTACAACCTCAGCCTCAAGGGCATACAAGTCTTTCCTCTTGATGCCTCTGAAGACTTCCTTCTAGCCCTTTATGATTCTCGGGATACCTTTCTCTCCATTGAAGACATATCATTTCTTGTCGAATTCACCAAGGTGAAGTACATACTTAACACCAGTAAACAACTTTATTGACTCATCATGGGGCTTGAATCTCACATATCTAATTACTGCAATTTTGCATGCTTTGTTGTTTCCCAGTAGCACCGATCCACTATCTTGGTCACTTAATTCCTCAAACACGTCTTTGTTTGGAGACATGTGTCAAGTGCAACATGAATCCATAATTTGCATTGCCATCTTCCTTGCTATCATCATTATTCTTCAACCTACCAGGACACATTTTTTGGTATGACCTTCCTTCTTATAGTGTTAACACCTAATAGAAGGATCATTATCACCATAAGACTTTTGTTGAACTTTTACCCTTCTTCTTCTCAAATTTACCATTCTTCTTCGATAATTTTCCTTTTACGGACAATACTTCACCAACAAATGGTGGCTTGTGCTCCTTCCTTTCGTTCAAGTCCTTAGAGTAAAAGGCCGATTGAACTTCATCAAAGTTCAGGAACTCTTTTCCATACAAGAAAGCTTCTTTGAAATGAGCATGATATCTTCATCATTGCTGCTACCATCAATATTCTTCGGATCAAGAATCTATTTATTGAACATATCCAGTTGATCAGTCAAGACTTTTGTAACACCCCAGTTTTTGTGTGTTTTTATTTAATCGAGTCTTTTTGATTATTTTATTATTATTTTATTTTATTGTCGACTTTTATCTGAAAATATGTTATTTTTCAATGTTGTGATATTTTATCGGGTTTTGGGATCGTTTACGAGATAATTGAGTGTGGGGATATTTTGGTCTTTTCATAATATTTTTCATTAAGATAGTAAGGATAGAAAATAGGAAGAGAGAAAAAGGAAGAGAAAGAAAAAGGAAAGAAAAGAGAAGAAGAGAAGAAAAGTGAGAAAACTTGGGAAATCAAAGAAAATCAACTTCTAGAATCGATTTAATCGGGTAAGGGTGCGAAACTCAATTATTGTATGATTGTGTATGATTATGTATGTGTATTTGTGGTTGTTTTTGAATTAATTTGGAGAAATTTAGTAAAACCCATATTTTGTAAAATTGATTAGAAATCGATTAAATGTGTTGAAAATCATGTTTTTAGTGTTCATTATTATTGGTACATGATAGATACATGTTGTTATACCTTGTATTGGTAATTTTCTGGGTGTAGGTGAAAAAATGGAGAGTTTTGATTGAGAAAACGCAGAACAAAGTTCTGCAGAATTTTTTCTAGTTTTTCCAGGTCATACGCGTATGGGGCATGTTCATATGCGTATGGACCTTGGCATTACGCGTAACGTGGGCGAGGCATGGGCCAATACGCGGATGAATCTTCAATTTTCTCGGCCATCTGCCCATTTGCGTATGGTACGCGTAACATTTCAGGGCAATACGCGTATGATGGGATGCACTACGCGTATTGGAATTAAAACGTGAATTTTGGGGGAAAATGGTCTCTGCCCATACGTGTATGGCCTTGGGCAATACGCGTATGGCTTGGCGAGGATTTTGGGCAATACGCGTATGGCTCTGGGCAATACGCGTATGGCCATGAGAATGGTAAAATGGGACTTTACAAAATATCATTTTTGTTTTTCTTTCGTAACTTGGGATCCGTTTATCTGATTTTTACATTCTTGGTATCGTTGTGTAGCTGTTGAGTTGTACTTTCTTATTATGATGATTTGGAAATTGTTAGCCGATTTAATTATGTCGGAAATCGGGAATAGTGTCGGTTGTCGACTTTTGTCGTTGTAATTGTGCGTAATTGATCTGTATTATGCAAGGTGTTGTTGTATGATGTAAATGTATGTGTTTAGACGGTGTTGTGATGATTTGTGGCCGTATGGAAATTAAATGCATTGATTTGGACATAAGTGTAAAGTGTGATTTTGTTGATCGAAGTGAATGCATATATGTGTGCATACTAAATGTCATGAGTAATTGTATGCCAAGCATCATGATATGCATTGTTGTGACGTCCTGAGTGACGGTTTGATTCCAGAGGGAATCTGCTATAACATCGTGAGCCTTAAAAATAAGAGGTATGAATAGCCTTAAAAATAAGAGGACCGAAAGCGACGGTTATAGACGATCGTGTGCCCATGTGGGGTGTGAGCGATCGGATTGTGCGCCTTATACCGAGAGGACCTAAAGCAATACATAAACGTCGTGCGCCTTATACCAAGGGGACCTAAAGCGACGGGAGAACATCATAGGCCTGACAGGGTGTTACTTGAGTGATCCTCAGTAACGAGCGATGATTCCAGCAGAGTTCCTGAGTGAACTAGTGATGAGAAATATTGGAAGTCGGTACCCGCAAGGCATGTGCATAGAGTCGTTGTGTCGGTCTCTGTGCATTTGCATAAATCATAAATATGATTGACTATGTGTGAGAATTGTGAATGGATTAATCGTGTGTGGAATTGATATTCTTGGTGATAATTGCATGGTGTACGATTAATGTGCATTGACGTTAGATAAATGAAATATGTATGATGCTGTGTGGTTTTTGGATTCTGTTGTATGTTTGTGGTGAGAAATCTATATGTTCATTTTTGTGTTAATATATAATTATATGCAATTATAATATGGTTGTTTTTCTCACCCTTCTGCTGTTTTATAATGCTCTGTGAGGCATTGCATATTAGAGTTACTGGAGGTATTTTTGTGAAGCTTTGCGTCTTCATTCTTTTGTCGGTCGGCTCTGATATGTGACACCGGGTAGTTAGGGTGGCCGTTTGTGATATTTGTGTATTATGTATATATACCTTTTGGCTTTTGCATATACAACTTGATGTATGACAAACTTTTCATGATATATGTATATATGTTATTCAGTTTTAGATTTTCCGCTTTTATTCTAAATTCTGAAATGTGGGTGTAAGGAACTGAGTTCCTCTGTTGATTGCTACCCCCACTGTTGCATATCTTTATGAGCAGGTGTTGTATGATTGTTTCAATATAATGTGACTTTCTCCCAGTCTATGCCATGATAATTTAAATATACTCTGATGAAATTTCGAATTTTCTTTTACTGCTTTATTAGATTGGGGGTGTTACATTAAGTGGTATCAGAGCCAGTTTGTGTTAGTCCGTGTCAGTTGTGTCTGTCCTTGTCGGTTTTGGCGTTGGAGTGAGTTGTTTGTTTAACCATAGTTTCTGTTATTGGAAATGAACAGAATATGGCTGGTAGGAACGATGCTGCTTTGGCTGCTGCTATGCAGGCTATGGCTCATGCTGTGCAGGGTGTACCTAATGCTGCAGGTAACGATGAGTTCAGGAAGAACAAACCGCCTGTCTTCAAAGGAAGATATGATCCTGATGGTGCTCAGATTTGGCTGAAAGAGATTGAAAGGATTTTTCGAGTGATGGATTGTGCTGAAGATCAGAAGGTGAGACTGGGTACTCACATGTTGCTAGAAGAAGCTGATGATTTGTGGGTTAGTACTCGTCATGTGTTGAAAGCTGCAGAAGAGGAAGAAATTACTTGGGAAGTTTTTAGCCGGGAGTTCTTGAGGAGGTACTTTCCTGAAGATGTGAGAGGAAAGAAGGAAATTGAGTTTTTGGAGCTGAAACAAGGTAATATGTCTGTTGTGGATTATACTGCTAAGTTTGTGGAACTTGTGCAGTTTTATCCTCATTATGCTGAAGCGACTGCTGAATTTTCTAAGTGTGTAAAGTTTGAGAATGGCTTGCGTCCTGAGATAAAGCAGGCGATTGGATATCAGAGGATTCGGAGGTTTTCTGATTTGGTGGATTGTTGTAGGATTTTTGAAGAGGATGGTAAGGCTCGTTCTACTCACTATAAGAGTGTGAGCGAGAGGAAAGGGAAGCAACAGTTCCGTGGTGGTCCGTATGTGACACCAGCGGATAAAGGTAAACAAAGGGGTACTTTTGATCGAAGGTCAGGTGGAGGAGGTATGTCTAATTCTCCGAGATGTTTTAAATGTGGTGAGTTGGGACATCGTCAGTTTGAGTGCAGGAAAGATTTGAGTAAGTGTTCTAATTGTGGAGGTTTAGGACATGTAGCAGCTGAGTGCAAGAGAAAGAATGTGGTTAAGTGTTTTAACTGTGGCGAACCTGGTCATATTAGTACAAAGTGTAAGAAATCGAAGCAAGCTCCAGCTAGTGGGAAGGTATTTTCTTTGGCAGGGACTCAGACTTCAAGTGCAGATCTTCTGATCAGAGGTACTTATTTTATTAATAGTACTCCTTTGATTGCTATTATTGATACTGGAGCGACTCATTCGTTTATTTCGTCTGAGTGCGCGAAGCGTTTGAATCATGTTTTGTCTTTGATGGGTGGTGAGATGGTTATTGATACTCCAGCAATGGGGTCGGTAACTACTTCTTTGGTTTGTCTAAGATGTCCTTTGACCATTTATGGTAAAGACTTTGAGATGGATTTGGTGTGTTTGCCGTTGGAGGGTTTAGATGTAGTTTTGGGAATGAATTGGTTGCAATTCAATCGAGTTCATATTAATTGTTATCATAAGTTGGTAACGTTTCCTTCTCTGGAGGAAGACGAAGACTCGAGTTTCTTATCTACCAAAGAGTTGAAGAAACTTTTGGCGGATGAAGCTCATTTGTTTGGGTTGTTTGCATCTTTGACTGTGGATAGTCAAGTTTCACTTGATGTGTTTCCTGTTGTGTGTGAATTTCCAGAAGTGTTTCCTGAGGATATTTCAGATTTGCCGCCAGAGAGAGAGGTGGAGTTTTCTATAGATCTAGTTCCTGGTACTAGACCTGTTTCTATGGCACCTTATCGTATGTCGGCATCTGAGTTGGTTGAGTTAAAGAAACAGTTGAATGACATGTTGAAGAAGAGGTTTGTGAGGCCAAGTGTTTCTCCTTGGGGTGCTCCAGTTTTATTGGTGAAAAAGAAAGATACAAGTATGCGATTGTGTATTGATTATCGCCAGTTGAATAAGGTGACGATTAAGAATAAGTATCCTCTTCCAAGGATTGATGATCTGATGGATCAGTTGGTTGGTGCTTGTGTGTTCAGTAAGATTGATTTGAGATCAGGGTATCATTAGATAAGGGTGAAAGAGGAAGATATCCAGAAGACGGCTTTTAGGATACGTTACGGTCATTATGAATATTCTGTGATGCCGTTCGGGGTTTCTAATGCGCCAGGTGTGTTTATGGAATACATGAATCGTATTTTTCACGAGCATTTAGATCGATTTGTCGTTGTGTTTATTGATGACATTCTGATTTATTCTAAGTCTCGGGAAGAGCACGCGGAGCATTTGCGTATTGTTTTGCAGGTTTTGAAAGAAAGGAAGCTTTTTGCCAAATTGTCCAAGTGTGAATTCTGGTTGTCGGAAGTGAGTTTTCTTGGGCAGGTAATTTCAGGTAATGGTATTGCAGTGGATCCATCTAAAGTAGAAGCAGTTCTACAATGGGAGGCTCCGAGATCTGTTACTGAAATTCGAAGCTTTTTGGGTTTGGCTGGTTATTATCGAAGGTTTATTGAAGGTTTTTCTAAGCTAGCACTTCCTTTGACCCAGTTGACTTGTAAAGGGCAAGCGTTCATTTGGGATATTCGGTGTGAGGAAAGTTTTAATGAGCTGAAGAGAAGATTGACGACAGCTCTGATTTTGATTTTGCCGAATCCTAATGAACCATTTGTGGTTTATTGTGATGCTTCTTTGATTGGGCTAGGTGGTGTTCTGATGCAAGAAGGTAAGGTGGTGGCTTATGCTTCAAGGCAGTTAAGAGTACATGAGAAGAATTATCCTACTCATGATCTTGAGTTAGCGGCTGTGGTTTTTGTGTTGAAGATTTGGAGGCATTATCTCTACGGTGCAAGGTTTGAAGTCTTTAGTGATCATAAAAGTTTGAAATATTTGTTTGATCAGAAAGAGCTAAATATGAGGCAACATAGATGGTTAGAATTTTTGAAGGACTACGACTTTGGCTTGAATTACCATCCTGGTAAAGCTAATGTGATAGCCGATGCATTGAGTCGAAAATCGTTACATATGTTCGCTTTAATGGTTAAGGAGTGGGAACTTTTGGAATCTTTTAGAGATTTGAGTTTGGTTTGTGAAGTGACGTCGAATAGCTTTAGGCTTGGTATGCTAACGATTACTAATGATTTTCTGATGACGGTTAGTGAGAAGGAAAAGCTGGATGTGAAATTTGTGGATTTGATGTTATTGGGAGGTAAAGATACGAATAGTGATTTTCAAGTGGATGTTAATGGTGTTTTGAGATTCTGAGGTAGAATTTGTATTCCGGATGATGCGGAGTTGAAAAAGATGATTTTGGAAGAAGGACACCGGACTAATTTGAGTATACATTCGGGAGCGAATAAGATGTATCAGGATTTGAAGAAGATTTTCTGGTGGTCTGGATTGAAAAGAGATGTGGCTCAGTTTGTTTATGCATGTTTGACTTGTCAGAAATCGAAGGTGGAACATCTGAGGCCTAGTGGTTTGTTGCAACCGTTGGATATTCCTGAGTGAAAGTGGGATAGCATTTCCATGGATTTTGTGACAGGGTTACCGAATACTCAGCGAGGGCATAATGCTATTTGGGTGATTGTTGATAGGCTGACTAAATCGGCTCATTTTATTCTGATTGATATCAGTTTTTCTTTGGAGCTGTTAGCTGAGATTTACATCAGTGTGATTGTGAAGTTACATGGGGTTTCATTGAGTATTGTGTCTGATCGAGATCCTAGATTTACCTCGAGATTTTGGGAAAGTTTACAGAAGGCTTTGGGTTCTAAATTGAGATTGAGTTCGGCTTATCATCCGCAAACGGATGGTCAGACGGAGAAGACGATTCAGTCGTTGGAGGATTTGTTGAGAGCGTGTGTTTTGGAACAAGGTGGTGTGTGGGATAGTTATCTTGCATTGATTGAATTTACGTATAATAACAGTTTTCATTCTAGTATTGGAATGGCACCATTTAAAGCATTGTATGGACGAAGATGTCGAACACCGTTGTGTTGGCACGAATCTAGTGAGAGAACGGTGGTTGGACCGGAGTTGGTACAGCAGACGACGGAGAAAGTGAAGCTTATTTGTGAGAAGATGAAGACTTCTCAGAGTAGACAAAAGAGTTATCATGATCGGAGACGGAAAGGTCTTGAGTTTCAAGAGGGTGATCATGTATTTTTTAGGGTTACGCCGGTAACATGTGTGGGTCGTGCATTGAAATCGAAGAAACTTACTTCTCGGTTTATTGGTCCTTACCAGATATCCGCAAGAGTGGGTGCTGTGGCTTATAGGGTGGCGTTGCCGCCGAATCTGTCGAATTTGCACGATGTGTTTCATGTTTCACAGCTTCGGAAGTATGTTCCAGATCCGTCGCATGTGATTCTGATGGATGAGGTTGAAGTAAGGGAGAACCTTACGGTCGAGGCGTTACCAGTTAGAGTTTTGGATCGCGAGGTGAAGCGGTTGAGAGGCAAGGATATTGCACTTGTGAAAGTGGCGTGGGGAGGCGCCCCTGAGGGCAATTTGACTTGGGAGTTGGAGAGTCGGAGCGGGAGTCGTATCCAGAGTTGTTCGTCTCAGGTATATTTTCGAGGACGAAAATTTCTAAGTGAGGGAGAGTTGTAACGCCCCAGTTTTTGTGTGTTTTTATTTAATCGAGTCTTTTTGATTATTTTATTATTATTTTATTTTATTGTCGACTTTTATCTGAAAATATATTATTTTTCAATGTTGTGATATTTTATCGGGTTTTGGGATCGTTTGCGAGATAATTGAGTGTGGGGGTATTTTGGTCTTTTCATAATATTTTTCATTAAGATAGTAAGGATAGAAAATAGGAAGAGAGAAAAAGGAAGAGAAAGAAAAAGGAAAGAAAAGAGAAGAAGAGAAGAAAAGTGAGAAAACTTGGGAAATTAAAGAAAATCAACTTCTAGAATCGATTTAATCGGGTAAGGGTGCGAAACTCAATTATTGTATGATTGTGTATGATTATGTATGTGTATTTGTGGTTGTTTTTGAATTAATTTGGAGAAATTTAGTAAAACCCATATTTTGTAAAATTGATTAGAAATCGATTATATGTGTTGGAAATCATGTTTTTAGTGTTCATTATTATTAGTACGTGATAGATACATGTTGTTATACCTTGTATTGGTAATTTTCTGGGTGTAGGTGAAAAAATGGAGTGTTTTGATTGAGAAAACGCAGAACAAAGTTCTGCAGAATTTTTTCTGGTTTTTCCAGGTCATACGCGTATGGACCTTGGCATTACGCGTAACGTGGGCGAGGCATGGGCCAATACGCGTATGGATCTTCAATTTTCTCGGCCATCTGCCCATTTGTGTATGGTACGCGTAACATTTCAGGGCAATACGCGTATGATGGGATGCACTACGCGTATTGGAATTAAAACGTGAATTTTGGGGAAAATGGTCTCTGCCCATACGCGTATGGCCTTGGGCAATACGCGTATGGCATGGCGAGGATTTTGGGCAATACGCGTATGTCTCAGGGTAATACGCGTATGGCCAGGAGAATGGTAAAATGGGACTTTTCAAAATATCGTTTTCGTTGTTCTTTCGTAACTTGGGATCCATTTATCTGATTTTTACATTCTTGGTATCGTTGTGTAGCTGTTGAGCTGTACTTTCTTATTATGATGATTTGGAAATTATTAGCCGATTTAATTATGTTGGAAATTGGGAATAGTGTCGGTTGTCGACTTTTGTCGTTGTAATTGTGCGTAATTGATGTGTATTATGCAAGGTGCTGTTGTATGATGTAAATGTATGTGTTTAGACGGTGTTGTGATGATTTGTGGCCGTATGGCAATTAAATGCATTGTTTTGGACATAAGTGCAAAGTGTGATTTTGTTTATCGAAGTGAATGCATATATATGTGCATACTAAATGTCACGAGTCATTGTATGCCAAGCATCATGATATGCATTGTTGTGACGTCTTGAGTGACGGTTTGATTCCAGAGGGAATCTGCCTTAAAAATAAGAGGACCGAAAGCGATGGTTATAGACGATCGTGTGCCTATGTGGGGTGTGAGCGATCGGATTGTGCGCCTTATACCGAGAAGACCTAAAGCAATCCATAAACGTCGTGCGCCTTATACCAAGAGGACCTAAAGCGACGGGAGAACATCGTAGGCCCGACGGGGTGTTACTTGAGTGATCCTCAGTAACGAGCGATGATTCCAGCAGAGTTCCTGAGTGAACTAGTGATGAGAAATATTGGAAGTCGGTACCCGCATGGCATGTGCATAGAGTCGTTGTGTCGGTCTCTGTGCATTTGCATAAATCATAAATATGATTGACTATGTGTGAGAATTGTGAATAGATTAATCGTGTGTGGAATTGATATTCTTGGTGATAATTGCATGGTGTACGATTAATGTGCATTGACGTTAGATAAATGAAATATGTATGATGCTGTGTGGTTTTTGGATTCTGTTGTATGTTTGTGGTGAGAAATCTATATGTGCATTTTTGTGTTAATATATAATTATATGCAATTATATTGTGGTTGTTTTTCTCACCCTTCTGCTGTTTTATAATGCTCTATGAGGCATTGCAGATTAGAGTTGCTGGAGGTATTTTTGTGAAGCTTTGAGTCTTCATTCTTTTGTCTGTCGGCTCTGATATGTGACACCGGGTAGTTAGGGTGGCCGTTTGTGATATTTGTGTATTATGTATATATACCTTTTGGCCTTTGCATATACAACTTGATGTATGACAAACTTTTCATGATATATGTATATATGTTATTCAGTTTTAGATTTTCCGCTTTTATTCTAAATTCTGAAATGTGGGTGTAAGGAACTGAGTTCCTCTGTTGATTGCTACCCCACTGTTGCATATCTTTATGAGCAGGTGTTGTATGATTGTTTCAATATAATGTGACTTTTTCCCAGTCTATGCCATGATAATTTAAATATACTCTGATGAAATTTCGAATTTTCTTTTACTGCTTTATTAGATTGGGGGGTGTTACAACTTTGTCTTCAATCATCTTGAATGAATACAAAGCTTTCTTTAGGTAGAGATGATTTACCAACGAATTGGTTATGTAGAAACCTTCGAGTTTGTTCCACACACCTACTGTGGTTTTATACGTTGAGACTTGTCGGAGAACTTTATCACCAACACTTAATATGATGGAACTGTGGGCTATCTTAATCATCAAAGTTTTCTCTTTCTCCGTTAGGGCAATGCTCATTTTTTCTAATCCCTTCAACGCTTCTAACAAACCATGCTGAACAAGAAGAGATTGCATCTTCAAGCGCCATAATCCGAAGTCATTTACTCTAGTGAAATTCCCAATCCCATACTTCGTTAATGGAATCTTTTCCACGCTCGCCGTACCCATTGGTTATGACGATTAAGTTTACTCACTTTCTCAATGAGTCTTAATTGATTACAAGTGAATAACTACCACCTCTCTCCTAACAAGTGAGAAAACTCCTTATTTATAAACTACTAGTATATGTATCTAATGTATGATGATAACTATAATACATGACATACATATCTATAACATCATTAAAATGCAAGTTGTATTAAACATGATCAGACTTCGACTACAACATGCATGAACACACTTCGACCACAACATGTTATTTTGACTATGTCGAATCCTGAAGTTACCCCTGTCGAGTTTTGAGTTTGATACAAATACTAGCTTATGACTTCAAACCTACAAAAATATTGTACTTGCTTTTGTATTTTTGGATTAACGTTTATATATCTCTATAAAAGTAGATGTAATACATATACTAAAAAAGACCAAACAGTTAAATCAATACTATGAAAGTGTCTCTAATTTAACCAAGAAAAACCCTGTTTAAAACAGTGAGTCTTAAAAGATCTTAAACAAATGAATTGCATTATGAAATTAGGTTATCCATAATTTAGGAAAAAATCATACGCTACCTAAAGGGGGTATGGTCACTTTTTATTCATTTATGCAAAGTACAAATTGTCATAACATATAGAAAAACAAGACTTTGTGTGAGTGAGTTGAAGACAAGAATCATAATCCTAGTATAACTTTGTTAATATTTTAATTAATCAAAAATAATTTCAACAAAATAATCATCATCGTAGATAATTAAGGCATTTAGCGAATACGATGCTCATAAGCAGTCATCAGCGGAACAATATTTTTATACTACTCTGATAATAGAACTATGTGCTTACGGCCTATCAAAGTATATTCATGTGAATGCCATTTGTCGATCAGAGAACTTGCTTTACCTTCAGCTTTAACCAAAAAAACTCTTTGGAAAACCAGCTCCTATAATCATGCTAGCAACGATTCTATGCCTCTTTAAAAATTGTTTTGTTTTTTGCAAAACTCATTTAACTAATCTAAAAAATCACTCGGCCTATGTATGTTATTCTTTCACAAACATATCTTGATATCGAATTTCATAATTTTTTTTTTGTCATTCAAGTTTTCACTAGATAATGATGTATGACTATAATAGTAGAACCATCTAAAATATATAAACACATATTTTATACTTTTACGCATGATCAATCCACCATGCAAAACTTTCAACACCTCATGTTAAACTCTAATGCAATAATCTATAGATAATAAAACATGTTTATAGAAAACAAATTTTTCCTAAGCTCATGAACATACCTCACATTATATATAAGGAACTTATAATCGAATAACATTTTAAGTTTGGCAGACTAATACCATGAACCTTTCAAGTTTTATTATTACCGACTCAAGCGACTTTATCTTCTTCCAACTTCAAATCTCAAAGTATTCTTTCCTTGGGCACATGCGATAAAAGCATATTGAGTAAATGACAAAAGTATTTTTTTAGTCTCTAAACTCAACACCATAAATGCTCCAACACTCTCATAATCATCTTCATTTAAGGCAACTCAAATATTAACAAAATCTTTATTGTCATCCCTTTTTAGGACAATCATTCTTGAAGTGATAGGTTTATGACAAATAAAGAATTTTAACCTTGAATTATAAAATCTTATGGATTTATACATCCCTTTAACCGCACTCCCTCATCTTGAGACACTCAAGCCTTCACCTCTACTGGAAACCATCAAATCTTCCATCTTTTAAATATATACATCACAGTCATCTGAATTTCATCCAAGAAAATAATATTTTAGTTAACGCAGAGATGGAAATTCTTGAAATGCTCAAAGCATATGGGTAATGAGCTTAACAAGAGGAGAGTATTTTCCTCATCATCAATATTTATCTCAATGTACTCCAAATCTTTAATGATCTTATGAAATTATGTTAGTTTTTCCGTAATGGATTTATTTTACACCATACGAAAAATAATTTATTTGTTGTTTCAACCACATTTGTGATTCAAAGACTTGTTCATATACAATTATTCAAGCATTTCCACACAAAGCCGCAAATTCTGCCTGACGACTTCCCTTAAAAATTTATTTCTGAGGCACAAGATAATGACCCATTGTGACCATCTTTATCTTCTCTACTTGCGTTAGGCGTGTATGCATCATTGTATTTCCTTTCATTCTTCTACACACTTTTGTTGAGTTAATTTGACTTTCATCTTCACATTCCACAATCCAAAATTGTTGTCCTTTAAAAACTTCTCGATGTCCCATTTGAAACACATGGTGTTCACTTGTAAACTAAAAACATTTTCCCATAATGGGTACCACTTATTGTGAAATATGGTAATATATCAACCACACTAAGATCTTTGACGTGTGGGAAAAAGAACAACAACGAATAAAATAAATGGCCTCAACAAAATTAATGTACACTCACGAGAATGCTAGTAAATCCACAAGAGCAAGAAAAGGATAAAACACGAGTAAACAATTTTTTTTACCCATTTCATTCAAATTGATCTACTATGGGGGGAGAGAGAAGCTCTACAATTCACTATTCTTCAAGGTTTGTTACAAAAGATTATAAATAAGTTACAAGAAAATGACCTTCAAAGTTCCCAAAAACAAGTCATATTCCCCCTAGTATTTTCCAGTCTCTCCAACTCTCAATATATCAATAACATAAATACTTCAATCCCCTTAAATATCCTTAACAATTTTCTAATTTTTTGGAATAATGAATATTAAGAATTTTTACCCTTGTTTATTTAAGTTTCTCTCACTAGGATTACCATGTCTTCACTCTTTCTCCTATCTTACAAATATTAATGAGAAAGTACCATATTTATTATGTCCCAAAACCATAATGGACTAGATTTCTGAGCCTAATCCGCAAATCTGCCAAAGCCTCCACAGAATCAACCAAGTTGTTAATAAACTCAGTAAACCTTTTAATTGAACTGTTGAATAGGTCGTTCAACCCTGTTTTCTGATCTTCTCAATCCTTTGACTGAGCCATAATCATCTCATCCATATTCATTTGATTTTTTGAGGCATTCTTCAACAAATATAAAGTATTATAGTTATTGTCATGTCAACTAAACACTAGTGTGTGTACCGTATTTTGTTCTGTATTTATTATTTCCATCCATTGTTTTATTCTACCTTGAGCCTACGTTTTATGTTCAATAATAATATGAAGAATTATTGAAGTACACCCTCTTTTCGATACATACGTCTAATATTTTTTTAAAATCTTAGTATCTGGTCTTGTGGTTGACTAATTTAAGGGGACCTATCTCATAGATCTCTTGCGAGGAATCCTGTTTAAAGTCTGAGTAAAAATCTATATGGACTTGTCTCAACACAAGAATTATGTTACCTAAGAAGACATTTAGAGAAGTTCACTCTTAAAACCAATCCTTCACCACTAGACCATCCTCTTAGGGCTAAATATGTTTAACATTTGATCAACCATATATAAAATGCATATAATTCAATTAAGGAGATGGTTAATTTAGTCCACGTTGTAAAATGTGGTTATTTCATGTAGTGGAACTAACCTTGAATTGAACTAATCATTTGATCTAACTAAATTATCCAAATTATTTGTAGATTATAAACTAGGAGTCAAATTGGTGTCCAACATAAAGAGGTCTTTGTTTATTTGTGTTTTGTGGTCGAAATTCAAAAAACCTTGGCCTAAGAGAAAATTCAACAACGACTTATTTCATGCCTAGAAATTTATCGCCTAAACATTTAGGGCACAATTATTTTACTTTTGGTCGTGTCTATACTTATTTTTGTAGTGATTGTAATAATATTCTGTTCAATCTCATATGTTTGACTTTGCTTTTAATATGAATTAGGAAAATATTTAATGAACACCTATTTTTCATACACCGGTGTGAAACGTGATTAATTATATGTAAAAATATTGTTAATTTAGTTGAATATATCATTAATTCAAGAATTTAATTGGTTTACACTGACAATGTAAAATAATTTTACGCTGTCAACTAATCATCCGCATGTATCCTGCCACATCATACTGTAAATTTTAAATTACTGATATGACATGGCAGATTGATAATTTCCTATTGAATGCCGATGTAAAATTATTTTACATTGTCAGTGCATACCAATTAAACTCATACTTCAATTCACAGTCAAAATTGTGATCAATTCAACTATATGAATTAGCCACGTTTGACAATGTAAATTAAACAAACCATCTTCTCAACTAAATTAATAACATATTTACACATCATTAATCATATGTTAATTAGGTGTATGAAAAAGAGATGCATGTTTATCAACACCATACGAATTATTTAGCTATGTTAATTAGGTGAATGAAAAAGAGATGTATGTTTATCAACACCATACAAAGTATTTAGCTATGCTAATTAGGTGTATGAAAAAGAGATGTATTTTTATCAACACCATACGAATTGTTTAACTAGTTGTCTAGTGAATGTAGTGAGTTTTATCCACCATATGATATATGGATTTTTTTTTTTGTTATCTCAAGTAGTGATTGTCTAATTTTGTAACATAAAATGAGAGTTCAAAATCTCCACCGAAAAAATAATAGTATTTATTCTTGATAGTTGTGAGTTTTTTATTTTATATTTCAAAAGTCTATATAAAAATTGTTCAACTAAAATAGAGTTGAGGTTTTTCTATTTACATCAAACTAGTTTTCTACTAACCAATTGTTAGTTGGTCCGGTGGGAGGACCACAATTCAATCCAATGTAACTGCAATTTAGAGGGGACAACAATTACTTAATGTCAAAATTAACATTGAATTGAATTAATCGGTCTAGTGGATCGAATGTTATTGATGAAAAAAATAGTTTTCTACTAAAAAGTATTGGCATTTGTTTGTTGCAAAATATAGGATTTTGGTGTAATCTTTTCATATTAGTATGCTTGTTCAATTGAGGTTAATAAGAAGTCATTTACTCTTTATGCTACAAACAGTTATGATCTGAGGTGATCAGACTGAATCGTCGTGGCCTTCGTGTAGGACAGATGAGGATGCTTGTAGTAGAGAAAAGGGGGATTGTACCTACAAGGTACTCCGATGCCAAAGTAAGTGATTGGACAAGAGAGAAATGAAAGTACTAAAGTATGATTTCAAGTATTGAATAGTGATCAAACACACTCCTCTCAAGTGATAGGGTATTTATAGAAGTAACCCCCAGTGCGGGGCCAAGGTCTCCCATGTGGCCGAAATATCTAGTCGACCAATGGGAGACTGCCAGGTGGAGGGTAAGGCGTGTGACCCTTTGACCTGATCCAACTGTTTCTGTGGGATCCGAAGAAACAGTTGGTCGCGTGAACTGCCAAGCGAGTGAGGGGGACATCCCCAACGGTCATATTGTGTCAAACGGCTAGTTTCTGCCCAACGGCTAGTTTCTGGCTATTGGGCCTGACCAAGAGCTGGACTGGATTGGGCCTTGCCCTACTGTGGGCCAAGCGTCTGCCCAGTCTAGAACAGGAGCCCCCCAAGTCTTTGCTCTGAGGAAGAGTAATTACTTGAGATATCCTCGTGGACAATTGCCTTTGAATGTTGGTGTTCGGGGACAATGCCCTCTGTAACGCCCCAAATTTAATTAATTATTTAATTAAATTATTAAAGGAATTATTTATTGGAAATTGTCGAAGTTGGGAATTTGTCGGTATTATTCTAAGAGGAGAAATTGGATTATTGTGTTGTTTGAGTTGTTCAGTGGATAGTCGAATAATTAGTCAGTTTAATCAGAGAAATAATATTATTATATTGGACTATTTATTTAATTAAATTGGGTTTAGTTGTTGTGTGAGAAATAGCAAATAAGGAGGTATGATTAGTAGGCCCAATAAGATTACTATTTTGTGTGGTTGAATTAAAAAGAAACGAGGAGTAGCAGTAAGAAAAAGGGAAGGTTGTACGAAAGAAGGAAAATAAGGGTTTTGAAAGAGAAGAAAAGAGGCTGCAGAGAAGAGAAAGAAAAGTCATGGAGAATGGTCGCAGAAAATTGCAGAGCAAAAGTTGAAAGCTGCGACGAAGCGGATTCGGACGGATAATTATAGAGAGACCGTCATTCCAAGGTAAAGGTGGGTTCGACTATTATAACCGGGTTATGATGAATAATATAAGGGTTGGGGATTATATAACTATTTTCCATTGATTTTATGATAAGTTGTTGTTGTCTGTGTGGAAATTGATATTGATGTTGTTGAATTGTGATTTTGCTGTTGTAATGTTGTTGTTTCTGTGTTAATACTGATGAGTCGATGTTGTTAAATTTTATCGTTGGATTGATTTTGTAAACATTGCAGTGAAATTGTTGTTTCTGGGAAAATTTGTTTGGGACGAAAACTGGTTACTGTAGATGCACGGGTGGCGCAGGCCACGCACCACACAGATAGAGGTGGCGCAGGCCACCCAAAACAAAAAAATATCACATGGCGTGGGCCATGGGTACATGGCGCCAGCCACTACCCTTCATATATATAAGTGGCGCAAGCCACTAGGAAGCTTGCATAGGGTGGCGCAAGCCACCCATAAAAGGTGGATATTTACTAAGTTACAGACTTGCTATTTTTTTAATAATTTAAATAAAGAGCCACCATAAATCTATGATGAGAGGCACCATAAATCCATGATGAGAGCCACCATAAATCCATGATGAGAGCCACATATGCCAGGTGGAACCACTTATATGTTATTCTGAGTGACTAATTCAGTTGATTAAATTAGGTGAATTAGTTTAATGGATTGATTAATAAATTAATTAATGGTTAAACGTGATACACCTAGTGAGTAAATTAATTAGAAGTAATGCGTAGGACTGATAGTGTAATATATTTGGACTGTATATCAGTGTGACAGGTTCTAATAGAAACAGAATGGATTTCTTTTGACAGAAGAAGTAGTATTTTGAAGTTTGACAGAAAAATGTTTTTTTTTTATTTTCATGACAGAAAGTTTTAACTATAGCAGGGGCATTGTATTAGAAACCAGAAAAGTCACAGAATTTTATAATTAACTAATATTAACAGCAGAAGTGGAAATAATGTAGTTTTAGTCGGTTTAGCCGATTTAGGCGTAAAATTTAGTCGCTCGGAATTTAACGGAAATTGACGTGGTATGTCGGGTAGTTTAGTAGATGATTTTCGTGGATTTGTTTTGTTGAAATTATGTCGGAAAAGTTGATTTGCAGGTACGACTGAGTTGTATTGTTTCGTTCCGGTATACGGACAAGTTTTAAGTTGTAGGCTTGATAGCCAACGTTGTATAAGTTATTATGTTGTTTTAAGTTGATTATGTTATGGATGTTGTTGAGTTGTCTATTTTGATGAGTTGTGCATGTCATAAAGCATACATTGCATTTTATGTCGGAGCCGTTGCTCACACCACGTTGGCCTGGATTGGCACAAGTTAAAAGTTGAAAGTTGAAGGCTTATGCCTTGATGCCTCGATAAACTGGCAATTTTAAGTTGGGAGTTTTACTCCGATGGTACCACATGCATAACATAGTCGAGTCGCATTAAAGTCGCATTTTTCAAGTTGTTGTTGATTTTGTTGGTTGTTGATGTGAAGTGGTGATATTTGTATGATTCCTATCTACGTATTGTTTATCATACTTCGTTTATAAAATTCGATATCTCACCCCTTCTGTTTGAATGTTGTCCCTATGTTGGCAACGTGCAGGTAATCAAGAGGAATAGCCGGTTACCTTTAGTTTGAGACGGTGGTTGTCGCTCTGATACGTAGCACTCGGGGGGATGACGCACGTCTTGTTTTCGCTTAGTTGTTTAAATGCTGAATTTTTAAGTTGAATTGCTAAAGAGTACTTGTTGTTTTATTTTTAAGTTGATTTTGTTGGATAAAGATGTTATAACTTTGATTATGAATCCGCGGCGTAGTATTTTATAAAGTTGAGTTATTTGAAGACTACATGATGATTTATGAATTCTCCTTGAACGTGTTATGTATCTTTCATGAATTATTTATTGTGTTAATGATTTTTAAGTTGAAAAATGTGACATCCTGTTTTAAGTTGAATATGATGACTCTGGTTTTATTTATAATTACCGGGTAGTAATGGGGTGTTACACCCTCGTCTGTTCCAATGTTGAGGTGGTCGACATTGATTCTCAACCAGCCAGATGAGCCTTTAATATGCGAGGACATGCTCGCGGAAATGGAGTTTTTGTGTCGACCAGGTTTAGGAAGTGTGCCCGCTGAAGTGGAGTTTTTATGTCGACGAGGTCTGACAAGGACACGGGTTGCGCGTATTGTCGTGGACGGTGTGCTCGCGGGGGTAGCAGCAGACTTGGTGGGTGTAACGTCTAGCTTTGGGAATGCCAAACGAAGATTTACTTTCTAACACGTGGTGGAGCATTCAATTCTTGTCAGGTCGGGAGATGCCTAGGCTATGATGGCCTTTGCGCTTCCCAAGCGTGGAAGTGCTTATAAAAAGGGGGGAGAGAAGATTCATTTGATACTTCCCTCAAATTCTTATCCTCAAATCTCTACGCTCTGCAACTTGTTCTCTCGTCAGAGCTTCTTCGCCACCGTCAACCTTCAAAGCTTAGTCTGTGATCTTCATCTTCTACCTTTGCTTTAGCAAGTAAGTTCTTCACCCCTTTCTGCAATTTTCCCGGTGTTCTTCATTTCTGGAAATTTGCATGAACTTTCCGGTGACACGTGAATTTTTCGGTTGAATGTTCATGTGTTCTTCGATGAACACATGAGTTTCTGGAAAATTCTTGAAGAACATGAAGAACACGAAGAATGTGGGATGAATGTTCATGATTATTGCATAGGCTTGTGTAGATCTTTTTAGGTTTGTAGTCGGGCATTAGGCATGTCCGACATGAAACTTTGGTTTCCACGCGGAGTCTTCGTAGAGTCACAGAGACTCGTCCCCGACATGGGGGAAGTGACGTCGCCGCATTCTGTCGTGGTCGACTAGGGCTCGAGGTTATCCTCGACTTATTCCCCGCCCTTTCACTTGACTAGTGGTGGAAGGTTGGATTTCATCTTAGTCGTCAAATTCACTTTTTCTTCCTCTGCTTTTCTGGTGAAATGGCTGACCAACACGAAGGGATCGTACCCGACGTTGGGGCTGCACACGAGGAGGCGGAGCAGCCCGTAGATTATGTCAACGTCCACGTAGCTGAGGAGGACCTTAAATGGATCGCCTAGGAACCCCTGTCGACGAGGTCGACGTTCACTGAAGAGAAAGCTCGGGAGTTTCTCTATCTAGAAGACTGGGCTGAGGGTGCGTCGGTGCATTGGAGAGCTATCTGCTTGACAGAGAACGATCGAATCTGCTCAGTGTATCTAGGGATGCGGTTCCCCATGTACGAGTTCGCCTTTGTTGAGGCAAAGTACCGCCTTCCCTTTACTGATTTTCAGGAGGCCATCCATCTTCTGCCACTTAGAGTTGTGCCCGACCCAACTCCATCCGAACACACTGGCATTTATTTACGCTTTTGAGCTGGTATGACGTTATTTGAGGATCGGGGCGACCATGGATCTTTTCTTCTGCATCTTCCAGATCCAGCGGAGCACAGCGGGCCCGAAGCAAAGCTGGGTGTCTTTCAAGCAGCAGAGCAGGCTCTTCTGGCCGTAGTTAGAATATGTCCGACATTTCAAGGACAGGTTCTTAGTCGTGAAACCTGTCTCTGAAGTGGCTAGGAGTTCCATCTCTACGCTTGAGACCATGGAGGTTGATGGTCAGCATGTTTAGAAGGTTGTGTCCAAGTTCCCTTATGAGTGGGTGTATGCCCATTTCAGATATAGGACCGATCAATTCCTTGTCAAGTACGAGCAGCTTTGTGATGGGGACAAGGAGTCCTATTGGGTTCTGCATGCATAAGTGGAGACTTTCAGCCCTGCCTTCGTGGTGGACAGGGACGGCAAAAAGTTGTTCGGGGAGGGCGGAGATCCTACTCGGACGGCTCGTTATATTAACACTAGGGTCCTTCTTGAGTGTGAAACCGACGATGTTGCGTTCTAGCTCCTCGGTATAGCTTGCTTCTTTGCCCGTGTTAAAAATTTTCTCCCAATCGTACTAATCTCCTCTTTTGTTTGCAGGGAAAATGGCGGACATGAGGGAGCGTTTGGTGAGGTCTGCGGCAGCCAAAAACCTGAAGAAGGTGCCCCCAATGCCGAAGGCTGGTGCTACGAAGTAGCAAGTAACACTGGAAAAGTTTGTGGGCGACACTGGCTCTGCCCTGGGGACCACTTTAATTCCCCCAACCCCGGACACGACCCATAAGAGGAAACGGGACGATGTTGGCTCTTCACCAGCTGGTTGCTCAGGTGGTTTCGTCAGGGGAAGATTTGTGCTACTTCCATGCTATCTTCAGGGGAAAATTTTTGACGGGGAAAGCTCTGTCGCTATTCCCGAACTTGAGGCTTTGGCCATCCTGTCCGCAGACCCTCAGGTGCGGAGGAAGCTCCTCTGTCAAGACGCGGCGGCCATGATTAGGGTGCTGGAGGTGGCATTGGCCCTTGGGGACACAGAGATGGTTCCGCTTGCTGACCTTAAGAGGGAGAATACTAAGATCACCGACCCGGAGCTGGAGAACGCAGAGATTTACAATGATCTGAAGAAGCTTCAAGGTAATCTGGAAGCCAAGATAGAGCTTCAGAAGGAATTAACCCAGATGAAGGGGGAGCTGACCAAAGTAAACGAGGAGAATGCCCGCCTGAAGGTGAGGATAGATGAGCTGGAGGGATCGTCGGCGGTTGGTCAGGATGAGACCGACGACGAAAAGGCTCTGCATACGCGGAAGGACCTGGTCGTGAGGATCCGTCTTCTTGAGCAGGATAATCTAGGGGCAGTTGAGTTTGGTTTCAACGCTGCTTTGGAGCAATTGAAAGCCCTCAACTCCCACGTCCAGCTGCTGACCGAGGGGATGGGCATTCTCAACGTGGTTGTCAACGGCAAGGTGGTTCCCCCGGAGGTTCCTGACGATGCAGTACCCTTCGTGCCTTTTGATATGTAACATTTTGTCGGGCACAACCCTTTTCTTGTACTGATGACTTATCCTGGCCTTGTGGCCGAAATTATATAAATATTTTCCGTTTGGCATTGTCTTCGTTGCATTTATTTGTGTATGCTTTTATTGTTTAAATTCTAAGTATGGACGTTTTGCCCGTCTTGTTCTTGTTATGCTCGATAGTTTGGGAGACTCGTCGAGGAGGAGAAGTAGTTTCGCCGGTGATGGGACAAGGATCTCGGTCGAGATACTAATCCCACAGGCTTGGACTGGTCCCATCGCGAGCTAGGGGTCCTGCCTCAATGGTTCGGCAACGGCAGAGCTCGATTGACGTATCCCCGTTGTGCACTGAGTCTGCTCGTCCCATGAGCAGAAACTGGACGACGGTGTAAGGTGAGGGATGGTGCTTGCACCGGTGCACGGTCCCGTGGCCAACCCGTCTCCTCGTTGGGGGTGATCTCGTCGGCAGTTAGTCTGACCTGGTGGTTGGTCCTAATTGTAATATTGTTTGAGCTTTTCAGCATTCCATGGTCGAGCAAATGGTTCTCCGTTCAGAGTTTCTAGGTAGTAGGCTCTAGTGCCTATTTTTGACTTGACCCTGTAGGGTCCTTCCCAGTTCACGGCCAGCTTGCCCTCACGTGAATCCTTCTGGTTTCTGCGTAGGACCAAGCTGCCAACGGGGAAGTCGCGCTTTATGACCTTAGCGTCGTGGCGCAAGGTTATTTTTTGTTTTAGCGAAGCCTCGCGAAGAGCTGCTCCCGACCGTATTTCTTCGACCAGGTCGAGCTCTTCCCTTAAAGCCTCGTCGTTCATCTCCTCGTCGAGAGGAGCTTTTGTTCGTCTGGAAGGTTCTCTGATCTCCACTAGTATCACCGCCTTGGTTCAGTAGGCTAGTCGGAAAGGGATTTCCCCGGTGGTGGAGTATGGGGTTGTTCTGTAAGCCCAGAGCACGCTGTGTAACTCCTCGACCCACCTCTTCTTGGCTTCGCCTAGCCTTCGTTTTAGACCCCGAAGAATTACCCTGTTCGCAGCCTCTGCTTGCTCGTTAGTCTGGGGGTGCTCGACGGAAGTGAAGTGTTACTTCGTGCCTAGTTTGGCAATGAAGTCTTGGAACTTCCTATCTGTGAACTGGGTTCCATTGTTAGTCACGAGGGCCTGGGTTACTCCAAATCGTGTGAGGGCGTTCCTTTTGTAAAAGTGAAGTATGTTGAAGGCTGTGATCTTGGCGAGAGTTTCGGCTTCGATCTATTTTGTAAAGTAATAGACGGCCACAATCAAAAATTTGTTTTGATAAAACCCCATTGTGAAGGGACCGAGTATATCCATCCCCCACCAGGTGAAGGACAAAGGCGAGGATAGAGTCCTCAACTAGTTAGGGGGCGCCAAGTGCATGTCCCCGTGGCCCTGGCATCAGTCACATTTTCGGACATGCTCCTTAGCATCGTGCTGCATGGTCGACCAATAGTATCATGCCTGCAGGGCCTTTCTTACCAATGACTTCCCTCCCAAGTACTGCGCATTGATGCCCTCATGAATTTCTTGGAGAATTTCGGGGACCTTGTCCTCCTCAATGCATTTCAGGAGGGGGATGGAGAATCCCCGTCGATAGAGTTTCTCTTCGATCAGCACGTATGAGCAGGCTCTTTGTTTAGTCACGCTGGCCTCCTTGCTATCCTCGAGCAGTTCCCCCATGGTGAGGTAATTATACACTGGGGTCATCCAACAGTGGCTGTCTCCAATGGCTTAATGTCGAGCAGCTCTGATGGCTTCTCGATACTTGGGCGAGCGAGTATCTCTTGTACGATGGATTTGTTACCACCTTTCTTTCTGGTGCTAGCCAGTTTTGACAAGACATATGCCCGCGTGTTTCGTTCGTGAGGGATGTCCTAGACTTCCCACGCGTCGAACATAGTAACTCTTTCCATTACCAGCGTCAGATACTTGACCAGCTGATCATTTTTGGCCTGATATTCTCCTCGTACTTGAGATGCTACGAGCTGGGAATCGGTGAAATTTTTTACTTCCTTGGTGCCCAGGTCTTCGGCCAGCCGTAAGCCTGCGAGGAAGGCTTCGTACTCGGCTTGGTTGTTGGACGTAGGGAAGGATTGGACTAATGATACTTCGATTAGGATTCCCTCCTCGTTCTCGAGGATGATGCCTGCGCCACTACCCGTGGAACTGGATGCCCCGTCCACGTAGATGGTCCATCTATGCGTTCTGCTTGGAGGGGATGATGGCGGTGTCATCTCTGCTACGAAATTGGTCAGGACTTGTGCCTTGAGGGCCTTCCTGCCCTCGTAGTGGATGTCAAATTTTGACAGCTCCAAGGATCACTTAAGCATTTTGTCGGCCATGTCTGGTCGATAAAGCAGTTGTCTTATGGGCTGGTCCGTACGCACTACTATGGTGTGGGCCAAGAAGTAATGCCTGAGCCTTCTCCCGGCATTGACGAGGGCGACAGCGACCTTCTCTATTTGCGCGTATCTCATTTATATCCCTTGTAAGGCCTTGCCCGTCCGTTGTCTCACGAATGAGTGTGGCACTAATGGCTTCGCTGGTGACGGAGAGATACAGGTACAATGTCTCCCCGCACTCTGGTTGTGAAAGCACGAGGGGTTCAGACAAGGCTCTCTTAAGGTAGGTCAGAGCCTGCTCACATTCCTCAGTCCACTCGAATGTAGCCTCCTTTCTAAGGAGTTTAAAGAAGGGCAGAGCGTGCTAGGCAGACTTGGCCACGAAGCGAGAAAGTGACGTGAGCATCCCGTTGAGGGACTGTATGGACTTCTTCGACCTGGGTGCGGGAAATTCAACGAATGCCTGACATTTGTCAAAATTGGTCTCTATCCCCCTCTCGGTGAGGTAGAATCCGAGGAACTTCCCCGGCCGCATGCCGAAAGTGCATTTTTCTGGGTTGAAACGCATTTTGCATTTCCTCGCTTGGTCGAAGACCTTTTGCAAGTGGACTGCGTGATCGGATTCCTCTCGGGACTTCATGATCATATCGTCCATGTATACCTCGAGCATGTCTTCGATTTCTGATCAGAAGACCTTGTTCATCATACGCTGGTACGTGGCCCTAGCGTTTTTCAGACCGAAGGGTATTACGTAGTAGTAATAGTTCCCCGACGAAGTTATGAACACGGTATACCTCTTGTCCTTTTCGGCCATAGCGATTTAGTTGTATCTCGAATAGGCGTCCATGAAGGACAAGAGCTTGAAACCTGCAGAATTATCTATGAGCTTATCTATTCTGGGCAGAGGATAAGCATCCTTCGGGAAAGCCCGGTTGAGATCAGTATAATCAATGCACATGCACCAATTTCCACTATGTTTCTTGACAAGTACAATATTGGACTGCCAGGTTGTGTACCTGGCCTCCGAGATAAATTTTGCCTATAAGAGGTCTTGTACAAGTTTTTTAGAAGCATGTGCCTTCTCATTGGATTGCTTGAGCCTGCGTTGTGCGAAGGCTCGAGCAGTAGGGTCAATGGTCAGTTGATGGCATGCAGTCTCAGGGTCCAGGCCAGGCATGTCTGCGGCACTCCATGCAAACAAATCCGCGTTGTCCTCTAAGCAAGTCTTCAGCTGCTGCTTTATCTCGTCGGGCAGCCCTGCGCCTATCTTCACTCCCCTGTTTGGGTTGGCTCCGAAGGTGATGACCTCGAACTCCCCATCTGGCACAGGGTGCATGATGGTCGTTGCAGAGGAATTGCCTGTCCCCGCTAATGTGCCCTCACCATATTCCTCACCTTCAGAAATCCAACTGTCAAGGTCGATTATGTGCACAGGGAGAGATGGTTTCTTGTCAGGCTAGCTTTCCTCACCGGGGTGGTCTTCCTCCCTTGCTCGCTTGGCAACCTTGGGTGCTGCACCGATCGAGCTTTGTCCTCAAGTAGCTGCTTCAAAGCACCTCACAGCCTCTATATCCCCGTGCAAGGTTGCGACGCGGCCCTTCTCTGTATAGTACTTCATCTTGAGATGAACGGTTGAAGGGACAACGATCAGCTCTGCTAGGGTTGGTCTGCCCAGGATGCATTAGTACAGTGAAGGACAGTCAATTACCAAAAACTGAGTCTTGATCGACTTCGAAGCCTCCTCCTCCCCGAAGTGACCGGAAGCTACATTTATCCCCAGGGTCTGGCGGTGGCTCCGTTGAATCCCTGTAGGTTGGATCCTACGTACGGCGACAGGTTCTTCTGGTCCAGCTTCAAGGCTCTATAAAATATGGTGTACATGTTATCCACAGAGCTGCCCTGGTCTACCAGAATCCGTCGGACATCGGTGCTAGCAAGTCTTGCTCTGATGAGCAGAGGAATGTGTGAGTTCGGGGAACCCCCAGGAAGTTCTTCATGGTAGAACGTAATTGGCTAGAAACGCCCTGAACCTTCTCGAGGGTGGATAGCCGGTCGGGACTGCAGTCGATGAGCTGGTCAAATTTTCTCTTGATCGACTGTTCGTAGGTACGAACAACAGCTAGCCTTCCGTCGCAGGTTTACTCGCGGGATCGGCCACAGAAATCCCGGAACAAGTGGTTGGAAGCGTATGTTTATTTGATATGACAGTTTCTTACTTTTTTGGAAAAGTTGTAAGAGTTTGAGCGACTAACCAGGTTTAGATTGATTGATAGGACAAGGCAGAAAACAAATAAAAAAAGAAGAAAACAGATAAACAAAAATATCTTAAAATTTGAAAGTAAATTGCATTAAGGAATTGTGGATGCAATTATACATTTTTGTGGGATTGAACTCGTTTCTCTATAAGCTTGGTACTTTGAGTGTTTTCCCTTTGCAATGTTACAAAATGCGACCCCCAAAAATGGAAAAAAAACAATGCTTTATATAGGCCTAAAAAATACTGTTCATCTACCCAGATTTGCTTTGGTGCTGACACGTGTCATCCCACAATCTTTTTAACTTCCCATATTCTTGGAACTTTCAAACTTTCCCGCCTAAGCATTTGTCCTTGAATTGGGTTTTCGCCTGACATCCTCCGACACCATTGCTTATCGCCTCCCTTCCGACGTGCCTTTTGACCTTTGTCGGACCAACGTCTTGATTCTCGCCTGCTGTCGACTAGCTTCTCAATTTCCTCTTCTTCCTTTCCTTATACATTGGTTGAAATCTCCTTGCCAACAAATTGCCCCCCCCCCCCAAAAGGCCAGTTTCGACTGAGCGCTGTGTCGATTGAGAAATCTGGCTTTTTGGTTTCTTGCGAGATTTCGACGACGTTTTTCTTCGACTCGTTCGCCAGCGTTACATCTTCTTCTAAGACACGTGTCAACCGCCGTCTGACATGATGATGGCAATCTTGTACCACGATTTCCAAGACAAACGCCATGATGGCTAGTCTCGTCCTAAGTTATGGGCCTCAAAACCAACTCCCACTCATTTTTCAGAAGTTGGACAGTTGGGTGATCTTTCATTTTTGCATACGTCTCTCCTATAAATAGCATCACTCAAAACTATTTCAGCCTTTCACCATAACTTGTTCTTTGTTCTTGAAACAAACCTCTGCCCTTTCTTCCTCAAAACGTTCTTTGTCTCTAGAACACCTTATGCATTTCTTTCTTTCCAATGGCTTCATCAACAACTGCCACTACTTCTATCCCTCAAACCACCGAAAACAACCCACTTGCATTTGTTCTTTCTGAAGTAGAAACTCTCCATCCTCTTCCTTAACCGTCATCCACTGACGAAACGGTGGTGAACATCTGGCGCCACCAGACGGTTATTCCCTTCGCGGTGGAGAGTAAGGTTCATGCCTTCCATGGCCCATACCCAAACAACAAACCCAATCACCAAGAACTCCAACAGTTCTTTCCCTGCTTTGCGCAGACGATTCCACCGGCTTTCGAGAAAGGCGACACTTTAGACCTCAAATTTATGGCGCCTAAATCTCGGATCTTCAGATCCATGCCTGCTCCAGGAAACAAAGACTACATTTTCTGGCTCAACAAAGTCGAAGGTAAGCGTAAAGAGCAATGGAAAAAGTCTGGTATTTTTGACGCCACCTAACTTTCAAGAACTGCTCATAGGGTTAACCCTTGTCTGCTACTTGCGTCGATTATTTCTGGGAAGGATCCACGAATATATTCCATCTCCCTTGTGGTATGTTCACACCAACGCTTTTCGACGTGGCGGCCATCACTGGCCTTTCGCCACTAGGTGATACGTTCGACCCGACCCTGGAGACCAACAGCACCTTCGACTTCAAGCGTTCTAGCTTCCAGAATTATATTGAAGACCATCACGACAAACTCTCCAAAGAGGTATCTGATGAGGAGCACATTCCGTTCTTGACATTATGGTTGTCTTACTATTTGTTTTGCCCTGGTTCTTTACAAATAGCCAAAAGCTTTATTAATCTGGCCATCCAGATCCATGAAGGTCGACAGGTATCTTTGGCCAAGCTTCTGCTAGCCTCTCTCTACCATTCTCTTGGCTTATCGACCATGCGACTGAAACTTCTCCACCAGACTACCAAGGCTTTGAACATCTCCGGGCCTATGTGGCTGTTGCAGCATTGGCTCAATGCCACTTTCGATCACAAATTGGGATATCCGCTTCTGCCACAATGAACCTCTTAAACAAAGAACGTCCTATCGAAGGCATGCGACTTACTTTGATGACCACCCAAGAAACTCCTAAGAAAACCCTTTTCATGAGGTATCATAGTATGTTTGTCGAGACCACTTCCTTTGTCCCCGACATTGCGCCTTTTGTGGAGCGTAAGTTTGGCCCTGAATGGTTTAGAAATCCATTTCCTGGAGTCTCCCCCAAAGCTGCTGCGCAGTAGAATGTTGTATAGCGGGCGTTCCTTACTCCTACCATGATATCTTTCCGGATTGAAACAGGAAACAATGACTATGGTTTTATGAACTATCAGCGAAATTCGGTAGCCCGACAATTTGGCTTGAGCCAAATGTTGCCAAAGTCTCTGGTGAAACATTCTGATGATATCATACGATCTGGCCGACGCTTGTCTCAGGCAGGTCATAGAGCTTGTATGATATTCGTCAGAGCTACTCAACATCTTGAATTACCTGTATTTACATTCCAACCTTCCTTTTTCACTACTCAAGAGTTCGATGTTTGGTAGTCGGACTACCAATCTCAAACTTTTTCTCCAAACCTTTTTCTGGAGAACATGATCGACGCCTTTGCTTCTCTAGCTAGTGAAGCTCATAAATCATCAAATGCAGCTCCTGTTGCGGACCTCCCACCCGTCGACACCACAGAAAACCCTTCCACAAAGGTAGATTCTGGTCTCTTATTTTGTTTCGTCCGTGAGCTTGAACTAATCATTTTGTCCTATTTCTTAGGGTCGCAAACGGGAAGCAGCTGTTGCGTCGACCTCTACTAGGCTTGCTAATAAACCCAAGACTATCCTTGTACAGGTATACTTTGTCTTTCATCCTCTTCTCTTTTTTTATGGTAGTCTGTACAGGCTTCTGAAAACCCTTCTTCTCTTGAAAGAACTGCATCGGATGAAAGCACCCAATCTCGAGTTTTTACTACTACAGCTCCAGCGTCTCCTCCGGCCACTCCTTTGGTGCGGAAGAAAAAAGATTTGTATAAGAGGACACCTTCAAGAAAGGGCACTTCGACTGTGGTCCCTGTCGTCCCCAAAAATCTTGAAGAAATCTTTGCGCCAATCCCCCATGAAGTTCCTCCTAAAATGACTCCTTCACAAACTGCAAAGGTATTTACTTTCTCTGCTTTAGTACCTCAGATGATACTTAGGTGAAAAATCTCACTGCACCTCATTTTGCAAGAAAACGTGGTCACCTCGACCACTGTCGAAAAAGATGAATACCGAATTGGCTGCCGACACCAATCCTGCTGAAACCGCGACTATGCCAAGTCCTCAGATGGTCGACGAATTCCAAACTCCCTCGATAGAGGAGAACTTAGTGGCGAAAACGCCTTCTTTTCAACATGTCGACCCTGGGACTGAAAATGATGGTGCAACCCTTGGTGAGAATGCAAACCCTTCAACTGTTGTCACCACAACCACCGTCAAAGAGAATCTTCAGGCCCCTGAACATGGCTCAGACAAGACCCCACCTATTGTCGACAAGATCCTTACCCCAGAGGAACTTTTGGCAGCCAAACAAACAGATCCAGCAGTGACACTAAAGGCACTACACAAACTTCATAAAGAAACTGAGGATGTTCGACCCACCAGCTCGACGGCTATTCCAACTCCAGACTTGGATGCCTCCTTTTCTCTTAAGCTCCAACGGTTGAAGACCTATCTTTTTTAGGAACAGTTCCTGGCAGCTGTCGTAGAAGAATCAGCTGTAGCTAACGACGTTTTCAAGATTCTGGACAAGCTTGCTGAATTCCAGCTCCCCACTCCCATGGCCACGTACCTGATCAAATTCGAGGCCTTTTTCACTCATTTGGCCAAGGACCTTTCTATGTGCCATCTGGCCGACGCTCAAATTCGATTCGAACATAATGATATGAAATGTGAGTGGTATCTCAGCTCAGTTTGTGAAAAGAAACTTGGAGATTTTGAAACCCAGAATCAGAACCGTTCCGAGAAGCGTCTAGCCTTCGACCAACATATATCTGACTATCAGGCTCAGATAGTAGAACTAACAAAAAAGATTGTCAAGGTCAAACAACAGAAATCCTCCTTAGACTCATCTGAGCCTTTGCCTTCTCAAGAAGCCATCGACCACGAGGTAGCCCAAGGAATTGCTCATGTCGAAGCGGCCGTTAAGATCAAGGATATTATTGGCCGCCTGCAGAGAAAAAAAGTGCTCCTCGAGAGCAAGGTTGTTCATGAGAAAAACCTCTTTGAAGACTTCAAGTCCAGATTCCATGAGTTTCCTTAGTCTGTGTGTCGAACTACTGTAACTCCCTCACAACCTTTTGTAAGCCATTTTTGGTCTCCTAGCCTATTTTGGCTCTTTAATTAATGAGAAAGAGTTATGTTTTAAAGTGAATATCTTGTAGCATAGGTTTATATTTCTTTAAATATTTCCCATTTACTCTTAAGATTTGTTGGTCCATTCCCAACTCTTTCACTTCATATGCATTGTTGCTAAACACTTGATTCACCTTAAATGGTCCCTCCCAGTTTGGTGACCATTTTCCCAGCGTTCGATCCCGTCGATCCATGGGTAACACCGCCTTCCATACATAGTCATTTACAGCCAAGGTTTTATTTTTGACCTTCTTGTTGTATGCCTTGGCAACCCGTGCCTTCTGGCGTAGCAATATGTTCAAGGCTATCATTCTTTCCTAGTCTAAATCTACGAGTTCGTCTATCATCATTTCCCAATATGGTTCCGACGGAATCTCATGTGGTCGTTGTACCCTAACTGATTGTAGGCATATTTCTGCTGGCAGCACAGCGTCATGCCCGAAGGTTAAATGAAATGGAGTCGAATTGATCGACTCCTTGGGTGATGTTCGACAGGCCCACAAAAATTGACTAAATGCTTTGTGCCAGTTTTTTGGTTTCTTCGCAACGTGCTTCTTGATGAGCCCAATTATCACCTTGTTAGCTGCTTCGACCTGACCATTTGCCTGAGCATAATATGGTGTCGAAGTAACCAATCTGAAGCCTGTTTCTGCTACGAACTCCTGCATTTTTTGTCCAACAAATACAGAGCCTTGATCTGTCGTGATTGTCTCAAGTATCCCGAATCTGTATAAGATGTGATTCTAGATGAATTCTATCACGGCCTCTTGATCCACCTTCACCAGGGGCACAACTCCTCCCACTTTGTTAAATAGTTTATCCCTACAAGGATGAATCTTTGTTGTTTCGACGACGCTGGCCGAATTTCCCCTATCACGTCTAAAGCCCAACCTCAAAAAGGCCATGGTTTGACAATAACGTGCAACTCGCTGGCTGGTACATGTTGAATGTTTGCATGCTTCTGACAGTCTTGGCATCCTTTCGCAAAGTCCATGCAATCTTTGAGCATGCTTGGCCAATAAACCCCTTATAAAAAAAAAAGCCATTTCATTTTGTGGCCAACTTGATGGGCTCCACAAGTCCCACAATGAACTTCAGAAATTGCCAAATAGGCATCCGTATCTCCTAAGCATTTGAGCAATACTCCCTCTGGAGTTTTCTTCAACAACTCGTTCCCCATAAGGACATAATTCAAAGCTCTATACTTAGTTTTCCTATCGGTGCTGCCTATCGGATTCTCCAGATACTTAATGATTGGTTTCCTCCAATCTGTGGGTGACATATTGCCGACAGAAAAAACTTCGTAACTTTCCAAACCTTCGACCAAACTCTTCGAGTCCTTGGATATTGACCAGCCCGATGGTGAATGTATGTTTGACACCATCTTTTCCCTAGTTTCGATGAAGTCCATCAACTTTCCCTCCGACACCTTGTAGCCAGAGCCGATTTGCGCTAGTTCATTAGTTTCACGGTTTTCTATCCTAGGCACGTGCATAATGCCGACAACTTCAAAATGTTCCAAAAGCCGATATGCCAACGAGAAGTACCTCAGAAGGTGCTCTTTAACGCACTTATATTCCTTCCTGATCTGTTTGATCACCAATTTTGAGGCTCCTCTTATTTTGACTTCCCTGACACCTAAGTCCTTGAGTATCTTAAGGCCAGTGATTAAGGCTTCATACTCTGCCTCGTTATTGGAACATCTCCTGTCGACCTTGCATTTGAACTTAGTGGGAGTGCCCTGTGGGGACACTATTAGAATTCCAATGCCTGCCCCATTTTTATGGCTCGACCCATCGAGTATAACTTCCACGGGGCAATGTCAATATTGCATACTGATGGTTCGACTATTGCGTGGTCGATAATAAAGTATGTCACTATTTGCCCTTTCATAGCCCTTAGAGAGACGCATGTAAGGGAAAACTCAGTCAATGCTAGTGCCCACTTCCCAATTCGGCTATGCAAAATAGGTTTGGACAAGATATGCTTAATAACATCAAAATGCGATGAAACATAAACATCAACTAGTTTAATATATTGCTTTAATTTCATACATGAGAAGTACAAGCATAGGCATAACTTTTCAATCATAGTGTACCTAGTTTCAGCATCTATTAACATCCTACTAAGGTAATAAATGGGTCTTTCGACGCCACTACTATCCTCTTGTGCTAACATGCTTCCTATGGTCGTCTCCGACGCTGCAATGTACAACTTCATGTTTTTATTTATACAAGGTGGTAATAGGATTGAAGGCTCTGTAAGGTATTCCTTGATTGCGTCGAAAGCCTCCTGCTGCTCCTGTCCCGAACGGAACTCATTTTCCTTCTTGGCTTTGAGTAGTGGTGAGAACACTTTTGTCTTGCCACTTAGGTTCAATATGAACCTCCTCAAGAAGTTTATCTTCCCCAACAAAGACTGGAGTTATTTCTTTGTCGAATGAGGCTTGAGATCCAAGATTGCTTTTGTCTTGTTCTGGTTGATCTCGATGCCTTTCTTGTGGACCACGAATCCCAGAAAGTCCCATGCATGAACACCAAAGGCACATTTTAGTGGATTCATTTTTAATCCATATTTTCTCATTCTCTCGAATGAGCGTCGAAGGTGGTCAAGGTGACCATCTTCTGATGACGATTTTATCACTATGTCATCAATGTATACCTACATAAAATTTTCAATAAAGTCATGGAATATAGCATTCATAGCCCTTTGATAGGTTGCCCCAACATTTTTTAACCCAAAGGGCATCATAACCCATTCATATGTCCCCAACGCTCCAGGGCATCGAAACACAGTTTTGGGGACATCCTCTTCGGCTATGAGAATTTGGTTATAGCCGGAGTAGCTGTCGAGCATGCTCAAATTTTCAAACCCTGCAGCTGAGTCGACAAGCATCTCTACCACAGGCATCGAATATTCGTCTTTAGGGGTGGCGTTGTTCAAATCCCTAAAGTCTATACAAACTCGAAGGGTTCCATTTTTCTTGATAACGGGTACTATGTTTGCTATCCATTCTACATACCTTGCAGTTCTGATGAACCAGATTTTGAGCAGTCTTTCAATTTCCTTCTTGATCTTCGACGTGACTTCTGGGGTGAAGCGACGAGGTTGTTGCTTTACTGGCCTCTTACCTGGTTGAATTGGAAGTCAATGCTCAACTACACTTCGACTCAGACTAGTCATTTTGTCATAATCCCAGGCAAAGCAATCCTTGTATTCTTTTAATACCTTAATCAGCTTGGCCTTCATCTCTGGCCCCACTTTGATGCTCACATAGGTGGATTTTTTTGTTGTCCCATCCCCTAAGTCAACCTCTTCAAGTGGATCCTGCGCCTGCATTCTTTGCGGCTCATGATTTTGGTCTTTCTCAAACCACAAAGGCTCATCTTCATAAATACAGTCAAGCCTCCGGCTTTCTGAAGCTGCTTCTTGGCCTTGTAGGCCACTTATTTGTGTACCACAGTCGGATTCCTCAATTACTTGTGGTGGCTTCTTTGTTTCAAGTGCCGACATTCTTCTGTTTCTGTAGGCTTCATGGCTTCGTCGGCAGCATCCCAGATGAACCCATGGTCGGGGTCTAAGTTCAGGACGCGACCCGTGTCGATGGAGGTGTAGGACCCCGACCCGTCATCACAAGGAGCCACATTTGCTAAGTGCTGGTCAAAAGATTTCTTGCCTTTGGCTTCATCCACCTTGTAATAACTTTGATCCGCCTCAATATTTTCGACGATGCCATCTTTCCTCCATATAGTCAATCTCTGATGCATTGTCGACGATAGTGCCCCTATTCCACGGATCCATTCGCGTCCCAGCAACAGATTGAAATTTTCTTTTGAATTGATGACCATGAAGAGTGTTGACCTGTTGGTTGTACCTACTGCCAAGTCCACTTGGACAACCCCCAGGATATTACTGGTCTTGCCTTCATAGTTGGAAAGAACCATGTTGTGCTGTCGGAGGTCAGCCTCCGTTTTTCCAATTTTCTTGAATAAATTGTGGGGCATCAGATTTACAGTTGCCCCACCATCCACGAACACCTTGTTGACTGTCACTCCGTCAACTTTTGCCTTTATGAATAACGGCTTCAAGTGATACATCATCCCATGGCTAGGGCGTTCAAACATAGTCGTTTTCTCTTCGACCACACCACTAATCATAACATATTAACATGGCGGCTTATCATCCGCATTTTTCGTCAGGGACAAAATCCTCTTCTCCTTCAGAGATCTCTGACACCACATCATATTCAGCTGGTAGTATCGATACGATACCATAATTCAGCACGAAATCTTCACCATAGGTGTCATCGTTGGTGTCGTCGTACATGTCTTCATCAAAATCTCCCTCTGGTGAAGGGTCACACTCATCGTCCGACTGAGGAGAATATTTTGGCTCCTCCTCATCTGAGTGAGGGGTGTATTCTGGCTCCTTCTTGCTTTCAACTAGCCAAGTACATTTTAAGCTCTGGGTCGAAACTACCCCTTTCTCTCCTAACGCTTCCACGGTTACTGCCATGGTCTGGTTTGTCACCACTCTATCCTTTTCCACCCATTTTCCTCTTGGGTGTTGCCGCTTGTGTCCAGACGTTCCGACAGGCTTCAACTGTGAAGTAGCAGCCTCTTTCTCAGCCTTTTTGTTGCGCTAATAGCGTCTTCACTGGGTCCTAGTCATGGGGTTCTTTCCCTTATAGTTGGGGGACACCACGTAGGCCCTTGGTTCGACTCTCTTGTCGGATACATTCATTTCCTTTTTCAAATCCAAGACCTTCCACTTTGGTCTTTTACTTCCTTTTTGGTTGACTGGTGCCATCCATTTTTCCTATGGGGTATCTGACAGAGGCACAAAGGTTCTAGGTCGTGCCTCTTGGAATAGCCTCCTGTATTCCTCATTTCGACGAGGGGCACCGCTCTTGTCAAACACAAACCTTGGGATAGGTGGCTTGTTTTCTGGCAGCACTTCTTTCTTGCTTGCCTCATACCTCTCAGCAGCTTTCTCATCAAACACGGCGTTGCACCTAGGGCATAATGCGGCCTTCGACCCGCTTATCCTGCACTTTTCCTGGAAATCTGCCAAACTTTCGCCAGCCTGGGGATACACTGCTTCGAGTTTATCCTCAGCTCTCTTGTCGGAACCCTCAGTAGTTTGACCATCAGGCATTCCACCACTTCAATCATTGGTTGTCTGTCGAGACCCTCAGTATCCTCGACCATCAAACACTCGTACACCTCTGATTACAGAGCCTCTTCGACCTTCAGTGTGTCGGTGTCAACCTACATCTTTGGCTTTTCACCAAATTGAAGTCGGCCATCCTTCAAAGCTTTCTGCACCAAATCCCTGAAAAGAACACATTGAGCTGTTTTATGACCAAGGAAATTATGAAATTTAAAAAATCCCCTCTTTTTCTTTTGTTCTAAAGGGGGGTCTTTTAAACCATGAGGAATAATTATTTGACCATCTTTAACCAGTAAATCAAATATTTCATCACACTTAGAAACATTAAAAGTATAAGTTTTAGCATTGTATTTATCCGTTTTTCCGGTTTCGACGGGATTTTTCCCGTTTGATGGTTTCAATAATTTGTACATGTAGGGAGGTCCTGGCTTAAGTTCAACCACATGGATCTCACTTTCATCGACGAATTCCTCATCGTCGGAGGAATACTCGTCAACAGCAACATAGGAAACTTTTTCTTTTTTACGATATCTCTTAGTCTGAGTTTTCTTAGCTTTCAAACGTTCGACCTGCCAGACTCGGTCAGCTAGCTGTGCCATATCTCTAAGATATTGCATGTCTAGCTTCTTTTTGATAGAATAATCCAAACCACCAGCTGCCATTTCGACTAATTCATGTTCAGGGACTTGAGTAAAACACCTTGCTTTCAAAAGTCTAAACCTATTCAGATACTGATCAACTGACTCCGTGGCTTTGCGTTTGACGCTTGCCAACTCTTTCAGACTTATTCTCGACTGCCCCATGTAAAATTGTTCATGAAACAATATTTCCAATTGTGCCCACGTGTGGAAAGACTGAGGGGGCAACGTGGTAAACCACGTAAATGCATTTTTCGTGAGGGAACTTGGGAAATACTTCACTTTCAAGTCCTCATTGTTTGCTATGTCGCCTGCTTCAGTTTGATACCTAGCGACATGTTCAACGGTGGATTCCTCAGTCTCACCAGCGAATTTGGTGAATTTTGGCACCTTCCAACCCCTGGGTAACGCTGTTTGTAACATAAAATATGGTAATGGGGACGTGTATGTCAGCCGTCGAAGGCCTGGATTTGCCCCATTACGGACCATGATACGTTCGACCGCAGCCTCCAAATTGTGTTCCCCAGCCAAGGCATCCTGTCGAACTTGTCTGATGACAAAGTCCGGATCTTGGTTCCTACGGACTATCACAGGAGGCCTTTGGGCCACCCTCGGGATCTCTTTAAACTCACGGGGTTGTTCTATTGTTTCGTCGAAGACCTCATCTTGACGAATGGGCGTCTCCGGTCGAGGCGGTGGGGTATGTCGACGCTGAGCCCTAGGAGCGCCTAGGAAGTCACTATACATGTCATTTGAGTCGCCATTTGTTGGTAACTCTGTGTTGAGTCTTGTATCAGTGGTCTCAATATTTTACCCATCTGTTGAGTCATCATATGAATCATCTCATGATTGCTCTCATCCATCTGTTGCCGCATGACCGCGACAGAACTCGAGGTAAACGTCGGTATGGATTGAGAAAAAAGATTAAAACCTGGAGGTTGAACCACCTGGTTCGCCAAATGCCCTGCCCCCTGATAGGGTGAAAAAACTAGGGACAAACTTTCCCCAAACAAAGGGCCGCTAGAGTGCAAACTCGACATGAACTCTGTCGGCATCCCATAAGATCGAGGAATGGGCATTGTGATGCTAGGCATATACTACCCTGTAGTCCCCACCATTGTTGAATTTGGGTCATGTCGACGTGACATCGTGGTTGGCCCACTAGGGGTAGTTAAAACCGCTAACACGGTACCAGAGCCAACATCAGTTGTTTGTGTCACAACTGTACTTTGCATCGAAGATGGTTCGTCATTCGGACGTGGTGTTACCATCTTACCACTACGCAAAAACATACACTCAACTCACACGGGTCCCACTGGGCGTGCCAATTTGTTCGCAGGTGCGAACAACCGCTGGCCTTCCGTCGCAGGTTTACTCGCGGGATCGGCCACAGAAATCCCGGAACAAATGGTTGGAAGCGTATGTTTGTTTGATATGACAGTTTCTTGCTTTTTTGGAAAAGTTGTAAGAGTTTGAGCGATTAATCAGGTTTAGATTGATTGATAGTACAAGGAGGAAAACAAAGGAAAAAGAAGAAAACAGATAAACAAAAATAACTTAAACTTTGAAAGTAAATTGCATTAAGGAATTGTGGACGCAATTATACATTTTTGCGGGATTGAACTCGTTTTTCTCTAAGCTTGGTACTTTGAGTGTTTTCCCTTTGCAATGTTACAAAATGCGACCCCCAAAAATGGAAAAAAACAATGCTTTATATAGGCCTAAAAAATAACTGTTCATCTACCCAGATTTGCTTTGGTGCTGACATGTGTCACCCCACTATCTTTTCAACTTCCCATATTCTTGGAACTTTCAAACTTTCCCTCCTAAGCATATGTCCGTGTGATGAATATAGCGACCTGAGGAGGAGGACTGGGTGGCGTAGACTCTGCTACCTTCTTGGTCTCCGAAGTCTCTCGTCGAGAGGATTCACCCTTCTTCGTATATTGCTTTAAAAGACCCTCTTTGATGAGGATTTCAATGGCGTCTTTCAAGTGCACGCAGTCCTCGGTTACGTGGTCGTGGCTGCGATGGAAGCGACATTATTTACTCTTGTCAGTGTTGCCCTTAGACGATGTTGGTTTGGGGAACCGGATACCCCCTGCTTGAACTCCGTGTTGATGCATTCAGAGAGAATGTGCTCGCGGGGAGCTGTCAACAGGGTATATTTTGTAAAATAACCAGCGGGTCCCTTGCCTTTGTGAGGCCTATGGTCTTTTATCTATTTCGTTTTAATGATGTCAACAAATATGCCGAGTATTAGATTGTAATTTGAGCGGTAGCACTTCTCTTTGTCAGGCAAATTGCATCTAGTAATTGTTGTTCATGTGTCTAGACATATAGGACTTTGTCTTATCCATAAGTATATGTGCATGATCGTTATACCAGTGTCTAGTATGTTTTGTCTGGGTCCTAGTCAGTCACAATGTGCAAAAAATGCATTTTATCTAAAAATGCAAGTTATGCGCTGACCTGCCACATGCATGAGTCGACGCATGATTACTGGTGCAAGACTTATGAAATAAACGGGTAAGCGCATGATTCTGAGAATGCAGAAATTGCATTCATGCGTCGACGCATGATGACCTTGAGTTGACGCATAATGGTCAAATTTCCATAAGATTTTCCACGGGTCAGCGCACGTCGACCCTCATTAAAGTATGTGTCGACTCATAACTTGCCTGAACTGATTTTTCACTTAAAAGTTTTTTCTGTTATTCCTGTTATATCTTTTAGTGGGTCTTTTTATTCTCTATAAATAGTTTGGTCCTCTCATTATCCAAAACAACAAGAAACGTGAAAATAGATACCTTTTCTCTCTTCATCTTCATCTTCTTCATTGAGTAAACAAACAATCACACATAATCATCTTTGTTTGTGTCGCCCATTGATCGAAGTGATAACGTTCAGAATTTAGGAAGTGTATGATCTTCATTTTCTGGGTTGAGAGCTTGGTAGGTGTTTCTTGAATAAAACCAGTTGGTTTTGTCGTCCAAGAATCGAGTAGATTTTGGGGGTTTTTGAACAAACCATTTCGTTCTACAGGGATTCAGCCGGGCGAAGGTAACCGAAGATTGGAGTAATCGTTCGGTTTAGTAGCTGTAATCGGAGGATCGTAGAAGAGAGGTTACTTTGGTAGATTGCAATTAATCGAGTGAAAAGGATTGAAGAACAAGGGTTCTTGCAATCAAGTAGCGAGAGACGATAATTGGATCAACCATATTCGAAACACTTGATTCGTCTTGAATCAAGGGGAGAGAAGACTCTGCATCAACGATCGAAGACGTTCGAGGGTTTGGATGTTCATTGTTCTTCTCTTGTAATAAACAATTTGCAACAGCTGCATATATATATATATATATATATATATATATATATATATATATATATATATATCAATTCCAATTGTGGAATTGGGGGTAGACGTACCCAAAGCAAGGACGATTGGGGAACTGCCTAATCAAATCTCGTTTGTTCTCTCTTTCCCTTAACTCTTTTACATTTCAGTTTATTCAAATTTGTGAAGTCACAATTTATCGAAATTTTTATCGTAGTGTAATCTTGAGCTGAGAAATTGTTTTGTTAATTTGATACAATTCCTTGAATTGTATCTTGGAGCAACTTTACACTATATTCCATAGAAATTCTGCACTAAGTGTGTTTACACACACCAAGTGTTTGATAATTTGTTTCAAAGCAAAATCGAACGCATTTGTCTCTAATTGTTTATCGATTCACCTCATTGGTTTGGATTAAGTATTAAGCAAGTAAACTTTGTTGATTGCGTTTCAATTGTGTGAATCGTCTGAATTTTTCTCATCCGTATTCCATTTCTAATATTGTCGTGCATATCCGATCCTTTTAGTAGAGGTTCGTTGTAGATGAGCGATTCGGTGGCTACTTCTGCTTAAAATTTTTAAAAACAATTTTTGCGTGTAAATCTCTTGGGATCTATTCAACCCCCCCCCCCATTCTAGATCCATAGCCATCGTCTAACAAGTGGTATCACGAGCTCCAGTTTATCTGGTGCTTCGGTAAAACTTCTTGGATCATGGTGAACGAACCTAAAGGGGCTTATAATAGAGCTCCAGTTTTTACAGGCGAGAATTACAGCTAATGGAAGGATTGTATGCGCGTCCATATTAATTTCATAGATCAGAAGGCTTGGAACGTTATTTTAAACGGTCCCATGGAAATTACTATGACAAATGCGAATGGCATTGTCGTTCCCAAACCCGAAGCTCAATGGAATGAGGAGGACGAGAAAAAGTACAGTTACGATTGGAAGGCTCGTAATATTTTGATCTCCTCATTGGGAGTTGATGATTATTATCGTGTCTCTCATTGTGAGACGGCCAAAGCCATGTGGGATGCTTTACAAGTAGCCCACGAAGACACTAATGATGTTAAAATGGCCCGTATTAACACACTAACGCAAGAGTTTGATTTGTTTTACATGAAGCAAGGGGAAACCATTGCGGATATGCAAAAACGATTTACTCACATTATCAACAAATTACATGTGCTTGGTAAGCCAATTCCAAACGAGGTTGCTACTAACAAAATTCTGAGGTGTCTTAACAGGGAATGGCAACCGAAGGTCACCGCGATCAAGGAGGCCAAAAATTTAGCTACATTAGACCTCACAACACTTTTTGGTAAACTCGATGAGCATGAGCAGGTGCTCATTGGATTGGAAAAACATGAAAAGAGCTTAAAGAAGGAGAAGACAAAAGATACGGAGAAGAAGTCGATTGCTCTTAAGACTTCTTGTTCAAAGTCCACACACCAAGAGCATAGCGATAGTGAAACCAACAATGACGAAGATGATGAATCCGGTGAAGAAATGGGCCTATTTGTAAAGAGATACAATAGGTATATTTGGAAAAATGAGATCCAACACTCGGATAAAAATCTAGTCAAGTTTTGAAAGCAATCTAGAAACGAAGGAAACAAGAGTAGCAAAGCCAAAGGATCTTGTTTCAATTGTGGGAAATTCGGGCACTACAAGTCGGATTGCCCATTGCTTAAGAAGGACAAAGACAAGGACAAGGGTCGTCAAAATAAGAAGTCAAATAAGTCAAGACGAGCTTACATCGCTTGGGAAAGCGATAGTGAGTCCAAAAAAGGGGACAGCTCAAGTGACGAAAGCGAGTCCGTAATTCTATGTCTTCTGGCTCAACGAAGCAAGAAAAAGGAGGTAAAGCACTCTAAATATGAAAATTCTCATAATATGTCTCATGCTGAATTAAAAAGAGCTTTTGATACATTGCACCATGAGGCTAAGGAAGCTTTTCAACGCTTAGCCTCAAACAAAAAGATTTTCAAATACTTGGAGAAAAAGGTTGTCGATTCCAAAAGGAAATTGGAAGATCTTAAAAACTCCATGGTGGATGTATCAAAAACTAAGATTGATGAGAATAAGTCTCCATGGTTCAAGTTTTGGGGCTGTGATACTTGTCGTATTTGGCAAGAAGAGGTGAGAACCCTCAAAGCTAAGTTAGACAAGGCTCTTAAGCCTAAAATTACTTTTGCTATTGATCAATCACATTATTGAGAAAGTATGAATAATCCGTATCAAAAGTATACGTATGTGATTCGAGATAGTGATAGCAAAGGTAAGTTCCAAATGAATAGTGATTGCTTATATTGTTGTAAGCCGGGTCATACTATTGCTAAGTACCTCTTTAGAAGATTTCTTGTTCCAAATGACATTTATCAATGGTTGCCTAAAGGCAATCTTGGATTCACTTACCATAAAGGACCCAATGAGAATTGGGTACCTACTCTCCCTTGATTATTTTTTTAGGTACAAAGTCTTGAGACCACCGAAAGAAGATGGGTTTTGGATAGTGGTTGTTCAAGACATATGACCGGCGACATATCTCTTTTCATCGACTTTGTGGCGAAGAAAAAGGGGTTTGTCACCTACGGAGATAACAACAAGGGACAGATTCTCGGCAAAGGTAGTGTAGGTAACCCCTAATATACTACTATCTCTGATGTGCTGCTTATGGAAGGCCTTAGACACAACCTTTTAAGCATTAGTCAACTATGTGACAAGAATTATAAAGTATCTTTTTCAAAGGATTGTTGCATAGTTGAAGATAGTGACAAAAAGAATGTGTTTAAGGGCTTGAGGGTGAACAATGTTTATATACTAGACTTAAACGAGGTATCGTTGGATGGAGACAAATGTCTAGTCGCTATGAATGAAGATTCATGGTTGTGGCATAGACGGTTGGCTCACATCAACTTTGATTTGCTTAACAAAATAGTCTCCAAAGACCTAGTCATCGGTTTGCCCAAAATTAAATTCACAAAGGATCACCTTTGTGACGCGTGTCAAATGGGGAAGCAAACAAGGATCTCATTCAAATATAAAAACATCGTTTCAACTATGAGACCCCTTGAGCTCCTCCATATGGACCTCTTTGGACCATCTAGGGTTAAAAGCCTAGGTGGTAACTACTACGGTTTTGTAATAGTCGATGACTTTTCTAGGTTTTGTTGGACTATTTTCTTAGCAAATAAGAGTGATACCTTTTCGGCCTTTTAATGATTTGTTAAGTTATCTCAGAACAAGTTAAACACAAGCATTGGGTCAATTAGAAGTGACCATGGGGGTGAGTTTGATAATCATTTGTTTGAAGCATTTTGTGATTCCAATGGAATTGATCATAATTTTTTCGCACCACGTACCCCTCAACAAAATGGGGTAGTGGAACGTAAAAATAGAGTTTTGGACGAACTTGGAAGGACTATGATCAATGATAGTGGACTACAAAAATACTTTTGGGCCGACGCCATAAGTACGGCTAGTTATGTTTTGAATAGGGTGCTCATCCGACCTATTCTAAACAAGACACCGTATGAGCTTTTAAAAGGGCGTAAGACAAATATCTCTCACCTTCATGTATTTGGTTGCAAATGATTTGTGTTAAACAATGGGAAAGAGACTCTTGGTAAGTTTGATTCCAAGGCCGACGAGGGTATTTTTCTTGGATACACTCAGTCAAGTAAAGCGTATAGAATTTATAATAAGAGGTTACGTGTAGTTGAAGAGTCAGTTCATGTTACCTTTGATGAGTCTTATCTGAGAAATGTCAGAGAAGGTAGTTCTTTTCATGGTGCAGGTGTACCTACTGAAGACATACTCAAGGACACTGATAAGGGAACTGGTCAGCCTGAAGCAATGCGTATTGAGGAGGAAAAGGATCACCAACCGTTGAAAAGTGAGGATGATCATTATTCTGATAAAGATGAACTTCCTCCAGCTTGGAAGTCTTCAAAAAACCATCCAATCAACAACATTCTCGGTGATATCTCTAAGGGAGTAACCACTCGCTCTAAACTTAGTAATTTTTGCTATTACTCTGCTTTTGTCTCCCAAGTAGAACCTAAAAACACAAAGGAGACGTTACTCGATGAGCATTGGTTTTTGTCAATGCAAGATGAACTAAACCAATTCAGGAGAAATGAGGTTTGGGACCTTGTCCCCCCTCCGCGAGATCATCGAGTAGTCGGCACCCGATAGGTGTTTAGGAATAAACTTGATGAAAATGGTGTAATAACACGTAACAAAGCGCGGCTTGTAGCGCAAGGCTATAACCAAGAGGAAGGAATCGACTATGAGGAAACTTATGCGCCGGTTGCCCGACTCGAGGCTATACGCCTTTTACTTGCTTATGCTTGCACTAAGAACTTCAAATTATTCCCAATGGACGTTAAAAGTGCTTTCCTTAATGGATATATAAATAAAGAGGTTTATGTTGCCCAACCTCCGGGTTTTGAATCCCATGAATATCCTGATCATGTCTACAAACTAAAACGTGCTTTGTACGGACTTAAACAAGCCCCTATGGCTTGGTATGAACGTCTAAGCAAATATTTACTTGATCAAGGGTATTCAAGAGGGAAGGTTGACACAACCCTCTTTATTAAACGTCATGGAAAACATTTAATCTTGGTACAAATTTATGTTGATGATATTATCTTTGGGTCTACTGACATAACCTTGGTCAAGGAGTTTTCTAGTTTGATGTAGGGGGAGTTTGAAATGAGCATGATGGGGGAGCACAATTATTTCCCCGGATTGCAAATCAAACAACTCGAAGAGGGCAAATTCGTGAGTCAAACGAAATATTGTCTTGATCTACTTAAACGTTTTGATATGCTAAACTGCAAAGCAATAGATACTCCAATGCCTACTTGTGCTAACCTTGATCATGACGAAAATGGTAAGGATGTAGAGGTAAAGAAGTATCGAGGTATGATTGGATCTCTTCTTTATCTTACCGCCTAACGACCCAACATTATGTTCAGTGTATGCATATGTGCGAGGTATCAAGCACATCCCAAGGAATCCCACTTAAAAGCAGTTAAGCTTATACTTCGATACCTCTCTGGTACTCCAAAATATGGATTGTGGTATTCCAAAGGTAGTGTTTGTTCATTAGTTGGTTATTCCGATTCCGACTTTGTCGGGTGCAAGTTGGATAGGAAAAGTAATAGTGGCACGTGTCACCTTTTTGCAAATACCTTGGTGAGTTGGCATAGCAAGAAATAAGTTCCGGTTGCTTTGTCAACAGCCGAGGCGGAATATGTTGCCGCAGGCAGTTGTTGTACTCAAGTCTTATGGCTTAAACAACAATTGCTTGATTTCAATTTAAAACTTGAGCGTATTCCCATTTTGTGCGATAACACTAGTGCAATAAACCTAACTAAGAACCCCGTATTACATTCACGCACCAAGCATATCAAAATACGCCATCATTTTCTTAGGGATCATGTAGAGAAAGGTGATGTGATTTTTGAGCACGTTGACACTAAAAATCAGGTTGCTGATATTTTTACAAAACCATTAGCTACAGAGCCTTTCTTTCACATCCGTAGGGAACTTGGCATTCTCGATATCTCGGATCGTGTTTAATAATTCTTTATGATGGTAATCTTCACATATATACATGCTTGTTTATTCTTTTTAACTAACAATGCAAAGAGATATTTAGCTATATGTGAGGGCTCTTATCGTCATGATGATCAAGGTAATATCGTTCCGATTTATAGATGCTTAACATATTTTGTGTCATATTAAGTACCTTAAACTTGATGTTTATTGCAGTTTGAGCACATATTGTTCATATGGATGTTTGTTCTATGTGTGTGCATGCTTATTTATCCTTTTGGAACTTATATTTGCAAAATTTCAATTTTTTCTTCATTTTTACCTTGCATGCGTCGACCGGACCATATCATGGGTCGACTCATAAACTGATGCATTTGTTAAAGGAAACAAACGGGTTAGCGCAGGATAATCTGCCGTTGGAGCATGCGACGACGCACCCTGCATATAGGTCGACGCATAACTGTCACGTTTAGAATTCCTTCATTAATTGGAACGCGTGCGCCGACCTATTGCTACCTATTCCCACTACATATTTTCACTACTCTTAAATTCTTGTTCATTGCATGTATTCATATCAGATTTTATGGTCTCCCTCTCTCTATTTCTTCCATTAAACCTCATCAATACCCATTAATCTCTATCAAAAACCCTAAAAAAATAAAAACCAACAAAAAGTGAATCCTCAAGGATATAACAACAAGGGTTTCTAACGGATGATCATCATCCTCTCTACTTTCGCGCACTATTCATCATCCTCTTTACCACTGTGTGAACTATTCATCTTCTTCAAACCTTCATAAAAAATGGCTTCCAGACGAACAACCGGTAAATGAACAACCAGAGCTTCATCTTCCGGAACCTCTTCACAACCGGTAACTGTAAACTCTTTAGTTTCTGATGCACTATCTACTCCTTATGAGGCATTATTTAGTAATCGTGATGTTATACCACAACATGGTTTCTATGTATTGATGGGTGAAGATTATCACATTCCTGAAATAACTGAAATACTCAATGTTCAGAATCTTGGTGAGTTCCTGGAATGTGATGATAAGTATAATAGTGATCTGATTCGAGTGTTCTACTGTGGAATCAAGGGTAAGTTTTCTATGAATAATACACTTCATGATGTGAACAATAATTTATGGTCTACTTTGTTTAGCTTGGACACAAATGAAAATCTTCCCAGAGTAACTGATAAAACATTTGTTCAAAACTTTGAGTTTAACACTGCTCTAAACTCTATGTTACGGGAACCATATCCTGACGATGCTGTGGCAAGTGACGTCTTTCCGAAAAATGTCACTACCGGTCACTTGAAATTTGAAGACCGCATCTTGCAACGGATTGTTGCTCGTATCTTGAGACCCAAGAAAGGTGGATAATCACGGGTTGAGAAGGCTGAAGTTCATCTCATGTATATTCTTAAAAATAGGATCAAAATCAACTGGCCATATTATTTTGCATATCAGATTTCGTTACCCGCAGCTCCAACAAATTTTAGGCTCTAGGTTATGCATCCTGTATTCAGAACATCCTGAACAAGGCTGGGATTTCTGTTCCAAATATTCCTTACATTAAGATTTCATCTGAACAATAATTTCAACCAAAAACCCTCACCATGATGGGCTACAATTGGGATTCAGTTCATTAGAAATTCAATTACCGACACAAATCGACTCATCCTTTTCAACCTGAACTTGAAGAGCCTATTCATTATGAAGGAAATGATGATGAGGACGTACATGATGATGATCATCAAGATGTTAATGATGCGGATGTGGTTATGCAAGAGGAAGACAACGCAACATGGATGGGTTATCAACCTGAAGAAAATTCTGATAATCAGGGCTGGGGAAATCGGTAACAAAATTGCTGGACTGTTCTTGGAGACGCATATGTTCCTCCAACCTATGGTGAGGAATATGAGTGGCAACAACCAGAATATTCTGCTCCTCAAACTCCACCGTCTCAGTATGATTCCCAGGCATCTGAAGAGATTATGGATAAATTGAACCAAATGAATCTTCAATAGCAAGAATTCCAAGCATTGCAAGAAACTCGCTACAATGCTCAGGAAGAACGGTTCACAAACCTAGCCAACCAAGTCTCGGCTCACATCTAAAATTTCAACAGGTTTGCTGACGCGTCTATGACTCGCTTCAACCAAATGGACGAGAACTTGACTCAACAAAATCGGAATCTTGCCAACAGTCTTGCTACTCTAAATCGCACCCTGATCAAACTCAACCTGCACCTAGAGGATTTGCCACCACCAGGCCAGTACTATGGGGGAAGAGGTCATCCATATAGGGGGAGGAGACCATAGAGATTAGGGGATCATATTGCTAGTGTTTTGCATTTATGCTTTGTTATTTGCTTTGTATGTTTTTTTTTCTATTGTTCAACTTTGACTTTTGCTTCAGTTGCTTTGAAACTCTTACGTATGGAATGAATTGTCTTTGCGATTTATGTTCTGTATTTATCCATTTCCAATTTTACATTAACTGTATCATATGTGGATGCGTGTTAATTTTGCTATGTTGCAAATATGTGATGGATCCTTACGTGTTATAGTTTTATTTTGACCACCTTCTTCTCTTCTTTTTTATGTTGACAAAGAGGGAGAAGGATAGCAAGTAGAAAATTAGCTGGAAATTAATCAAGTGTTAAAGACAGGGGGAGCTTGTCCGTTCACAAATTACAAATCACGTGAAAGCTACAACAGTGTTGCCATCATAAAAAAGGGGGAGTATGTGAGGGCTATGGTCTTTCATCTATTTCGTCTTAATGATGTCAACAAATATGTTGAGTATTAGATTGTAATTTGAGTGGTATCACTTCTCTTTGTCGGGCAAATTGCATCTAGTCATTGTTGTTCATGTGTCTAGACATATATGACTTTGTCTTATCCATAAGTATATGTGCATGATCGTTATACCAGTGTCTAGTATGTTTTGTCTGGGTTCTGGTCAGTCACAATGTGCAAAAAATGCATTTTATGTAAAAATGAATGTTATGCGCTGACCTGCCACATGCATGAGTCGACGCATGATTACTGGTGCAAGACTTATGAAATAAACGGGTAAGCGCATGATTATGAGAATGCAGAAATTGCATTCATGTGTCGACGCATGATGACCTTGAGTCGACGCATAATGGTCAAATTTCCATAAGATTTTCCACGGGTCAGCGCACGCCGACCCTCATTAAAGTATGTGTCGATTCATAACTTGCCTGAACTGATTTTTCACTTAAATTTTTTTTCTGTTATTCCTGTTATATCTTTTAGTGGGTCTTTTTATTCTCTATAAATAGTTTGGTCCTCTCATTATCCAAAACAACAAGAAACGTGAAAATAGATACCATTTCTCTTTTCATCTTCATCTTCTTCATTGAGTAAACAAACAATCACACATAATCATCTTTGTTTGTGTCGCCCATTGATCGAAGTGATAACGTTCAGAATTTAGGAAGTGTATGATCTTCATTTTCTGGGTTGAGAGCTTAGTAGGTGTTTCTTGAATAAAACCAGTTGGTTTTGTCCTCTAAGAATCGAGTAGATTTTGGGGGTTTTTGCATAAATCGTTCCGTTCTACAGGGATTCAGCCGGGAGAAGGTAACCGAAGATTGGAGTAATCGTTCGCTTTAGTAGCTGTAATCAGAGGATCGTAGAAGAGAGGTTTGGGTTCGAATCTTTGGTAGATTGTAATTGATCGAGTGAAAAGGATTGAAGAACAAGGGTTCTTGCAATCAAGTAGCATGAGACGGTAATTGGATGAACCATATTCGAAGCACTTGATTCATCTTGAATCAAGGGGAGAGAAGACTCTGCATCAACAATCGAAGATGTTCGAGGGTTTGGATGTTCATTGTTCTTCTCTTGTAATAAACAATTTGCAACAACTGCATATATATATATATATATATATATATATATATATATATATATATATATATATATATATATATATATATATATATATATATATATATATATATATATATATATATATATATCAATTCCAATTGTGGAATTGAGGGCAGACGTACCCAAAGCGAGGACGATTGGGGAACTGCCTAATCAAATCTCGTTTGTTCTCTCTTTCCCTTAACTCTTTTACATTTCGGTTTATTCGAATTTGTGAAGTCGCAATTTATCAAAATTTCTGTCGTAGTGTAATCTTGAGCTGAGAAACTGTTTTGTTAATTTGATACAATTCCTTGAATTGTATCTTGGAGCAGCTTTACATTACATTCCATAGAAATTCTGCACTTAGTGTGTTTACACACACCAAATGTTTGATAATTTGTTTCAAAGCAAAATCGAACGCATTTGTCTCTAATTGTTTATCGATTCACCTCATTGGTTTGGATTAAGTATTAAGCAAGTAAACTTTGTTGATTGCATTTCAATTGTGTGAATCGTCTGAATTTTTCTCATCCGTATTCCATTTCTAATATTGTCGTGCATATCCGATCCTTTTAGTAGAGGTTCGTTGTAGACGAGCGATTCGGTGGCTGCTTCTGCTTAAAATTTTTAAAAATAATTTTTGGGTGTAAATCTCTTGGGATCTATTCAACCCCCCCCCCCCCCTTTTAGATCCATAGCCATCGTATAACAGCCTTCACGAGGACGATCATCTCATCGTCTTTCTCTATCGCATCTAGGGGCCTCTGATTTGTCTTTTTTTGTTGCACGGGAACCCTCTTGATCCATAGAGTCCCGAGCTTTATATGCCGCCTCTTTCTCCTCGTATTGTATATACGATTGAGCTTTACGGAGTAATTCGGCCAGGGTGCGAGGAGGCTCTATCCCCACCGCCTTGCGGAATTCGCTCTTCGGTCTCAACCCTTTTTCGAGGAGATACTTCTTCATATAGTCCGTCGTGCAGACCTCAATTGCCTCCTTTTTGAAACGCTCAATATATGCACGCAAGGGCTCATCCTTGCCCTGGATAATGGCTTCCAGCGTGGCCTCCGACTTGGGATGTCGTCGGGAGGCGGTAAAATGGCGGGCAAACTGGATCTTTAGATCCTTCCAGGACGTGACCGAACCCCGGGGAAGCCGCTTGAACTAGGCCATGGCCCCCTTCCTGAGAGTGATGGGGAACAACCTGCATTTAATAGCCCCGCTTATGTTATGATAGTGGAGCATGGCTTCAATGTTTTCTATATGCTCGCCTGGGTCGGTGGTCCCGTCGTAAGTGGCCAGGGGAGGTGGCTTCTCTAATCCACGAGGAATGTGCATGTCCATGATCTCTTGAGATAGGGGCCCATGGACATCGTCGTCACTACTTGCGCTGGATGACCGACAAGGGGAGTTGCTACGCCCGCGGCTTCTGCTGCGTCGGGGAGAATGTCTGCGTGACCTGTGGTGCTCGTGATGGTTCCTCGAAGGTCTGGTCCTCTTTGGAGTGGGAGAGCGTATGGATCTCCACAGGGGAGATCGGTGTCATCGGTTGGCGACTTCTGAATCAGGTTCCTCCGATCTTGAGCATCTCTGAGCAGGAGAAAGACTCCTGGACATGTCTCGCCTACGCTTCTGAGGAGGAGACTGTGGCTGCGGAGAAGGACTGCTTGGCTTCTGCGAGGGACGTTGCTCCTGGAGGGCGCGCTCGAGCATACTGATCTTTTTGCCCTGTTGAAAGATCAGAAAGTTGGACTTGTTGAGGGAGGCGATTAGGGAAGCAGTGCTTGGGTCCGCGTTTTGAGGGACAGGTATAGGCTCAAAAATGGGACCAGCGGCTTGGGGGCGCGACTTCACATCATCGGGGGTAGGAGAGGCGGTCTTTCCATCCCGATGATCCGTCTCTGAGAAGGTAGCTCCAGGGACGAGGTGATCGACGTTATCAGTGATAACGACGACAGCAGATTCTTGACGGCATCACCATTCCTGTTGGAGGCTATGATGATTGAATGAGGTTTGGAGAGAGCTTTGATCTTTTGGGTGAAAGATGAGGAATCTTGTATCAAAAAGACGGGGAGGCAGTGTTCCCACAGACGGCGCCACTGATCTGAGGTGATCAGACTGGATCGTCGTGGCCTTCGTGTAGGACAGATGAGGATGCTTGTAGGATAGAAAAAGGGGGTTTGTACCTGCAAGGTACTCCGATGCCAAAGTAAGTGATTGGACAAGAGAGAAATGCAAGTACTAAATTATGATTTCAAGTATTAAATAGTGATCAAATCTGCTCCTCTCAAGTGATAGGGTATTTATAGAAGTAACCCCCAGCGCGAGGCTAAGGTCTCCCATGTGGCCGAAATATCTGGTCGACCAATGGGAGACTGCCAGGTGGAGGGTCAGGCGCGTGACCCTTTGACCTGATCCAACTATTTCCGTGAGATCCAGGGAAACAGTTGGTCGCGTGAACTACCAAGCAAGTGAGGGGGACATCCCCAACGGTCATATTGTGTCCAACGGCTAGTTTCTGCCCAACGACTAGTTTCTGCCCAACGGCTAGTTTCTACCCAAAGGCTAGTTTCTGCCAAACGATTAGACTGGATTGGGCCTTGTCCTACTGTGGGCCAAGCGCCTGCCCACTCCAGAATAATTTATGTTTTTTTAAGATACATAAAAATGTTTAAACCAAATATACTTTTGGAAGATAATTTCACCAAATACACAGAAATCATTATTATTCCAATAACAACAACCATGTATTGGATGTTTGTTAATATTAGGGCCTAGATTTCATGTATTCTAATAACGCCAACCAGGTATCATGAAACTGTACGATGTAAGTTTCAGCTGTATATTTTGGAGTATTCAGAAGAAATGAACATGGGCCACACCATTTTGCGCATGCATTTCATGTTGTATGTTCATATTAGGAAACAAACTAAGTCAAGCTTTTAAAAAATGTATTAATTTTAAATACAAAGTATTTAGTAATTTTATTGTTTTTAAAAGGACACTTTTTGTCATTTTAATTCAACTCCTATTGACTAATCACTTCTCTTCTATCTTAACCACTCTCTCCTTCTCTATTGTTAGAGGAGTTTTACACTAGGGAGCATTGAATATTAGGCCAAGAGCAACACAAGTAAGAGACACACCACATATTCACTCAAAATCTTAAGGTGATAGGTGAGTGGGTTCTCTAACTTATAAATGCTCAAGTCACTAGGACTATTTTCCCACTTACTTATACTTGTACCGCCGTTGACACCTTTTTAAAGGGCCTTTCAAGGACATTTCGATACACCTCTTCTAGGGCGTCGATTTCAATGGAACACAACTTCCTGGGCATTTCGATACTAGAAAGTCGGTCCCTTTCTCGAACCAGACTCTGATACCATGTTAGAAATGTGGTTGGGCCTAACTCAACCCTACAAAACCGGTTGGTATAGTGAGGATTACCCCCACTTATAAACACATGTTCATGCCATATATTGTCCGATGTGGGACTCTTAACACACCCCCTCACGCTCAGGACTAGACAACTGAAGCGTGGAAATAAATGGTGGATGGCCCGATAGCGGAAACCATAGAAGGTGGACCACCGAATCTTAAACCAGACTCTGATATCATGTTAGAGGAGTTTTACACTAGGGAGCATTGAAAATTAGGCCAAGAGCAACACAAGTAAGAGACACACCACATATTCACCCAAAACCTTAAGGTGATAAGTGAGTGGGTTCTCCCAATTATTAATGCTCAAGTCACCACATTCCTATCCAATGTAAGACTATTTTCCCACTTACTCACACTTGCTTATATTATTCCAATATCTATATCACAACTCAAAGAATTTTCTCTCTCTTCCTGCATCGTAACTCTAAACTTGTTTTATTTATTAAATTGTCCAATTTCAACAAAATTCAAAAAACAAAACTCTATTAACATAAAGTAGCATTATTTACAAGTAAATCATTTAGCGAATTTCATTAATAATATTTTAATTTATATTAATTTACTTTTTATACATAATTAACCAATTTTGTTTTTATTTATAATTTACTTAATCTTTTTATATTTCAAAATGATGTGTATCTACGAGTGGTAGTTTATCCAAAAGTGCACGGATATTATAAAAGTATTATAAAAGATATTGAACTCACATAGACCAATAGTCAATTCTATCATATTATTGTTATGTAAATCTAAGGTTAACGGGTATTATTTTAGATTTTTAGAAGGAAAATAAAACATGAAATAGAATCTGTTTGAGAGAAAATTAATAAAAGCGAGACTGAAATGTAATTTTCGATCGACTTAAAGGACTCAATAAATTCTTGCCGTTTGTTTTGGGTTTTAAAATATTTTTCGGAAGAAAGTATCAATTTAAAAACACTGCTCATTTTCGCGCAACCCGTATTATGTTTCGAAATTGTAAATGCTTGGCTGTCGCTGTCTCATTTACAATTTCGAAACACTCTTTGAAAACCAATAAATCCTAGTTAATCTCTATAGTGTTGTCGCTATTTTTAGAAACTAAAACCAATTTTTATGATCGGGTACTGATCTCACACTGTCGTTTTGTTGACCAGTACCTAAGTGTTTTGAAACCACAGATGCAGATATTAATTAGACACATGTCTCACACTGTCGTTTTGTTGACTGGTACCCAAACGTAACGAAATTACAAATGCAGAAAATTCATCGGATACTGGTCTCACACTGTCATTTTGTTGACCAATATTTGAACGTTTTCACTGTAATGCAAAAGCTTTGAATATTAAACCTTAAAAATCGGAACTAGAAAAACAAGTTAATATAAAAAATCATACGCCAGTTGAATCTACCGAGTTTTGTTGAAACGACGGTCCTCACATCTGAATTCTAGTAATTTAGCCGGACATGGTTGCGGAAACAAGCATGTAATTATCAATGTTCAATTCAAACAAAGACATCATAAATAATTTAAAGCAATTGATAAAGGGTTTTTGCGTATGAATTAACGAAATAAACCAGGAATCCAGAGCAAGAACAATAGAAGTGCAATAATAAAGCAGGAATGGTAAAAGACTCAAAGTAAAAGCGAAAAGTTAAAGACAATTGTAAATTAAATAAATTTGAAATAAAAACTGAAATTAAATTGAAGGCAAGATTGTTGATCAAAGAAAGTTACAATGGTGGAAACTTAAACTCTAGAATTACTGGTACAGTAGTCCTCGATGTGAGAAACTACCACTTTTTGGTACTGAATATATGCTTAAAACTAAAACTCTAAAATTGCACAATACTTGGATACCAAATTCTGATAAAAATTAACTATATATAGTGTTACAAATGCTGAAACTGAAGTCCTAAACGTGTAGAAGTCGTAGGAGAAAAGTATGGAGGAATGAGGGAAGACTGGGTTCTTTCTGTTGCAATTTTTCATGGAGCGAAGTGCATGGCGGATACCATCCAGCATGTGGCGGTAGCCACAAGTGTAAAAAGCAGAACGTGGTCATTTTGCACTGCATGGCGAACGCCATGAGGTCTGTGACAATCGCCACGCCTCTTTGACTGCGTTGCTTTGCTCTTTTTCCCTCTCTGGTGGGCTTTATGGCTGCCTAGTAATGGTTGGTGCCATAGCAGGCGCCATGTAGGTTTCCATCAATGTATTTTAGCCATATTCTCCACTTTGCGCCATTTTTGTCCAGTTTCTTCACATATCGAATCCTACTTGTAAAGTACCTGAAACACACACAAATTACTAGCATAACACTACATAAGGTGACAAAGTGACACTTAAACATGTGCAAATCGAGTCAAAATAAACTATGTCTTTTAGTGTTATCTCAAAACTCGTTAACCAATTTCCAAAACGCAATAATCAATGTTTATATACAATTAACCAACTTTGTTTTATATATAATTTAATTCATGTTTTTTATATTTTAGAACTCATTACCCAACTTCTAAAATGTATTAACTAATATTTTAAATGTAATTAACCAACTTTATTTTACTTTTAATTTACTTAATCTTTTAATGTCTGGAAACAAATTAATCAACTTCCGAGATGTATTAACCAACATTTTACATAGAATTAACCAAATTTATATTACTTGTAATATATTTTATATTTTGATGTCAAAACATTCATTAACCAATATTTGAAATGGATTAATTAACTATTTATATACAATTATCCAGCTTCATGTTTTGATCTCTAAGAATTTATAAACGTCCATAAACAACAAAAAAATCACAAATTTTAAACCCACAACAATATTTTGTAAATTGCATTATAAACCAACAATAATATTTTGTAAACTGCAAATTAATTCTTTTATAATGTGATGTTTATCCTATTTTTCTTCCTATTCCTCTTAAATAATTATATTGTTCTATTTATAAAGTTAGACCCAAATTATAATAAAGTAAAAATTAATAAAGTGGAATAAGGGATGAAACAAAATTAAGAAATAGAAACATTAAAGAAAAAATTGATCGAAAGAATGAAGAAAACTATAATAGAAGAGATGACACTTTGAAGTGGATGTTGAAAGAAAATAGAGTGATTTTTTTTTTAAATAACCACTAATTTTAAATGAAATACCAAATAAACTACCATTTCAAAATAATTACCAAAATAATCAAGTTTGGGCTGGATACAAAGAGAAGGTGCCATTTGGATTGGCGTATGCATGCCCTTTATATACTTAGACGTCATCTCAAATGGCGTATACATACCCTATGCGCCATATGCATTGGTGCATGCATTCATTGCCCCAGTGAATGCACCATTTTCTAGGGCTACTACTTTATACCAACATTATAAGCACCACCTCCTCTTCATTTTTCACACTTCTTCCTAGTGCCTCCTTCCATTTTTATAATCTCCTTCTATTTTTTTCTTCCTAATGTCTTCAAATATGTGTCCCTATATCCACAAGAGAAATGACGATTTAATTTATTCAGCACTGTTGTACCCCACATTTTACCCTCAGATTCTTTGATCGTTTGCATATCATTCTAGGACAATCATGTGCATAGTACTCAATTTATCAGCTGGAATGAACTTGTTGAATTTACAGCCGAATTCGTCAAACTAAAGTCGGTCCCAATTTATTTCAAAATTTGACCAAACACTCTATTTTTCAGAGTAGTTTATTTCGCGCTGATCATTTTAGTATATTCATTTTATTTTTTCGAGTACTTCGATACCGAATTGATTTTTCATTTTTAACCAGTTTTATTTTTATTTTTAATTAATAATCATCAGATTTTATTTAAGTTATTTAAATAGTTATTTTTTAATTTATTTCTCATTTTTCTTTTTGAAATAGTTTTTAATATTTTGTTTATTGCATTTTTGTAGTAAAACTTAATACTTAAGTTTTAATAGGATATTTTGTTTTTTTATCACATTTAGTGTAAATTAGCTGTACATACTAATATATAGCCTAACATACTGCATGTCTGCTGCACACAGCGTACCACACTTTGACCCACGCACTCTCTCTCATCTTTGAATTTTAAAATAAAAAAAATAAAACAATATTTTTGTTTTGATATAGATGCCACGCGGACCTCCCTTTCAGAGGGCTGATCTCCACTATCACTCCCTCACTTAGAAACGACTTTGTAACCTCTCTTCTACATCTTAAAACACTACTCAATCACAAACACAATGGAGGAAGTCTTCTTCATCATGGCTCTAAAAACAAGTTCTCCATAATAGTGCCATGACCATATTCATCACAACCTCCATTTTCTTTTCAAAAATAAAACCCACCATGTAAATAAGACTCAAAGCCATAACCTTTCTCGCCACTGCTCATTCATACCACCATTGATCTCTTTCACAAAGCTGCGTTTTACCACATGACTGTTCAACAGCCGTGACGCTTCCACGATCATCTTCATGAGCATGCGCAAAGCCGTGAACCATATACTTTTTCCATGATTTCCACTACCACATTTCAACTCCATAACTCTTCCTCTTTACTAATCGACATCCACTTTCTACTCCACACAAATCGTAAATCCACATTCAAGCTACAACAACACTCATAAACAACAAGCTTCATTTTCTCCTTCATCATCTTAACACTAGTTTCCACCACCCAAACCGCCGTCGACGACCTTCATCAACCTTCTCCACGCAAGCATCACAACCATCCACACGTAACCGAAACTTCGCAAACGGAGGTATCGGTTTCATCTCATTTTTTCTCTAATTTTTCCATGCTTGTTTATTATGATATTTCGTGAGCAGTGTTATTATTTAGGATGGTTGTTTTGCAAGTCATGCTATTTTTTTGTTTTGTTATAGTTTTCATGGTTTTGTACCTGCGTATGCGCTTTCTAGAAGAGATGACCAGTGTTCTCTATAACTCATTTTGTTACTGTTATTACAAATAGATTTGGTTTTAATACAAGGTTTCTAACCGTGCTTTCTTCTTTTTCCTTTTAGTTAGATACTTTTTTTAATAAGATTTATTACTATTTCAATCATAATGATGTAAGTTTTATTGCTGTTAATTGACTTTTGTTCTTCATGTAGACTGCATTTTGCCTTGCTTTATTATGTTGTTACGGTGCGTGAAATATTGTACCATGTGCGTGAAATATATGTTGCTAGAAACAGTATAAGCTTATTGCTCATTAAATATATGCATTGTGAATTTATGTGTGTAGTTTAATGTGTATGTAAATAGTGTTTAAATTTATTTTTTAATTTATATGATATCTAAAAAAAAGGTTTAATCTCATTTAATTTTAATTTTTTAGTTTAATTATTTATTTTTATTTTAGAAAGATACCAAAAAAAAAAAAAGATTTTAATTGTTTACTTTTATTATTAATTTAATGTTAAAAATGCTAAAAAATACATGTATTAATTATTAATTAATTTTAATATTTTTATTTAATATTGACTAATTAATTTATTAATTAATCTTATTAAATATTTATATTTAAGTTAATTAATAATTCTCTGTCACCCGATTCTATTTCATGACCTGATTTATTTCTTTGTTTTGGACATGATTGTCTGCCTTTCCGTGTACTATGTCTGTGACTTATCTGTTTGTCTCGTTCCAAAGGAATGGATCCTTCCCAGTTGACTGCCGTGTCATTTAGGATAACCTTGTCCCTCATTCCCTTATCTCACGCCGCACTCTGCGTAGGTGTCTTGCTGTCAGACCCTACTTTCCCATGGATACTTCTTCTCCGTTTTACCTAGCCTTATGTTTGGAGTCGTCACACTCCGCGTAGGTGTCTTGCTGTCAAACCCTACTTCCCTTGGAACCTTGACCACAGTCAAGAGTTCTTCACCCCCTTCGAGGGGAACTACGGACGCTCTAATTTCTCAAGTTCATCTTGAGAATACGTAGGCATAGGATTGCGAGATTCTAGCGAGCCACATTTTCTTTAGTGAGGGGAACTACGAATGCTCTGATTCCATTCCCGTCAGGATACGTAGGCACGGGATGCGATGTCTTGGCGAGCATACTTAGTGTATATACCCCTAGGTCTTTACCTTAGCACATTTCCCTTAGCAAGTAACTTTAGCATAACACAAATACTAAAAAGAGGTTCCCATAGAGTACTACAGATACTTAAGGTGCTAATACCTTTATTTAGTATAACCAACCCCCGAACCTTAGATCTCTAGCTGTGTTCCTACATAGCGCACTTAGGGTTTTTCGATCTTTACCCTTTCCTTTAGATAAATCAAAGCTCGGTGGTGAATTTTAAAGTTTTGCTATGCAAGTTAATTAATAGCTTGTTATCTGATTCTCACCGCAACAAGCTGTAATGCCTCCGATGAAGATCCGACTCTAGAATATAGAGACGTTTGAACATCTTAACAGGAGTCTGGTCCATTGGTTATATGGAGACTTTACAGAGGGTGAAAAGATCAACCAAAATGGAGAAGTTCGTTTTTGGGAGAATGTTAATATTGACAGAGATGTTCACATGATGATGTATAGTTCTCAGGAAATTGTACTGATGGTTGTAATCTCATAGTTATGTTGTTTAGTCATTGTATTTGTTTGTTTTGTTGTTTAATTGTTTAAATTATTGTTAGTTGTTGTTTTTAAATTATTGTAACGGAATGTTATGATATTTATGAAATAAAAGTTATTTTTGATATAAAGCAAAACGGTTACATTTAAAATTATGTTGTTGTGCTTGGTCCAACATTGGGACAGTGTGTACGATTGTGTCTGGGATGACGACATGACCTGCATAATCTCACCATTTTGTTCGTTGTATCCATTTCGGTACGAACACATGTGCTGTTAGGGTGACCCTTTTTCTTTCTTCGCATAATTTGAATTTTTTGGACTATATCCCCTTCATATACAGGCCAATAGTCATCTTTTTCTACCACCAAAAAGCTAGTGTTGTAGACATTTCATAGGTTTATGACTTGGTAAACAACAGACAGTAAGTTGGAAGGGTCCTGGCGAGCCTATGAACATGCTGCTATGACATGGTAGCAAGGCATACAAAATGCTTGAAATTTTCCGCAATCACACCAACTTCTATCTAGTTCTACTCGATAGGATCCCCTTGTCCTCCATTCATTGTGATCCATTGACTCAGCAATACTGAACCAACCTTTATTACGGTCAAACACTGTGACCACATGTGTGTTAGCTTTGGAAACTTCCTCCTTAATGAATTTCATTGAACTATCACTAAACAGCTGCCCAGATGGTAAAACAGAACTCCATTTTGAACGTCTAATATTAAAAAGTGATCTGATCCTAAAATAGGGTGTCGTCACCAAAGCGGTTATCGGTAGGCTTCAGACGCCTTTGAAGACAGAGTTCATTGATTCCACAAGATTTGTTTTCATGTAGCCCTATCGTTGTCCATTGTCGTATTCCCTTGTCCATTTCTCCAATGGAATATTGTCAATCCACCATACTGCATATGTATTTGTCAATCTGATGTCATCACGGTAGTGTTTGAACGAAGGTTCTGTTAATGCATACCCTGCATTCACAACCTTCTTTCGCAGCGTCTTGCGTTTGATCTCCCGCATGAAATTTTGAGCGATGTGTCTAATGCAATAGACATGCATTGAAGAAGGATCCTTCCAGCCGTTATCAATATTTTTATATGCACTCTCAATTGATGCATGTCTGTCCGAAATCAAACATAAGTTAGGTTGAGGAGCAACATGTAAACGGAGATTTTTTAGGAAAACACTTCATCCACCAACAGTCCCCCCTTCAACTAGAGTGAAGGCGATTGGAAAAATGTTGTTGTTGCCATCTTGTGTGACTGTCATGGATAGCGTTCCTTTATATTTTTTGTATAACTAATAATTATGTTCACTACAGTGGAGATGCACCTGAGTGACCGAGTGAAACTGCAGTTCGGAATGCAACAAGATATTTCAATCCCTCCGACGTGTTTGGGAGACTGGCATTAACAAAGAGTAGATGCACAATGGGGTTATGAAGATTGGAAAGACTTTGCTAGAGATATGTGTCGACAATAGAGGAATCGACGTCGCCACAACTTAAATGAGACTGTCATGGAAGGTGCTAGACCAACTCATCACTATATGACTTGGTTTAGGTCAGTTACAACGCAATAATTTGTGTCTGAGCCAACGTATTTGATCGACCCGTGCCAACGAGCTTCGTCGTCATACGCCCAACAAAAAACACCCGCCCAAAAATCAACCCCACACTATTACCAAACCCAACAACAATGTCTTATCACCCAATCCCAACTACCAATCTCACAGCGTAAACATCCCATGTACACCCAACCACCAAACATCCAAACCCATTACTCATTCATGCCACACACTAAAACACAACAACAAGAGCCTGACCCATACTTCCAACAACCACACACCGATACCACATCTATCTATAGCACCGATAACTCATACGATTCCACCCCAGCCCATCATAGCCCCCCACCACTGAATACCAAACATCCCACCGCCAAACCACCCAACCCCTATTTGACTTTCTAACCCCATAAGAATCATTGCTTCGTTTCCAAAATAATTCAATGTACCAATTCGGCCAACCATACTGTCCTCACCTAACCCAACCACTACGACCCAACTTCAAAAACATGGGCGCCAAACTGAACTACAGCAGTGCCGTTGGCAGCAACCCCCCAGCGATTGAGGACAAATGATTGAAAATATGTCAAATACGTCGAGACCTCACACCAACTACCTTTTCCTCAGGCCAATACGCAAAGACCACAAATACCTCAACAAAATCATGGTAGACCTCGAAGGCTGGCTAATGCGTTGGGATGTGAAACCGATGGATGTTTCGATCTGTCAGGTCATTGATTTTCAAATCAATTGTTGTAACCTTTAATTTCAATAAATAATAGTTTAAATTATTTTCTATGTTCTTTTTTTATTTATTTCCATTTTATAATTACTTTTATTAAAAAAATAATATAAAAAAATAAAGAGGATGCGCCATTTGAAATGGCGCATGCACTTCATGCACACATCTATGCGTCATTGGACATGGCTCCACATACATGCATTAGCCATTTCAAATGACGCCTTTGTTTTACTTCAAATGCATAAGCCACTTCAAATGACACATTTGTTTTAATTCGTTTTGAAATATAGTTATTTTAGTAATTATTTTAAAATAGTGGTTTATTTGATATTTTATTTGAAAATAGTGGTTTTTTTTTAATAAAAAAAATCAAATAAAATGTATAATAAGAGAGAGAAAATCTCATTTCAATTCACTTGTTTCTTTTTTACTATAAAATTAAATAATATAAAAACTCTTTGTATTTGAAAATAATGTAGCTAATGGTGTCAAAGTTGTTAAATGTAATTCATAGTGTCGAAGTCGAAAGCATTCATAGTGTCGTCGAGGTGTTTCGACAGATTCATGTTAGATTTGTTTTAGATTGGATTCAGATTTGTTTAGATTAGATTTGATATTTTGGGCTTTTAATTTTGGGCCTTTGCAAATCTATATCTATAAAAAGGAAGTATCCTTGCATTGTAATCATAACATTGTATAACATTCACAGTTGCGGTTAGCAGTGAAAATACAATAGTAACAGAAATCCCACGGTGAGTGGGTAAAACATTTCTCCAAATATTTATCTCTCTCTTTTCTTATTGTTGTTAGTTTGTTCTTCTTCTTCATTGTCATTACGTATTGTTTGTGGGCTGGTTATCAATCTTGAGATCAAGATTGAAGTGGAATTCCCATAGGGTGTGGTGAATTTCCAACATCTGGTATCTAGAGCTCTGGTTGCGATTCATGGAGGAAAATCGTGATGGCTATGAATCATTCAAATGGGCACTTTCCAGCGACCCTACCAATTCTCAAGAAAGATAATTATGAGAATTGGTGCAAGCAGATCAAGGTGGTTTTCTGTTATCAAGATCTTTGGGATCTTGTGAAGGAAGGAGTAACACCGCTTGGGGAGAATGCGACGGATCAAGAAAAGGATGTACACAAAGAATTGAAGAAGAAAGATTATAAAACGATGTTTATAATCCATCAATGTGTTGATCCAGATAACTTTGAAAAAGTTAGCGATGCAGAATCAGCAAAGGACGCATGAGAGATTCTTGAAAAGTCATTTGGAGGCGCAGAGAAGGTGAAAGAGGTGAGGTTACAAACTCACAAGAGAACCTATGAGTTGCTTCAGATGGAAGACAACGAAAGTATTACAGATTTCTTCACCAGAGTTATAAAGCTGGTGAATCAAATCAAAGTATGTGGAGAGGTGTTGACATCAAGATCAGTTGTTGCAAAGATCTTGAGGTCATTGGCTCCAAAATTCGACCACGTGGTAGTAGCCATAGAAGAGTCATAAAACTTGTCAGTATTGACGAAGGAATAGCTTCAAGGGACGCTTGAGTCTCATGAACAAAGGATGGCTGAGAGAGCTGCAGCAAAGTCGAAGAGTGATATGGCTTTGCAGGTGCAGTCAGAAAAGGAAAGGAAATGTAAAGGAAGCTGGAATGGCAACAAAGGAGGAAACCAGTCGAATCAGAAGAAACCTTGGAACCAAGGCAACCAAAGAGGTGGTGCTGCAGGTAGAAGAAAAGGTGGTGATCGAAAATCTGACAAAAGTCACATTCAATGTTTCAATTGTCAGAAGTATGGCCATTATGTTAGTAACTGTCCAGAAAAGAAGAAACATCAAGAAACTGATGCAAATCTGGCGAAGCATGAAGAAGAAGAGACGTTGTTAATGGTCACAACAAAAGATGAAGAAAGATTCCAAGATCAGTGGTACTTGGACTCATGATGCTCATCACACATGACTAGGAGGAAATATTGGTTTGTCAACATGAAGCCCTCGTCGAAGAACACGGTGAAGTTTGTAAATGACAACACTCTAGCAGCTGAAGGTGTTGGTGATGTTCTGATTATGAGGAAAGATGGCAAAAGGTCAACAATTTCCAATGTGTTGTACATTCCAGGTATGAAGAGTAATTTGCTTAGTATAGGGCAGCTAGTCGAAAAGAACTACGAGGTAATTGTCGAAGACAAGATGATGAGAGTTCTCGACGCAGGTGGTAGGTTGATCTTGAAGGCTCCAATGTCTCAGAATAGGACCTTCAAGATTGAACTCAAGGTGATGGAGCACAAGTGTCTAGCAACAGCAGCCAGCAGAGATGAGTGGTTATGGCATTTTCGACTAGGCCATCTCAACTTCAATGACATCAGAGAGCTGAAGAGAAGAAATATGGTTTCAGGATTACCAAAAATCGACATTCCAAGTGAAGTCTATGAAGAGTGTGTTCAGTCGAAATAACACAAGAATAGCTTTAGCAAGGATGCAGGAAGGAAGTCCAAGGCAATTCTTGAAGTCATATACTCTGATGTATGTGGTCCAATCCAGGTGGATTCGATTGGTGGCAACAGATATTTTGTCACGTTTATAGATGATTTCAGTTGAAAGTTTTGGACTTACCTCATCAAGAAGAAAAGTGATGTGATTGAGGTATTTTCCAGATTCAAATCCATGGTCGAAAGACAGAGTGGTCAAAAGTTAAAGATTCTGAGGACAGATGGTGGTGGAGAGAATGTGTCGAAAGAGTTCGATACATTATGTGAAAAGGAAGGGATTGTGCATGACGTGGTGCCACCCTACACACCACAGCAAAATGGAGTTGCAGAACGAAAGAACAGAACCATCATGAATATGGTGAGAAGTATGTTGAATGGAAAGCATCTACCCAAAGAATTATGGGGAGAAGCAGTTTCGACAGCAACGTATATTTTGAACAGATGTCTGACGAAGAAGCTTGAAGGAATCACACCAGAGGAATGTTGGTCTGGTGTCAAGCCTAGCCTTAGCCACCTGAAGGTGTTTGGATCGATAGAACATAGACATGTGCCAGATTAGTTGAGAAGGAAACTTGATGACAAGTCAAATCAGATGATCTTGATAGGATATCATTCGATTGGAGGTTACAAGTTGTTCGACCCAGTGAATAAGCAGGTAGTGATCAGCAGGGATGTGATCATAGATGAGCTTAAAGAATGGGATTAGACTGTGAATGCCAAGAAGGATTCAGTGAGAATCTCTTGTGAAGAACCAGCCACTGAAGTCGAAAGAGAAGTTCGACAGGAACTAGTTGCAGATGAAGCAGGTTCAAGCAGACCTCGACGAACAAGACACATGCCTGCAAGGTTGCAAGAATGTGTAATTACATCAGATGATGTGGTTGATGAAGAGGGTGAGCTGGTACATTATGCTTTCTACGCAGATGTCGAACCAGTCAATGCAGCTGAGGCATTGAAAGATTCGAAGTGGGTGAAAGCAATGAATGAAGAGTTAGAGTCCATCGAAGTCAACAACACCTGGTCACTTGTCGAATTGCCTCAAGGCAAGAAGACAATTGACGTGAAGTGGGTTTACAAGGTAAAGGTGAATCCTAGAGGAGAAGTAACTCGACACAAGACGAGACTTGTGGCAAAAGTATTTCTTCAGAATGAAGGAATCGACTTCGATGAAGTGTTCGCACCTGTTGCTAGAATCGAAACAATCAGGTTGGTTGTTGGTCTAGCAAATATAAACAATTGGCACACATGTCAGATGGACGTGAAGTGTGCGTTCCTTAATGGCCCCTTAGATGAAGAAGTTTATGTCGCACAACCAGCTGGGTATGTGAAACGAGGCGAAGAAGGAAAGGTGTACAGGCTGCATAAAGCTCTGTATGGACTTAAGCAAGCTCCAAGAGCTTGGAATAAGAAAATCGACAGCTTCTTAAGGGAGAAGGAATTTGTGAAGTGTACGACTAAGCGTGAAGTGTATGTAAGGAGAAGCAATAATGAATTGCTTATACTATGCCTCTATGTGGATGATTTGTTGATAGCAGATAGTTGCAAGAAGGAGATCGAAGATTTCAGACATGACCTAAGTGAGGAGTTTGAAATGTCAGAGTTGGGAAATCTCTCATATTTCCTTGGCATCGAATTATACAAGACTAGTAGAGGTTTGATGATGCACCAAAGAAGATATGCAGGCGAAATACTCAAGAGATTTGAGGTGCAATATTGCAACCCAACTTCGACTCCAGCTGAGACCAGATTGCAACTGTCGAAGGATTCAGATGAAGATGATGTCGACCCAACCCAATACAGAAGACTTATTGGGTCACTTAGATACCTTTGTCATACAAGGCTTGACTTAGCATACATTGTGGGTATGGTAAGTAGATTCATGCAGAAGCCAAAGCTATCACACCTAACAACGACGAAGAGGATACTGAGGTATCTGAAAGGGACTCTCGACTACGGCATTTTGTTTCCTGCAGCTGATGAAGGGAAAGAATGCAAGTTAGTGGGATACACCTACTCTAGTTGGTGTAGTGATGCTGAGGATAGAAAATCCACAGCTGGATACATGTTTATGTTAGGTGGTGCACCAGTTGCTTGGAGTTTGAGAAAGGAGCCAGTAGTGGCATTGTCATCATGCGAAGCAGAATATATAGTTGCTTCTCTTTGTGCATGTCAAGCAACCTGGATGGTGAACTTGGTCGAAGAGATTACAGGGAAGAATCATGGAGCAATTACCATGAAGATCGATAGCATGTCAGCTATCAACTTGGTGAAGAATCCAATAGCACACGGTCGAAGCAAGCACATCGAAATGAGGTTCCATTATCTTCGAGAGCAGGTAGCAGAAGGGAAGATGAAGTTGGAACACTGCAGGACTGAGAATCAGATTGCAGATATCATGACGAAGGGAGTGCGTGTCGAAGCCTTCAGAAGACTAAGATCGATGATTAATGTAGATAGTTTAGACACAATGAATTAGGTGGTGTGTTAAATGTAATTCATAGTGTCGAAGTCGAAAGCATTCATAGTGTCGTTGAAGGTGTTTCGACAGATTCATGTTAGATTTGTTTTAGATTGGATTCAAATTTGTTTAGATTAGATTTGATATTTTGGGCATTTACAAATCTATATCTATAAATAGGAAGTATCCTTGCATTGTAATCATAATATTGTATAGCATTCACAGTTGCGGTTAGCAGTGAAAATACAATAGTAACAGAAATCCCACGGTTAGTGGGTAAAACATTTCTCCAAATATTTCTCTCTCTCTCTCTCTCTCTCTCTCTCTCTCTCTCTCTCTTCTTCTTGCTGTTAGTTTGTTCTTCTTCTTCATTGTCATTACGTATTGTTTGTGAGTTGGTTATCAATCTTGAGATCAAGATTGAAGTGGAATTCCCATAAGGTGTGGTGAATTTCCAACAAAAGTAGCATTTCCATTTATAAAATATGTACTATGAAACTCGATGCGAGTCTCAAAATCCACTTACAACTAGCTAATTAATATACACAAATGTATAATTATAAATTGGATTTATGAGAAAAATTTTAGAAAATATATTTTTAAATATTAAGCGGATTCATAATAATAACAAAAAAAAAAAAAAAAGTAGTGAAATGCCCTCTTTTCCTTGTTTACCATGTGAGCCATAGTGAAGGTGTGTGGGGGTGGGGTCAGTATGCCGGCAGCCCATTTATTTGCAAATTTTTGGAAGTACTAGTAAAGACAAGTTTGCATCTAAGTAGAATTCAACTTAATGGATTTGAAAACAAAATTGTACTTATTACGATAAGTAGTAGAAGATCAGTGGTGGAGGCCCCCTATGCATTGGAGGAGAGTGTGCCTCCAAGATTAACAGTTTAATAGTTTAATGCTCTTGTCAAATAAGTCATAGACTTGTAGCTTTGGAAATATATAAAAGAAACAAAAATACTAACAGCAAAACGTTTTGAATAAAAACCTGGAAGAATGCACAAGAGATAACTAGCAGCCAACAAAAATCGAAACAAAGTTAATGACTATTTCCGTTCTTTTATATATGAGATAACTCATTTTTTAGGTGTATTGAATAATTTATGTTTTAGTCTATAAATCGATCAAATACATTGATTATTTAATAAACCTAAAAAATGAGTTAACTCTTGTACACGCAAAAAATCCAAACACCTATATGAAAGAGAAGAGAAAACCCAAATTAGAAAATGTCAAACAATGGACAAAGTTAGAGCTCCCAAGAGAAGGACCAGCGAAAATCGGCACCGATCTCTAACATAACAGCAAGAGCACGCCAAATGGAGGACTAAGACACCCAAGCCTCTATTGGCTCAGATGCATGATAGGATTCTCGAGCAAGGCCGAGAAAGCACTAGAATTACTCAAAAACCTACCAAGATGCCATTTTCATGCCAAAAGGATGTTTATTCTTCCACGTCATACGTAAGCACAAATTTATGGGAGAACAATATATCAATAAGAGATTTTAAAATCTATCAGATCATTGCATGTCAAATCATAAGACGTTCTCCCTAATCCTAGACAAATCACCAAGCGGAAGAATGAACATCATTTTAGCGTGCTCATGGATACACGCCAACTCGAGTGAACTCAAGTACTTTCTAAACTACGCCACACCCTAGTCGGTCACCTCTCCGCACGTGCCAAGAGTTTGTGACGAGACATTTTATCAATGGTGCCACATTAAATGTGTCTGTTCCCCAATATTTAAAAAAAAATGATCCTAAGTGATTCAGTTATATTCCACATCGGACTACGACATGGAGGGCGATCAATGATATTTAAGGCATTCCTCGGCTCCTTTAATTCCCGGCAAAGTCTAAAGGGCAATTGTTCTTGACCAACCAAATACCCAATTGACCAAGGCCCCATCCGTCTTAAATCCACTCTACTTGATCTAATATATAAGAATAGTTCATATGATATGAGAATGTACATAATCTATGATCTTCAATTTTACTATATTAATCTTAAATCTTGAACTGACTTAGACATTGAAGTGTTAACCATGCAACTCTACCCCGTACCACTCTAAAGAAGATCGAAGTCTTCGTTCAAGATTGATCGTTATCCAACTCTCTTTATTTCGAGTTCTTTAGTAAAATTATAATATTCATTTTTTATTTTCGAATAGAAATATATATATATATATATATATATATATATATTTTTTTTTTTTTTTGATAAGCAATTTGTATTAATGGGAGAAAAAGGGATTCTCCAACCCGTACAAAAAACCTAACAAAAGCGACAAGCCGAAAAGGGGACTCCCCTAGACGAAATTACAAGAAGTTTAAAGGGTGATACAACCAATCATAAAAATTACATCTCTTGCGACCTATTTCTAGCCATCTCCAAGATGCTGTAACAATACGGTTAAAAACCTCATCCCCATCCCAAACTAAACCGTTGAAAATTATGTTATTCCTCATGTTCCAAATACACCAAGATGAAACAATCCACAAAAAACAGCTCATATCATCTTTCCCTTTGTGATGGAGAGCTAAGAACCATAAAAGAGCATGGTTACAAAGGTTATCCGCAACTATCGGCTGAACACCAAGCCAATTGGAAATTTTCAACCACAAAACTTGAATTTTCGGACAGGAAAGGAAAAGGTGTAAGGCATCCTCATCAGCAAGAGAACACAGCACACAAGACTTATCTTGCGAGGAATTGATAACGCCCCTAAAACCAAGGTTGGAGCGAGTCGGTAACCTATCTCGAATTAATCTCCAAACAAAAATTTGAGTTGTCAAAGGAACTTTAGTCTTCCAAACCACTTTCAAAAGCAAAGCCTCCGACTGTTGAGGTAAAGGAATATGAACAGAATCCGCAAAATGACCGTAAGAAGACCTCACCGAGAATTCGTTGCTTTCTTCCAGAATCCAATCCCAATTATCCTCCTCAGGCCGCATCAACAAACTGGCAGTGTGCAAGACCTACAAAAACGAGTTCTGCTCATGCTCATCGACAGTTCCACTGAACCAGCAATTATCGAAACTCCACTGCCAATGACCATCTTGCCAAGATCCATAGTCAGCCACAGAGCCATCCTTAATTAAAGCAGCAACAAAGAGGTTCGGAAAAGAAATATCAAGTTGTTGAAACCCACACCAATGAGCCTTCCAGAAGGGAATCTTGCCACCATTCCCAACAGCAGGCCTAATGCACTGATTAAAACTAGAGAAATCACCACAATATTTGGAGTTAAGAATGTCCTTCAACCAAAGCGAGGCATCTTTCGGACAGCTGTTCTGATCTAAGTTCAACGCCCAATAACCAAGATTACCGTACCGGCGAGCCAAGAGCTTACGCCATATTTCGTTGCCGCCACTGAGAAACTTCCACAACCATTTGGAAAGGAGAGATTTATTGAACAACCCAATATGCTTTATGCCTAACCCACCCTTGTCTTTGGATTTACACAGAGCACTCCAATTAATCCACGCAATTTTGCTTTTATCCGCCGATCCCGACCACAAAAAGCGACATTGAATGGAAATGAACTCTTTAATAATTTTAGAGGGAGCCTTGAAAAACGATAGGTGATGAATTAGTAAATTTGCGAGAACCGAATTAATCATAGTGACCCTTCCTCCAATGGTCATATTCCTACCAGCCTAAGAATTGAGTCGCTCCTTCAAACAATTAGTAACAGGTTTCCAAAACAAAGCTCTTCTATGATTGCCACATATGGTTATCCCCAAGAATTTCAATGGAAAGTCGCTTGTGTTACAGTATAAAAAGAAGTCGTAGCTCTTAAGAATCCATCATCAATACCTATTCTAAGCAAGCAACTTTTGGAAATGTTGATACGTAAACCGGAAACCATTTCGAAGCCTCTTAAGATAGTCTTTATAGCCCAAAGATTTTGATACCCTCCGTCACAAAAAATCAACGTATCGTCAGCGAATTGAAGCAAATCAATGGAATCACCGACAGCATAACCAAAGCCAGTGAACATATTCAAAGCAGAAGCTCTATTAATCATAATAGACAGAGTTTCAGCCACCAAAGTGAAAAGAAACGGAGCGAGCGGATCACCCTTCTTCAATCCTCTAGAAGCCTCGAAATCCTTGGAAGGCGAACCATTAACCAAAATAGAAACATGGCTGTTACAAATATTTCCTTCTATCCACCTAATCCAATTCGGGCCGAAGTTCATGGACTTGAGAACATGAATCAGAAACTTCCAATCAACACATTCATAAGCTTGAGCGAAGTCAACTTTAAACAATAAGCAAGGCTTCCTATCCCTCCTAGCCATATCAATGACCTCATTGGCTAACAGAACGCCGTCCAAAAGATTTCTACCCGGGATGAATGTAGTCTGATACAGAGAGACCAGCTTGGAGATCACTGCAGACAATCTAATAGCCATAAGTTTGGAAATAACTTTAGAAACATAGCTTACCAACGAGATAGGCCTGTCGTCTCCAAGGTTTTGAGGATCGTCTTGTTTAGGAATCAACGACAAGAACGAAGGGGCGAAGATTTTAGAGAGTTTACCAGTTACAGAAAAATGCAGAATGCAACTGATAAAATCCGGCCCTATGATATCCCAACAATCCTTAATAAATTTAAAAGAAAAACCATCGGGGCCAGGCGCTTTGTTCCCTTCACATTCGAAAACTGCAGTCCTGATTTTGTCGTGAGAAAACTGAGCATCAAGCTTGTCACGCTCATCTTCAGATAACTTAACGCAATCAGACATATTAAACCTTGGTCTAACACAAGCTTCCCGTTTGAACTTCTTTTTAAAGAACTGAAGAACAACATCTTTAACCATAACAGGATCTTCCAACAGAGCTCCATCTTGGCCCTGAATGCTAATGTAATTCTGCCTAGTCCTGAACTTGAAAAAAGAATGGAAGTAACGATTGTTGACATACCCCCCTTAATCCAATTGTGCCTAGACTTCTGATGAATTAAGCTTTCTTTGAAACGCAATTTACACCAGAAATTCTCCTGATCCTCCCCTCGTCTAATCAACTGAGACTCTGACAAGTCTTCAAGACCACCCTCCAATAGAGCATCATAATCATTAATGTTCTTGGCAAACTTATCAATGCAAAGGTCTAACCAACCAAAAACGTTGGTATTCCACCATTTCAACCTTTCCTTAAGGGCTCTAAGCTTTTCCTTAAAAACGAAATAAGCGGAGCCATGGAATGAAAAAGAGTTCCACGAAACACAAATGAAGTTCTTACACTCTTTGTGATCAAGCCAACAATTAAAGAAGCGGAAAGGCTTAGGACCAGAATCACGATTGGAAGATTTAATCCACACAGGACGATGATCAGAAATATCCCGATTGCCTACGACTTGATCCTTGAAGTCCCAGTAGTCAATAAGAGATTCATCAACAAGGAAACGATCTAATTTGCTGCAAGATAGACCATTAGAATTAAACCACGAGAACCTGTTACCTACAAAAGGAAGATCGACCAACACCAAATCTCTTATAAAAGAGCAGAACTCCTCACAATCAAGAGCGGACGAAGAGCTAACGTCATTCCTCTCATCCCTACTTTTAACAGAATTAAAGTCTCCCCTCAAAATCCATCTTCCCCCAGGGTTCCTCAATTTAAGATCGATAATATCCTCCCAAAGTTTTCGTTTATCCCTTAAAGAACAAGGGGAGTAGACATTAACCACATACAAATAAGAATTGTTCCAAGAAAACACAGAACAAAGAAAACCTGAACCTGAGTAAGAAGAGATAGGTTGAAGGATCCCCTTCCTCCAAATTGTCAAAAGCCCACCATAAGCACCAATGGAACCACTGGCAGTCCATTCAAAGCCTCCAATTCCCCATAAACTTCTGGCAATAGATTCCTTCGTAATCTTAACCTTGGATTCTTGAATCAGGCAAACATCAGCATGACCTTCCATCAAAGTTTTCCGAATTCTCCTCCTCTTGAGGGAGAGATTACACCCACGAACATTATAGGTCACAAAAATCATTGATACGAATTGTCCACATCCTTTCTAGCTGCAAATTGAACCTTGTCCCTATTCTCCAAAGTTCTAACCATACTCTCGAAAACCTCTTCATCTTCCTCCGCTTCCAAACCCATAAGCTGAACCGACTCCCAGATTTTCATAGGAACGTTGTCAAGACCAGCTTTACACCTATTATTATTTCTTAAAACATCCGACTCGTCTAAGGAATAAGAAGCTTCAGGTGGGAGCACAAACTCGTCTGCCTCTATAACTGGAGGAAGAGAAAGAATAGGGAGCCTGGTTGAGGTGGAACGCTTCTTTTTCACTGCAAGATTACGCCTAGATGGGCCAGATCCACCGGAGGTGTTTAAAAGTGTGGAGTAAAAGGAGGGCTCAAAAGGAATTTGTAACCTTTCGTAAAAATCCGCGATAGCTTTCTTCTTTTTGAATTTGTGTCCACCAACAAATCCTACATTATTATCAGTTTTGGTTTCTATTGGGCCCAACCCAAATGAATTTAATCCACCTGTTTTGACCAAACCAGAGGTTGAGCCCAATACCGCAGTGGGGCCCAACACCAAACTAGCCCCATTCTGTAAAGCAGAACTCGAAATATCCCCAACAGCTGTACAAACTGCATCAGTAGTCAACATCACCGCAGGAGAAGACATGTCCAACAAATCCAAGTTGACCTTAACAACATCGGACTCCTCAACACAATCTTTTGCACTTTCCACCTCTCTGACACCTGAGGAATTACTAACATAGGATTGGGAAATATCACTGCATCTACCATCAATGACAGATAAAACCTCACTTTCCCTACATCTATTTTGCAACAAAACAAGTGCCAATAATTTTTAGGGCCTACATTTCATGTATTCAAATAACACCAACCAGGTATCATGAAACTGTATGATGTAAGTGCCAGCTGTATATTTTGGACTATTAGAAGAAAAGCACATGTGCTACAGCATTTTGCGCATGCATTTCATGTTTTCTGTTCATATTAAGGAAACAAAATAAGTCAAGCTTTTAGAAAATTTGTACTATGAAATTCGATGTGAGTTTCAAAATTCACTAGTCAGTATATATTATGTGAGCCTTAGTTAAGGTGTCTGTGTGGGGTCAGTATGCAGGCTGCCCATTTCTTTCCAAATTTTTGGAAGATACATACACCTTCACTAGTATGAAGACACGTTTGAATCAACTTCATGGATTTGAAAAGAAATATGTACTTATTTCGACATTGAATGAATAGACATTACAAGAAAATTGATCTATTACCATGTGAGGGAGAACCTCATAAAATGTGACATTTGATTTTCTTAAAATAAATTTCTTGAATGTATATATAATAAATAGGTTAAATATTATTAGTTTTGGATGAATTTGTTGTTGAATATATATATATATATATATATATATATATATATATATATATATATATATATATATATATATATATATATATATATTGATTGATGAATAAATTTAAAAAATTTTGAATAAATTATATTTCATTTTTTTTACATATAATATATATTCTATAAAAATGGTATATAGTTTAATTTTTTTTTTTTAATAAGGTTATATAATAGAAATAAATAGATCACAAAAACTGAGGGGAAACTATACTAAAAATCTCACGAGGTTAAGCAAATCTAAAGAAAGGCAATTCAAACATGTTCTTTACAAAATCAGCCTTAATACTCATAGGTGTGGAGGAAAAAAAGTAGTATCCGACAAAGTAAGACCTAAGTTAGCAAGGGCATCTGCACAACTATTCCCTTTCTTATAAATGTGAGAGACAATAAAATTCCAAATAGAAACTAGATTTATACAATTTAGCCATCTATTCCTAATCACCTAAGGAACCAAAAAAGGAGGACTGAAAGCTCTAACCACCGCTGTCAAGTCCGATTCCAACCAAACGTTACACCAATTCTTCTTATATGCGAACTCAATCGCTAACATGACACCCGAGAGTTCGGTAATGAGAGAATCCGCAACACCTATGTACGACACAAAAGCACCCTAAAAGGAGCCATCCTTGTCCCTAACAATACCTCCTCAAGCAGAAAACCCGACAGGGATTTGGATGCTCCATCAAAATTCATTTTAATCCAATTCGTTGTAGGGGTTGCCAAGAAACCTCCAAGATGTTCGGAGCGCGGGGAGGCCGAATAGTAACTTTAAATCTCTTAATAATCTCAAAACCGTGCATAGAAAGACAAGCACCCACGGAACTAGCATTTTCGGCAATGGAAACGGCAGCCATAATGGAAGAATAAATAGATGAAAAAGGAGTTAATGAGTCATGAAATCTCACCAAATTCCTAGCCTTCCAAATCGAATTAAACGCAAATATGATGGCAATAGAGCAAATCAACCTTCCGTGATCATTACCCGTTGACCTAATAATCCTCCAAATATCCGATCAACCAAGAATAGCAAAATTGAGATTGAGCATATGTTTGAGCCAAACCCAAATCTTGGAAGCTAAGAGACAATCGAAAAATAAACGGACCTCCGATTCCTTATTCAATATGCAAAGAATGCATTTTGAAGGAAAAGCAAAACAACGTCTTTTCATTTGATCATTCGTAGGAAACCGATTATGAATGAGCCGCCACACCGTAAATGATTTGTAGGGAGGGATAGATTTGCTCCAAATCCACTTTTAATAGTCCTTTGAAATACATCTATCCCTTTTAAACCCATAAGCATATTTAAGAGAGAAATCACCATAAGACGAGTGGATCCAAACTCTTTTATCCGACAGATTATTGAATGGGAGGTGGCACAAATTAATGCGCTGCTGAATCGAGAAAGGAATATTGAAGGCAGACCTAGCACAGTTCCACTGCCCATCAACAATTAAATCAGAAATTGCTTAGATTTGAAAAACTGTATATTCTGTCTTTTTTTCTTTGACAAACTTGTATATTTGAAAAAAAATATTTATTTATATATAGAAAAACTTTAGAAAAATAACATTTATATTATGTTTACATAATAATAATGATTTTTTAATTTTTCTATATATATTATAGTTGTAGAAATATAGATTTTTTTTTTCAAAAATAAAATATATTTTGATTTGTAAGAAAAGCAATATATATTTTTAAAAAAACATTATATAAATTAAACTAATATATATTCGGACTATAAAAAATTGTATATGTTTAAAATAAATAGATTTATTTAAGATATTAAAAAATAAAATAAAAAACATTATTTACATGTTCTCTCTTTAAAAAATTTAGTTTATATTTTTTTTATAATAGTATCTTTATATATCCATAATATTTTAGAAAAAGAATGGGAGAAAATAGTTGTATTAGTATAAAATATATTTCAAATAAAAAGTATACTACTCTACAATTTTGTTGTTGTATGTTAGTTTGTTAATAAATTAGTAAGTAGTGTTTTAGTATAAGTGTACCTAATTTTTTAGTTAATGTTTTTGTTACGGTTAAATATATATTAGCTATTTGATTAAATCAATCAAAATTTAAAAATTGGTCGACTGAAATATTCAAATGACAATATTGTTGTTCATTTGGAGTATGAAAAATTATCAGTATTATCGTACTTGGATGTACGATAAAACATTTTCACGTAAACATGGGCTTAAACCACTAAGATTTTTCATCATTGTGCAAATCGTCATCACAATATGGATGAACCATTAGTCTCCCCAAAGATGGGTGAGCCTTCACTACAATCAGAATTAGGGTTTCAAGCCCTCTCTGAGTGCATAGACAAAGGATCAATCAAGAAATGACATGATCTTCAACTTTTCTAACCTCTCAAACATCCCCAATGGATCAAGAGGACTCCCACCTCAAGGATTAAGCACAAGGCTGTAACATTCTGAGTGGATCAAGCCTCAAGATCGCCAATGTCACCAAATTAGGGTTTTGGTCGACCAGGGCCTCCAAATGAGAATTTTCCTCTGGGCATGAGCCAATGCTTCAAAGCATAACCTAATATACCCCATGGAACCTCATGGACCCAATCATCAAGTCAATTTAGCCTCAGGGGATGCATTCACCAAAAATCAGGAATTAGGGTTTCTTGACCTAATTTACCCCTAAGTTGACTTTTGGGACAAAACATGAGCCAAGACCTCAAGATAGGATTTGAGGGTCTCTAATAAACCACATTGATCCATTTGCAACAATGGATTGATCCAAGAAGCTTGATCAACAAGTTTCAAATTCATCAGAACCACAATTAGGGTTTGGAGGAAAAAGTCAACAGTGCCTTTGACTTTTGACCAAGACATGCTCCCAAACCTTGGGACATGATTCAATACACCATATAACACCTATGAAATCAATCCATCAAGTTTGATTTAGGTCAAGGACTTGATTTCATAGAGGATCGCACAGTTTGGAATTCATCTGACAAAAAGTAAACTGTGCACAAATGTCAACTTTGACTTTTTGAGATTTTCACAATTATTGTTCCTTAACCCTAAAATGATGTTAATGTGTGATTGGAGTCATCATTCATCAAGAAAAATCAAGAAAAGTGGGATAACTTGTAAAAGGGGTAACCATAAAAACTTAGAAATTTTTCTAAGTTATGGAACAAAGTGGCTAGGGTACCAACTTTAAAGGATCATAACTCCTAAACCACAAGGCCATTTTCCCCCATTCAAAGCTGGATTTGTAGCTCTCATGGCACTCTACAAAAGCTTAAAACTTAACTCATTCCAATTCCTCATGGATTTTAAGTTATGGAATGATCAAAATCACAAAAAGTGAAAATGTCACTTTTTTCCAACACTTAGTGAAATTTTCACTAAGTCAGAATCTGCCTTCACTTTTTCCCAAATGTAAGGGCATTTTTCACTTGGATCCAAAAAGTATCAAAACTAATTATGATCAAACAGTTGTTGTATCTTATGAGGGCTTTCCAAAATGGCCAAGAACTCCATCAAAGTCCACTTGAGCCATGAAATATGACAATGGCAATATGCCTTGCTGAAAACTGTCAAAGCAAGGCAGATTTGTGCATTTTGCTCGATTTTCTAAATTTGTGCAAATGACAAACACACTCATCCATCTGAATACCTCAAGGGGAGACCAAGGAGGAACCAACTCTGATCTCAAGCCTCCCATGTCCTTGGAACTAAAAATAGCATGCCAAACCTAGAAATCCCTAAAGAGGGGACAAGACTCCAATTTTGTTTTGGAGCATTCAATGGATGCACCAAGGTGGCATGGAATGAGCCATTTCCAACTGAATTCAGTCAAGACTTATCCAAGACCAAGGGAACCAACAACCTGTGCCCTAACCTCTAGTCAATGGCTAGAGGAGACATGGATTCTCATTGATCAACATTGGCCAAACCTATGCAGCAGTTGCCATTCACTATTCCTTGCAAAATAAACTTTCTCTACTATAAATAGAGCTCATTTGTGATCAGTTTGAGTACGCCAAAGCCATCAAACAGATGCTTTCCTCAAAATCTCCTTCTTCACTCCAAAATTGCCTTCCAAAGCAAGTCACTATCGAATTTTGAGTTTGAGAGCTATTCCAACCAAACCAATCACACACACACCTCATAAACATCATATAGAAGTGATCCAAACACTTAAACAACATCTGGAACACCAGATTCTCAAAATCACTAGCCATCTGCATAAGCCTTTGACAGGTTTGCAGTTGAGGTTCCAAATCAAGTTCCAGCTGAATTCAATCCACTCCAAGCACCCAGACACACTCCATAGCACGTAGGGAAGCTGTCCATATCCTTGGAACCAAGCTGTAACACCTCTAACACAAAACACGATCACCAGCTGCAAGAGGTAAGCATGAGCTCTTCTAACTCTATGATCCATGCATTTTTTGCTGCACAATAATTTGGCCATATGTTTATAATCATGCATATAGTGTCCACCCTCAATCAATTGTTTTGTTTGAATCGTGTATGGAATTTCTGAGCCTTCATGTAAGTTTTAGGGTTCTTGAGGTTTCTCTTTGATTTCTTGTTCCATGCTTAAAATAAATGAAATTAAAGACAATAGACATGATCGTGAGGTGAAAACGAGTAGATTGATATGTAGATTGCATGTTATCATCAAGTATTCAGTGAGATTGGATAGAAAACGCAAATCTGCAAAAACAGAGGGTGGCGCGTGTTCTTGCCATGTTCTTGGCGCCCTTTTTGAAAATTCAAATATTTGAATTTTGTGATTTTATTTAATTGATTCAAAAATTAATTTCTCTCTGAATTTTAATGATTTTGAGTTGATTCTTTTTTTTAATAATTCACAAAAATGTTAACATATTTTATTTTCCCAAAAAATCCCAAAAATATTATTTATTTCATATACTTGATATTTTTGTAAAGAATTAATATTTTAATTGTTTTTTGACATTTGAAATATTTTCTCCCTCTTGATTTTTCAAATTTTAGTGATTTTCAATCATTTTGTGGATAGAAACATAATTTTTGAAACATTAATCCAAGATCATAATTTGTTTCCACACATGTTTAATCGCGACTTTATGAGTCGAATGGGAGTTACTGCAAGTATACAGTTGTATCGCGTAGTTTTAAAAGATTATCGATCCCACAGAGACTAGAAATCGAACGCACCGTTATCTATCGTTACTATGTTTATCTAAGGCTAATCAGAATTGGGGTTTTTAGTTCAAACGGGAAATTAAAGGGAAATTAAAATTTAGGAATACTAGTTATGACTAAGTTATCGGTATATAATTCGGTAACCTACGTGGAATTAATTAAACCTAAGCCTATAAAGATTATTCACCCTATTCATCTGTAGGAAAAACCGGTTTAAAAGCCCTCAACTCACACTCTCGTGGTTATTGCTTCGGACTATACTTCTAAGTCAATACGTCTGCTCTCGCTAGCCCGTATGAGGTTAAAAATACTTTTTGAAAACTAATTGAACCTAATTAACTTTAAAGCGCTTCCGCTGTTTTTAAAACTAATGCCCGATTTCAGCTATCCGGGTAAAGCCTCACACTCCCGTGGTCTCGACTTTAACCTATGTTACTTTTTTACTCTCGTAATAAAAGTTGGGTTTTAAATTAAGAAATCGAAGCCAGAAGTATGATTGATTATTGATTTTAGCTTAGAGAAAATTAATTCATTTTAGTTACTTCATTACATACCGATAATATCGGTTTAGCTCGACATAATTAGGAAATTAAACGCAAAGGCAAGGAAATAAATAAACACAAACATAACTAAGAAAGAAATAAACAATGCTTGAATTAAATAACGAAACCTGGAATTCAGTAATAACAGCAACAACAATCCCTCCACAAGCCGGTAGGTTCTTGCTTGAATGTAATAAATTGCAAAGGTTGAAGGCAATGAAACAAAGAAAACTAAAACTAAGTCGTAACAGTTCCTCAGTGTGAGAAACTGTCACTTTTGTTCGGTAATGGTTGACAAGGAAATGGAAATGCAAAGTAAAAGAAATGAAATAAAAACTCTAGAAACAATTCGGCAGCAAGACAGTACACTTTGAAAGCAAAATTAGCCACCCTTTGTTCTTCGTAAATGCTTGTATTTATAGGCTCAACTGAGGTAGAAGTTGGAGAGAATTCAGCCACTCACGCTGACGGTTACACCAATTTGGACCTAGAAATCTTCGGAGGAAAATGGCATCGTGTGAAACTGCTCTCTGAGAATTCGTAGTCAAGTCTGCTCCAACGTGTAAATTAAGCGCATGACGATCGTGGTGAGATGTTACGGTCGTGGTGTACTTTGAAGCTGCCACGGTCGTGGCACTCCCATGACGATCGTGATATCAGCAAAAAATGGATTTCTCCAATTTTTCTTCTCTTTTCTGCTCTTTTCTTGCATGTTTTGGTTCTTTTCCACACTTAGCATACTTTGACTTGTGAAATATGATTACCTGCAAAAACACTTAAATAATCTCGAGAAAATCGGATATTAGACGAAAAACGGAATAAGAAACTAACATAAATTGAAGTAAAAATATGATATAAATTCGTGTTATCAAACTCTCCCACACTTGAATCTTTGCTTGTCCTCAAGCAATCAGTATATTAAAATGGACAAACTGTATCAAATGCACATACCTGGCATACCAATGGTGTTGAAAAAGAGTTTCTTGTTAGTTAGACGGGTACTAGTGTAAAACATTAAGGATACAATAACGACACAAAGCAACAAGCTTGTCATAGACCTCTCTTTTGTATAATCGAGTCCAAATCATTATATTATAATTCAACCATAAGTTTTCGTATCTATTTTACCTGGTTTCATTCTAACGCAATCACATTAAGCCCTTTGCCTTATTCACCCACGTAGTGGAGTAACCGGTTAGTGACTTTGATCCCATTTTCTTACACGGGGCCTGATACACAAATGTGGTAACCCTTTATACATCCCATTCGTAGATTGCGGGGGATCGAACAGTAGTTCGCCCTACCAAGTTCAGAATCAGGTACCTCCGAACCAATCAACAACGGATTTTCTTTCTTTTCTTGCACATTTTCACAACTGTGAGAGTTGTTGCATATTCTATTTATTTTTTTCTCGGCATATAGAAAGAAAGATTTTTTTCTTTTTCTTGATTGGGCATCAAACACTTATATTCATCGGTTCCCCACGTGGTTTGTGATATAGACGGTGCTGACTGCTAATATAAACTACTAAGGGTTACTTTAGGACTGAACTCAAGGTATCGTATAATAAGTGTCGAAACTGATATCGCATATGCAAGAGGTCTAAGGTTTCAAGACGGTATCGATCTTATTAACACTTTCTCAGCTTCCTAACATAGTTTAAAGCTTGGTATGTCACAGATGTGCATTAATCGTAAAAAAAAATTCGTTATGGCAGAATAAAGTGAGGAAATCGGATCACTGAACGAAAATATTCATATATTACTTTGATAAGGAAAAAGAAAGTACAAGAAAGGGAAATAAACGGAAATAAATCTAACTCTCCCACACTATATCGGACATTGTCCTCAATGTTGCGATATAAAGGGGATTAACAAGGAGAAATAAAAAAAGGAACAAAATACAAAAGCAGAATAAAATCAAGGTGAACCACGTCCTCTGCCTCTAGAGCGTCCTCTGTCATGCTGTGCTGCGTGATCTGGAATGCCCACGTGATGGATGTACTCGTGTAAGCTCTGCACTCGCACTGTCAATGCACCCATCTCCTCGATGACACCGTCAAGTCTTTGTCCTTGGTCAACTTGCCCTTGCTAGATTTGACGCATAAGTGTCATTATTTCATTCTGTTGCTGGGTTTGTTGCCATATAGCCCTCAAGATTTCGTCGTTAGTAACCGGGTCTTGGTCAGGGCGGCGACGATGTCTGGAGGTCGAAGGAGCATCATTGGCCGGCGGTGGTTGGTTCTCAGTGGCGTTATCCATTTCTTGCTTCATCTCATCAATAGGTCCATGTCCTTGATCATCAGGGGCAGGGGCATTTTGCTCAGGAGCATCAAGATTAAAAAGCCAATTGGCCATATTCTGAGGGTCAATGCGACGCCTACAGGGCATGATGATACTTCTTACGGTTTTGGCTCGGACCATAGGATGGTATTTTCCATCTTGTCGTAACTTTATAAGCTGAGAGTTTCAGCAATAATCTATATCAAGGAAGAGTGGAGGCAAGGAGGGTAGTCTAGCAAGGTCGTTTTCCAAATTCAAACTGAGTGCAATAGAGGTGACAATCCCTCCAAAATAGAAGGGTTTGGAGCCTCTAGCACAGTTTGACTGTATGTGTGCAAGTAAAAATGGTGCGGCATTGATTGGCTCTGGATGGAACACACAGTGAAGGAAAAATAACTCTTTAGAATTCACCTTATGGTTACTATCTCGTGCAAAGATGGTGCTTCCAAGTGCGCGATGGACGTATCTGACGGCTGAGTTGTGGATAAATGTAGCGTTAAGGCTGTCCCAGATGTCAACTATTGTTCCCGTTAACCGATTCCATAATTGAAAAGCCGCTTGAGAGAAAGTTTCTTATGGTACTCGGCGGTGCACATCCTCACCATGGTGGAAACCGAGCATTCCGGTAAGTTGCTCTTGGCCGATTGTGTACTCTTTACCAAACATGCAGAACTTTGCGACCCCGGTTAATTGGTTTGTTTCTCCCGCAGGGGTTATGTAAGTGAAGGAGCTGAGGAACTCTAAAGTGAGGTCTTCGTAAGTGGGCCGGCCCTGAGTGCAAAGCTGCCAAAGACCGGCATTTTGTAACATCCATTGAACTCCCTCAAGCATTCCGAGTTCTTCTAAGCATGCAACGTCAACATAGCGGGTCGGTTGAACGGAACGGCGGTGGAAATCGATATACCGAGCTCTTTGGCGTTCTCCCGCCTCTCCATCACGGAAGTTTAATGTGGATAAATCTGGAATTTGACGTGCCATTGTTTTGTTAGAGAGGGTTTTGGAAAGAAAGTAGTTTATGGAATTTGAGGGTTTGTGAAAAGAGAATTGCGTATGATGTGATTATATAGCGTAATGGTAAGTTGAATGGTTATGGAAATGATTAATGTGGTTCAAATGGTAATGGGACGGTTGTGGAATTGTAGAAGGTAATGGGACGGCTGGGGTTTGAATGAGAGAAAGAAGAGGAAACGAATGAAACAATTTTGTTTTAACGCAGAATCTGTTTCAAACCCGCGTGATGGTCGTCACGGGGTCGTCACGATCGTGACGTCCACAATTTCTGGGTGGTGAATTTGTTTAATGACATACATGATTCCAAACACATTAATTCAGTAGCAGGTTATAAGAAGCACATGGAAATAGCAGTATATTGCATACACAGAGATAAGTAACATTTCTACATAAATTAATATAGAATTAAAAGAATAGGAATGGAATTTGAAATCACAAAGATTGAATAGCAGCAGCAAATGAAATTATTATTTAAAAATAGAAAGGTGCTAGTTAAACTACTAGCACTGTATCAAAACTGTATGAAATCAAATTACTCCCGACATGAAAAATGAAAACTGAAATAAAGTAAATTGTTCTAAAGTAAAATGCATAAAAAGTCTTGAAAATAGAGTGCTTCATAAATCTAGCCAAGGCGTTTCTTCAAAGATGCGATGGCTTGATTTAAATGATCAAATTGTTCCACAGTCAAGTCCATAAGTCCAACAATATTTTGACGCACAGTGTTAAGCTCATCCTTTACTGAAGTGATTTCTTTATGATATTCATCCATAGTCTTTAAAATAGAATTCAGATTAGAAGCATAATTAGTGGCATCAGCTTTAGGAATGTCAATGTTCTCTTGGAATTCCATATAGTCAAGATCATAGTAATGAGGGGGTGTTTTTGGGTCGATCTCAGGTTCAGGAAAGGTTTCTTCTGGTTCAGGCACGGGTTCATCAAGGTTATATAGCCAATTATGTTAATCGTGCACACTTGTGCGTTCCTGATTTGGAAGTCTAAAGTGTGGTACGACAACATTGTTAATTAAAAGCTGGAAATGGTTCGGACCTTGGTCCCTAATCATAGCCCTATTGAAGCAAAAGGTGATATTCATGGGTCTAAATTCTCCAAAGGGGTTAATCTTAGAAAGTCGGGCTCTGAATCCCATAGCATCAGCGATCTTAGTAACTAGGCTACCTATCAAAATTGGACTGTTATCATTATTGATAAGTTTGTAAAAGTTATTCAGCATAAAAGTGAGTCCATTAACCTCTCTAGACTGAGAAGCACAAAACATAATAAAAAGCTCATCCCTCGAAACAGTGTTATCATTCTCAGGTTTACCGAATAAGGTATAGGCCAGGATCATATGAAAGTAACGGAAAGCGGGGTTATGTATTTCTGTTGAAAGCATAGGGTCCATGTCAAAATCAGGTTTCCCTGAAATTCTACCCCAAAAGCCACTCAGCTCTCCAACTAACACTAAGTCCTCTTGAACCACAGAGAAAACATGGGGTCCTTCAGGAAATCCCAAAAGATCCGACAGTTCCTTTATAGTGAACTGGCAGCTGTATCCAAATAATCTAAAGGTAATTCTTCCCCTGGTTAAACCTTTTCCACAGTGAGGGTTATAGCTTAAAGAGCTCAGGAATTCTAAAGTCAACCTACGGTAGCACTTATGTTTCTTATTGGCAAAACCCTCCCAACCTAGCTGGCTAAACAGAAAGTCTACGCTGTCACCTACACCTAAGGCGGTCATGGTGGGTCTGTGGGTGAGTTTTGTCAAAGCAAAAGGTCTAAGAGACAAAGCCTCATATCGATGCCATTGTGCTCCATCTCTGAATTCTACTGACATGTTATCCTCGTTTTCCATTAGTTAGTACTTTTTACAAAAATGAAAGCAGAAAAGGAGAACAAAGAGAGTAGAAAGACTTTATAATCCTGTAGTTTTTTCAATTTTTAAGATCAGCACAATATTTCCAAATTAAATTTAAAACGATATATATGAAACTGAAAATTTGAAAATGAAAACAAAACATAGAAAACATAAAGAAATAACAAATATAAAGCATGAAAAACAAAAATCATGGGTTACCTCCCATCAAGCACTGTTTTTAACGTCGAAAGCCTGACGAATTCAATTAGATGCTTAGTTAGGAGGTTCGGTGGGCAACTCTAAAAGTCTTAGGCAGTTCAAATAATCTCTATTTTGAATGTTGTGATAGTGTTTTAGACGTTGTCCATTGACTAAAAATGGATTACTATTCCTCCCCTTTATTTCTACCGCTCCACTTTGTAGAATTTTTGTAATCTCGAAGGGACCGGACCATCTAGACCTTAATTTCCCAGGAAAGAGTTTTAATCTTGAGTTAAATAGGAGTACAACGTCTCCCACACTAAATTTTTTTCTAGATAAGCGCTTATCGTGCCATCTTTTAGTTCGTTCTTTATATATTTTAGCATTCTCGTAAGCGTCTAATCTTAACTCTTCTAGTTCATGCAGATCTAGGATACGTTTTTCACCTGCGGAATCATACCTTAAGTTCAATGTTTTAATAGCCCAATAGGCTTTATGTTCTAATTCCACTGGTAGATGGCAAGATTTACCATAGACAAGTTTGAAAGGTGTAGTTCCGATTGGTGTTTTGTAGGCCGTCCTATATGCCCATAAAGCTTCGTTGAGTTTTGATGACCAGTCTTTCCTAGAGGTGGCTACGGTCTTTTCTAGAATTTGTTTTATTTCTCGGTTCGAGACCTCAACCTGTCCACTTGTTTGTGGATGATATGGTGTTGCTACGCGGTGTCTTACTCCATACTTCGTAGTAATTTGTCAAATATTTTTGATATGAAATGAGAACCACCGTCACTTATGACAAGTCTCGGCACACCAAATCTGGGAAAGATTGTGTTTTTAAAGAGCTTTATGACTACTCGTGCGTCATTTGTAGGAGAAGCTATTGCCTCAATCCATTTTGAAACATAATCGACGACTACGAGTATATATTTATTTCCAAAGGATGATGGAAAGGGTCCCATAAAGTTAATCCCCCATACATCAAAGACTTCTACTTCTAATATACCCTTTTGAGGCATCTCATCGCGTCTGGATATGTTACCAATGCGTTGGCACCGGTCACAGTTTAGTATTGCGATGTGGACATCCTTCCAAAGGTTGGGCCAGAATAGGCCGGATTGCAAGATCTTAGCACATGTCTTTGAGGTACTAGCATATCCTCCATAAGGAGCAGAATGACATTGAGAGATGATGTTTTCTATTTCTTCTTCTGGGACGCAACGACGGAAGATACCGCCGGCTCCTCTCTTAAACAGCAAAGGCTCATCCCAAAAATAATGTTTTAGATCATGAAAGAATTTTTTCTTTTATTGATAAGATAAGTCTGGTGGAAGTACTCCTACTGCTAAGTAGTTGACTATGTCAGCATACCATGGCAGGGTTGTGTGCATGTTAATTTCTTCCACGACTTCTTCCATCTTTGGGTCATTCAACTGTAGAGTAGACATATCACTTTCTAGTTGGGCTATGAGTCGTTCACATGGGAAATCCTCATTAATGGGTACTGGCTCTGGTTTAATGCCCTCTAATCGAGATAAGTGGTCTGCTACTACGTTTTCGGTTCCTTTCTTATCATTGATCTCTAAATCAAATTCTTGTAGAAGTAGGATCCACCTTAGCAGTCTAGGTTTTGCATCCTTCTTGTTAAGTAAATATCTAATAGCTGCGTTGTAACGCCCGTTTATTTAATTAAGTATTTAATTAAATATAATTGTAGTATGTTGTGTTGATTCGCGTTGATTTGAGTATTTGTGTCGATTTAAGTTGATTCCGGAATATCGGAATATTATGTTGATGTTTCTAAGTTGGTTCGAGTTGAATTGATTTAAGTTGTGGAAATAATATTGGATATTTTTCGTCTATGGTTAAATATGTTGATTTGGTGGTTTGGACGATTTATTTGATAGTCGGTAATTAGTCGATTTAGTCGAGAGAAATAATATTAGAATTAATATTATGGAATATAAGTGTATTTTATTTAAGTGGGCTTATTTTATGGTTGTGTGTAGTAAGATTGGGGGGTGAAGATAGTAGGCCCAATAAGAATAATAAAATAATAGTATTATTATTATTAGTATTATTATTAATTGGGTTGGTTGAGAAAAAAGGGGAATTAGGTTTTGATTAGTGGAGAAAAATAAGGGTTGAGAGAAGGAGTAAAATATGTTGTACGTGAAAAGTTGCAAGAGGAAGTTTTGGAGAAATTGATCGTGGAAGTTACAGAGGAAAAAGTCTTAGAGAAGAATAAGGGTTTTAGAGGAGAGAAAATAGCTTGGAAGCAAAGAATGAGAAAGAAGAACTCATGATCATATCTCTATTTTCGCACTTATGGTACAACCTCCACTAAACAGGTGATAACTTTTTACTTGTAATTCCGATTAAAGCGATTCTTGAATTTCTGGAAAGTTTACGAAATTCCCTTCAATTTGATATATGATTTCGTGTCAATAAGTTCGGTATTAAAGGAGAAAAACGCATTTGAAGTTTGGGAGTTCATGCTGGAAATGGGTCAAATAATAGTTACGGGATTGATGATGATGGAGGCTGAATTTTGGTCAAGATAGGAACTCAATGGCAGCACGTTCATATTTCTAATCTCCATGGATGCAAGAGGAGAGGAAAAGAGGCAGAGCGAAGAGGGAAGCAGTTAGGCTTGGAGTTTTGCAGAGGGGATACGAGAGAATTGCCGTTGGAGCCAAGTCAGAAAAGTCGATCGAAAATTCGAGCGGCCATCAATCTAAGGTAAGGGTGGGGTTCGAATTTTATAACCGGGTATATGATAATTGATACGTGGGATTGAGATTTATATAATTTTCTACTGAATGTGTTGAAGTGTATTGATGAATTGGTTTTGTTTTTGTGGAATTTGATATTTGCTAGATTGTTTGGTTATTGTTCTATAGTGTTAAACTTAGGATGGAATTTGGTTAAATCGATAGAAACCGATGTTTTCGCGGACGAAAGTCGGAATAGATTGCATAGTTGTGTCGAGAAATGTTAGGTCGTGATCGAGTATGCTTGTTTCATCGAATTTGGTTGATTTTGTAAGTTTTTGCATTTTTGGAGATTTGGGGGTTTAAGATTTGGATTGAAATCGAAAGTCGTAGAATTCACGTTTGATGGTTCCAAATCACTACTATATGTTTGGTATGAATGAGTAGGTGTTTGTTTCGAAGAAAACAATTGAATCGGTTAGATTTTCGGACGAAAATGCAAAATCCCGTAGGGCTGTTATGCAGAAAAATTCTAGTTTCGGAAAGTTTGGAAAATTCATATCTTTTGATCCGTAAGTCAGTTTTGACCCCCGTTCAAAGCGTTGGAAAGCTAACGAGATGTTCTTTCTAGGAAAAATGGTTTTGAGGTATGTATCTAGTTCAATTATAGCATAAAATTGAAACCGTATCGTTGTGTTGATTTTTACCGTCGTGAATGTGTGCGATTGAGGTGTTATCGTGCAATATGCCTCAACAATGTTAACCGATTAATAATGCAGAGGAATATCAATAATGTGGGGACTTAGAAATAACAGTAGTAGGTTTTGTATCAGAGTTGAATTTAATGACAGTAACATGATTTAGTAGCATTCGAGATTTGATATCAGGGAATCAAATAAATAGAAACAGTGGAAATTAGTAGCAATAATGGAGGTTGATGAAAATAGTACCGAATAGTGATATTAGTAGTTTTAACCGATATAATTGTTTAACCGAAATTAGTTGAAATTTTGCAGAAGTAATTCGTAAGTGGTTGTAGTTATTTTTGGTTGGTTGATGTGTGGAGTTAGTCGAATAAGTAGGATTAAGCGGTAAGATTAGTTGTCCGGTATTAGTTGAAAATTTACGAGGTAGTTCGTGTATACGAGTAGATACGTGAATTGTGTTTATTTTGTTAAAATAGGTTGATTACGCTGACTTACAGGTACAGCTGACAATTAAATTGTCCCGGTTTATGGGCACTGTTAAGTTGTAGGTCTTATGACCAATGTTTTATGTTGATGTTGAATACGTTGTTGATGTGGTGATGTTGGTGATGTGATGTTGAATATGTTGTTGATTAAGTTGTAGGTTGAACGACCAATGTTGGATTAAGTTGATGGAAGTGGTGCATGTTTAAGTTGTTGTTCTCGTTGTTGTTATTGCGTTGTTGTTGTTGTTGTTGTGACGTTGTGGTTATTGTTGCATGCATACATTTGCATTGATTAAGTTGGCCGTGATGGCACCTGTTTAAGTTGGCCTTGATGGCATCCGATTAAGTTGAAAATGCCTCGATAACCTGGCATATGTTTAAGTTGGGAGTTTACTCCAAATGGTACCACATGCATGTGCATAGTTGAGTCGCATTTGAGTTGCATGTTGAAGTTGTTAATATTATTACGTTGTTGTTGATTGTTGGTGCTGTTGATATAAGTTGTTATTGTTGTGAGTTATTGTTGTTATAAATTGTTATTGCTGTAAGTTGTCGCTTGATACAGGTTGTTATTATAAGTTGTGGTTGCTCTTAAGTTGTTTACTAATAGTTGTTGTATGACTGTTGTATGAAGCGGTGAAATTTGTGTGATTCTAATCTAATATATTAATTATCATGCCTTTGATTATATTTTTCGATATCTCACCCCTTCTGTAATGATGTTACCTATTATGGGTAACTGAGCAGGTACTCAAGAATAGCTGTGAAGGTTTGAAGTCTTAGTCGCTGTTAGTTCAAGTTGGTGTCATGCTCTGATACGTAGCACTCGGGGGGAAATGTTTTGTTTATGTTGTTGTTCCTAATTGTTGTTATTACAATAATTCTTGAATAATTATAAATTGAAGTTTTGATCTAGTTGAATAAAGTGAATATGATTTATAAGTTGTGAAGGCCGAATGCTATGTATCTATTTTAAAAAGAAATACAGGTTTATGTTATTGGTTTTGTTGTTCAAGTTGAAAATGTGACATCTCATTTGTTTTATGTTGAAAATTTTGCACTCTGATTTTTAATAAACGTTGGGTAGAAAATGGGGTGTTACATGCGTGGTCTGTGTAAATGATGATCTTAGCTCCCACTAGGTAGGAACAGAATTTGTCAAGGGCAAAGATCACGGCTAAAAGTTCTTTTTCTGTGGTAGCGTAGTTCATTTGGGCGGAATCTAAGGTTCTACTTGCATAGTATATGGCATGAAGTTTTCTATCCCTCCTCTGTCCTAAGACTGCACCTACAACATAATCACTTGTATCACACATGATTTCGAAAGGTAATCTCCAATCTGGTGGTTGTATGATAGGTGCGGTAATAAGAGCTGTTTTCAGCTGTTCAAACGCTTTTAGGCATTTCTCATCAAAGATGAATTCAGCGTCTTTCATTAATAGACCGGTAAGAGGTTTAGTGATTTTCGAGAAATCCTTTATGAATCGTCGGTAGAAACCGGCGTGTCCTAAGAAACTTCGTATTTCTCGTACAGTTTTAGGGGGTTGAAGATCTTTTATAATTTCTATCTTGGCTTTATCAACTTCAATTCCTCTATCGGATACAACGTGTCCAAGTACAATTCCTTCGTTTACCATAAAATGGCATTTCTCCCAGTTTAATACGAGATTAACTTTTACGCATCTTTCCAATACCATTTCTAGGTTCGATAGACATCCTTCGAAGCTCTGCCCACATACGGAAAAGTCATCCATAAACACTTCCATAATGTCATCTATAAAGTCGGCAAATATTGACATCATGCATCTTTGGAATGTGGCAGGTGCGTTACATAGTCCAAACGGCATTCGCCGATAAGCAAATGTACCATAGGGACATGTGAAGGTCGTCTTTTCTTGGTCATCAGGATGAATAGGAATTTGAAAGAATCCTGAGTAACCGTCTAAATAGCAGAAGTATGAGTGTTTAGCCAATCTTTCCAGCATTTGGTCAATGAAAGGCAATAGGAAATGGTCTTTACGAGTGGCTTTATTTAACTTTCTATAGTCGATGCACATTCTACTTAGAGTTACAACCCTTTTTGTTATAGATTCACCTTTTTCGTTCTTAACAACTGTAACACCTCCCTTCTTTGGAACGACATGTATTGGGCTAACCCATTTACTGTCTGATATCGGGTATATATTTCCTGCTTCTAAAAGTTTTTTCACTTCGTCCTTGACTACAATGCTCAAGATCGGGTTAATCCTTCTCTGATGTTCCCTAGAGGATTTACAGTCTTCCTCCAGCATAATGCGGTGCATATAAATAGAAGAACTTATTCCTTTAAGGTCAGCGATGTTATAGCCTAACGCAGTTGGATATTTTCTTAAGACATCTAATAGTTTCTTGGTTTCGGTCTGTCCTAAGTCTGCATTGACTATTACAGGTCGTTCAAGAGCTTCGTCTAGGAATTCATACCTTAAATTTTTGGGTAATGTTTTCAGTTCTAGGGCTGGGTTCTTCGGGAAAGGTAGATGATCTGGTGTAAGTGCTAAGCATTCGCTTAGGCTATCGTCTCGATAAGGTTCACGCCAGTTATCATCTTCGAAAATCGGAGGTATTGGAATTTTTAGAATATCTGAATATATGGTCGGCTCCATCTCGATTTCTCTTACGCACTCATCTATGACATCTAGTAAATAACATGTGTCGTCGATGGCTGGAGCTTGTAAGAATTGTGTCAAGATAAATTCAACTTTCTCTTCACCAACTTCAAAAGTTAGCCTGCCTTTCTTTACATCTATAATTGCTCCAGCAGTAGCTAGGAATGGACTTCCTAATATGATAGGAGTAGTAGAGTCTTCTGTAATATCCATGATTATGAAATCAGTAGGGATATAGAATTGTCTTATACGAACTGGAACATTCTCTAGTATACCAACTGGGTATTTAACAAAGCGGTCAGCTAATTGAACAGACATCTTAGTTGGTCTTAATTCTCCCATATCAAGCTTCTTGCATATGGATAAGGGCATAACAGTAATACTGGCTCCTAAGTCACATAGAGCTTTGTCTATGACGAACTTCCCAATTACACAAGGTATCGAGAAACTACCTGGGTCTTTTAGCTTAGGAGGCATTTTGTTTTGAATTATTGCGCTACACTCAGCAGTAAGCGTAACTGTTTCGTTTTCCTCAATCTTTTTCTTATTGGATAAGATTTCTTTTAGGAACTTAGCATACGAGGGCATCTGGGTGATGGCTTCTGTAAAAGGTATCGTGATGTTTAATTGCTTCAGAAGTTCAACAAATTTCTTAAATTGCCCTGCAGTTTTAGAACTTTTCAATCTTTGAGGATACGGAATAGGTGGCTTATAAGGCGGTGGAGGCACATAAGGTTTTTCTTTGTTTACATCCTCTTGGTCATTATCTTCCTTTTCCTTGGGTTCGCTCTCCTTCTCAGTTGTTTGGTCGTTAGCATACTTTTGGTACATGGCTGGATTTTGAAGTCTCGGGTCAATGGGTCCATCTAATTCTTTTCCACTTCTCAGTATAACAGCGTTTGCATGTCCTTTGGGATTAGGTTGTGGATGTCCAGGAAATGTTCCAGCAGGAGCAGCAGTAGGTGCTTGTTGTTGAGCCACTTGGGAAATTTGTGTTTCAAGCATTTTGTTGTGAGTGGCCAAAGCGTCTACTTTGTTTGCTAACTGCTTAATCTGTTCACTAGTGTGTACGTTTTGATTCAGGAACTCTTTGTTTGTCTAGGTCTGGGTAGCTATGAAGTTTTCTATCATCAGTTCAAGGTTAGACTTCCGAGGAACATTTGGAGCAGCTGTTGCAGCCTTTTGATAACCTGGTGGTACAGCAGGTGCTTGACCAGGTGCATACAGTGCATTGTTATTTTTGTAAGAGAAGTTGGGGTGATTCTTCCAACCAGGATTGTAGGTATTTGCATAGGGGTTTGCTTGAGCATAATTCACTTGATCTGTAGAGGCTCCTGCTAAAACTTGGCATTCAGGGGCAGCGTGTCCAGCTGTTCCACATAATTCGCAGTTTGACACTACAGCAGCCACGGTGGCTGTGGGTGTCATGGTCAAGTTGTCTATCTTTTGAACGATTGCATCTACCTTAGCACGGACATGATCTAGGCTAGAAACTTCGTACATTCCTCCTTTCGGTTGGGATTTCTTCACTTGAGTTCTTTCACCTCCACATTGGTAGTGATTCTGAGCCATACTCTCGATGAGTTGTTGGGCTTCATCATAGGGTTTATCCATGAGTGTACCACCAGCGGCGGCATCTATTGTCAATCTTGTGTTATACAAGAGACCATTGTAAAACGTGTGGCTAATTAACCAATCCTCAAGACTATGATGCGGGCATATCCTCCTTGTATCTTTGTATCTTTCCCATGCATCATATAAAGACTCGTTGTCTTTTTGTCTGAAGTTGTTGATTTGGGCTCTCAACATAGCTGTTTTGCTTGACGGAAAATATCTTGCCAGAAAGACTTTCTTTAAATCTTCCCAAGAAGTAATAGAATTTGATGGCAAGGATTGCAACCAAGCCCAAGCTCTATCTCTCAATGAGAAAGGGAAAAGACGTAGTCTTATGGCGTCTGCGGTTACACCATTCGCTTTCACTGTGTCTGCGTACTGCACAAACTTGGTCAGATGTTCATTCGGATCTTCTGTTAGGTTTCTAGAAAATTGATTTTGTTGCACGGAAGATAACAGCGAGGGTTTCAACTCGAAATCGTTTCGGTTGATAGCTGGAGTGACAATGCTGTTGTGATGTTCTTGTTGAGATGCGGCAGCATAATACTTAAGAGGTCGGTTCTGTAGTGGATCTTCCATGTCTGGTTCTAATTCTGAATCTAATTCGGATTCGAGTTCAGGATCTGATTGAGATTCAGGTTCTGATAAAGGAAAATGGATATCGTGAGCTAAGCAGTATTCTTGGATACATCTTTTTACAGTAAGAAGACGTTCAGGTTCGTCTGTTGGTCGTATGAGGTCTTCGCCAGAAGAGCGAGTACTTGGCATACAATCAACAGAAAGGGAATTTTGGTTTTTGCCTTAGTCTATACGACGTAAGAAAGGAATTACGATGTCGACTTAATTAGTCCCCGGCATCGGCGCCAAAAACTTGATCGCGACTTTATGAGTCGAATGGGAGTTACTGCAAGTATACAGTTGTATCGCGTAGTTTAAAAAGATTATCGATCCCACAGATACTAGAAATCGAACGCACCGTTATCTATCATTACTATGTTTATCTAAGGCTAATCAGAATTGGGGATTTTAGTTCAAACGGGAAATTAAAGGGAAATTAAAATTTAGGAATACTAGTTATGACTAAGTTATCGGTATATAATTCGGTAACCTACGTGGAATTAATTAAACCTAAGCCTATAAAGATTATTCACCCTATTCATCTGTAGGAAAAACCAGTTTAAAAGCCCTCAACTCACACTCCTGTGGTTATTGCTTCGGACTATACTTCTAAGTCAATACGTCTGCTCTCGCTAGCCCGTATGAGGTTAAAAATACTTTTTGAAAACTAATTGAACCTAATTAACTTTAAAGCGCTTCCGCTGTTTTTAAAACTAATGCCCGATTTCAGCTATCCGGGTAAAGCCTCACACTCCCGTGGTCTCGACTTTAACCTATGTTACTTTTTTACTCTCGTAATAAAAGTTGGGTTTTAAATTAAGAAATCGAAGCCAGAAGTAGGATTGATTATTGATTTTAGCTTAGATAAAATTAATTCATTTTAGTTACTTCATTACATACCGATAATATCGGTTTACCTCGACATAATTAGGAAATTAAACGCAAAGGCAAGGAAATAAATAAACACAGACATAACTAAGAAAGAAATAAACAATGCTTGAATTAAATAACGAAACCTGGAATTCAGTAATAACAGCAACAGCAATCCCTCAATAAGCTGGTAGGTTCTTGCTTGAATGTAATAAATTGCAAAGGTTGAAGGCAATGAAACAAAGAAAACTAAAACTAAGTCGTAACAGTTCCTCAGTGTGAGAAATTGTCACTTTTGTTCGGTAATGGTTGACAAGGAAATGGAAATGCAAAGTAAAAGAAATGAAATAAAAACTCTAGAAACAATTCGGCAGCAAGAAAGTACACTTTGAAAGCAAAACTGGCCACCCTTTGTTCTTCGTAAATGCTTGTATTTATAGGCTCAGCTGAGGTAGAAGTTGGAGAGAATTCAGCCACTCACGCTGACGGTTACACCAATTTGGACCTAGAAATCTTCGGAGAAAAATGGCATCGTGTGAAACTGCTCTCTGAGAATTCGTAGTCAAGTCTGCTCCAACGTGTAAATTAAGCGCATGACGATCGTGGTGAGATGTTACGGTCGTGGTGTACTTTGAAGCTGCCACGGTCGTGGCACTCCCATGACGATCGTGATATCAGCAAAAAATGGATTTCTTCAATTTTTCTTCTCTTTTCTGCTCTTTTCTTGCATGTTTTGGTTCTTTTCCACACTTAGCGTACTTTGACTTGTGAAATATGATTACCTGCAAAAACACTTAAATAATCTCGAGAAAATCAGATATTAGACGAAAAACGGAATAAGAAACTAACATAAATCGAAGTAAAGATATGATATAAATTCGTGTTATCAATGTTTAAAATTCTGATCATTTTAATTGAATTTTTATTCAATTAAAATACATTTTGAAAACAAATTAGGGTTTTGGATTAATTCAACCCTCATCAAACTTTTTCAAACATTTTGGGCCTCTAATAGAGTGTAAGATCCAACCCATTTTTGAAAACCAAAATAATTTGGGCCTCAGTCATTGTATAAGACCCATTGTGCTTTCAAAAACCTCGGCGTGATCGCCGTTTTCAAAACAAATAACCCTGGGCCTCTCCTTGAGCTGTAAGCCCCACCACTTGTACAAAAATAAATCATTGGGCCTCTATTAGAGTGTAAGACCCAATCCCCTTTTAACCAAAACTTTTTGGGCCTCAATGCATTCTATAAGACCCAGTACGTTAAAGAAACCTCGGCGCGGTCGCCAGTTCAAAAATCAAGATATCTGGGCCTATCCTCGTGTTATAAGCCCCATTTCTTTAAACACCTTTGGGCCTCTTGAGAGAGTGTAAGACCCATCCCTTTGTACAGAAAACCTTTTTGGGCCTCAGTCACTTGTATAAGTCCCTGTACAAAACAACAGTGCAATCACTGATAAAACCTTGGGCCTCTCCTTGAGCTGTAAGCCCCAACAATCTTTTCAAAGCACTTTCTCCTTTAATTTTGAATATAATATTGTTATCAAAGCTTTCTTTGTTGAACAAACTAACAAAACAGCATGGAAGCTCTACAACCGAGTAATTGTTTACCTGCTTTCTTTATCCGCTTTCATATATATATATATAACTGTATTGTGGGGTTTCTCACTGTAAGTCTTCTTTCACAAACTTTTATATACTTATCAAATATCCACTGTGTAATACTAGTATAGTTATTTAGAGTTTTCCCCGGCAACTACGTCTTGCACTAGGTAAAGCCCTGTTGGTCACTCTTAAATACAAACAAAACTAGATCCCCATAGGATTACCAGACACAGTCTTCCCTCCTCTTGGGGTTAAAAAATATGGAGACGTGAAAGGCAACATTCTCAGTGAACCCTTTCTCAGACTGTCACCCTTAGAAATAGTCAAAGAGACTCTACTCCCCAGAGATGATCTTTTCTCCGTGAATGGCATCTCTTGAGTTTCTTTCAAATTCTCGGACTTTCCTGGCATGATCTATTCTCGGTGAATGGCATGTCTTGAACTTTTCTGGGTTTGGGGACCCACACGCTTCTTAAAACCATCCCCGCCTCCTCTTGGGCATTGTACAAGGACCTTTCGGCTTCTTAAAAGCTCTCATGCCTTCTCTTGGGCTTAGTACAAGGACCCAGAGACCTCTACAGGTATAGGAACAGCACCTAGTCATCAATTTGCTAGAGCTGTCTTTCTGAGTCAAGTGTCAGACCTGTTAATGGGTTGACCTTCATCCCTTAACATACCAGCCTTCTCTTGGGCATTATACGAAGATCATTCACTATCTGAGAATCAATTTCTCCAAAACACCAGTAGACTTGGACAGTCTCAATACCCTTTGGATTTCCCGTTTCCTTAAAGAACAGGAAATATCCCTGATCCTCTGATCAATCCCAAAGCACAACAATACCTTTAATCGTTCCCTTCATAAGAACTGATTTTCACTTTTATCCAACATACTAGACCTGTCAATAAACTGAAACAGTCACCAGCACAATAGCCTCCTCTTGGGCTTTGTACAAATGATTCTCCCCAGCGGAGCTAACCTTTTCATACTCTCTTGTTGAGTATAAAAGACTATCTTGTTGAGTCAATCCCTTTTAGCCTCCATCTCGGGCTTCGTACGAGATACAAAAACACTCTCTTGTTGAGTATAAAAGACTCTCTTGTTGAGTCAATCCCTTTTAGCCTCCACCTCGGGCTTCGTACGAGATACCAAATCACTCTCTTGTTGAGTATAAAAGACTCTCTTGTTGAGTCGCTTCCCTCTTAGCCTCCATCTCGGGCTTTGTACGATATACAAAATCACTCTCTTGTTCAGTATAAAAGACCTTCATGTGGAGTCAAAACCTTTTAGCCTCCGTCTTGGGCTTCGTACAAGACACATATAAAAGCACTTTCTTGTTGAGTCAGTCACTTGTTAGCACTCTCTTGTTGAGTCAACCCCTTTTTGCCTCTCTCTCGGGCTTCGTACGAGACACATAAAAACACCCTCTTGTTGGGTCAATAGCCTCCTCTTAGGCTTTGTATAAGAAAACTCTGGTTGAGTCAATCAACCTTTTAGCATCAAAATCAGTGCCTTGCTCACAGTATACAAACATCAACGACTCCTTTTCCTTCATCTAAATTTCTCTTTTAGCATGAGAAATTCCTAAGGAAAGATAGCATTGCTCTAAACTGAGTTAAAGTCTTCTCCTTCAGGTTAAAAATTCCCTATAAAGGAAATTATGGAATTGCTGGATTCATATATCCCAGTTAAAGTAATTCTCCTTTATAATCAGTCGCCCCAACAGTTGTGACAAATAGACCAAATATCCCCTTTAGAGATGCCAAATTCTCTCTAAAGTCAAAACCCTTTAGCTTCACATCTTGGGCTTCGAACAAGGTATAAATAGACCCTTCTGCTTCAAATCTTGGGCTTTGAACAAGATACAAACCACATTTAGCTTCACGTCTTGGGCTTTGAACAAGACACCAAAACAACCTTTTTTTCCTCCCATAGAATAGGAGGAACTACGATCGCTCTTATGTCCCTGTTTCGTTAAACGGGAATACGTAGGCACAAGGTTGAAAAAATCTTAGCGAGCATACTAATCAAAAACCCAAAATCCCGTACCTTCATACATCAATCGAAAAGCATCAGTTCTAACACCCTACCAATAGCCTAGACACTATTTTTTAACAAAATAACCTAAGAGAGACCCACAATCTTAATAGCATCTGTAAACCAACAGTCATCTGTTTAAACTCAGTTTGCAAGCAGGGTTAATTGGAGACATCTATTTCCCTTCCTTCATCAGCTTCAACAGGATAAAAAATGAATCGAACTGTAGTACCCCAAAGCAATAGTGCTTCGCAACCATGCAAAAATTCGCGCTACAGGTTGCTACAAGAAACATGGGTATCTGTCGCACCTCGAAAAATTGAAAATACGACCCTCGCCCAAAAGGCGTGGAAGAAAATGCTGTTCAACAAAGTCGCCACCTGTTTACTGGGAAAAATAATAAACAACCTCTGCTCTATCAATTTTATAAGAAAAAAAATGAGTAACTTGCAGGATCGACCAAACTAGATCCTAGGACATGTGCTAAAACAATTTAAATGGATATGAGAATAATGTTAAACATTTCGACGGTGTTCATATTTGGAAACAAAGGTATTTCGACAACACTTAATGGAAAAGTAATACGAGGAAATAATTAAAAGTGCATTGGAAAGTAACTTAACAAAATAAAGGAAAGAAGATAAATTTCTAAGTGAAAATTAATTGGATTGCATTGAATAAGGAAAATAGAGTTATATAAAACGTACATTTATTCAGAAACTTTTTTTTCGGTACACACGGATACTTTGAGTAATTTTGAGAGATTTGTACAACTTTTACACACAAAAATCCTAATACTAAGACTTACTATTTATAATGGTAAAAAATAACTACCCACTAGCGGCATACTAATCAGAGCGAAACACATGGCATTTTGCATGTCTTCATTCTTTGGATGTTCACCACGTGTCTCTTTTTCTCAAATGGATAAGGACAAATTTCCATCCATTATTTGAATTTGAATCCTTGAATCGAACGACAACCATCAGCCTTCTGTCAAAGAATATCTTCAAATTATTAGAAATATTTCTATGTCCTAAAATACTTCCCCTCTTGCATGAAGACGTCTTCGACTAAATCTTCTAGCTTCATGTTTTGATCTCTAAGAATTTATAAACGTCCATAAACAACAAGAAATCACAAATTCTAAACCCACATCAATATTTTGTAAATTTCATTCTAAACCAACAACAATATTTTGTAAATTGCAAATTATTTTATAATGTGATGTTTATCCTATTTTTCTTCATATTCCTCTTAAATAATTATATTTTTCTATTTAAAAATTAGACCCGAATTATAATAAAGTAGAAATTAATAAAGTGGGATAAGAGATGAAACAAAATTAAGAAATAGAAACATTAAAGAAAAAAATTGATTGAAAGAATGAAGAAAACTATAATAGAAGAAATGACACTTTAATGTGGATGTTGAAAGAAAATAAAGTGATTTTTTTTTTTATAAAAAGTAACCACTATTTTCAAATAAAATACCAAATAAACCACCATTTTAAAATAATTACCAAAATAATCAAGTTTGGGCTGGACACAAAGAGAATGTGTCATTTGGATTGGCGTATGCATGCCCCTCATATACTTAGGCGTCATCTCAAATGGTGTATACATACCCTATGCGCCATATGCATTGGTGCATCCATTTATTGCCCTAGTGCATGCGCCATTTGCTATGGCTACTACTTTATACCAACATTATATGCACCACCTCTTGTTCATTTTTCACACTTCTTGTTTGTGTCTCCTTCCATTTTTATAACCTCCTTCTATTTTTTCTTCCTAATGTCTTCATATATGTGTCCCTATATCCACAAGAGAAATACCTATTTAATTTATTCAGAAGTAATGCCTCTAATGAAGATCGGACTCTAGAATATAGAAATGTTCAAACATCTTAACAGGAGCCTGATCCATTAATTAGATGGAGACATTGTAGAGGGTGAAAAGATCAGAAGAATTCAAAGGCTTGTTACCACATTCAACCAAACTGGAGAAGTTCGTTTCAGGGAGAATGTTAAAACTGACAGAGATGTTCACATGATGTTGTATAGTTCTCAGGAAATTGTACTGATGGTTGTAATCGCATAGTTATGTTGTTTAGTCGTTGTATTTGTATGTTTTGTTATTTAATTGTTTAAATTATTGTTAGTTATTGTTTTTAAATTATTGTAACGGAATGTTATGATATTTATGAAATGAAAGTTGTTTTTGATATAAAGCAAAACGGTTACATTTTTAAAATTATGTTGTTGTGACTGGTCCAACATTGGGACAATGTGTACGATTGTGTCCGGGATGACGATATTAACTGTATATCTCACCATTTTGTTCGCTGTAACCATTTCGATACGAATACGTGTGTTGTTAGGGCGACCCTTTTTCTTTCTTCACATAATTTCATTGTGTCAAACTATATCCCCTTCATATACAGGTAAATAGTCCTCTTTTTCTACCACCAGAAAGCTAGTGTTGTAGACATTGCATAGGTTTATAACTTGGTAAACAACAGACAGTAAGTTGGAAGGGTCCTGGCGAGCCTTGGAACATGCCCGCTATGACATCGGAGCAAGGTATACAAAAGACTTAAAACTTTTCGCAGTCGCACCAACTTTTATCTAGTTCCACTCAATAGGATCCTCTCGGCCTCCTTCATTGTGATCCATTGACTCAGCAACACTGAACCAACCTTTATTATGGTCAAACACTGTGACCACATTTGTGTTAGCTTGGCAACTTCCTCCTTAATTAATTTCATTGAACTATCACTGAACAACTGCCCAGATGGTAAAACAGAACTCCATTTTGAACGTCTGATATCAAAAAGTGACCCGAGCCTAAAACAGGGTGCCCTCACCAAAGTGGTTATCGGTAGGTTTCAGACGCCTTTAAAGACAAAGTTCATTGATTCCCACGAGATTTGTTTTCATGTAGCCCTATCGTTGTCCATTTTCATATGCCCTGGTCCACTTCTCCAATGGAATATTGTCGATCCACCTTACTGCATCTGCATTTGTCAATCTGATGTCTTCGCGGTAGTATTTGAAGGAAGGTTCTATTAATGCATACCCTACGTTCACAACCTTTTTTTGCAGTGTCTTGTCTTTGATCTCCTGCATGAAATTTTGAGCGATGTGTCTAATGCAATAGACACGCGTTGAAGGAGGATCCTGCCAGCTGTTAACAAGATTTTTATATGCACTCTCAACTGATGCATTTCTGTCAGAAATCAAACATAAGTTAGGCTGAGGAGCAACATGTAATCGGAGATTTTTTAGGAAAACACTTCATCCATCAGCATTCTCCCCTTCAACTAGAGTGGAGACGATTGAAAAAATGTTGTTGTTGCCATCTTGTGTGACTGCCATGAGTAGCGTTCCTTTATATTTTCCATATAACCAATCATTAGGTTCACTACAGTGGAGATGCATCAAAGTGACAGAGTGAAACTGCAGTTCGACATGTAACAAGATATTCCAGCCCTTCGACGTGTTTGGGAGATTGGCATCAATAAAGAGTAGATACACAATGAGGTTATAAAGATTGGAAAGACTTTGCTAGAGAGATGTGTCGACAATAGAGGAATCGACGTCGCCACATCTTAAATAAGTCTGTCATGGAACGTGCTAGACCAACTCATCATTATATGAATTGGTTTAGGTCGATTACAACGCAACAATTTGTGTCTGAGCTGACGTATTTTATCGACCCGCACCAACGAGCTTCGTCGTCATATGCCCAACAAAAAATACCCGCTCAACAACCAACCACACACCATTACCAAACTCAACAACAATGTCTACTCACCCAATCCCAACTACCAACCTCACAGCGTCAACATGCCATGTACACCCAACCACCAAACATCTAAACTCGTAACCCATTCATGTCACACACCCAAACACAACAACAAGAGCATGACCTATACCGCCAATAACCACACACTGACACCACATCTATCTATAGCACTGATAACTCATACGACTCCACCTCAACCCATCATAGCCCCCATCTAATGAATGTCAAACATCCCACCGCCAAACCACCCAACCCCTATTTGACTTTCTTACCCCACAAGAACATTGCTTCGTTTCCAAAATGATTCAATGTACCAATTCAGCCAACCATACCGTCCTTACCTAACCCAACCACTACGACCCAACTTCGAAAACATTGGCACCGAATCAAACTATGGCAGCGCCGTTGGCATCAACCTCCGGCTATTGGGGACAAATGATTGAAAATATGTCAAATACGTCGAGACCCTTGCACCAACTACATTTTCCTCTGGCCATTACACAAAGACCACAAACACCTCAACAAAATCGTGGTAGACCTCAGAGGAAGGCTAATGCATTGGGATGTGAAACCGAGGGACGTTTCGATCGGGCGAGTCATTGATTTTCAAACCAACCGTTGTAACCTTTAATTTCAATAAATAATAGTTTAAAATATTTTCTATTTTCTTTTTTTATTTATTTCTATTTTTATAATTACATTTATTAACAAATAATATTTAAAAAAATAAAGAGAGTGCGCCATTCGAAATGGCGCATGCACTTCATGCAAACATGTATGTGCCATAGGACATGGCTCCACATACATGCATTATCCATTTCAAATGGCGACTTTGTTTTACATTAAATGCACGCGCCACTCCAAATGGCGCATTTGTTTTAATTCATCTTGAAACATGATTATTTTGGTAATTATTTTGAAATGTGTTGGGAATAATATAACAAATGTGAGTAGTATGGATAATAGTCCCACATTGGATATGAATGTGGTGACTTGAGCATTTATAAGTGAAAGAACCTATACACTTATCACCTTAAGGTTTTGGGTGAATATGTGGTGTCTCTCTCACTTGTGTTGCTCGTGGCCTAATATTCAATGCTCCCTAGTGTAAAACTCCTCTAACATGGTATCATGAGCTTTTGGTTCGCAAAGGGACCGACTTACATGTATCGAAATGCCCAGGAAGTGGTGTCACGTTGAAATCGAAATGCTCAAGGAAGAGGTGTATTCGAAATACCTAATAAGAGGTGCCTAGTAATAGGTGTCAACGGTGGTACAAATATATGGGGACAAAAGAGTTTCCACATGAGGGTGAGCATTGTTGGGAATAATATAACAAGTATGAGTAGTATGGATAATAGTCTCACATTGGATAAAAATGTGGTGACTTGATCATTTATAAGTGAGAAAACCCATACACCTATCACCTTAAGGTTTTTGGTGAATATGTAGCGTCTCTCTCACCTGTGTTGCTCTTGGCCTAATATTCAATACTCTCTAGTGTAAAACTCCTCTAACAAAATGGTGGTTTATTTGATATTTTATTTGGTATTTTATTTAAAAATAGTGGTTATTTAAAAATAATCAAATAAAATGTATAATAAGAGAGAGAAAATCTCATTTCAATTCACTTGTTACTTTTTTACTAAAAAATTAAATAAAATAAAAACTGTATATTTGGAAATAATGTAACTAATGGTGTCAAAGTAGCATTTCAATCTATAAAATATGTACTATGAAACTCGATGCGAGTCTCAAAATCCACTTACAACTAGCTAATTAATATTTGGATTTATGAGAAATTTTTTAGAAAATATATTTTCAATTTTTATGCGGATTTATGATAATAATATAAAATAAAAAAAGTAGTGAAATGCTCTCCGTTCCTTGTTTACCATGTGAGCCTTATTGAAGGTGGGTGGGGTCAGTATGCCGGCTGCCCATTTCTTTTTAAATTCTTGGAAGATACCTACATCTTTACTACTACTAGTAAAGACAAAGACAAGTTTAAATCTAAGTAGAATTCAACTTAATGGATTTGAAAACAAAATGGTACTTATTACAAAACGAATAGAGGATCAGTGTTGGAGGCCCCCAATGCAGTGGAGGAGAGTGTGCCTCCAAGATTAACAGTTTAATAGTTTAATGCTCTTGTCAAATTAGTCATACACTTTTATATATATATATATATATATATATATATATATATATATATATATTAAAAAACAAATAGAATATATAAATAAAACAATAATACTAAAACAAAAGGTTCTCAATAAAAAGATCGAAAGAAGGCACAAGAGATAACTAGCAGGCAACCAAAATCAAAACAAAGTGTATGACTAATTTGACAAGAGCATTTTATATATATATATATATATATATATATATATATATATATATATATATATTCAAAAACAAATAGAATATATAAATAAAACAATAATACTAAAACAAAAGGTTCTCAATAAAAAGATCGAAAGAAGGCACAAGAGATAACTAGCAGTCAACCAAAATAAAAACAAAGTGAAGTATTATCTCGGTTTCTTTACTCACTTATTTTAATTCATTGAATAATCAATGGTATAGTCTATAAATTAACCTAATACATTGATTATTCAATGAACCTAAAAAACAAGCCGTCTTTTATTTAAAAAAAAAATTAGATGTAGTAATATACAAGCAAAAACTCCAAGCTCCTATATGAAAGAGAAGAGAAAATCCAAAATAGAAAGTGTCAAACAATGGACAAAGTTAAACCTCCCAAGAGAAGGACTACCAAAAATCTCCAACATAACAGCAAGTGCATGCCAAAGGGAGGACTAAGACACCCAAGCCTCTATTAGATCAGATGCATGATAGGATTCTAGAGCAAGGCCGAGAAAGCATTAGAATTACCCACAAACCTACCAAGATATTATTTTCACGCCAAAAAGATGTTCATTCTTCCATGTCATACTTAGTTACAAATTTATGGGGGAACAACATATCAATAAAAGATTTTCAAATCTATCAGATCATTGCATGTCAAATCATAAGACGTTCTCCCTTATCCTAGACAAATCATTAAGCGAAAGAATGAACATCATTTTAGCGTGCTCATGGACACACGCCAACTCGAGTGCACTCAAGTACTTTCTAAACTACGCCACACTCTAACTGGTCACGTCCCCGAACAAATCCCGGTAAAGTCTAGAGGAAAATTGTTCTTGATCGACCAAATACCCTATTGACCAAGATCCTATCCGTCTCAAATCCACTTTACTCGATCCAATATACTATGAGAATGTACACAATGTCTAATCTACAATTTCACTATATTCACCTTAAATCTTGAATTGAATTGGACGTTGGAGTCACTACGCCAAAATTGCTTTTTGACAGCACAACATAGACAGCGCTTTTGATCAAAAGCGCTGCTATATGTTTTAAAAAAACACGCTGAAAAAAAGCGCTGCCTAATGGCCTACTTTAGGAAGCGCTTCCTAAAAGCGCTGTTAAAAGCCATACAAATGTGACACCTTAGAAAGTGCTTTCAGGAAAGCGCTGCTAAAGGCCCACTTTAGAAAGCGCTTTTAAAAAGCGCTGCTAAAGGCCTTACGTAGGTCACACGTTAGAAAGCACTTTCTGCAAGCGCTGCTATAGGCAATTAAAAAGAAAGTGCTTTCATAGAAAAAGTGCTGCTAAAGCTAATACATAAGAAAGCGCTTTCCAAAAGCGCTGTCTTATGTTATTATTTCATAAATATATATTAAAAAACTTTCCATTGTTTCAGAAGCCCTAATCATTTCTTTTATTTCTTCCTCTCTCTCGCGACTTCTTCCTCCGCCGTTTTTCCCCCTCTCTCGCGACTTCTCCCTCCTCACTGTTCGTCTTCTCCGGCCGACGTTCCTCTGTCCGTCTTCTCCGACCGGCACTGTTCATATGTTCGTATCTCCATCTTCTCCTGCCGACACTGTTCATCATCTTCTCTTGAGGGTTTATTCTTGAGCATCTTGTTTTGTTTTTGTTTTGTTTTTAGTTTGAATGTAGTTTGACTGATCCCCCTTTCCTCTAGAAAAGGTGTGCAAAAACAGGTTAGTTTGAATGTTGTTTGAATTGATTTTGAAATTGTTGTTGTAGATTAGTTTTGATTTTGAAATTGTTGTTGTAGATTAGTTTTAACAAAACAAGTTTCAATGGCATAGGAAGTTTCAACGACCTGCGCAATACTTTAACATGAGCACTTCCTCAAAAAACTCCGCGGCCAAGAAGGTGATCGAGAAAATGAAGAAGGACGGTCCAAATGTTGCAATATCTGCTGCATCATCAATTGGAGTAACCTTGTCCGGGAAGAAATCTGTGACAAAGATGAAATCCCTCACAAAAGACCGTGCTCCGAAACGTGATTTTGGTGCAAATGTTGATGAGGACTGGGATGAAGACTGGTTCAATTTTCTTCATTCAGGAGGCTGGAGAGAGAGCGATTAGCTTCTAGAGGGGAAGCTATATTTTGTTTTTGTTTTTATTGTCCCGTTATATGGTTATTTTGTGGTTGTTATTTTGTTGTTTTTTATTGTCTCTTTTTAATTGTATTGTACAATGTTTTGGCTCATCCGAGGCATTTTATATAATAAGTCATTTTTCCTCCTGCAAGGAATTACCCTTTTATATACCAAGTGTTATTTTTTTTCCTTTTTGTTTTCTGAGACTTTATATTAGCTCAATCACTCAGACGTACACAAGAAGCCCCACTTTAGAAAGCATAAAAGGCTAGAAAAAGTGTTGCTAAAGGCCCACTTTAGAAAGCGTTTTTCAAGAAAAAGCGCTGCTAAAGGCCTGCATTAGAAAGCGCTTTTCCAGAAAAAGCGCTGCTAAAGGCCTACATAAGGCAACACTTTTGCATAAAACAAAAGCGCTGTCTTTACCTATAGCAGCGCCACCTTAGGCTGCGCTTTTAAGCTTTGTTAAAAGCCAAAAAAAGCGCGGTTTTTTCCCTTCTGTGGCATAGTGAGTGCTAACAATACAGATCTACACCGTCCTGCAGTAAAGGAGATCGAAGCCAACATTCAAGATCAACCATTATCCAACTCTCTGAATTTCAAGTTATTTCATAAAATTAGAGTATCCATTTCTGATTCCTGAACAGAATAATACACACACACACACACACACACACACACACACACACACACATATATATATATATATATATATATATATATATAATTTTTTTATTTTAAATCTAGTAAGTCGAACAATAATAAATGAAATTCATCTTATTTGTTTTACTAGAATAATTTCAAACTCCAATTTAACACTCATAAATTAAATTAAATATAATTCTTTGTCCATGAGTTTAGGTTGAGTACCAAGTACAAATAGTTTTTAAAATTATAATTTATTTTTAAATAGAATAAAAACCGATATATTATTGAATTAAAGTATTTGATTGACTGAGATTATATGTACCTAATTAAATTCAAGCCAAAAAGTAAACTCTTATATTTTTGTCATATAATCTTACTATATAAGAAACTTTGAGGCTCTGGAAATGCCTCATTTGCCCTTCCCTCTAAGTCTGCCACCTCACTAAAATGAGGGCAATTTTAGTCTAAAATTTACTTTTTCTAACTTGTGATGTCATATATTTAAATTCCAACTACATGGTTATTACATTGTGCCTTTGTTTGTTAAGTTTGATCCAAATGATGATGTCACATGCTATTTTGGTTACAAATAAACCAATTCAATACAATTTTTCTGCTTTTCCCTACTCTGAATGTCTGATACACGTCCATCACTTTTCTACTTTACTGTTTTCTTCTTTCTCTCTCTCTCTCTCTCCTCTCTCTCTCTCTCTCTCTCTCGATGCTCATCTCAGTGTTCCTCTTCTTCGAACTTCTCTATTTCTCTTCTTTCTTCATGTTCGTTTTTTATGGTGTATGGTTTAACAGCAATGGTATACCTGTGTTGGAGGCAACGCATTTTCGGCGGCGAGGGTGGTGGTGGTTGGATTCGGAATAGCTGATGAGTTTTACCGACATCGTAGCTTCAAACTTGTCTTTTCTCTTCTGAAAGTTGTTGCTTCTTTTCGTTCCGTTGTTGGAAGTTATGGCCATTTTTGAAACGTATACCCATTTTTGAATCGTTTGTGGACGGTGCAGCTTCATTGTAGATCCAGATCTGTTGCAGGTATATAGAAGAGGGTTTATCAAAGTTTGTTTTTGTATTTTATACTGCTAGATCCCTCCATAAGATTTTTTAATGTTTTCCTTTTTTATGTTTTGTAGGTTGGACTGACTTATTATGACCTTTTTTTGGGTTTCTTCACACCAGTAATGGTTAGGGTTGGAAACTCATTTTATGTTTTTTAATGTTTTCATCTTCATATGAAGTTTAAAATTTTATGCTATTACTATTTGTTCATATTATCATGATACAGCTGAATATATTTGTGCCAGACTGAATCTTTTCTAACTAATTGGTGAATCTTTTCTAACTTTAGAAAGCGCTTTTAAAAAGTGCTGCTAAAGGCCTTACGTAGGTCACACGTTAGAAAGCGCTTTCTGCAAGCGCTGCTATAGGCAATTAAAAAGAAAGTGCTTTCATAGAAAAAGTGCTGCTAAAGCTAATACTTAAGAAAGCGCTTTCCAAAAGCGCTGTCTTATGTTATTATTTAATAAATATATATTAAAAAACTTTTCATTGTTTCAGAAGCCCTAATCATTTCTTTTATTTCTTCCTCTCTCTCGCGACTTCTTCCTCCGTCGTTTTTCCCCCTCTCTCGCGACTTCTCCCTCCGCACTGTTCGTCTTCTCCGGCCGACGTTCCTTTGTCCGTCTTCTCCGACCGACACTGTTCATATGTTCGTATCTCCATCTTCTCCTGTCGGCACTGTTCATCATCTTCTCTTGAGGGTTTATTCTTGAGCGTCTTGTTTTGTTTTTGTTTTGTTTTTAGTTTGAATGTAGTTTGACTGATCCCCCTTTCCTCTAGAAAAGGTGTGCAAAAACAGGTTAGTTTGAATGTTGTTTGAATTGATTTTGAAATTGTTGTTGCAGATTAGTTTTGATTTTGAAATTGTTGTTGTAGATTAGTTTTAACAAAACAAGTTTCAATGACATAGGAAGTTTCAACGACCTGCGCAATACTTTAACATGAGCACTTCCTCAAAAAACTCCGCGGCCAAGAAGGTGATCGAGAAAATGAAGAAGGACGGTCCAAATGTTGCAATATCTGCTGCATCATCAATTGGAGTAACCTTGTCCGGGAAGAAATCTGTAACAAAGATGAAATCCCTCACAAAAGACCGTGCTCCGAAACGTGATTTTGGTACAAATGTTGATGAGGACTGGGATGAAGACTGGTTCAATTTTCTTCATTCAGGAGGCTGGAGAGAGAGCGATTAGCTTCTAGAGGGGAAGCTATATTTTGTTTTTGTTTTTATTGTCCCGTTATATGGTTGTTTTGTGGTTGTTATTTTGTTGTTTTTTATTGTCTCTTTTTAATTGTATTGTACAATGTTTTGGCTCATCCGAGGCATTTTATATAATAAGTCATTTTTCCTCCTGCAAGGAATTACCCTTTTATGTACCAAGTGTTATTTTTTTTTCCTTTTTGTTTTCCGAGACTTTATATTAGCTCAATCACTCAGACGTACACAAGAAGCCCCACTTTAGAAAGCATAAAAGGCTAGAAAAAGCGCTGCTAAAGACCCACTTTAGAAAGCGCTTTTCAAGAAAAAGCGCTGCTAAAGGCCTACATTAGAAAGCGCTTTTCCAGAAAAAGCGCTGCTAAAGGCCTACATAAGGCAACACTTTTGCATAAAACAAAAGCGCTGTCTTTACCTATAGCAGCGCCACCTTAGGCTGCGCTTTTAAGCGTTGTTAAAAGCCAAAAAAAGCGCGGTTTTTTCCCTTCTGTGGCATAGTGAGTGCTAACAATACAGATCTACACCGTCCTGCCGTAAAGGAGATCGAAGCCAACATTCAAGATCAACCATTTCCAACCCTCTGAATTTCGAGTTATTTCATAAAATTAGAGTATCCATTTCTGATTCCTGAACAGAATAATACACACACACACACACACACACACACACACACACACATATATATATATATATATATATATATATATAATTTTTTTATTTTAAATCTAGTAAGTCGAACAATAATAAATGAAATTCATCTTATTTGTTTTACTAGAATAATTTCAAACTCCAATTTAACACTCATAAATTAAATTAAATATAATTCTTTGTCCATGAGTTTAGGTTGAGTACCAAGTACAAATAGTTTTTAAAATTATAATTTATTTTTAAATAGAATAAAAATCGATATATTATTGAATTAAAGTATTTGATTGACTGAGATTATATGTACCTAATTAAATTCAAGCCAAAAAGTAAACTCTTATATTTTTGTCATCTAATCTTACTATATAAGAAACTTTGAGGCTCTGGAAATGCCTCATTTGCCCTTCCCTCTAAGTCTGCCACCTCACTAAAATGAGGGTAATTTTAGTCTAAAATTTATTTTTTCTAACTTGTGATGTCATATATTTAAATTCCAACTACATGGTTATTACATTGTGCCTTTGTTTGTTAAGTTTGATCCAAATGATGATGTCACATGCTATTTTGGTTACAAATAAACCAATTCAATACAATTTTTCTGCTTTTCCCTACTCTGAATGTCTGATACACGTCCATCACTTTTCTACTTTACTATTTTCTTCTTTCTCTCTCTCTCTCTCTCGATGCTCATCTCAGTGTTCCTCTTCTTCGAACTTCTCTATTTCTCTTCTTTCTTCATGTTCGTTTTTTATGGTGTATGGTTTAACAGCAATGGTATACCTGTGTTGGAGGCAACGCATTTTCGGCGGCGAGGGTGGTGGTGGTTGGATTCGGAATAGCTGATGAGTTTTACCGACATCGTAGCTTCAAACTTGTCTTTTCTCTTCTGAAAGTTGTTGCTTCTTTTCGTTCCGTTGTTGGAAGTTATGGCCATTTTTGAAACGTATACCCATTTTTGAATCGTTTATGGACGGTGCAGCTTCATTGTAGATCCAGATCTGTTGCAGGTATATAGAAGAGGGTTTATCAAAGTTTGTTTTTGTATTTTATACTGCTAGATCCCTCCATAAGATTTTTTAATGTTTTCCTTTTTTATGTTTTGTAGGTTGGACTGACTTGTTATGACGTTTTTTGGGTTTCTTCACACCAGTAATGGTTAGGGTTGGAAACTCATTTTATGTTTTTTAATGTTTTCATCTTCATATGAAGTTTAAAATTTTATGTTATTACTATTTGTTCATATTATCATGATACAGCTGAATATATTTGTGCCGGACTGAATCTTTTCTAACTAATTGGTGAAAAATTCAAATTTGGAGTTATGAAGAATTTCAAATGTTCAAAGAAAATCAATACCAAAGATGGATTTATGAAGATTTTCAAATGTTCAAAGAAAATCAATACCAAAGATGGAGTTATGAGGAATTTCAAATGCGCAAAAGAAAATCAATGCTTCAGATTGTCGTCCTAATATATATAAGGTAACATTTTCATTTTTCCATACCTTTAAACCTTTGTTGTTGATCACCGTGTCATTATATGGATTTGCAGCCATTAGGTTACGAATATTCACCGAATTGGACCAAAAGAATGCTCAAAGAATGCAACACTTTTTAGAACAATCTGTCAGGTTACTTTTGCAAAATTGCTTGTAATATTAAACTTAATACTATATTTCCATTTTTAAAGTATTGATTCTTTTCAAAATAGGTTGTAGGTTGTAATTATTGGAGCAGAACGGACTCCTTACCACGGTGGTCTTTTCTTTATCGATCTTTATGGAAATGAAATTTAGGTCAGTACTGAATATGAGCCTTTATCAATGTTTGATCTGTAGTGTTTGCAAAATCTGTTGATTTCTCTCATTGTCGATGTTTGAGTGCAGGTTGGGGCTGCAAGCAGAGTCTACAGGATTCAGGGTTCATTAAACATGGTTGGTGCTGTTAAAGCTGCTATTGAGGCTTCTGCTTTATTCATTCAACAAAAGGTATTATTTCTTATCATGTTGCGTATAATCGGAGGCTTCTGCATTATGCCTTCCAATTTGTACATTTTTTATACGTTGAGGATTTAAATCGATCATCTGTATTATTTCGTCTCAAAGTATCATTGAGGTTATGTTTTTGTAATTATGATAGGTCCTGGGGTAATTGTGTTATTTGATTTGATTAGTTCATGTATATCACTATTTAGAAGTGTTTTGGCTATGACAAAATTTTTGTGCATAGTTTCTATTTCATGAAAATCCAATCGAATTTGGTATGGACCTTTGGTTCTGTGATAGCATGAACTATTGAAGAGGCATGGTTTGATTCAGCTATAGTGTTTGAGCAGGTCCTTAGTATCATTTTTATTCCACTGGTCCAATATATTATTTTTGAGGAATGTGATTCAAATACGTGTTTCTTTAAATTTGGTAGTGTTTCTAAAATCTGTTGATCCATCTCATTATCGTTATTTGAGTGCAGGTTGGGGCTGGAAGCAGAGTCTAAAGGATTCAGGGTTCATGATATATGGTTGGTGCTGTTACAGTTGCTATCGAGGCTTCTGCTTTATTCATTCAACCTAAGGTATTGTTTCTTATCATGTTGCGTATAACAGAGTTGTTCTTTATGGTACTGGACATGAACATAACGTTGGACTCTGTAAATCATAATTTGGTCCTTCAACTAGCAGGTTCTACGGGCTACAGGCAATAGTTTACTCAAGTAAAATAACATCGTGCAAGAATAGACTTTCATTCTGGTTTTAAGTGCTTATCTTGTTGTAGTTTCATTATTTTTATAATCAAACAATTAAAAATCATTAAATGGTCCTTAACTTTTACTTGTCTCAAATTTACAGACACAACTAAGGGCTTGACCAAAGAATATATTGAATCCAAAATCTTGAAGCCACATGAGAAACTACCTTTTGATGTGAATGCATTATAGTTTATAACCTTTTTTATTACTACCGTTTTCTAACTTATGTTTTGCAGTTTTGGACCACGGTTCAGACATTACCAAATATTATTGACTCATTCAGATATTGATCAGAAAATCTAAATCTCTCATTCTCATCAAGCAAGGAGCTGAGTCGGTAAGTTTCAATGACCTTTCTAACTGTTGAATACATTTACATATGCCTGTTATGGAAATTGTTTTTTAGTTTCTCTGCTGGATAATATATTTTTCATTAAATTGCTCCTATGTATCTTTTTTTAGGAAGCAAAACATTTCATCTTTGTTTAATGCTGCGAAATCACCTGAAGAAACAGGAAGCGAAACCATTCTAAAGGGATGTGACTAAACTAAACCATCCAGCTATACATTTTGTTTCAATCACGGTTACTTTGTTTTTGCATTTAGATTACATTAAGCTTTCAAATCTGTTAATTTGAGTATTCTTATGTTTTTAACTCAACAGTCATACTATATTTGTCAAATTGTTTATCTAAACAGATCACATTTGTTATTTATATCTCATCTTACGTTACAAATTAATTGGGAAGTGGATACTTTTGATTTCATTTAATGACCAATAATTCTATACACTGTATTAGCAACTACATGGTACACTTAACAATCATGCCTCATTATTAATTTGCCACTTAATATTCCTCCTTTACATTTTCTAAAGTATTAACTCATTTCCATTTCCAATGTAGGGGGAAGGTTGAGAGTCAGAACCCTCACTATATATTCATGCCTCCTTTTTCAAAATAACACACCAAAGTTCAAGAAGACAGCAAAATTTCTATGGCATCCAACCACAATATCAATGCACCAGACCATACTGATGTCCAGACACCGCCAGCAGAGCCTACTGATGTCCAGACACTGCCTCACCATCAACCTTTACCCCATTTGCAACTACCAGACGGTAGCGATCAGTGTGTCGACGACCAACCAGCTCTACAGGTTTGGCCTTTACAAATTCTGCAAGTTTTGTTCATCAACATCTCTTTCTCTGCATTTTTTTTATCAATAAGTCTTTCTGTACATAACATGAACAGACCCAACAAGATATCCAACCTTCAGTCCAGAATGAACCCCTTCCTGACAACCAAACACCTTCGGATGTCCAACCACCTACGAATTTCCACCCCGCTGAACCCGACCAACATCCTCCCCAGTTTCAACCACTTCTGCAGGTGTGACCAGTAAAGATTTCTTCTCACTAAGCGTTAATGTATTATGTTGATGTTAGCCGACGGTCCATTATTTTTTGAATGTTTACAATTTTGATAAGCTGCTTTTCTTCTTAAGGTACATGCCCCTCGTGCGGTACGTAACAGAGGAAAGATGAAAAGAAAAACAAAAGCATCCAGATATCTGAGGAAATGTACATTTGATGATTCTAATGAAACCGAAGAACGCAGCTACAAACCGGTTGATTCTGACGATGACGATGAGCGGGACTATACGTGGGAGAACTCTATGTCTAGCTGGAGATTTAGAGATTCTGATTAAGTTTGCAACTTATTTTTCAATTTCTTTGATTTAATTTTCTATCAATTTTGTGTTTGCACTGTGATTTTCTATCAATTATGCTGTTTAAAAAAGACCTGTTTTTTATGAACTTTAACAGCCATGGATGATTGTTTTGTACATGATTGCCTTTGTCATTGGTTTTGTATTTTTTCTACTTCGGTGGTGAAATAGTGGCACATCTGAGCTCTATTTTTTTAATATTTGTTTCATCTTTTGTCAAGGCAAATTATTCTATTGACACAACAACAATAGCCCCACACAATAATATGTGTTATGTATGTACAAAGATTATATTTATTTTAACGTTAAACATTACTATACCATATCTTACTATTTAGATTTTATATTAACTATAAATCTTCTTTTTTTATTTTTTTTATACAACTTTAACTATAAAGCTGTATATGTTCTATAATTATTATATATTAATTTAAAAGTTACCCTGATTACAAATTCTTTTTAAATATTAAACTTTATTCTGTAATCTCCTATAAAACTGATGAGAATTCCGCGGTCCTACAAATAATAAATTTGGTTGGTAAAACAATTTTGTTTTTCTGATTTACATTTTTATTTCATTTTAAAATAATTAAATTGTTGAGTAAAATATATTTATATACAGATGAAAATTTAAAACCATTTAAATTTTCTCTTTTATAAATAATACACTAACTTTATTAGTCAATTTTGTATTTTTTGTATTTCATTTTTCTTATTATATTTTTATTTTCCTTTTCCGTTCAGTCTGTTAAGTTTGTAGTATATGATGAGTACAACTTTTTTTTAGAACCCAACTCTTAACGATACATTCATTTGAATCTTAGAAAACACCATGATTTAGAACAGGACAAAACTTTTCAAAAACTTTTAAATTTATATTTTATTACAAATTCGACTTTCTTTTATAATTATATATTTTATTAAAAATTTGACTTTCTTTTATAAATAATTACTAATTTTCGTAAATTATTTTTGCTTTTCTTATTAACATTTTAATTATATTTTAAAAACACAAGCGTCCGTACCACACAAATATCGTGCGAAGGACCGAGCCACACTTGTACCGTATGAGCGCACGGGTAACCAGACCTAAATAACTGTGAACGCACGGATAACACACCGGTACCGTGTGAACGCACGGATAAAATACAAATACCGTATGAACGCACGGATATCTAGACCAAATGCACGGGTAACACATCAGTACCATGTGGTAATGCACGGGTTCCCAGGCCAAACTTTTTGTGAACGCACGGGTAGTACACAAGTACCGTGTAAACGCATTGATATCTAATATTGTTTTTTTGAAATTATTTTTAATTTAACATACAATTTTTTTAAAGATAATATATGAATAATTGAAATATATATTATTCATGTCTTTCTTTTAAAAATTGGAAATTTGATACATTTTTATTTTTATTTTCAAAATATGTCTTTCATTTAAATATTTATCTTTGATTCACTTATATTTTTATCTTTTACTAATTGATGTTATTTTTTTTTAAAATTAAATTTAAATATTTTCTATTTATTATTTGAATTTCATAATCTAAATAGTGACAATTCCGCAGCCCACTACTCTTTTTACAATTTATAGTAAATATTTTATTTTCTTTCGTGCTTTTTTATTTTTCTTAATGGCTTCATATACCTAATATCTTTTATCTTCATAATTTGAATTTTTTTCTGTCTAACCTTTTGTGACTTATCAATATTTGATATTACATTTTTTTATTAACACAATCCTTTAAAAATTGTGAATTTAAAATTTTCTCTGTCAAAATATATTTGTCCAAATTCAAAGGTCCGCAGCGGAACCCGTACGGACGCACGGATATCCCACTAGTTCTATATAAAAGTGAGACATCCGATATAGGAAATCAAAGAAGATATGGCGAATCAAAATATGTCGGCTGCTAAAAATATATATAATCAATCATTTGCGAAAGTTTTTTTTTAATTAAATTAAAAGTATATATATATATATATATATATATATATATATATATATATATATATATATATATATATATATATATATATATATATATATAATTGTTTTTTAAAAATTAAATTAAAAATAATTTTTATTCTTTTATTTTTAAAAAAATGTTTATTTTTTAAATTCATTTAATAATTAATGTATCTGACCTATATTTTATTTATTTAATGGATTTAAAAAACAAGTTTTTTTTAATATAAATCAAACCAGAAAATGAGAGTATATCATATGCAAACGAAGTAATATTTGACCACATTTTGGTGTTGAATACTACCTAGGTTTTTATTATAAATTGTTTTAGGAAAATATTTATATTTTAATATAAATCGTTTTATAATAATGAATCATTAATATATTTTTTATTATATTTTTAAATATTTATTATTCTCCCTTCTTTTAATCATGTAAATTTGTCATTACAATATTATTAATACACAACAATTTTATAAAACCTTTCATAATTTCTTTTTTATATATTATAATTATTAGGCTAAAATACAGTTTTGGTCCCCCTGTTTGTTAAAATTTACGGTTTTGGTCCCCCCATTTTGTTTTTTAACAGTTTTGGTCCCCTACTCCAATTTTGGCCAAAAAAAGTGATGAACAGTACCTGGTCCGTACATGAACAGTACATGTCCGTGCATGAATAGTACATGTCCGTACATGAATAGTGAGGGGTGGAGGACCAAAACTATTTAAAAATAAAATAGGGAGACCTAAACCGTGAATTTTGACAAACAGAAGGATCAAAACTGTATTTTAGCCTAATTATTACATTGTTGAATAAATGAATCATTGACGCAAACGTGTATCACACGGTTGAAAAAGACTCATGTAAACCACAAAATTACACGGTATATATAGTACAAGTTATTGGAAAACTTGGAGTACAATCATTGCTTTGAAATGGAACTTCCCTTATCTTGCATCGAACGTAGAGTTCAAAAGATAAAGAAAAACATATTCTCATCCAATTTTGATGTATATTCTTTTGTAAGTTCTTCAACTTATGATACAGCATGGTTAGCAATGATACCTGATTCAAAATATCCTTCACAACCAATGTTCAAGCATTATTTAGAATGGTTGCAAAACAATCAAAAACCAGAAGGGTTTTGGGGAGATAGTGACAACATTGAATGTCTTCCAGCAACTATTGTTTCAATGGTTGCACTCAAAAAGTGGAACACTGGCACATTAATGGTAGAGAAAGGTAAATATATGTTTGTTTTTAATTTCAACATTTTATTGTTAGGACAATATTTATTCTTTTTTGGCATGAAAGTTACCATTTTTTATTTTTTTTTATCAAATAATCTAGGGACTGCAATTCATCTTTAAAAATGAATAAATTGAAATGTCACATATTCAAATCCGCGCCCTTATACTCGTTGTCTTATATTAACTATCAACTGAGTTAATTTAATGGAACGAAAGTTAAAAACTCATCTCTAAAATTTTATATGAACTGTAATACAATTAAATAAATTAAATAAATTTTATAAAAATGTGATTAAACTCTTTTTTGATATTTAATATGACAACTTAGAGAATTTTGTTATATATAATATTATATTTTAATTTTAATTTATAATAATAAATTTTGAATTTAATTAAAATACACCGACGGTGTAAATAAATTTTATATTGTTAATCAATCACAACGATTGATTAGTTTAGAATATTTGACTTTTATTTTAACTTCTTTTAAAATAATACAATTGAATGATTATTGGAGCCGTCTTAAATTTTTTGAGGTCTTGTGTAAATTAATCACAATTTAAAAAAGACATAACAAAAAGAGATCTTGTTTATTCACGATTTAACTTGACAAATATTTTATGAAATTTTATTTAACTATAGTTTAATCCTAGAAAATTTGAGGCCTATGTAGATTAATTACAATTTAAAAATGAAAAAAATAAATAGAGGTTTAATTTAATCACGATTTAATTTGACAAATATTTAATGAAGTCTCATTTAACTATAGTTTAATCCTGACAAATTTAAGGTTTTTGTATAATAACTTGTCTTATACTCCCTCAAAACGGTTCTCATGATTATGCTATATTAATAGTGTAAACGTTTTACTTTAAACTCATATATTTAAACATGTGATAAACTGTAAGTTAATAAGGTTAAATTATTCAATAAAAATAAAAATTATAAATTAATTTAAAATAAAAAGTCCAATATATTAAAAGTAGTAAATAAAAAATATTATTTATATTTACTTAATTAGATGGGTATGGTAGTCTTAGTTATTTTTGTATAGTATGTAGTTCATTTTTATTAGTTAAATAGATTTTTTTGTTTTAAAACTTAGAACTCATTCGGGTGGTTTCATGTTTTCTGTCTTAAAGTTTTCAAAAATTAAACTTTTGTTTTGAATTTTATAATTTTATAGGCTAGCACCACTTACTATTTTAAAATTAAGTAAAAAAATCAACACTATTTTTGTTAAACATTTATGATCTTAACAATAACATTTAAATTGTGCGTCCAAAAGTTAGTCCAAAGACTAAAGATATGATCCGTAACTGGATAGGTTTAATGATTGTAATTCCAAAATTCATGTATTATCGGTGGAAGATTTCTACTTGGCTGTTTGGATTAGAAATTCTGACTTGTAATACCATTCTAGTTTTTAAGTTCTCAAAATTTAAGAATGTCCAAATCTTTGTTGATTTAATTATTAGTAATTTCTTTATTATGTGGATGGAAAATGGCCTCACATATTACTCACATATTATCTTTCACAATACTTATACTCTTTGTTTGTTATCTAATGAATGAGGTATTTATAAAAAAAAAACAATAACATTTAAATTGAGAAATCAAAACCTCACATCTACTTTGAACGAACACTTAAATTTTTATATTTAAAAAAAAAAATTGAGATATTTGATCTCAAATGAATTTTGAGTTAGACTACTAACGGAATTTGAATTTGACCATTTTTCATCTTTTATTTTAAAATCTCTATGCGAGAATTAAAATAGTAAATGAGTTTCAATAATTTAATAATAAACTTCACCTATAGTCTTATTTTTTGAGCTCTATCTTAAATAAACATTTCACAAAAGATATATAACTAACAAAGTCAAACTCATTAGTGTGATATCTTAATATCTTATAACATGTGTACATGTTATTATTTTAGTAAATAATATTATAATAAACTTTGATTAAAATACTTTTCCATTAACTTGTCACATCAAATATAATAATAATTGCAAATACAAATTCATATGTCCTGACTGATTATGATTGCTTACGAAATAAATAGATTAAATTACATTAATAAATAACATTATAAAAATAATAAATTACATAATATATTATATTAATAAAAAATAAATAAGTATACATGAATATATATGCGGTTCGATTCAATTTGAATTGATTTTGAAAATATCTTTTGAAATTCGATCTGAATCGATCTTTTTTTTTTCAAATTTTATAGATCAGTTTCAAGATTTTATTTAAATTGATTTAGGTTTGAACATCCCTATTTAAACTATTTTTTTACACAATAATTTGAGTTATTAATATAGTTAGGATATGATATTTGAAATTTGTAGGAAGGTCATTTATTGATGCAAATATTGATAAGCTGTTGAATGAAGTGAAAGAAGATTGTCCTCGCTCTACCTTGCCATTATTCTTCCTGCAATGTTTGAACTTGCTGATATCGTCGGTTTAGATTCACTCTTCCCACAATCATCCAGGGACACTATGTCCTATATTATCAACCGTCGCAAAACAATTCTTAACAAAAATAAGGAGAGAGATGTTGGTGATTTTCATTGTTACCCTCCATTACTGGCCTATCTTGAAGCTCTGCCTTCAACATATGTTGATGAAAAAGATATATGTAAAAATTTGAGTGAAGACGGTTCATTGTTCCAATCTCCCTCTGCCACCGCAAAAGCATTCATGGATTATGGAAACAAAAAATGTCTCACATATTTACGGTCCTTGTCACAAAGATGCCCAAAAGCAGTTCCACAATCATATCCCATGGATGAGGACCATATAATTCTCTGCATTGCTAACCAATTACATAGGTTCGGATTGGGACAGTATTTTGTGGGGGAGATTAAAAGACTTTTGTCACGAGTTTATAGGTATGACTCATGTGAATAAGCATCATTTATAAAGTATCTTTTTATTATAAAATTTATCTTGTTTGGTATTTAAATGTAGGAATTATAATAAGGAGTCAAGCGCATCGAATATGAATGATTTGCAGTTTCAGAAAGATACCATGGCTTTTGAGCTCCTGCGAACATATGGATTCAAAGTATCACCATGTATGAATCAATCATAAAATTATTTGATTCATTATAGTTACTCATAATCAATTTTAATATTAATTATGTCTTATGTTATGTAGTACGATTTTGTTGGTTTCTAAATCATGAAGAAATTAAAGCTGAGATTGAGAGAGAATATGAGCACTTCTCAAGTGCAATGCTTCATATTTTCAGAGCCTCAAACTTAACATTTTGTGGAGAATATGAACTCGAGGAAGCTAGGACTTTTTCTAGAAAAATACTTGAGAAAATTGTTTTAACAGGAAAAGGACGCTTATTGCAACAGGTTAAATTATCTAAACTTCAATTTTTTGTATGTTATTATGAAAACCTAATATTAAGTTAAAGTCCTTCATGATTTTGCGTTTCAGATAGAGCACGAGTTGAGTTTTTCATGGTTTGCTCGCTTGGATCATTTAGAGCACAGAGGGTGGATAGAAGAAACAGAAGCTAATGTTTTATGGAAAGGAAAGACATCTTATAACAGGTACTCACATGATGCATATATGGATTTCGATTATATTACTAATTATATGAATGCAAGATATTCGACGACATTTAATATAAATCCGTTCGTACATATTACAAGTTTGTTCAACTTATTTATTCCCATTTTTTCAGGGTATCATGCCTCTATAACGATGAATTTTTAGAACTTGCCACTCTAAACTTTGAGTTTAAGCAATTTCTATACAAAAATGAACTTAATGAACTTAAGAGGTATACTAAAATTTCTAATAATTACTTTTATCTGAATCTTATTCATAAGAATCTTAGTGGAAGATTACATTTGATTTTGATATGTAGGTGGGTTGAAAAGTGTGGTCTGAGTAATATGGGATTCGGCAGAGAAAAAAGCACTTATTGTTACTTTGCTGTTGCTGCAAGTTTAACATCCATCCCTCACGAATCTTACGTTCGAATGCTTATAGCTAAAACTGCAATTATAATCACAATTACTGATGATTTCTTTGACACTGTTGGTTCTCTCGATGAACTAGAAATCCTCACCGAAGCAGTTCAAAGGTACAAAATCAAAAGTTGTTTCAAAGAAATTATTTAGACCTCATTCATACTCACGATATATGTATCTGTGTAAATATTAGATGGGATACCAGAGGCCTAAGCAGTCACAACAAAGTTATATTTGATGCACTTGATGATCTTGTGAGTGAGGCTTCTAGAAAATATCTCCAACAAGAAGGAACATCTGAAGATATCTCAGTAAGCTTAAAAGATCTAGTATGTGTTGCAAAATATATATGGTTTTCAATATATTATAATCATCAACTTTATAGCTATAATAACATTATGAAATGAATTTTTTTGTGTGAAGTGGTATGAAGTTTTTTTGTCATGGCTCATAGAAGCAAAGTGGAGCAGAAATGGACACAAACCATCCATTGATTGTTACCTCAAAACAGGCATGACTTCAGTTGGTGCACATCTCATGGTGCTTTCATCTTCATATTTTATGAAACCAACCAAGAAACTTAGGCTAACACCATATGAACCATTAACAAAACTATTAATGGTCATTTCTCGTTTATTAAATGACATCGAGAGTTATCAGGTATTTAACTAAGTTAATAAGAAAAAAGATAACTAATTGTAGTTTTGATATCTTAGTTTTTATTCATCCTTCATATTATTTTAACTCAGAATTTTTTCATGTGATTTTGCAGAGGGAAAAGGAAGAAGGGAAATTGAATTATGTTTTGGTAAACATGATGGAGAATCGTGAATTTGAAATTGAAGACTCAATTGCTTTTGTGAGAGAAATTGTTGAGAAAAAGAAGAAAGAGTTTCTTGAACTTGTTCTAATTGATGGATTAAGTGATTTTTCTGAGCTTAACAAACAACTTCATTTATCATGCTTAAAAGTTTTTCAGATGTTTTACAACTCTAACAACAATTTTGATTCTAATACAAATTTGGTGGAGGATATAAACAAAGCAATATATCTTCCTTTGAGTAAAACTTCAAAGTGTCTTTCAACTCAAACATTACCAAAGAAGAAACATATTGTATCAAGACCTCATATGAATTTCCCATTCAAACATTATAGTATGATAAATTTCAGCGGAATGAGATTAATGACACCTAAAATTGGGATTGGATTCATTTAAATCAAACAAAAGGATAGGGAATGATACATATAAACATAGAAAGTTTATACCATTTGTATATATCTATAGCTACAAATTAATGTTGTGTTTGTTTTGCATATAGTAAATGTTAGAAGAAATTGATCACTTCAAATATTGAGTATCTTGAAATTGTAATAATTATGCATGTATTGTTCAGTTTGTACATAATAGAATTGGATATAAATAGCCTACGGAGTACAAGTATCTCAAAAAACTAATTAAATTCTAATAACTCAAATTAACTCCTATTTACAAGAAGAAAAATATTCTATATGACTGTGTAAATAAGTATAAATATATTCATATAATACAACTATACAATTTTAATTGTTGTTCCTTATTAATGGATGCATAAGTGTGCTTTAATGGTTGCAGATCAACAACTAACAGATTAGAAATAAACATTCCCCTTCAAGTTTGGTCATATATGTCTAACATACCTAACTTGAATCTTAAGTTTTCATAGTTGGCTCTAGGAAGTGCCATGGTCAAGAAAAATTAATCTATTGTCACTCTTTTCCTTGATGAAATGTTTATCAATTTCTACATGCTTTGTCCTGTTGTGTTGCACATGATTTTTAGCAACGCTTATGATAGCTTTGTTGCCACATAATAGACTTAATTCATGGTAAGTATGAACTTGTAGTTCCGCAAGCATCCTTTGGAGCCATATCCCTTCGCAAATCCCATTAGCCATTGACCTAAATTCTGCTTCATCATTGCTTCTTGCAACCATAGATTGTTTCTTGCTTCTCCATGTCACTAATTTGCCCCATACTAATGAGCAATACCTACTAGTTAATCTTCTATCAGTTATCGAGCCAGCCCAATCTGCATCCGTGAATATTTCTATTTTCCCGCTTGTGTCCTTTTTGAAATGCAGCCCCTTTTCTGGTGCCTTTTTGAGATACTACAGAATACGGTTAACTACTTTCAAGTGAGTCTCTTTGGGATCATTCATGTAGTGGCTAACTATGCTGACAGGAAAACCAATATCTGCCTATGTATGAGTTAGGTAGATAAGTCTCCCAAAAAGTCTTTGATACATCTCTTTACCAGTCTGTTGGCCAACATCCTAACATCCCTGTTTCTTGAAGTAAGTCAAGATTATATTTCCTTCGAGACAAATAAATTCAAAAATTTGATTGTGCCACTTCCATTCCAAGAAAATATTGTAACTGACCAAGTTCTTTAACTTCAAATTTCTTAGCTAGTAACAATTTAACCCTTCAATTCCAGTATATTAATTACCCGTAATAATAATGTCGTCTACGTAAACAATGATTATGGTTACCATGCCTTCCTCTAAATGCTTTAATAACATTGTATGGCCTGTTTGGCATTGAGAGAAACCATGCATCCTCACCATCCTTGCTAAAAACACTAAAATGGCTGACTTCCTTGTTTCATGTCAAGGAGAGTTAAAAATGGTTGGTTAAAGTGTCTGATGTGTATATTTTTTGGTCAGCTTCCATGTTTCCTCAAAGTCCCCCTATTTATATTTTTCATTCCTCTTTCTTCCCCTTTCCTTCATCAATCCCTCTCCAATAACGTTAGACGTCACATATAATGTCAGCGCAACACATGCCTCTTCAATAATTGTAACTCCCTAGTCATAAGGTATCGCTCCATAACCGTTTCTTGTGACCCTCCACGTGGTATCCTAGCATGGTCATCGGACCCGGTTTAGTGTGATTGAGATGGATCTTGGTGTCATATCCTAATTTTTAACCCTAAGATCCCACATATCATTTACATTTTACCACAAACAAGATCATATGCTTGGTTCTTCCCTCCCTCTTATCCTTTGGGGTTTGCCCTTGCAGAGGTCGCCAAGCACTCTTTTGTGTATGTTTATATTTATGTTTATATGCTTATTGTTTATCTAACCACTAATCAAATGAAAAAAATATGTCTTGTTTTTTTAAGCTTTGTGCAAGGTTGAGCATTTCATTAAGAGCACAATGCTTGGTTCCTCAGCTAGGGTTGTGTTCTCTCAGGGAAAGTGTGATTACCCATTGATTTTCAAGAGATTTCCTCTCAAGACATGGCTTTTAATATCAAGATTTATGGTCATTAAACATCTCAATATCATTTGGAACAAGAATACCTCAAGGTTGTGTAGCTTGTTTTTGTCATACACTAAATTTTGACCACAAGATTTCCCATCATTGTGTAAAACATAACCACAATATGGATGTACCTTCATGCCTCATCAATCCTCTCAAAGATTGTTGAGCATTCAACTCAACCAAGAATTAGGGTTTTGGACTCTCTCAGAGTACTCAGACAAAGGATCAATCAAGACTGTAGAGTTTCCTGAGATTGATGATAGTGGAGAGTTGATGTTCTTGTCTGCAAAGCAAGTAGACGAACTTGTGGAAGACGAAGCTTTGGTGTTTGCAATGTTTGCATCATTGCAAATTAATCGTGAAGTTGCGAGTGTGGAGTTGCCGGTTGTCTGTGAATTTCCAGATGTGTTTCCATATGACATTAGTGATTTGCCTCCAGAGCGTGAAGTAGAGTTTGCAGTGGACTTAATACCAGGTACGAGTCCAGTGTTGATGGCTCCTTATCGGATGTCAGCTTCTGAGTTAAGTGAATTGAAGAAACAGTTGGAAGGATTGCTTGAGGAGAGGTTTGTTTGACCAAGTGTTTCTCCGTGGGGTGCTCCTGTGTTGTTAGTGAAGAAGAAAGATGGAAGTATGAGGTTGTGCATTGATTATCGGCAGTTGAATAAAGTGATGATCAAGAATAAGTATCCACTTCCGAGAATCGACGATTTGGTGGATCAGCTAGTAGGTGCTTGTGTGTTTAGCAAGATTGATTTGAGGTCTGGTTATCATCAGATTCGAGTGAAGCCTGATGATATTCTGAATACGGCTTTCAAAACGAGATATGGACACTATGAATACACTGTGATGTCGTTTAGTGTATCTAATGCACCTGGTGTGTTCATGGAGTATATGAATCGGATCTTCCATGAGTATTTGGATAAGTTTGTGGTGGTGTTTATCGATGATATCTTAATATATTCTCGATCTGAAGAAGAACATGCCGAGCATTTGAGGACTGTGTTGCAAGTGTTGAAAGAGAAGAAGTTGTATGCATAGTTGTCGAAGTGTGAGTTCTGGTTGAAGGAAGTGAGTTTCCTTGGCCATGTGATTTCAAGTGGTGGTGTTGCTGTTGATCCTTCTAAGATTGACGCGGTATTACAGTGGGAGACTTCGAAGTCTGCTACTGAGATACGAAGTTTTCTGGGATTAGCGGGGTACTACCGCAAGTTTATTGAAGGCTTTTCTAAGTTAGCATTACCTCTGACTCAGTTGACTCGAAAGGGTCAAACTTTTGTGTGGGATGTAGCTTGTGAAGAGAGTTTTGTGGAGTTGAAGAAGAGGTTGACTACTGCACCAGGGCTGATTTTGCCTAATCCAAGTGAATCTTTTGTGGTGTATTATGATGCATCGAAGATGGGTCTTGGTGGAGTGTTGATGCAGAATGGACAAGTCGTTGCCTATGCTTCGATACAATTGCAAGTTCACGAGAGGAATTATCCTACGCATGACTTGGAATTGGCCGCGGTGGTGTTTGTGTTGAAAATTTGGAGACATTATCTGTTTGGCTCTAAATTTGAAGTGTTCAGTGATCATAAAAGTCTGAAGTACTTATTTAATCAGAAGGAATTGAATATGAGGCAGAGAAGGTGGTTAGAACTGTTGAAGGATTTCGATTTTGATTTGAGTTATCATCCGGGCAAAGTAAATGTAGTGGTCGATGCGTTGAGCAGAAAGTCATTGCATATGTCGATGCTTATGGTGAAAGAGTTGGAACTAATTGAGCAATTCAGAGATTTGAGTTTGGTATGTGAAGCGACTCCTGACAGTGTGAAATTGGGAATGTTGAAGTTGACTAGTTGTATTCTGGAAGAAATCAGAGTGGGACAGCAATCTGATTTAAAGTTGGTTGACCAATTGACTTTGATTAACCAAGGTAACGGAGGTGACTTCCAGATTGACGAGGATGGTGTGATGAGGTTTCGAGATAGGGTGTGTGTTCCAGATGTCCCAGATATTAAGAAGAGCATTCTTGAAGAAGGACATCGAAGTAGGTTGAGTATTCATCCCGGTGCTACGAAGATGTACCAAGATTTGAAAAAGTTGTTTTGGTGGCCAAGTATGAAGAAAGAGGTGGCAGAGTTTGTTTATGCTTGTTTGACTTGTCAGAAGTCGAAGGCTGAGCATCAGAAGCCTTTAGGTATGATGCAGCCGTTGAGGATTCCAGAATGGAAATGGGATAGTATTTCCATGGATTTTGTGGTGGGATTGCCGAAGACTACTAAGGGAAATTATTCAAGTTGGGTGATCGTGGATAGATTAACTAAGTCGGCTCATTTCTTACCGATGAAGATTCATTCCATACAGAAGCTAGCCGAGATGTATATTGAGGAGATTGTGAAGTTACATGGGGTACCTTCGAGTATCGTGTTGGATAGAGATCCGAGGTTTACATCGAGGTTCTGGAAGAGTTTGCAAGATGCGTTGGGTACCAAGTTGAGGATGAGTTCTGCCTATCATCCGCGGACGGAAGGTCAGACCGAAAGGACGATCCAATCTTTAGAGGATTTGCTGAGGGCTTGCGTGTTGGATCATGGAGGATCATGGGATAGCCATTTACCGTTGATTGAGTTCACGTACAATAATAGTTTTCATGCTAGTATTGGAATGGCACCCTATGAAGCTTTGTATGGGAGGAGGTGTAGGACTCCGTTGTGTTGGTATGAATCGGGTGAAAGTGATGTACTCGAACCTGAAATTGTGCAAGAGACGACTGAGAAGATTAAGAAGATCCAAGAGAGGATGAAAGCTTCGCAAAGTCGTTAGAAGAGCTACCATGATAAGAGGAGGAAAGCACTTGAATTCCAAGAGGGAGATCACATGTTTTTGAGGGTGACGCCAGTGACTGGTGTGGGTTGAGCTTTGAAGTCTCGGAAGCTCACTCCACGTTTTGTTGGTCCGTATCAGATATCGCAGAGGATAAGAGAGGTAGCCTATCAAATTGCTTTACCGCCGCCACTTGCGAATTTGCATGAAGTGTTCCATGTGTCTCAGTTGAGGAAGTACATTCCGGATCCGTCGCATGTGATCCAGATGGATGATGTACAAGTGCGGGATAATCTGACGGTAGAAGCATTGCATGTGCGTGTCGACGGTCGAGAGATAAAGCAATTGCAGGGTAAAGACATAGCCTTGGTGAAGGTGTTGTGGGGTGGACCAGCTGGTGAAAGTTGGACTTGGGAACGGGAAGATCAGATGAGGGAGTCGTATCCGACTCTATTTCCTTGAGGTAATTTTCGAGGGCGAAAATTCTTTAAGTGGGGGAGAGTTGTAACACCCCAAATTTATGAGAAATATTGATTTAATTTATTTAAATATAATATTTGTGAATTTTCCGTGAATTTTGGTGGTTCGTGTCGATGTCGGTGTTTGGTGGAGTTTTGGTTATTTTAATTAAATAATAGTATATAATATGAATATATTAGTATTATTATTACTTTAAAATAATATTAGAGGAATTAAGGGCAAAATGGACAATTCAAGATAATTAGTGAGGGTATTATGGAGAAAGCCCATATTTGAGGCCCAAGAGTTAAATTAACCAAAAAGGAGGAATTGAGAGAATTAGGATTCATTTTGTAGAGATCGTGAAAATAAGAAGGAAAGAAGGAGAGCTCTGAGGAAAAGAGGAAAAGGCGAGGATTTTTGTGACGGTTTCCAAAGGCTCAAGAGAGAACACATCGGATCGACAATCTAAGGTATGAGGAGTAATTACCTTTCATTGTTTTCATTATAGGATTCGATTGATTAAAGTGGATTTTGGGGTTTTTGAGGGTTTATGGGTTTTGAGGTAAACTAATGATTTTAAGGGCATTTTTGTGAATCGATCAATAACGTGGAATTGAACCGCTAAAGTAGACCTTGGGGCTGATTTCCCCGTCGTTGTTGTAGTTTTAACCTTGTGGGAAGGATCTATGGAGTTTATATGAAGTTTGAGAGTTTGTGAAGGTTTAGGTGATTTTGAGTTGGAATAGTGAAATTAATGGACCTAATAGTTGTATGTTTTGTGTCCTTAATGGTTTTAATGCCTTAGGAATGTTGTAGGGATGTTTTTGGGTGAACTGAGGTTGAATTCGTAATGTAATGGGGGTCTGGTATGCTACTGATGCGTAGCAGCGATTCCCTGTAATCGCTAGTTCGCAAAGCGAACGAAACACTCGCAACGCGAATGTTCGCCTGGACTCGCAAAGCGAGTAGCGCAACGAATGCGCGATAAATGTGATAATTCTGGGTTGATTTCTGAGAAGTGGTGTCATGGGTTCGCACAGCGAATGTCCCAGCGAAGGGCTTCGCAAAGCGAATGAAGTGGCGAAGAGAGGCAGAATGGGGGCTTTGTTGGGATTCTGGGATTCGCTAGAGCTTCGCAAGGCGAAGTTCCCAACTAATGTGTTCGCACAGCGAACTGCTGCTGTTTTGTGAAATTTGTTTATGATGCTGTGATGTTCTGAGGTTTTGGTGTTGTGATATTTTGATGATTTACTATGATGTTATTGATGATATTGATGATGATGATTTATGATGTTTTGATGAATATATGATGACGTGATTAACATGACGTTTTGGTGAATGATGATGCACATAATGATAATTTTTAAGATGATGATTAATGATGTTGTGTATCATACACTCATATGCATACTCTGTGACGACGCTTCATTCCCATTGTGCGGATATGAGGTAATTATGATGTGCTCTGGTTCTGATTGCGGGATCAATCCTATTGACGGGGATCTTTGGAGGGTTGATGGCCTAGTGTCCATCTATTATGACGATTGGTACCACATGCATGAGTCTTGTTATGCATTGCATTTTATGTGGCATTGATGAATTTGTGATATGGTGTTTCCTGATGTTTTCCTTGATGATGACCTTGATGATTTCGTTTACGAAGTTAAAGCCATTTTATGTATATCTTGTTTTATAATGATTATTATGAATTGTGATTACTCACCCTGCCTGTTTGAATGTTGCCTCCACGTGGGTAACGTGCAGGTGATCAGGTTTAGTTGTGGATGCTTCGAGGACCTTGAAGTTTATTTGCTTTTGGTCGATTTAGAGGGTCTTGCTCTGATAGTGTAACATCGGGTTGGGGTCCTTTGAGTCGAACTATGTTTTTCCTTATTTTGTTGTCATTTGATGATATGGTTTTATATGTTGAAAACCTTTTTGGATTATTACGATGTTTGTTGAAAACCTTTTAATTGAGAATTTTGAGTTCCGCTGCCATGTGAAGGCTTTTGAGTTATTTTGAGGAAATCCCTGATTTATAGGGCAAGTGTATTATTTTGATTTAAATGAGAAATGTGCACCCTTTGAGGGAACTTTTATGTTTTACTCTGATAGTTGAGTTGTTTCTACTGCAACATTTGTGGGGGTAGAAAAGGGTGTTACATTCGACCCTATACGGATGTTGTATGCAGAGTTATTTCCACTTCTTCTGGCCAAGGGGCACGTTCAAACCAGGACTCCTCTTACAGTACCAAAAAATCTACCCTTTTGGTTTAAAGTAGATCAAATTTGCCCTTACCATCAAGGAGGATCAGGACATAACATTGAGAATTGCCTCAGCTTCAAGTCTGATGTACAGAAGCTCGTCAGAAATGGGGTTTTATCTTTCAAAGATACTAATCCAAATGTTCAGACGAACTCATCACCGCAACATGAGAAGACTACTATGAATTTGATAAAAGGAGAACCTGGCAGCATTTATCAAATTCACAATGTACGCTTACTGGGAGCCAACCTGGTAAAAATGCATTGCAGATAGAGCGGGTACAGCCTCGTGCCATCTCACAACTATCATCAGTGTGATATTTGTTCCAAGAACAATCAAGGATGTGCTATAGTACAAACAACTCTTCAAGAGCAAATAAATATGGGATGGATTCAGGATCACAAGATTTGTGAAGTAAACATGGCCTATGCACATCCCAACATTGTTCAGAACCATTACATTCGTGCAATGAACGTTAATCTAATGGCAATGCATTCGCGACAAAGTCAGTATTACAATTTACCACGACACGATTACAACGTTTGCCCGATTTGCTTAAAGGAAAATCATGGATGCTCTTTTGTACAAGAGGCCCTCCAACGTCAAATGGATCTCGGATGGATCCAAGATGACCATGAAAGGAATGATCATCAGGTTAACATGGTTCAAATCTTTGACATCCACTTAATGAATACCAGTCTAGTGGAATTGCATGCAAAGCAGGTTAGACTTGGTTTTCTGGCCTCGCACGATTATTAAGACTGCAAAGAATGCTCCGAAAATGATCAAGGGTGTGCACTTGTACAAAGGACTCTTAACATCTATTAGACCACTGGTGGTTTCCGATCTACCAGGATGAAGACACGCAACAAGTTAGCATAACTAATAGGAATCCTGGTAGACACCAAAGCTGTGATGTCCGCTTACTAGAAACAGATCTGGTAAGGATGCACTGCATACAAAGTGGATATGGTCGGGTACCACCTCACAATTATGAACGCCATGGAATATGCTCGGAAAATAACCAAGGATGTTATCTCGTACGAGCAGCTCTCCAACATCAGTTAGATCGAAAGGAAATTCAACCACGCTTAAATTCTGAATCAATTAACATGATACAAGATTGCCTCCCTGTTCAAAACAAGGACCATGGACTATTAGACAAAAGCATTGTCATAGTCTCCAATCATGGAATAACCAAAGATGTTTGCGCCATAATTCCTCTGCTCAATGAGTCAAAAATCTCTCTTAACAATAGGAAAATTCCAAACTTAGAGCTGATCGAGGTTGCCTACAATGGTCAAAAGGCCCAAAAAGCCTCTGTGGTCGTCTACTTACCAGGTCCAATACCATACAAGTCAGAAAAGGCTATCTCGTATAAGTATGGTGCGATGACCATAGAAAATGGAAAAGAAATTCCCTTACCATCTGTTGTGAACATTGCTGACATCAGTCGAGTTATCTGAAGTGGTCGAATCTTCAACAGAGAAGTTGAAGAACCTGCCAAAGAAAAGGAACCTCAAGTCAAAGTTCTTAACCAACAAATTTGTCAATCCAACAACGCGAAACCTATAAAGAACAACGATGAAATGCTAAAGCTCATCCAAAAAAGCGAGTGCAATATTGTGGATCAATTATTGAAAACTCTGTCTCGGATCTTTGTACTATCTCTCGTGGTTAGTTCAGAAACTCACAGAGAAGCTCTATAGAAATTCTTGGAACAAGCCTTTGTAGAACAAGATGTGACAGTAGGGCAATTTGACAGAATCATCTCCAACATACCTTCCTGCAACAATTTAGGGTTCAATGATGAAGAACTTCCAGAGGAAGGCAAGAACCATAATATGGCACTCAGTCAATTGTCAGGATGATGATTTAGCTAGTGTACTGGTAGACACAGGTTTATCCTTGAACGTCATGTCAAGGTCAACTTTGGTACGACTATCTTTTCAAGGTACTCCCATGAGAGGAAGTGATATCATCGTCAAAGCCTTTGACGGATCCAGAAAAATAGTTATCGGCGAAGTCGATTTTCCCATAACCATCGGTCCTCACACTTTCCAAGTCACTTTTCAGGTTATGGACATTCGAGCAGGATACAACTATTTATTAGGAAGACCTAGGATACACGAAGTCGGGACAGTCACTTTGACACTTCACCAGATTTTGATGTTTGTCAAGAACGACATATTAGTCATGGTATGCAGAGAACAAGCTTTAATCGTGAGCAACTTATCATCATTCTCCTGTGTAGATCCAGAGGAGGTTGCTGGAACTCAATTTCAAGCACTCTCGTTGAGCAAGGAGAATCACCAAGAAAAAGGAACATAGATTTCCTCAAATAAAGATGCTCTCAAAGTAATGGGGAGTGGTGACATAAAAGGAATCAGACAGATTATAATTCCTGCTAATAACAAAACAAGAAAGGGTCTTGGTTTTTTCGACATGTACCCAGACTACAAAGAAGGATGAAAGTTTTCGTCCCATTCAGGATTTCTTCCACAGTGGAGGCTTCCTCCACCCAGTATCTCTAGAAGCCCACACCATCGAGGAGAACAACTCTTCTGATACAGATGAGGAGTGGAAGTCCTATCTCAACAATGAAGGTTATATATCTCAAGGAGAAGCGTACGTGCCATTATGCTCTCAAAGTAAAGTCCTAGATATATACCAAGATCAGATGTTAGAATAATCTACGGAGATTATGATCTCAAAGGATGTCGTTGTTGGATGCAGAATAGGGCAAGCAGCAAAAATAGTTATTTTCGGAAAGAATTCCCTCCGGGATTTATGTCGTGTCCATAGAGATCGTTTCGAGGCAAAGAATGTCGTTCGATAGTCTCTCGCGTTTATGAGTTTGGATTAAAATAGTTTCAAACAAGAAAACATAAAAGTAAATATTAAAACATAAAACAAATTCATTCTTCAGCAAGACAAACTTATTCGACATGCACATAATCGACTCCTCACAAACTTAAACCTACCAACTAGTTATACTCCACCTACAATACTCCTCAATATCACCCAGCATCGCTCACAACAAAGGTTATGTCTAACGCAAAGTTGAGAGAACAACCATGTTACCCTCACCGACACTCTCGCACGTGACTCAAGGCATGGAGGCATTAATCTTCGACGCCTATTGAAGATTTTTAGCTCTTAAATCTATCTCTAGAGTCTAGAAACTAACAGATAATCATCCCTAATCGAAGTTTGATAGGATTATCTCTAACGCAACTCAAACCCCGCGCATAAAGCAAAAATCAGAGACAATCACCAATAGAGATTTGTAAAGCAAGTTTTATACAACGCAATGGGCGACAAATATACATGAGATCATAGTCAATACATATATAAGACCCAACAAAGAAGAAAAACACAAAGAAGAAGAGAAATGAACCAAACATCTCGCGGTTTGTCAGAGCCGATCGACGAGAAATCCACACTGATTCATCCGTATGCAAGCATCCATGTTATTTTCTAAGCTAATCTACTGAAAAATGAAGTTTGATGGAGTTGGAGCAAGAATCCCCAAAACCATAACCTAAAAAATGCTGAAAAATGACTAAAATAAGCAAAATAGGGTTTCCAGGTTCGCCCAGCGAACCCCCGTTCGCCTAGCGAACATAAACCGCCTTAGCTACCACCAAATCAGTGTTTTCAACGCTTCTAAGCACTTTTTATTCGCCCCGAGTTCGCTTTGCGAACTACCCAGCGAATGTGCTCGCCTCCAGTTCGCCTAGCGAACATGACAACCAACCAGAACTTGTTTTGATCATAACTTTGGAACCGTAACTCCGATTGACGCACGGTCGGAAGCGCTGGAAAGCTTATTCAATGCTATTTATGAATATGGAAAAATATCTTTACTTGAATACCTACACAAATTAGATAAAATCAATTAAACTCAATGATATTTACAAGAAAATGCAATATACACACGAAAACGTAAAGTACATGTATTTACACATAAAAGGCAAGAAGTTGTTTGGTTATACACCTTTGGAACTCCACTCTTCACCGATAAAGATGATATTTTGCTTTCCCGAATTAAGGAAAATTTCCCAGAGAAAGCCTCTTTACAAAAGACTCTTGGCAATACGGTAGTTTCTCTCCGAAATTTTTTGCTTTCAATGGAGTCATCAGCACCTCAAAATTGAATTACATCACATGGCGTCTCTCCAAAAAAAAAAGATAGAGGAGGTATGATGTAATTTCCCCAGCAAATGGCATCTCCAACAGAGAAGTTTGCACACCTCTAAAGTTCAGACCAATGGGTTTCCCCAGCATGTCGGGCATCAAATCATTTTCCATCAAATTGCATCTCCCCGATGAGAAGTTTGGTAAATACCATCGCAGACAACATTCCTTGTCAAAAAACGGATTTGACAAGAAGAAACTGAGACCAGTTCCATGGATGAAGACCAGGATCGAGGGAAGTTTATTTCAAAAAGAAACTAAGACCAGTTCCATGGCTGAAGACCATGATCGAAGGGAGGTTTATTTCAAAAGAAACTGAGACCAGTTCCATGGCTGAAGACCAGGATCGAGGGGAAGTTTATTTCAAAAAGAAACTAAGACTAGTTCCATGGCTTAAGACCAGGATCGAGGGGAACTTTATTTCCAAAGAAACTGAGACAAGTTCCATGGCTAAAGACCAGGATCGAGGGGAAGTTTATTTAAAAAAAAACTAAGACCAGTTCCCTGGCAGAAGACCAAGATCGAGGGGAAGTTTTACCCTTTTCTAAGTAGCCTTGCTTAGCAAAAGAAGATGGATGAGAAAACAGCTACCATTCATAACCATAGTCAAAATTTTAGGTATTTCAATATTTAATCCTCTTTTACCTTGAATGTCCGAACGTCTTCGGCATTCACACCTTCAGGTCCAAGAAGATTAAATAGGGGCATCTGCCATACCCTAAATTTTGACCACAAGATTTCCCATCATTGTGCAAAACATCACCACAATATGGATGTACCTTCATGCCTCATCAATCCTCTCAAAAATTGTTGAGCATTCACCTCAACCAAGAATTAGGGTTTTGGGCACTCTCAAAGTACTCAGACAAAGGATCAATTAAGAATGGACATGATCTTCAACTTTTCAAACCTCTCAAACATCCATAAAGGATCAAGAGGTCTTCCACATCAAGAATCAAGCATTAGAATGCAACACTTCAAGCTAATCAAGCCTCAAAAGCACCAGTGTCACCAAATTAGGGTTTTGGTAGACCAAGGCCTCCATAGGGAATATTTCATCTGGGCATGATCCATTACTTCAAAACATGATCCAAGAATCTCAAAGGGACCTCATGGATCCAATCATAAGTTCAAAATAGGCTCAGGGGATGCATTAATCAAAATCTTGAATTAGGGTTTCTTGACCTAATTCACCCCTAAGTTGACTTTTGGAACAAGACATGAGCCAAGACCTCATGGAATGTTTTGAAGACCTCTAATATCTCATATTGATCCTCTTACAATTTTAAATTGACACAAAGAACATGGTTCATGAGCAATATAATGATTCAAATTCATCTGGATCACGAACTAGGGTTTTTGAGAAAAAGTCAACCATATCTTTGACTTTTGACCAAGACATGATATCAAACCTTGGGAAATGATTCAAGACACTCTAAAACACCTATGGAATCCATCCATTAGGTTTGATTTATCCTAAGGACTTGATTTAAAAAGGAATCACAAAGTTTGGAATTCATATGATAAAAAGTCAACTATGCCCAAAAACCAAGCTTGACTTTTGAGATTTCTTGACAAACATGGCTTATTCAAGTAAAAAATAATGTTAATTCATGGTTTGGATCATCATCCATCAAGAAAAATCAAGAAAATTGAGGTTACTTGCAAAAGGGGTAATCTTAAGAAACTTGAAATATCTCTAAGTTATGAAAAAGGGTGATATTTCCCAACTTTGCAAGACCATAACTTGTGATCTAAGTAACATTTTTATTTCATTCAAAGCTCAAATGAAAGCTCTCATTACATACTACAAGATTGTCAACTACAACATATTCCAAATTCTCATGGATTTTGAGTTATGGATTAATCAAATGGCAATTTTCATCCTGGTTTTACAAGACAGATTTCACAACACAATTTGGTTTTGTCATTTTTGTGACTTGGCAAGCCTTTTCACCATACAAGACAAGTTTCTAAGGTGCAATACACCTGTTATCTGCAGAGGAATCATACCATAGAGCCTTGCAAGTCAAGACAATATCCCTTTGGCATGTGGCATTCAAGTTTCAAAACCAAAACTTTCAATTTTGTCATGAAGCATTGAAAGGATGAATAGAGGTGGCATGTATCAGTCCATGATAGTTCATTTGAGTCAAGATTGTTTCAAAAATCAGAAGACCTAATGCTACATAGATCAGCTCAAGTCAATGGCTAGAGGAGACTTAGTACCTTGGCATTTAAGAAAGTGATACATGGGCATATCCATTGGATAATAGAGTGAACCAGCCCCCATTCACTATTCCTTCAAAAACAACTTCCTCTACTATAAATAGAGGTCATTTCTGATGTTTTAAACAACTCCAAAATAATACCAAAGCCTTGTTTTCTCACTCTCCCACTCTTACTTCAATTTCAAGTTTCAAAGGAGCAATTTGGGAATTTTCAAAACCAGAGCATAAATTACTCAAACAACCGTCCAAACACCTCATAAACCATCCCTTGGAGGTGTTCAAACCTTCATCCTCATTGTATAACACCAAAATCAGAAAGTCAACCATCAAAACCTCAAATTTTGACTTTTCTGCATTTTTCAAGCCATGTCTTGATCGAATCACTTTCAAAGGCAAACAACACTTCAAATACTCTCCAAATATCATCTTTAAACTGTTCCAACAAGTGTCCCTCAACTGTAACACCAATTGAGGGAGTTACCATTTTGGTCACTTTTGCCACTTTTGCAAGAAAGAGTTAATTTCTATTCCAGAACTTTCCAGTTGATTTTGATCATCCTAAAAGCTTCTAAGAGGTCTATTAAGAGTGTCCGAAGCATTGAATTACTTCTGGCACAAGCATCTTAAAAGTTAGAACAAGGAGCTTCAAGAGGTAAGTGCATAACAACTTGAACTCTTTGAAATATGCATTGCTTTGATGTCCATTGATCATGAACATGTCATACATAGCATATGTGTTGTGTTTGAACCAATTTACCATGCTATTATTGCTTGTATGAAGTTGTAACATAGAACTTGAAAATTTTGGCCTATTTTGAAACCACTATCGGGTTTTAAAATGTAGGCATTTTTAGAAAATTTTAAGACCAGCATTGGATTCTTCATGAAATTCTAGGTAGGATCCATCTAAATTTCATCCATTTTCTTGCAGTAAGGCTAAAATCAGGTCATCCTTGTGCAAGGGTCAGGCCATGGCGCCTTGGCCTGGCCTAAAAATACGCCACCTATAAGTGTTTATGGGGTGGTTTTGATACACGGATGTATCAGCACCCCAGTGGTAGCAGCGTGTGTTTTCATGTGTTTTTGGATAGAGGGCGTGGGTTCAACACCCACCCAAACCATTTTTTGGTCCCCTCTTTTTTTATTTTTATTCATATTTTTATTATTTTCTTATTTATTTTTAAAAATTAATTTCTCTCTCAATTTTAATCATTTTTTATTGATTCTTTTTTTCAAAATTCACAAAAATTTTAAAATATTTTATTCTACAAAAAAATAAAAAAAATTATTTATTTAATATATTTTGAATTTTTGTAAAGAATTTATTTATTTTTATTATTTTTAAACATTTTAAAAGAATTCTTTCTCTTGATTTCTCAAACTCAAATGAATTTCAAGCATTCATGTGACTAAAACATGATTTTTTAAACATTTTTCAAATTTCACAACTTGTTTTTAAATATATTTGATATTTTATATAATTTTTTTTATTTAATTTTCTTTGAAAAATTGTGTTTTTAATTAAAATTAGGGTTTTCCCTTGATTTTAATTCTTCAAACTTCATTTGTAACAATTTTATGCCTCTTTGTAGAGTGTAAGACCCATCCCTTTTGTAAATAAATAATTGGGGCCTCAGTCATTGTATAAGTCCCTCTGCAGTTTTTAAAATTGTAGCGCGATCGTCGCCAGTCAAATAAAATCATGGGCCTCTCCTTAAATATAAGCCCCATTTTTATTTCTTCACAAACACTTTTGGGCCTCTAATAGAGTGTAAGACCCAACCCCTTTTTGTACATAAACAATTTTGGGCCTCTGCTATAGTATAAGCCCCACAACCCCTGTCGGTGTCGCAGTGCGATCCCTGTTTTCAAAATAAGTCATCTGGGTCTCTCCTTGAGTATAAGCCCCAATATTTTATTCATAACTTTGTTTTAAACAATAAACAAACTCCATGGGCCTCTCCTTGAGTTCTAAGCCCCATACCTCTATTTTCAAAATCATCTGTCTGTTTTAACTGGTACTAAAAGGAGCATTATTCCCGGTGAAACTGCTCTTAGACCAGTTCGGCCTCTCTTAGAGTTATAAGCCCTACAAATTCTTTTCTTTTCAAAACTAGTTCCCTCATAGGAAATTCCCCTCAATACAGAGTGCCTCCTCTTGGGCTTATTCAATATGGAACAGAGAAAGACATTATTTCCGGTGAAACTTTTCTCAAGACTTTCAAAACTTATAAGTGTTTATGTGTACAAGAAACTCATTTCCCCATAGAGGATTAATTCCTGGTGAAACCTCTTTTGAATTTCTTCAAACCTTAGAACTGTTCAACAAAGAAAGGATTATTCCCGGTGAAACCTTTCTTGAACTTTTCTTAGGCTTGGAACCCCAGGCTTCCTAGAAGTTCCCCAGCCTCCTATTGGGCTTAGTACAAGGAACAACAGGCTTCCTAAAAGTATCCCAACCTCCCCTTGGGCTTCATACAAGGACCCACAGGCTTCTTAGAAGTTCCCCAGCCTCCTTTTGGGATTAGTACAAGGATCCAAAGGCTTCATAAAAGCATAAGATATAAATTAGTCATCTCTACTAGTTCAATCCCAAGGAGAGTCAAATTTCCAGAACATCTTATCATTCCAAGGTTGATCTCTACACTAGAGTCTATCTCTTCTTAAGAGACTTGGATAGTCTCATCCTCCTCTTGGGCTTCATTCAAGTAGACATGGAAAGCCTCACTCTCATAGTCTTCTTTTGGACCTCACACAGAGACCCTAAGGCCTCCTAAAAATTATAGGATAGATCCTGAGCATTCTACCAATACACTAGTCTCCGGCAGAGTTAAAAACTTCTAAGGTTTTTAAACTCAACTTTTAAAACTTCCCTGACCTCCAACAAGGCTTAAATTTCACCTTGAAAGTCCCTAGCCAGGGTCATTTGACCATCAATAAATCCCCAATGAAATCAGAACCTCATGGCATATGGTAATTCAGCTCTTCCTTGATTCCCAACAAGAGTAAATCCCTTTGGATTCCCCAATATAATTTGGACTAGCTCCTGGATTTCCATAAATCCTCAGCAAGAGATAGCCTCCTCTTAGGCTTCATATAATAATTTTCCCCAGTCAGCCTCAATCTTGGGCTTTGTACAAGACAGATAAAACTCTCCCCAGTGGAGTCATTTTCTATTAGCTTCAGTCAGCTTCTTAGATGAGACCATGTGTCCAGTCAGTAGGAGGATATCCCCTCTATACATCACATATCAAAACAAACAATTAAAACCTTTTCCAGATAATTGCTGTAAGTGGCACACTTGTTGATTCAAAATCCAAGCTGGAGTCCTTCCCTTATCCTGGTTAAAATTTATCTTTCATCTAACAGCTATAAGTGGCAAGCCTCTGGATTTCTCACATCCAAGCCAATGTTCCTCTCTTATCATGAAAGATCCATAAAGGAAAAGTGGCATTGCTCTACACTGAGTTAAAGCTTCTTCCTTCATGACATCTCTCTTATAAAGGGAATTATGGCATTGTTGGATTCCTCACGTCCCAATTAAACTAATTTCCCTTATAACCCATTACTCAATATTTGTGATGAATAGGTGAGATATCTTCCTTTAGAGATGACAAATTCTCTCTCTCAAATACTCTTTTAGCTTCAATCTTGGGCTTTTAACAAGATACAAACACCCTTTTAGCTTCAATCTTAGGCTTTGAACAAGACATAAATACTCTTTCAGCTTCAATCTTGGGCTTTGAACAAGACACCAAATATTTTCCTCCCATAGAATAGGAGGAACTACGATTGCTCTGATTTCCCAAATCTCTTTACGGGAATACGTAGGCATAAGATTGCGAAATCTTAACGAGCACACAAATCAAAAATTTTAGGTCCAGTACCTTCCCAAAAACGACAAAAGAGTTCTCTCGATACTCCTAAAGGAGAAAATTTCCCAATCTACAGTAGATAAACTCAATAAAGCATTTCAAAGTAACAGAAATACATGCAAAAGAAGGTTCCTATGAATTACCATAAATACACTGGGTGTTAATAACTTCCCTTTGTATAACCAGACCCCGACCCCCGATCTCTTATCATTTGTTAAAGAAAACATTTGCGTGCAGGATTAGTTTAATCTCAAGATTTATGGTCAATAAACATCTCAATATCATTTGGATCTAGAATACCTCAAGGTTGTGTAGCTTGTTTCTCAAGAAAAGTCAAAGGTTCGTAGGTTTATTTCCATGCCTTCTTCAACAAGTTATCTCAAACCTTGGGTCATTTTAATATTAGTACATTCAAGGACATCTTATTTTGAGTTCATAAGATCATCCATGTACCTTGAAATGCAAGAAAACCTCAAGCGCACAAGTTGGTTCAAGAAGGTTCGACCAAAAAGTCAACATTTTCAAGTCAAAGTTCCAAGTACTACAACTCCTTCAATTCTATATATATTTGAGTGCTTCTTTTTACATGACAAGAGCCAATTATTCTTGGGGGATCATCAAAAGTTTGAAGACATTATAGGTCATTTGTGGACTTAGTAAAATTTGACCTATTTTCAAGTGGCTTTTTCCCAACTTTCAAGGATCACAACTTCTTAAATTATTATCATTTGAGGCTGATTTTTTTTGCTATCTACTCTTTGTTATGCCCTCTACAAGTTTGCTTCGATGATCAAGATCAAATTATGCTTGGAAGGCCTTGGAAATTGTTGGAACATTATAGGTCATTTTCTACCTCGGAGACTTAGAATTTTTCTAAGTATGATGACTGGTTTTTCATGCCCAATTCAACACACCATAACTTTCTCGTCAGATATCCAAATGAATACTTTCTTGGCACATTGTAAACTAGGCCATGTGGACTACACATTGCAATAAGAATGGGATCATTAAACCTATTGAGTAGGATGCCCCATTAAGTTGAACATGGTGACTTGAAATTGAAGAAAGCTCCATGATCCGAATTTTGAATCATCTAATCTTCAATTATAGATCAACTTGTCATGAGTTAACCACTTAAACATGTTTAGTGAAGTGTCCAAAGTTTAATTGAACCTTGAAATACAAGTTTTAGCTGAGTTTTGAATGGATTCAAGTCAAGGCCGACTATACCCCTGTGCAATCTGGTCCACTGCACAGGGCCTCTTAAAATACTGATTCTAATAGGTCTATTTAATTTAAAAACAAAAATAAAAAGGAACAAAGGTTGTGTATAGATTTACAGAAAATTAATTTTGATTTCTAAATTGTTAAGTTCATATAATTAATTATTATCATTATTATCATTATTATTATTAATTGTGAATTGTAATAATTTAAAGATCACTATATTTTAATAATTTAAAGATCACTATCTTTTACTTATTTTTTATGGATATAAATACAGTATCCTATAAAATATTGATCTTTTATATTTTTTTAATATTATATTTTTATAATTTTGTGTGGGTTTCTTAATTTAAAAATTCAGGTGTATATTATATATTATAATAGAATTTTTAATGTTTCTATTTATAAATTTATTCTTTAATTTTTATTTCTTCTTTTTTATTGTTAATTTTAATTTGTAGTTTTATTTGCTTATTTTTAATTATTTTTTAAGATTATAAAATTTAATTCGTAATAAGAGAAGAAGAAAAAATGGATAAGTTAACTTAATCTCAAAAAAAAGTTGATAAAAATAAAAATTGTTTTGGTTGAAATTTTGAATGTTGTTATTGTTGATGTAGAATTTTTTTATTAGAGTTTTTTTTTTAATATTAGAAGAGGGCCTCCAAATTGTTTGAGACGACCTAGATTCAAGTCACACTTTTGGCATGATGAGGGTGCACACGATTACACTCAATTTCCACTCAATTCATCCCTCTCAGCATTCCATCATCTTCAGCTATAAATAGAGGCTCATTCTACCTTCATTTCCAAGCTTTTGAGAGTCATTGAACCCCTGCTTGAACTTCAAAATTTCCCCAGAAATTTCACAATCGGGTTTTGAATTCTAGTCATTCTCAACCAAATTTCTTTGTTCTAATACCTTCATCGACCTCCTCTGAAGCTTTTACATCAAGTCTTAAGCTCCCAGACCTTCTCAAGTGCTCTGATCATATCAAGCTTCTTCAACCTCTGACCACCATCTCAACAAGGTAGTTAGAAGCTTCAATTCGCTTTAAATAGGTTACCACAATGTAGACCTTGGCTTGCTGATCATTTCCCCTAACTTATCTGATGTTGATTGCTTGAATTGATCATTAATTTTTTTTTGAGTGTTCGTGTTCATTTCTGCATTTCTCCAAAATTCTCCTCACTCCTTTTCAATAAATGAAAATGAAGGATGAAGTTGAGTTTGCCTTGATGAGACGGTCAGAATGGCACAGTTCTCATGACCTAAAGTAACTGTTTGCCAGAGCTCCGGTGAGAGCTCCCCAGAGAATATGATCGGAGAGGATGAGAACAATGACCTGCGTGGCGCTACATAAGAGATTTGAAATGTTTTTATTGGTTGGATTTAAATGTGATCTCATGCTTTGCCTTGTGTGTGTTCCATTGTGTTTCCTCATCTCTGGTGCGTTAGATCTTCCACGTCAATTAATAAGGCTTGATCCAACACGCCATGTTTTTTCTCTTTTTATTATTTTCTAATTTTATTTTAAAATTGCATTAAACTTCAAAAATTCAAAAAAAAAAAAAGCTACATTAACATTTTCCACTCCAATTGTTTTTCATAGTTTCATAAAAATATTTCCTATTATTTGAGCATTTTTATGTATTTTTATTTTATCATTTTCTATTTTTCAGGATTTTCTTCTTTTTGCATATATTTTAAATAGTTTAAAAATATTTTGATGCATTTTAAAATTCTCAAATTTTTTGTATATTATCCTTGAGTTGTTTCTGACTTTCTGGATTTTTCTAGATCATTTGTGATCTTGTTTCATGCATCTTTTGCATTTTCATGTTTATTTTCTTTTTTTTTATTCATTTTAAAAATCATTTTGATGCATATTATTTCATTTTGTTCTTGTTTGACCTTTGTTGAGTGTTTTTTGACTTAAATCTTGGTTGATTTAGTCAAGTTTCATCAAGCTTAATGGATCTTGGGTGTTGACGGGGTGAAAACCCTAATCCACCAAAATGGATGATTGATCTTGATGATAACTTGATCAATCATTGGATTCAACTTGTTGTGTTTATTTTCTTGCTGCCTCTTCTTCATCTCTCTTCTTCTTTTTTCTTTTGGTTGATGAAAATATTTAACATTATGGATTATTGATGGTCAAAGGTGTTTGAACCTTCATTACTTCAAACATGTTGTTGAAGTGATCATTTGGATCACTCACTTTACTTTGGAGTAGTGATAGGTTGCCTTTGATCACTGATGGAAGTATTTGATTAAGATGAGACCACTCCTCTCTTTTTCTTTTTGGTGTGGAAAGCTTTAGGAGGATGACTTACATGTCATTTCTTTAGATTGTATTAACACGTAAATTTTTTTGACCAGCCTCCCATAGTATGACCTTCCTTATAGGTTAAGATACGATTGCCTAACATAGCGCTAAATTTGTCCCGAATCGGAAACTAAGTCATTTTTGTAAGTGAGATTGTCAACCTCCTATTCTCCATGGTATTGTATGAAATAGATTGGATCTTTTGTTACCTAAGAGAGCTAGTGGAATACTTGTTGATTTTATCCAAGTTAGAGCCCTTCTCTTGGTAATGTATAAGACCGTGTTTTCATGCTTGTGAATGTCTAGTTGAGTGTTTCCAAAAAATGACGAATTGGCCTTTCTTTTCTAATCACTAACTGTTAGTTCTATATTTTTAAGGGTTGGCATTAATTTTGTAAAACAAATAATAGCAGCAATGTGTTAGATAGGATAGTTTATCTTGCTAAGGAAGAACAGGTTGAGCAAGGAGTTCTAGTATGCAATGGAACATGTTGAGCTGAAGTAGTTTCAACATCTGGTATAACATGTCGTATCAAGATGTCCCATGCAGGTTCATTCGACATCGCGCCAGAACTGAAGAGAATTCAGAATTCTGATATGTCTTAACATATGCAGAAGATTCAGGAAACAATATGCAAATTCCATGTGGTGCTGAATTAAAAGGTCTGAAGATTCAAGTCTGAAATTGAGAAGAATATTGGAAAATATGCACTTTCTAAATATGGAGATATTTTAGGAAGTTATAGATTAAAGTCCTATTTTGTAGCAGAAGTTTCTGCTGACTTGTAGTAGCTCATTTGCTGTGTTTTTGTAGGCCCAAATCCAGTTGGGAAAAGGTTATATATAGATGTTTTGTAACCTAGTTTTGTAACGCAACCAAAGATGTAAAAGTTCTAGTATTAGGGTTGGTTCCTGTACCACTCGACCTGTGAGTTGGACAATTTGTAAGTGTGATCCTCGAAGCTGTTAAGTAAGAGGAGTATTGTTCTTGGAGGAAGCTTTTAAGTAACTCTAAGCTGTGTCTTGGAAAGGTGTCGTTCCTTGCTGAATTGTTGTATAGGTTAGAGTCGTTGATGCAGTGGCGGATTGTCAACTGCTAGACATCATTGCGATGATTGGGAGTGAGAAGGGTTTCTCATATCTAGAGAGGATCTAGGTAAAAGGGTCATTAGGTAGTGATTAAGTGATAAGCTGTAAACGGGGAGTTTAGCTTTGAATTGATATTGCTGATAGTGGACTTCATCCCTGGCTTGGTAGCCCCCAGAGTAGGTGTGTTAGACCGAACTGGGTTAACAATTCTGTGTGTCTTGCTCTTATCTTTTTAGTACCATGATTATTGAAATATACCTTGCCCTTTCTGATCATGTCAGACCAGATGTCGAACGACATGTTCTAGGACATCTGAATTCTGCACATGTACCAGTATTTCAATTGGTATCAAAGCAGTTCATTCTATTCTGTATCTGGATGAGATCCAAGGGAAGATACTTTCTGGTTCATGGTCAAGGTATAAGCTTTCTACTGAAAAGTTGTTTGAACTTGGAGTAGTTCATATAGGTGTAAGAATGGTCCCTAGAAGTGGAGGATGGACTGTTCGTGACAGGCAGTGGCATGTGCTGAAGGCTTGGAGGAGTGGTTGAAAAGCTGTTGTGGTTACGTTAGGTTTGATTTATTTTCAAACCTGTGGTATTGTGGTGTCACCTGGACTATGATGCTAGGGGTGATATGTGACACCTGAAGGTTTTGAGGAGTTTGTGTTTTGATCCGCTGCGTATCTATCTGAAAACTCCTGAGGTTGCAATTGAGGAGGTTATTCTTCTCTGAATGTATACATTATGGTGATGGGATATATGCAAAACTGCTTCAACTTACTTTGTCAACGATACTTGAAGATTTTCGTTCAAGTCCACTCATAAAGGCTTTGTTAAGTGAAGTTGTAAGAAAGAAAAGTTATTTACTTTTGCCTCTATTCCTAAAAGGGCTAATCTCCAGTCTTTGATCTCTTGATGTGTTCATTGGAATGATGTCCTATCTTGTGTTAGAACATCACGTCAGAATTGTGCTTAATTCTGCTGTCTGAAGGAATGGCATAGCAGATGCTCTGGGTGCTAAACTAATGTGAGTTGATCACATGAGTTTGGAACCTACTCCTGATCTGGAAGATGAGGCATCTGGGTGGTATGTCTAAGAAGTTTCTGGCCCTGGAACTTATCTTAGATGTGTGAGTTGGTCAATGTGTGATCAACATGTTATTTACTCCTGAGGTCAGTTTATTTCTGGTCCTTGCTGCAGGAGTGGAGAACCTGAGATTCAAGAAGTATTATCTCTAGCAGACTTCTTGGACATGAAGGTCAAAGATCAAAAAGTCATGATTTTTTCTTTGTTATTTGGAAGCATTATCTGAATGATCTTGTGAAGCTAGAAAAGTATTAATTGTGTGTGCTTAAGGATTGAGATGATCTAATCACAGTTTGTGCTGCTATTAAAGGGAAGAATGTATGATTCTCTGAAGTGCTCTTGGCAGATTCTGAGGGAGAGTACTTGATGTATTAAGAATTTATTCTCTCAAGCTGTCTGGATGATGTTTCTCTGATTCAGGATGGAGGTTGTTTTCTCAAACTTGATGACATTTATCAAGTCTATGAGAGCATGGAACTCTTATTCTGGTGTAGTGGAGAACCTTCAAGGGTTAAGCAATGTGAAGTTGAATCAACCGGTGGGGTTGGGTGGTGACTATGTGCTTGGATGAGTTTGGCTGACGGATTAGAAGAGGCAAATTGGTTGTGGAATATTGATGACATCCAACATCTCAAAGTCAGGCAAGATGCTGTGATTTAAGGAGAAGACTCTTGAGCTGTTCCTGATGCTTAATGAGATATGACCTGAAAGCTTGATCAGGTACTGATGGTTGATCCTCGTGTGCTAGAGCTTTACTATAGACGATATCTTCAGAAAAGCTCTGTGAAGATGTGTGACTGAGATTGATGTTGGAACATCAATTCAGGTGGTTGCTTGTTTAGCCAAGGTTGTTTTGCGCAGAAAGAACTCCAAGATCAAGCCACTGATCCAAGTTAAAGTAACTTGTGAATATATGTCATGAATCAGAAGTTGTTAGACGTATGCAGAAGATTACACACAAATTGGCATACCTTGTGTGAGAAGGCAATCTTATTCTTACTAATAGTAGATACTTTGACGGGAGACTTAGTATTTGTCTATTATTGATGTTATGCATAAGGGTAAATACTCTGACGGGAGACTAAGTATTTGTCTAGAGAATTATGCAAGTCTGCAGTCTGGATATTATGGTTCAGGAATTTATTCTTTCTGAGTGGTTATGATTGATAACAACCTGAGGTAGCCTTATCAGCTGACTGTATCAGAAGTGTGTGAATGAAGAAGTGAGCATCATCTGCTGTTTGATTGTGAATCCTTTTTGGATAAACAAATACCTTGTTGGGAGCTTGGTAGTTATCTGATGTGTGGATGCAATTCAGATTTCTGAATTGTATGAGAGTTTATTTCTCTCTGTTGTGATCAGGTGGTTGTGATTACCTGAATAAAATGCAGAAGGTGTGATCTTTTATCTAATGCTGATGTCCTACATAATGTTACAACATCATTGTTTGTTGTGTATTCTGGATGAAGGAGTTGGAAGAAGCAGCATTATTGTCTGAAGTGGCAGTTCTGACATAATGTGGATTAGAATGGGCAGATTCTGATCTTGATGTTAAGTAGTTTGTTCTGGCAATACATGACTACTTTCATGATGAAGACTTCTTTAGATGTAAGGACAGAAGGTTGATTTCTTCTAATACAAGTAAAAGGTGGTGGCAGTCCTTGTCTTGTGTTGCAAGTAATCTAAAGGCATTTGTTATGGAACATGTGAGAAATTCCAAATCAAGTGGGCTTTTATATTGGACTTGGCATATACACGGTGAGATTATGCTCTACAAATACAAGAAGTGGCAGTTCTAAATGTTGAGAATGTGGCAATATCATCTGGTGTCAAGTGTTCATCTTCATAAGGAGCATTAGTTGTTCATGTCAGGGGGAGTTAAGGCTGTTGTCTATGATCTATTACTGCAAGTGTGCTGATTTCTGTGTAGCATGTGTGTTGGTCAAGTTTGTGCAGTGTGATGTCAAACTTCATGATGGGACATATCATAGCCGTGTAGGAGAGGTCTAAAAAGCAGATTTGGTGGTTCTGGGTGACTTTATTTTTGCTCTGCTGCCTTGAAGGAATCTAGAAGGGATTGAGAGAAGTCATCTCAGTATCCATTAGATAAGAAGATGGGTTTGTATAAGGTTCTGTAGAGTCTTGGGCTGATAATTTTATAAGCAAGCAGACAAACTGTTTTGGTAAGATGTCAAAACATGGTACAAGACATGTTTCTCTTGAGCCAAACAAGGAATTATTCTGGTCGGTAGTGGAAGGATAAGGTGAAACACTTGTCTCTGCCTATGCATGGAACGTTATTGGCTTAATTTATGGTAAGATTCAGTTGAGAAACATTTAAGGCAGTCAAGGCAGTTTTTGGAAGGTAGGCATTGAATGTTGAATGGAGTTTTTGGTACCTAAAATAGCGTTTCTTTGACCAAGAACCTTGAAATATTCAAAGCTCATTAATTCCAAAGTAACTGATCTGCTATTTATAGGGTTTGTTCTCTTCTTCTTCAGCCAAGTGAGTGATCTTGTTTCACAAGTGTTATGGCGTTTGTTCGTATTTGGGTAAGCATCACTTGGGTCTGGTTCTGTGAGGGCCTCCTTTGCCAATTTTTTGCTAAAAAGGGGGAGAAAGAGTGTGTGAAATGGGTTATGCAGATGCTTTGTTTGGAATCTGCAGTTCCAATTATTTGTGAAGAGGGTGTCATTTCCTTGAGTTGGTGTTGAGTTCCGATTGTGACTTGTGTCCTGAGTTATGAACACAGTTGTGACTTGTGTTCTGAGTTATCTGGGTTGATAGATTGATACTTCTTAAGTTTTATCTTATGCCACAGGTTGACTAGGGGCGTCTGATCAAGAAAGGTGTGCAGAAATCTCGTATGCCACCATTGGTCTTTTGTGTGAAGACAGACGTTTCTTTTCTGGAGGAGTCTTCTACAATTATCCAGGTCTGAGCTGGAAGGAAAAAGAAATGTGTGGGGTTAAGGGGGAGTCATAAATCTTCTTCCTCATGTACACCAGATATCTTCTTCCTCATGTGCATAACTTCGGGACTTTCTACTTCTTACCTCCTGATGTGCTGCCTGAAGTAATTGTATTGTGGTGCTCGAAGGTGATGTTATGGAGCTCATAGAAATGTTCTACCAAAAGAGTTGTCAAACATGATGTCCTAACATCATTCAAGTATTCCCTAGAAGATGATTCTCCAGGATTGATGTTCACAGTAGCTACTGATGGTTACTGTTAGGATCAGTAGTTGTTGATGACTACTGACATTAGTATAGAGTTGTGATTGCTGCTGTACTCTGAATTGTAATGTTTATGTATTTGTTTTAGCCAAAATTTGCCAAAGGGGGAGAATGTTAGTTCTTTATTTTTAAGGGTTGGCATTAATTTTGTAAAACAAATAATAGCAGCAATGTGTTAGATAGGATAGTTTATCTTGCTAAGGAAGAACAGGTTGAGCAAGGAGTTCTAGTATGCAATGGAACATGTTGAGCTGAAGTAGTTTCAACATCTGGTATAACATGTCGTATCAAGATGTCCCATACAGGTTCATTCGACATCGCGCCAGAACTGAAGAGAATTCAGAATTCTGATATGTCTTAACAGATAAAGAAGATTCAGGAAACAATATGCAAATTCCATGTGGCGCTTAATTAAAAGGTCTGAAGATTCAAGTCTGAAATAGAGAAGAATATTGGAAAATATGCACTTTCTAAATATGGAGATATTTTAGGAAGTTATAGATTGAAGTCCTATTTTGTAGCAGAAGTTTCTGCTGACTTGTAGTAGCTCATTTGCTGTGTTTTTGTAGGCCCAAATCCAGTTGGGAAAAGGTTATATATAGATGTTTTGTAACCTAGTTTTGTAACGCAACCAAAGATGTAAAAGTTCTAGTATTAGGGTTGGTTCCTGTACCACTCGACCTATGAGTTGGACAGTTTGTAAGTGTGATCCTCGAAGCTGTTAAGTAAGAGGAGTATTGTTCTTGGAGGAAGCTTTTAAGTAACTCTAAGTTGTGTCTTGGAAAGGTGTCGTTCCTTGCTGAATTGTTGTATAGGTTAAGAGCCGTTGATGCAGTGGCGGATTGTCAACTGCTAGACATCATTGCGATGATTGGGAGTGAGAAGGGTTTCTCATATCTAGAGAGGATCTAGGTAGAAGGGTCATTAGGTAGTGATTAAGTGATAAGCTGTAAACGGGGAGTTTAGCTTTGAATTGATACTGCTGATAGTGGACTTCATCCCTGGCTTGGTAGCCCCCAGAGTAGGTGTGTTAGACCGAACTGGGTTAACAATTCTGTGTGTCTTGCTCTTATCTTTTCAGTACCATGATTATTGCAATATACCTTGCCCTTTGTGATCATGTCAGACCAGATGTCGAACGGCATGTTCTAGGACATCTGAATTCTGCACATGTACCAGAATTTCACTAACTTACTAACTTTTAGTTTTATTTCTTTATTTTATTGTCATTTATTTTATGCTTTTTACTTATTGTAATTTACTTTATGCTTTTACTTTAGCATTTCATATCATATTATCATATTTCTTTTCTCTTTGTCCACTTGGACTTGTGTTTATGCTTATGCTCTTTTTATTTTGTCCATTTGGACTTTCTCTTTAAGACATTACTAAATATTAAAACTCCTAAAAAACTTGGTTACTTTCATGGACTTGATGTTACTACCCTATGCATTGTGGAGTTTGGACTTAGAATTAAGACCTTGACCTTTACATGGAAAAACATCTTAATACCTATTTGGATTCATCTGGTACCCTTGGCTTAAGGATTCTCTTGAAGACTTGTCTTAGTTATTATTAATTTCATCTGATGCTTGGATTACTATTTGCTTATTTGGCTTTGAGGCTCAATCCAAATGAGGGAATTCTTGATCGACTTATGTCATGGGCTTGCTATCTTTTCTTGGTTAGATCCTTCTTTGTCACTAGCTTTTATTTTATGCTTTAGGATAGTCCCTTCATCTCTTCCCCATTCTTAAATTTTCAAAATCTTCTCCCTTTTTTAAAATCTTCTTCTTTCAAACAAGAACCACTTTCATAATAAAACCTTGACTTTGTCAAGTGAAATTTCAAAATATTTTATTTTATAAATGCTAAGATATATTAAGCATATTCAAACCATTTCAAAATACTTAAACAAATACAAAAACTCATTCAATCATTTTTGGCCTATGTGCACTTTTTGCTTTAAATTTTTCAATAAAGTTTAAACATGAGTCATTCAAAGTTGAGATGTAATTCTCCTATCCCCATAGTATTGATGGTGATTCTTTTCCATTGGTGAGAGTTAATGACATACTTGTTGATTTTTATCCAAGTTGGGGCCCTTCTCCTTGTGATGCAAATTTCTCATTACTTGTGGGTGATTAGTTGTAGTATTCTCCTTAAAATGACAACTTGTCTTTTCATTTAAAATGAACCAAATAAAACATTTTGTTATTTTTACCACGAACTATGAGGTTTTGATCCTCCATTTCACTTTATGCGTATGTAGGCACAAGGCTCAGGAAGTCTTATCAAACACAAAATTAATAAAAAATACTTTTTTTCTCACCTCCCCAATCTTTAACAAGCAAACCATTTTCAAACCAAAAAGCATAGATATTTCAAAGAGGTTCCTATAGAGTACTATAGACGTTTTGGGTGCTAACACCTTTCTTTTGCATAACCAACCCCCTTACCCTGTCTCTGTTTATTTGTTCATGTTTTATAAATTCTTTAGGTTTTCTTTTTTCTTTTTCCTTTCCTTTTGGATAAAATAAAAGTGTGTGGCGACTCTTATTTTACGTGTTAAGTTAATCGATAGCTTATACTCATAATTTTTACCACTACAGAAAAGTGGCGACTCTGCTGGGGAGTAGTCCCTGTAATACCATAATTATTTACCCCTAAGATGTCACCTCATTTTTGCATAACATTCATCATTGCATATGTGTGTGTCTTTATGCATCACTAACCCATTACAAGTACATGATAAGTGTGCTTTCTTGCTTTACAGGTTAGGTGGTCCCCCAAGGGCTCAAGCAGATGAAATATCAGGGGATGAACATCATGTTCAACATCTCAAGTCCCTATATCATTCATAAAGATCAAAAGATTCCACTCATGAATAATCAAGTGCAAAATTGCATCATGAACAAGCTCATCAAGGCTCAAGATCCTCAATTCACCATAATTACAGTTTTGACCTAATTCAGTCTTTGAGTTAACTTTTGAAGCAAGGCATGATGCCAAACCTCCAAATATGTTTCAAAGAACCTCAAATGCCTCATATTAATTTGTTCATATGATTGGATTAACCAAAGAACTTGATTCATAAGCAATGCAAAAAGTTAAATTCATCTAGTCCCCTAAACTAGGGTTTTTAATGAAAAGTCAATTGTACCATTGACTTTTGACCAAGACATGATCTCAAGCCTTGGGACATGATTCAAGACACTCAAAAACACCTTTGGAGTCTATCCATGGTGTTCAAAAAGCCCAAGGGTTTGATTTCATAAAGGATCACAAATTTCAAAGTTCATCTGATACAAAAGTCAAATTTGGTCAAAATCAAGTTTGACTTTTGAAGTTTTTTGGTCAAACATAGTATCTTCAAGTCAAGAATGATGTTAATATGTTATTTGGATCACGATTTATCAAGAAAGATCAAGAAATATGAGGTTCCTTATAAAAAGGACAACATTGGAGAAGTTGAATTTTTTCTAAGTTATAAAATTCAATGATTTTTGCCCTACTTTCTAAGGCCATAACTTCCAAAACAAGTAACCATTTTCTTTGATCAAAAGATCAAATTGAAGAGCTTGTTACATACTACAACTTTGTTCTTGAGGGTGAAATCTCAAAAAATGCATAGGTTTCAAGTTATAAGGTCATGAAGTTGGTGTTTCATTCAAATATAAATTCCAACACTTAGAAAAATTTTAAGACAGAATCTGTCTTATATTGGAGCCAACTTTGAGGCCATTTTTCTCCATGATCCACATTGATTCAAGACATACTTTGAACATCAAAGTTGAAGTATGATATCTCAGCTTTCCAAAATGACCACTAACACATATTTATCTAATTTGAGCAAGGATATATGTATTTCACAACATGCCTTGCTACAACTGATTTTTCAAGACAGATTTGCAGCACCTACTTGTGTCACACGACTTGGATAACCATGCAAGCTCAATATCTTCACAAGATCAACACCAAAATGATCAAGAACCATGTGCTCTACAAAACACAACTGAATTTTCAAGATTCCATCTTTGGCATGTGTTAAAAATCATTTCAAAAACCATGAAGTGGGGTTTGTCCTCTAGCATTTAAGTGGAATAGTGATTTTGAGCAAACACCCTCCAAATTGTAAGAACTTGATCAGAACATCAAGGTATGAGAAGAAGCCTTGTGGAACAATGCTCCAAGGATCAGAATTCATAGCCATGTGAGTATGTAAGTTATGTACCTTGGCATTCAAGTAATAGCTACATGCATCACTTAGTGGATAATATCATGCATCATGATCTTCTCAAATTCAAAATATCTGATGTATTTCTCTTATAAATAGGGGTCATTCTGAACATTCTAAACACAGCAAAACATTACAAGAAGCTTGTATTATAAGAAACCTCTCACTTCTACAAAATTCAAAGTCTAAAGAAGTGAAAACTTGGATCTTCAACTCTAACACATTTCCACTCAAACCAGTGATCAAAACACTTCACATACATCATGTGGAAGTGATCCAAACACTTATCCATCATCTGTACAACCAGAATCATTAAGTCACATATCATTTGCTTAACATACATTATAGGAAAGATATTGATTTGGCCAGGAAGTTCCAGAAGTTTTCAAACCAATTCAAGCATTGTAACACATCCCTTGAAGGTCAAGAAAGTTGTTGGCATCAAGAAACTACATCTAGAAAACTTCTATCAAGGAATTCGATTTCCACTTTTGAAAGGTAAGTTGATCTAAACTGAACTCTATGAGTCATGCATCATTCTTGATCATTTCAGTTATATACATGTTTGTCATGATGTTGTGATCATTTTCCCTCAATCAATTATTATGTATCATCAACACATGTGATTTCATATCAAAATGTTCAGTTAGGATTCATATGGTGGCCAGATTAAGTTTGTTTGATACACTTAATATAAATAAAATTGCTTAATACTGTTGGAATTAACCCAAAACCTATGGGAATTCCGACCCTATCTTGATAAACAAGAAGGGTTCTTAGCGAAGCAATACCAAAGAAAAGAAGAAAATAGAGAAAGAAAGGAAATTAGGATTCTAAGAGAATTTGGAGAAGAAGGTTGTTACCCACAAACTGTGGGATTTTTCTCTTTCTATTCACTTGCAACTATAAACCGTGAATTACAATGTATTGTGATGATTTACAAAAATAAGGGTTACTCCTTATTTATAGATTTAGGTTTAATTGTTCTCCAAGCCAAGGCCCAAAACTATAAAAGCCCAAAATACCTATTTTAGAACTATATCAAATCAAATCTAAATCAAATCTGTGTGAAACAACTGTTTCGACACACCCTTGCTTCGACACTTCGACACAAGGAATTACAATTTAACACACCACCTAATTCATTGTGTCTAAGCTGTCTACATTCATCATGGCTCTTAGTCTTCTGAAAACTTCGACCTGCACTCCCTTCGTCATGATATCTGCAATCTAATTCTCACTTCTGCAGTGTTCCAAGTTCATCTTCCCGTCTGCTACCTGCTCTCGAAGATAATGGAACCTCATTTCGATCTGCTTGCTTCGACCGTGTGCTATTGGATTCTTTGCCAAGTTGATAGCTGACATGTTGTCGATCTTCATGGTAATTGCTCCATGACTCTTCCCTGTAATCTCTTCGACCAAGTTCACCATCCGGGTTGCTTGACACGCACAAAGAGAAACAACTATATATTCTTCTTCGCATGATGACAATTCCACTACTGGCTCTTTTCTCGAACTCCAAGCAACTGATGCACCACCTAACATAAACATATATCCAGCTGTGGATTTTCTATCCTCAACATCACTACACCAGCTAGAGTCGTTGTATCCCACTATCTTGCATTCTTTCCCTTCATCAGCTGCAGGAAACAAAATGTCGTAGTCGAGAGTTCCTTTCAGATACCTCAGTATCCTCTACATTGCTGCTAGGTGTGATACCTTTGGCTTCTGCATGAATCTATTTACCATACCCACACTGTATGCTAAGTCAGGCCTTGTGTGACAAAGGTATCTAAGTGACCCAGTAAGTCTTCTATATTGGGTTGGGTCGACATCATCTTCATCTGAGTCCTTTGACAGTTGTTGTCTGGCCTCTGTTGCACCCCAAAATTTGCCCTCCTTACTTTAGTACTAACTGGCTTATGTTTCATTTCAGTTTTGCATTATCATGTGTGCATATCATTGGTTCTTAGCATGGGGTCAAGGTGCCTGAGGTATGTTCAAGAGGAGAAGATGTTCTTCAAAGGGTCAAGCAAGAGAGTTCAAGTGGATCACTCTCTCCTAACCAGTGCATAAATTAGGGTTTTGAGATTCTTGGGTTTATTGCTCCAATGGGCAAGCTCCTTGGGTTTTCATCATCACCAAATGGCATATCTTATCTTTGTTGGAGAGGATACACATCATATTCAGAGGAATTTGGATTTGGAGGCTGTGCTATTTCCTCCTAGACTGAGGGTACCAAAACTAGGGTTTGCCATAAAGTCAGTTTATTTCTGATTTTTTGGGCAAGAATTGATTCCATGGTATTCCTTGGGTCTCTAAGTATCTAGGGGTGGGAGGTTGTCCATCAGTTTGGTTCAGGAGAGACTTAATTGATCAGAAGATTGAGAATCAGGTGAATTGGGTAAAAGTCAACAGTGAGAGGAGAAGTCAACTGTGGAATTTTGAGGTTCTCTCCAAGGTTTTCAAGGTCTCACATCCTCATATGGTCCTCAAAAGTCAAGTTTCATGCCATTTATCAAGAATCAGGAGTTGGTGCAAAAGTTACTAAATTTGGAAATGACCTATAATTTGAAAGTTTCCTTTTTGGGCAAGTTCCTGCACTGCATTCAAATTGACTTTTCATCATCAAGAATGCTTAAAATGAATTTTTATCCAACATGAAATTTGAATATCTTTTTCTCCTCTTTCCAACAAGTACTTGTGGGTCTCCATATCATTTGTGAAACTCCAGTTATGATCAAAAGAAGGCAAAGTGGTTTTTAGGGTTTTCATGGTTCCATTTTCACAACTTTGGGCATAATGACCTATAATCAATTCCATTGCTTCATGCTACATTCTAATATCAAAGAACATTCCTTGAGGATTATTTTGGGCCTAAGAATTAAGAAATTCCATGGTTTATTCTTCACTTATTTTCCATTATTCAAAATTGCCAAAATGTTGAAAACTCATTAACCAATACATCTCAAAGCCCAAATCCCATACAGGTGTGATTAGCAACTGAAATGTGAGGGATCCATCATGGAATTCTTAAGTGTACACGCATGGAGAGAGGTGTAACTCACATTATGCAATTTTCAAAAAATCACCCAAACTCACTAAACAAGGAATTGCCCAAGCCCAAATAATTATCAGTGAAAAACCCTAGTCTATTTAAACCCATTCATGCACTGGTTAGGGTTTCAACACGTGACATTTGGAGGAGTGGAGAATTTGAACCCTAAAGCATCTCACATCCCTATCTCTCAATCTACAAGGTTTTTTCCAAAGGTTCTTCCACAATATTCTTTCTGGGGATCCACAGAGTAAAAACCAACCATCATTCGCAGCTAAAAGCAAGGATTAGGAGTGCACCATCTCAGGTTAGCCATTCTTTTGGCCATCATAAAACTCAATTTTTAAGTATGCATAATGTTGTGTGATTGTCACTGATGAATCTGATGTAGTTTTTGTTGTGTTTGGATGTGTGGATTGATCATACCGTGAGTTTAAAGTTTTGGACCCAATCATTGTTTCAATCGTTTTTTATTATGCTTTGGTTGTTTGCAAATTTGGATTGGATATTTGGAATCCTCACATTTTTCTGGTCAGAATAGTATATTCGCACGAAAATTCTGGGTTGTTTTAGGTTGCAGGTGACGGAGGACGGCGACCGGAACCCTAGCTCCGGCGGCTGTGAGGGTTCCGGCGAAGGAAGTTGGCTGGAGGTAGAAGATACAATCCTCGCCCTTCATTCTTTTCATCCAACGGCCCAGATCGTGCCACGTCTTATTTTCTTTATTTTTTTTTCTGATTTTAATTTATTGATTGTGTGTTATTTACCCCATGATAACTTTCGTGGTCTACCAATTATCTTATTTCATTTTGATTACTTTTGTTTACATTGACCAAACGTGGCACGTTGGATGAATCTGGTGGCTGCCATTGAGCCAACACATTAATGAGGAACATATTATGCACGCGTTTTTTAGTTTTTTTTTACCAATTGCATGCAGGGGCGTGCACCGTTATTATGGTGTGTATTTAATCTAGACCCCTCATCTTGCCTATTTTTTATTTTGTTTGACCGTTTGTGAACGCAGGATCAATCCAAGGGCCTATGTTCAGTCAATTCGTTGACTGAAGACCATTGTTCTTTTTTATTTTATTTTTTTTCGCTGATGGGTTGGGCTGCTATTCGCACCCCCCACCTTCAGCCCATTTCCCAATTCCAATACATTTTCTTTACTAAACGCACCCCCTTGCATTTTATTCCATTTTATTTCTATTTAATTATTTGCATCATTTCATTTTTAATTATTAAAAATAGTTAATTACATTTAAAAATTACTAAAAAAATCCATGCATCATATTTATCATTTTATAAAATTTTCCAAATTTTATTTTTTATTTTTTATCTTATTTTTTATCATCTAAATTAAATGTTTGTTTATTTTCTTTTTGCATTACTCATATCATGCATACCTGAATTTGTTTATTTTATTTCTCTGTATCCATAAAATATTTTCAATCCATTCTTTTTGCATTTGTTAGATAACATTCTGAAGTGCATTAAAATATTTTTCTATCATTTTTTAAAATTATTTCATATTGCATTTTGGTCCTCCTTTTTTGCATATTAAGTCATATTCCTCATCTGAACTTGGCATGATTGTTTAAATGGCTAACATCTTGATTTTTTGCAGGAGTTTTTGGTTTTTGGTTTGTCTCTGGTTGAGCAACTTTTATATTTAATTTGGTGATTTTAGAAGTTGTCTTACTATTTGTTTAATGGCTCTTTGTATGAGATTTTCTTGTATGCGCATCTTTGATCTTGTCTGGTTATCTGTTTGAAAAGGCACTTGTGCCATTGTCTTGGGGTTGTTTATTTGACTTTTTAATTCATTTTTGGATTGTTATAGGTCAATTAATCATTATTGTTTGGGTTTCATTTGTTTTAACTTCTACGTATATCTGTTTCGTACTAACTTTTTATGCAGGGACTAAGGTAAGTTATCTGAGGGTATGGATAAGTATCCATGGTCACCCTTACTCTGTCCTTCTCTCATCTTTTTCCTTTAGGTTTAGGTTATCGTCAAACCTCACTAACCGTAGGTCACCCATGCATGATAACTTTAGGACTCTTAGTCCCCCTTAGAGTTTCCCTTGTGTCTTCTCACTTTTCATCTCAAACTGTTTGAAAACACTTAATAATTATAAGGTGTATTGCGCACGAGCCTTAAGTGTGAGGAATGAGAAATGAAGGGCTTCCTCTCATCTTTCTAGAGTGCTTAGCGAGCGTCCTGTCTTGGGACGAGGCGTTAAGTATTCGCCCCTGTGCCCTAGACTTTGGTGCAATGCAATTTATGGACTAACTTAAGCCACTTCTGTCCTAAAAAATACAAACCAACTTCAAACTTTTTTGTCCTTCGGGATTGTCAAACTAAAGGCTATTTTCAAAAAGGGCACGTTACTTTCCGTCTGAGTCGCAAACAGGCATCGATCCTAACTGCCGGACGCGAACTTAGCGTCGCTCATAAAAAACACAAAAAGAACTTGGTCCAAACTACGTTGACTCTGAATTCCCCATTGCACAAAGGGGGTACGTAGGCCTAGGACGTCGACGTCCTACCGAGTCTGTCTTTGTCACCCCTTCCCCTGTCTTAGTACAGCCCTAGATGATAGGATAACTCACCCTTAGAATAGACAACAAGCGTGGATCCCATCGAGTACGATGGACGCGTGGAGTGCTAGCACCTTCCCCTCGCGTAACCGACTCCCGAACCCAGGTTATGGTTGCGATGACCATTCCTTTCCCTCCTCCTCAGGTTTATGCGGTGTTCCCTTTCCCTCTCTTGGGATAAATTTACACGGCTGGCGACTCTGTTTTTCAGCGCCACTCTCGCATTTGTACCTGGATGAAAATCCTGGGAGCGACAGCTGGCGACTCTGATGGGGACATCTGGTTGACCTATGTTGGTCCATCCCTAAGCGAGTCAGTCCTAGCGCTTGCTTGTCTTTGTTCTCTTTGGGTGTCTTTATGTTTGTTTTGTTTTATTTATTGTATTTTATTTTTTACAGCTTTTCTGCATTGCATTCCATTTTTATTACTGTCATACTGCTGTGTTGTGTTGGCTGTTCTTGTTTTGCAGGTTGGGTGAGTCTGAGAGATAAGCCCAATACCCAGGCTTGAGTATACCCTAGGACTAGAGTGGAAAGTAGTGGGACCTACGTACCCGCTTGGTACGTTTGTGTGTTCACGAAATTCACAACCAAACGAGGCTATCTTGGGACACATCCTAACGTGTATGTCTTGTGCATGTTGGGGTGTTGATCTAGAGAGCTGTCGACTCTGGTGACCGATCATCGAGGACCTTAGTGGAAACATCCCTCTTTAGTGGTGACAGTGGCAGACCATATCCTGTGGCAAACCCATTCGCACCCGAGGGCCCGCTTTGGAACTCGCATAGGGTGACCCCTATCTTTTGAAGAGAATCAGTGGAGGCACTCCTCGATTGACGATAGTACTGTACCCCGAGGGATGAATGTACTATTGTTTCTCGACCTCAGTGCCAAAGCTGAAGACCTTCCGCTTTGGAGAATCAGTTGAGGCCTCCTCGATTGATGATGATGCCAAACCAGAAATGGTGAACGTATCATCATTTCTCGACCTGAGAGCCCGAGATACTGAACGTCCTAGTACCCACACGTGAGAGGGGATGGGTGTTTGCAGGTTTGCAGGTAACCGGAACCTTCAACCTACCCTGTTTTTCTGGATTTCTCATCAATGTCCGATTATTTGGGTTCTTGGTTATCTCAGTGGTTCAGAATTCTGGTTTTCTGGGTTGTGGTTCTCGTTCAGTTAACAGCACAGCACATCCAGCAGTGTTGCCTTGACCCCATGTTTGCATGAGCATGTCATTTTCTTGCATTCTAACATGTTTGACATTTTTCAGGGCTTGCATCTTACTCTTGATTCCGGTTTTCTGAGGTTACTTCAGCATGGATGTCCAGAGAAAGAAGACTGTTGCCTATTCGTTCCCAGATCCGACTTTGACATTGATTCACAAGTTGATTAATATGGCTGGTCCCGGAGTTCGTACAGAGTTTAGTGGAGGGTATGGGAGACTTTTGAAGTTTGTTTATAATATCTCCAAGTATGAGAAGGATGCCATTCATACACTTCTTCAGTTTTACGATCCGTCTTTGCGTTGCTTCACTTTCCCAGATTACATCTTGGCCCCAACGTTGGAGGAGTTCTCATTTATTTTGGGAATCCCTATCAGGCATGACATAGTTTTTTTTTCTGAAGAACACCCCGGGGTAAAAGAAATGGCTGTTGCTCTTCATATTAGTGAATCCGTTCTGAACAGTAATATTGAAGAAAAACAAGGAGTTAAGGTTTTCTTATTGAAGTTCTTGTTTGATCAAGCTTGCATACATGTCATAGAGAAGAATTGGACTGCTTTCCAAGCTATTCTGGCTATGTGCATCTATGGGATTGTCCTGTTTCCGAATGTTCCTGATCTGGTGGATATGCATGCCGTCAGAATCTTTATTTCGAAGAATCCTATACCTACCTTGCTAGGTGATGTGTATCACTCAGTTCACTACAAGAATGAGAATAGGCGTGCAAAAACTGTGATTTGTTGTGCACCACTCTTATCTACTTGGTTTTTGAGTCGTCTCCCCGAGTCTGGCGCTTTCGTTGATATGAAAGATTCTCTGAAGTGGTCAAAGAGGGTTATGGACTTGACTGCTGACAACATTGTTTGGATCAATCATGATTTGCTAGGAGTGGAGATTATTTACAAGTGCGGAGAATTCCCTAATGTACCCTTGATAGGGAGAAAAGGTGGAATTAACTATAATCCTTCCCTTGTTATCAGATAGTTTGGTTATCCTTTGAGAGGTCCACCTGATGAGAGAGACATCAGAGAGTCCTTATTCTTCAATGGTATTGAGGATCAAGAGATGATGAGGAAGATTGTGAATGCTTGGAAACAGGTGACCAAGAAGGGTAAAACTTCGTTTGGAAAATGTAATAACCGGGCTTTTCCTTCCTATAAAGAGTGGATCAAGAAGAGAGCAGAAGAGGAGCTTCTTCTCTTCCCGGTGGAACCACCTTTGTATCCTTTGATGATCGAGCCTCCTACCACAGTTGAGATAGAGAAGTTTGACAGGTTATGGGCTGAAAAGGAAAAGCTGCGAGAAGAAAACAGAAAGCTACTAAGGGAAATCTATCAGTTGAAGCATGAGCGGGGTGAAGCTGTTCATACCGCCAAGTTGAAAACAGAGCTTCTTGTTAAAGCGGAAAAAGAGCTAGCTGACATGGTCGCATCCAGAAAAAGGATGAAAGAAGCTTTGGATGGTATCAGTAAGGTTCTCGAGTCCAAGAAGGAGGAATTAGACAAGGCTTTGTTGAAAATTCACAGGTTCGATGAACACCGAGAAACTACAATGGCCGAGGATAAGAGAAAGGAAGACGACTATCTAGCTAAGATTGACCAATTGACGTTGACGCTCAAGAAAAAAGACGCTGAGATCTTATCAGGGATATTCAAGAGACAAGCAGTCGAGGGTCGACTCAATGAAGCCATAACCTCCATAGAAGAACTGAAAATCCAAGCTGAAGTGAAGAAACCTAGACATGAGGGTCCTAGCATGGATGGTGCTTCTGGAGAAGACGCTTGGGAGTTGCATTTTCGATACTTGGAAGGGATCATACATAGAAGAGACGTCTTCATTCAAGTGCTAATTCAGAGACCGAAGCATCCCGACACCAAAAAGATTTTTAAGGAAATTCAAGACTGGAGCAGAAAGCATAGTGGATGGGGGGATTGACACTTGTGGATTTTGATGATATGCCGTAGTTTTCTTTTTATTGTATTTGGATCACCACCAGACTTGTTGGTTGGGACCTCTATGATTTATGTGTTTAGATTTGTTACCTTGGATTCGTGATTGTTGACATTTGGTTTTCCTCTGGTTTTCTTAATATATGAGCAGAAGTTCCGTTCTATCTTGTTATTAAACTGGAATCAAGGGGTGGATCGCCCTGCTAATATTCAAACATGTTCATTTGCATTTGCATATTCATAATCATTTTGCATGACAGGTGTTTATCTCCGGTATTCTTATCTTGTTCTCATCTCAGAATTGCAGATCAGCACATTCACCGGTATCCTACTAGACAGAATCAGAAGAGACTCATGGATCAACTACAGAATGAGATCATTGAGATGCGGACTCGCATGTACCAATTCATGGAATTAATGCAAGGGGTTGCTCAGGGACAAGAGCAGTTGAGGACTCTCGTTCAGCCACAGATTGCGAGGGTTGATGATGACGGTGTCCTTCATGGAGGACTTCATACTGGTGTTACTGGTAATAATGGTCAGAATGGCCCTACTGGCGGAGGTATTCCTGTTTCTGGTGTTGTGATTCCTCCGGGCGGAGCTGAAAATGCTGGGGGAGGTGGTAATGGTGCTGGGCGTCAGTATGATGATGTTTAAGATGATGCATTTTCTCTGCCAGGTGGGGATGCTGGTCCCTGGATTGACAATGATCAGAGAATCAGGTTGATTGAGGAACAGCTAAGGGGTGTTGTGAATCAGGATTCTGTGGGAATGGATCTAGAGGATTTGGGGCTGGTTCCAGGCGTTGTTATTCCGCACAAGTTTCAGACTCCCACTTTTGAGAAGTATAATGGTATGTCTTGTCCAAGGACCCACGTGAGAGCATACACAAGCAAGATGGCTGCGCATGCGAAGAATGAGAAGCTGATGATGCACTGCTTCCAGGATAGCCTATCTGGGGCATCCCTGGAGTGGTACGTGCAACTAGAGAGGAAGGATGTGCGTAGTTGGAGAGATCTGGCAGGGGCATTCATTAGACACTACCAATATAACACTGACATGGCTCCGAACAGAACACAGCTGCAGAGTCTGTCATAGAAGAACAATGAGAGTTTCAAGGAGTACGCTCAGAGGTGGAGTGAGCTGGCAGCTAAGGTTCAGCCTCCCATGTTGGAGCATGAAATGATAACTATGTTTATGGCCACCTTGCAGGGTCACTACTATGAAAAGCCGGTACCGTGTATGACTGGAAAGTTCGCTCATTTGATCTTGGTAGGAGAAATGGTAGAAAGCGAAATTAAGGCAGGGAAAATATCAGGCGGTGATGGGTCCTCATCTGGAGGAAGTAAGAAGCTTATGCCAGTGGTTATAAGAAGAAGGAGGGAGATACAAACTCTGTGTCATCATATCGTGGTAGAGATGGACCTCGTCAGAACTACAATCAGCAGATGGCTTCTGTAACCATCCCAGCAGCACCTCAGCAGCCAGCAGTGTCTCAACAACAAAATCAGGCTCCTTAGCGATCACAGCCACAAAATAGGCGGGATAGGCATTTTGACACTCCACCTATGTCCTACTCTCAATTATTCCAGCACTTGTTAAAACTGCAGTTAATTCAGACTAGAACATTGGCTCCACCTACTGGTAATCCACCTCCCGGCTATGATGCCAATGCCCACTGTGAGTTTCATTCTGGGGCACCCGGACATCATACTGAGAACTGTAAAGCTTTCAAGCATAAGGTTCAAGATTTGGTAGATTACAAAGCCATCAATTTCTCCAATGACGTTCCAAATGTGAATCAGAACCCGATGCCGAATCACGGTGGGCCGAAGGTCAATGCTATTATTAAAGACTGTGAAGACTTGAGTTTGATTTCAGATGTGAACGAAGTCCAAACTCCCTTGTGTGTGGTAAAGGAAAGACTGTTGAAGGGAGGGGTATTTCCTGGTTGTGATGAAGGTTGTGTAGGATGTGTGTCGCAGCCAGGCGATTGTGAGTTATTGAAAGCATGTATTCAGAGAATGATCAACAAAGGGGTATTACAGTTTGATAGAGGTTGCAAGCAGAGTAATGTTACTGACAGAGAGATTGATGTTGCCACGATAACAATTCCATTCAAGACAATAACTATATCAGCGCCGGCGAGACCAGCGCCGGTCACTATCACTGTTCCTGGACCAGTCCCGTATGAGACTACCAAGGCCATCCCATGGAACTATGGGGTCGAGGTGTTTGTTAATGGTAAGAAGCAGGAATTGGAAGACACGTCAGCTGTGAATACAGGGGATGGAAATCTTGTTGAAGCAGGGGCTATCACTAGGAGTGGTAGAGTCTTTATTCCGTCCGAGAATCAAGCTGGCAGTTCAAGACAAGACAAAGGTAAACAGATGATGGATGAGTCCGTACAGAGGCAAGAAGCTAATAATTCTATGACGAAGCCAGGTGGGGATACTTTCTCAGAAGATGTAGAAAAGTTTATGAGGTTGATCAGAAAAAGTGATTACAAGATTGTTGACCAACTTCACCAAACTCCAACGAAGATTTCCATTTTGTCCTTACTGTTGTGCTCTGAGGCACACCGAAATGCATTGCTGAAGGTTCTGAATATGGCTTATGTACCGTAGGAAATATTCGTCAATCAGTTAGAAGGGGTTGTAGCTCATGTAAATGCTGGTAATGGTTTGGGTTTCACCGATTTAGATCTGACTCCAGCTGGGAGGAATCACAACAACGCTCTGCATATTTCAGTGGAATGTCGTGGCTCCTTAATGTCGCATGTGTTAGTTGATACTGGGTCGTCTTTGAATGTGTTAACAAAGAAGGCTTTGATGAAGTTGGATACTCGTGGGTTGATTTGTACACCAAGTAACTTGGTGGTACGTCCTTTTGATGGCTCCAAGAGGTCAGTCTTTGGAGAGTTAGTTCTGCCGATCAAGGTGGGTCCTGAGATTTTCAACACCACCTTTTACATAATGGATATTCAGCCTGCCTATAGTTGTTTGTTGGGCCGCCCATGGATCCATGGTGTTGGGGCAGTAACTTCTACGCTGCACCAGAAATTGAAGTATATGGTGGATGGCCACGTTGTGACTGTTTGTGGTGAAGAAGATATTATGGTGAGTCACCTATCGACCTTCAAGTATGTAGAGGTAGATGGTGAGATACAAGAAACTTTGTGCCAAGCCTTTGAAGCTGTGAAGATTCCCGAGGAACCCCCAAAGGCAGTCAGTCAGCCTGAGGTGGTTGCCCAACCAGAAGTCGTCAGACCACCAGAGGTTCCAATGTCCTCTTTCAAAGAGGCTCGTGCTATAGTTGAAGCTGGTGGTTCTCAGAAGTGGGGCAGTGTTATTGATGTTCAAAGGAAGCAAGATACTCATGGACTGTGTTACAAGCCACCTAGGCTGTCTGAAGAGCCTCCCAAGTTCTATGGTCCAGTCCGCTTCACCAGTGCCGGTGTTTTCATCGACAGAGTCAATGCTATTGAGGATGAAGGAGATAGTGATTGTGACATGGATGAATGGATCCGTCCCTGCATTCCTGGTCAGAGTCTAGGCAACTGGTCCTCCGAGAAAGTTATCTAAGTGACGCGCCCAGAGTAATTTACTTTTATTTTCTGTTATGTTGAGTCCTACGTTCTGCCCAAGGCGTAGTGATATTTATTTGTAGGGCTTGGATGTTTTATTTGCTATTTTTATCGTCAATAAAGGACGTTTTTTCATTCAAATATTTTGATCCCTGTCTTTCTGTGTTTACTTTTTGCATTAACCCACATCAAAATGGAAATGTGTTTTCTTGTTTGTTGCACTCATAATAAACATAAAACACCCATCATGCAGGTTCCTTTGTTCAGATTCCACCCATGACTTAGCTATGGCTCGATATGACTTCGACAATCCCATCTATCAGGCCGAAGAAGAGACTGACGAAGACTGTGACTTACCAGAAGAATTAGCCAGGTTACTGAAACAAGAAGAAAGGGTTATTCTACCTCATCAGGAGGAGGTTGAGACTGTTAATCTGGGAACCGAGGATGTTAAACGAGAAGTAAAGGTTAGGGCTGCCCTGGAAGACACCGTTAAGGGAAGATTGATTGAGTTGCTTCGAGAGTATGTGGATATCTTCGCCTGGTCTTACCAAGACATGCCTGGGCTTGACACTGATATTGTTTCACACCGGCTGCCGCTTAAAGAGGGTTGTACTCCAGTCAAGCAGAAATTAAGAAGGACGAAACCAGATATGGCTGTCAAGATCAAGGAAGAGGTTCAGAAATAGTTGGACGCCGGATTTCTTGCTATGACAAATTATCCTCCGTGGGTTGCTAATTCGTACCTGTACCTAAGAAGGATGGGGAGGTCAGGATGTGTGTGGATTACCGAGATTTGAATAGGGCGAGCCCGAAGGATGATTTTCCGCTCCCCCACATTGACGTGTTAGTGGACAATACTGCTCAATATTATGTGTTTTCCTTCATGGATGGTTTCTCTGGGTATAACCAAATCAAAATGGCCCCAGAGGACATGGAGAAAACTACGTTCATAACACCGTGGGGAACATTTTGCTACAAGGTAATGCCCTTCGGATTGAAGAATGCTGGGGCAACCTATCAGCGGGCGATGGTGACTCTCTTTCATGATATGATTCACAAGGAGATTGAAGTCTATGTTGATGACATGATTGCGAAATCACAGACAAAGGAAGAACACTTGGTAAACCTCCAGAAGCTGTTTGAAAGGTTGAGGAAGTTCAAACTGAGATTGAATCCGAACAAGTGCACTTTCGGGGTGAGGTCTGGTAAATTGCTGGGATTCATCATTAGTGAAAGAGGTATAGAGGTTGATCCTGCAAAGATAAGAGCCATACAGGAGATGCCTGAGCCAAGGACAGAGAAAGAGGTTCGTGGATTCTTGGGAAGGTTGAATTACATTGCCAGGTTCATCTCTCATCTGGCAGCCACGTGTGAACCAATTTTCAAGCTATTAAGGAAAGATCAAGAGGTCAGGTGGAATGAAAATTGTCGAGAGGCGTTCGAAAGGATAAAGACGTATTTGCAGGAACCTCCAGTCCTTATGCCACCAGTGTCTGGGAGACCGTTGATTATGTACCTTACGGTTCTTGAGAATTCGATGGGTTGTGTGCTCGGTCAACACGACGAGACAGGTAGGAAAGAGCACGCCATTTACTACCTGAGTAAGAAGTTCACTGATTGCGAATCAAGATACTCTATGTTGGAAAAGACATGTTGTGCACTCGCTTGGGCAGCCAAGCGCCTAAGGCAGTATATGTTAAATCACACGACCTTGTTGATTTCGAAGATGGATCCGATTAAGTACGTGTTTGAGAAGCAAGCACTTTCTGGAAGGATAGCCCGTTGGCAGATGGTTTTGACAGAGTACGATATTTAGTATGTTTCTCAGAAGGCCATTAAGGGAAGTGTTCTGTCAGAATATCTTGCTGAACAGCCAGTCGAGGATTATCAGCCTATGAAGTTTGAGTTTCCGGAAGAGCATGCTATGTTTCTGAAAATGAAGGATTGTGAAGAGCCTCTGCCTGATGAAGGGCCTGAGATTGGATCTCAGTGGAAGATGATTTTTGATGGGGCTGTCAACTCATATGGTAATGGAATTGGGGCAATCATTACGACCCCGAAGGGTTCTCATATACCTTTCATTGCCCGGTTAGCATTCGTGTGTACCAACAACGAGGCGGAGTATGAAGCATGCATCATGGGGTTAGAGGAGGCAATTAATTTGAGAATTAAGAATCTCGATGTCTATGGTGATTCCGCGTTGGTGGTTAATCAGATTACAGGAGAATGGGAGACTCGTCAGGCGAATTTGGTGCCTTACAACAACTATGCCAGAAGGTTGTTACCTTTATTTGATAGGGTGGATTTTCATCATGTACCCAGAGCTGAGAATCAGATGGCTGATGCGTTGGCGACATTGGCATCCATGTATAAGGTGAACCGTTGGATTGAAACTCCTTCGATTAGAATCATGCGTCTGGATAGACCAGCTTTTGTGTTTGCAATTGAGGATGTGTCAGATGGCAAACCGTGGTATCATGATATTAAGGTTTTTCTGAAGAGACAGGAGTATCCAGAGGGTGCCTCCACCAAGGATAAGAAGACTCTGAGAAGGTTGGCAGGGAACTTTTTTCTGAACAAGGATGATGTCTTATATAAGAGGAACTTCGATATGGTCTTGCTACGTTGTGTTGATGAACACGAGGCAGGCTTGTTGATGAAGGAAGTTCACGAGGGTTCTTTCGGTACTCATTCCAGTGGACACACCATGGCTAGAAAGTTGTTGAGAGCAGGATATTATTGGATGACTATGGAGTCTGATTGTTTCAAGTACGCTCGGAAGTGCCATAAATGCCAGATTTATGCAGATAAGATGCATGTACCGCCTATGCCTCTAAATGTGTTGTCATCTCCTTGGCCTTTTGCAATGTGGGGCATAGATATGATTGGAAAGATTGAGCCCACCGCTTCCAATGGGCATCGTTTCATTTTGGTTGCCATTGACTATTTCACAAAATGGGTGGAGGCAGCCTCGTACGCCAACGTCACCAAACAAGTGGTAGCCCGGTTTATAAAGAAGGACATCATCTGTCGTTATGGGGTCCCGGAGAGAATCATTACTGATGATGGCTCGGATTTGAACAACAAGATGATGAAGGAATTATGTCAGAGTTTCAAGATCGAGCATCACAATTCTTCTCCATATCGTCCGAAGATGAACGGTGCTGTTGAGGCGGCGAATAAGAATATCAAGAAGATTGTGCAGAAAATGGTGGTAACATATAAGGACTGGCATGAGATGTTACCTTACGCCCTACATGGTTACCGTACTTCGGTGCGTACGTCAACTGGGGCAACCCCTTTCTCATTGGTGTATGGTATGGAAGCAGTTTTACCCTTAGAGGTCGAGATTCTGTCTTTGAGAGTTCTGGCAGATGTGAAGCTTGATGAAGCCGAATGGGTCCATTCCAGATTGGATCAGTTGAACCTTATTGAAGAAAAGAGATTGGCAACCACCGCACATGGTTGTTTGTATCAGAGCAGGATGAAGCACGCCTTTGACCAGAAAGTGCGACCTCGGAATTTTCAGACAGGTGAATTGGTTTTGAAAAGGATCCTTCCTCCTCAGACAGATCACAGGGGCAAATGGACTCCAAACTACGAAGGGCCGTATGTAGTCAGAAAGGTTTTCTCTGGTGGAGCCTTACTACTTTCAACTATGGATGGCGAAGATTTTACCTCCCCTGTGAACGCAGACGTAGTCAAAAAATACATCACATAAAAGAGACCCTCTGGACATAAAAAGAAAGTCCAAGCAAAAAGGGGCATCCCGGCGAACCATAAAAAGGAAAAGGTTCGGGCAAAAGTTAGGGATAAAATGTAAAAAGAAACGTGTAAACCCGCAAAGTTGAAAACCTGAAAAGGCAACTTTGGCAAAAATGGGTATCCCGATGGATTGAAAACCCGGAAAGGGCGATCCAGGCAAAAGTTAGGGATTTATAAGCGAAAGGCTATGGTCTGCGTTCGATCTGTGAACACTCTCGATACCTGGAAGTTCTGAAAGAAAGGAATCAGTACAGTTAGTCTCTTCAAAGGTCAAGACATTTGTGGATAAGCAAGACATATGGGTCATAGCCGAGTCGAATCATGGTGGATATTTGTTCCCACATTGCCGACATGTGTATTTTCTTTTTGCTTTTGCGCAATTACCTCTTTTTAGGAATTGCTTCCTATTGTAAATGCCAATTTACATGCCACTCTTCAATAAAATATTCATTTCACTCAAAGAGCTTTCCATTGTTTGTTTTACTTTTACTTTTAGTGTTTTGTTTGCAAAAAACGTCCGATATTTTTGGTAAACATTGCATATAAAATTTCGAGCTTTGCGGAGCATAACGAAAAGCAGTAGAAATTACTTAGGCGTTAACGGGGATAGCCAGGTTGTGGCATATTCTTTTGTTTTTATTTGACTTGCAGGGCAGCAGGATTGTACTTCCCCAGCAGGTTGCTCTCCCCAGCATTGAGATTACACTTTCCTCAGCAGAGCAGACTTCCCCCAGCAGAAGACTTGGAAAGTATTTTCTCCGGATCAAGACGTTATTTCCCCACAGAATCACGGTGCTCACTTCCCCCATCCAGTCAGGAAGTGTACTTTCACCAACAACGTTATATTCTAATCCCCAGCAAGATGGGAGTAAGGTCATTCTCCCCATCAGCAGGCTAAGATCAGCGGTATCCCCAAGCAGGCTAGTATCATTGACTCTTTTCCCCAGCAGGTTCTGAGCCCAATTGGATATTAGCCATCTTCAGTAACAGACTTCCGGTTCCGTTATTGGCGTTCATTCTCAACTCCCCCAGCAGAGGAGAAATCCTGGGTTTTGGATGTTACCTTCAGTAAAAGACTGGTGGGATCCCCGGTAGTTCTTTTGGGATTTCATCCCCAGCAGAAGTTGTTGATCCGAAGAGTCGATCAGTATGACCCTTCTCAACAGAGTTCCTAGATTCAGAGGGCAATTTATTTTTGTTATCCCCAGATGAATGGATATTTTCTCTCCGACATTTATTATGCTGGAGGGACCCTTTTTGCATGTCATAAGCATTTGCATTGCATCCTCAAACGCGTAGCATTTCCACTTCGTGTGGAGCATTACGGCAAAATTCAAACATTTGCATTCGAAGCATAAGCCAGGTTTGGTACTTTCCTTGCCAGGTTTGGTACTTTCCTTGCCAGTTCTCTTTCTCAGCAGAGATGGCATAACTCAGGATATTTTGGAGGGATGCGTTCCTCATACTGGTGCTCCCCGGCAGAGTCTTTTATTTAGACTTCTCCTTTCCCCGGCAGAGCCATCTTATCTGTGGATCATGGGTCCGTTAGAAGTTTGTCTGGCCTTTCTCTTTCTTGACATATTTTGTTTTCCAGAGGTGGCTTAAACCATAAGTTTTGTTTTACATTATCCCCAGTGAAGTCGCCGTTTGTTTTGCTAGTTCTCTTTATCAGCAGGGATAGCAATCTTTCGGATATTTTCTTCGTCAGTTTCCCTTTATCAGCAGGGATGGCATTTGTGTTGCTAGTTTCTCTTTATCAGCAGAGATAGCAATCTTTTGAAGATTTTCTTTTGTCAGTTTCCCTTTATCAGCAGGGGTGGCATTTATTTTGCTAGTTTCTCTTTATCAGTAGAGATAGCAATCTTTTGAAGATTTTCTTTTGTCAGTTTCCCTTTATCAGCAGGGATGACATTTATTTTGCTAGTTTCTCTTTATCAGCAGAGATAGCAATCTTTTGAAGATTTTCTTTTGTCAGTTTCCCTTTATCAGCAGGGATGGCATTTATTTTGCTAGTTTCTCTTTATCAGCAGAGATAGCAATCTTTTGAAGATTTTCTTTTGTCAGTTTCCCTTTATCAGCAGGGATGGCATTTATTTTGCTAGTTTCTCTTTATCAGCAGAGATAGCAATCTTTTGAAGATTTTCTTTTGTCAGTTTCCCTTTATCAGCAGGGATGGCATTTATTTTGCTAGTTCTCTTTATCAGCTGGGATAGCAAGCTTTTGGATATTTTCTTTCCTCAGTTTCCCTTTATCAGCAGGGATGGCATTTATTTTGCTAGTTTCTCTTTATCAGCAGAGATAGCAAGCTTTTGGAGATTTTCTTTCGTCAGTTTCCCTTTATCAGCAGGGATGGCATTTGTGTTGCTAGTTTCTCTTTATCAGCAGAGATAGCAATCTTTTGAAGATTTTATTTTGTCAGTTGCCCTTTATCAGCAGGGATGGCATTTATTTTGCTAGTTTCTCTTTATCAGCAGAGATAGCAGTATTCTGAAGACTTCCTTTCGTCAGTTCCCTTTATCAGCAGGGATGGCTTTTGTGTTGCTAGTTCTCTTTATCAGCAGAGATAGCAACCTTTTTGGATAATTCCTTTGTCAGTTCCCTTTATCAGCAGGGATGGCGTATTTTGAGACCCCTTTGTCAGTTCTCTTTATCAGCAGAGATGACATAACCTGGGAGAGTTTGTTTCATTACAGCATTTATGGCTAATTCTCTGGTGAAGGATTGCAAATTTCTGGGTTCTTTGGTATTCAATCTCCGTGCATCCTGATTGTCTGAAAGACGTCGCTATCATACCCTCATGACCAAGTTGATTGAATAGGGGCAGCTGTTGCACCCCAAAATTTGCCCTCCTTACTTTAGTACTAACTGGCTTATGTTTCATTTCAGTTTTGCATTATCATGTGTGCATATCATTGGTTCTTAGCATGGGGTCAAGGTGCCTGAGGTATGTTCAAGAGGAGAAGATGTTCTTCAAAGGGTCAAGCAAGAGAGTTCAAGTGGATCACTCTCTCCTAACCAGTGCATAAATTAGGGTTTTGAGATTCTTGGGTTTATTGCTCCAATGGGCAAGCTCCTTGGGTTTTCATCATCACCAAATGGCATATCTTATCTTTGTTGGAGAGGATACACATCATATTCAGAGGAATTTGGATTTGGAGGCTGTGCTATTTCCTCCTAGACTGAGGGTACCAAAACTAGGGTTTGCCATAAAGTCAGTTTATTTCTGATTTTTTGGGCAAGACTTGATTCCATGGTATTCCTTGGGTCTCTAAGTATCTAGGGGTGGGAGGTTGTCCATCAGTTTGGTTCAGGAGAGACTTAATTGATCAGAAGATTGAGAATCAGGTGAATTGGGTAAAAGTCAACAGTGAGAGGAGAAGTCAACTGTGGAATTTTGAGGTTCTCTCCAAGGTTTTCAAGGTCTCACATCCTCATATGGTCCTCAAAAGTCAAGTTTCATGCCATTTATCAAGAATCAGGAGTTGGTGCAAAAGTTACTAAATTTGGAAATGACCTATAATTTGAAAGTTTCTTTTTTGGGCAAGTTGCTGCACTGCATTCAACTTGACTTTTCATAATCAAGAAAGCTTCAAATGAATTTTTCTCCAACATGAAATTTGAAGATCTTTTTCTCCTCTTTCCAACAAGTACTAGTGGGTCTCCATATCATTTGTGAAACTCCAGTTATGATCAAAATAAGGCAAAGTGGTTTTTAGGGTTTTTCATGGTTCCATTTTCACAACTTTGGGCATAATGACCTATAATCAATTCCATTGCTTCATGATACATTCTAATATCAAAGAACATTCCTTGAGGATTATTTTGGGCCCAAGAATTAAGAAATTCCATGGTTTATTCTTCACTTATTTTCCATTATTCAAAATTGCCAAAATGTTGAAAACTCATTAACCAATACATCTCAAAGCCCAAATCCCATACAGGTGTGATTAGCAACTGAAATGTGAGGGATCCATCATGGAATTCTTAAGTGTACACGCATAGAGAGAGGTGTAACTCACATTATGCAATTTTCGAAAAATCACCCAAACTCACTAAACAAGGAATTGCCCAAGCCCAAATCATTATCAGTGAAAAACCCTAGTCTATTTAAACCCATTCATGCACTGGTTAGGGTTTCAACACGTGACATTTGGAGGAGTGGAGAATTTGAACCCTAAAGCATCTCACATCCCTATCTCTCAATCTACAAGGTTTTTTCCAAAGGTTCTTCCACAATATTCTTTCTGGGGATCCACAGAGTAAAAACCAACCATTATTCGCAGCTAAAAGCAAGGATTAGGAGTGCACCATCTCAGGTTAGCCATTCTTTTGACCATCATAAAACTCAATTTTTAAGTATGCATAATGTTGTGTGATTGTCACTGATGAATCTGATGTAGTTTTTGTTGTGTTTGGACGTGTGGATTGATCATACCGTGAGTTTAAAGTTTTGGACCCAATCATTGTTTCAATCATTTTTTATTATGCTTTGATTGTTTGCAAATTTGGATTGGATATTTGGAATCCTCACATTTTTCTGGTCAGAATAGTATATTCGCACGAAAATTCTGGGTTGTTTTAGGTTGCAGGTGACGGAGGACGGCGACCGGAACCCTAGCTCCGGCGGCTGTGAGGGTTCCGGCGAAGGAAGTTGGCTGGAGGTAGAAGATACAATCCTCGCCCTTCATTCTTTTCATCCAACGGCCCAGATCGTGCCACGTCTTATTCTCTTTATTTTTTTTCTGATTTTAATTTGTTGATTGTGTGTTATTTACCCCATGATAACTTCCGTGGTCTACCAATTATCTTATTTCATTTTGGTTACTTTTGTTTACATTGACCAAACGTGGCACGTTGGATGAATTTGGTGGCTGCCATTGAGCCAACACATTAATGAGGAACATATTATGCACGCGTTTTTTAGTTTTTTTCTGACCAATTGCATGCAGGGGCGTGCACCGTTATTATGGTGTGTATTTAATCTAGACCCCTCATCTTGCCTATTTTTTATTTTGTTTGACCGTTTGTGAACGCAGGATCAATCCAAGGGCCTATGTTCAGTCAATTCGTTGACTGAAGACCATTGTTCTTTTTTATTTTATTTTTTTTCGCTGATGGGTTGGGCTGCTATTTGCACCCCCACCTTCAGCCCATTTCCCAATTCCAATACATTTTCTTTACTAAACGCACCCCCTTGCATTTTAATCCATTTTATTTCTATTTAATTATTTGCATCATTTCATTTTTAATTATTAAAAATAGTTAATTACATTTAAAAATTACTAAAAAAATCCATGCATCATATTTATCATTTTATAAAATTTTCCAAATTTTATTTTTTATTTTTTATCTTATTTTTTATCATCTAAATTAAATGTTTGTTTATTTTCTTTTTGCATTACTCATATCATGCATACCTGAATTTGTTTATTTTATTTCTCTGTATCCATAAAATATTTTCAATCCATTCTTTTTGCATTTGTTAGATAACATTCTGAAGTGCATTAAAATATTTTTCTATCATTTTTTAAAATTATTTCATATTGCATTTTGGTCCTCCTTTTTTGCATATTAAGTCATATTCCTCATCTGAACTTGGCATGATTGTTTAAATGGCTAACATCTTGATTTTTTGCAGGAGTTTTTGGTTTTTGGTTTGTCTCTGGTTGAGCAACTTTTATATTTAATTTGGTGATTTTAGAAGTTGTCTTACTATTTGTTTAATGGCTCTTTGTATGAGATTTTCTTGTATGCGCATCTTTGATCTTGTCTGGTTATCTGTTTGAAAAGGCACTTGTGCCATTGTCTTGGGGTTGTTTATTTGACTTTTTAATTCATGTTTGGATTGTTATAGGTCAATTAATCATTATTGTTTGGGTTTCATTTGTTTTAACTTCTACGTATATCTGTTTCGTACTAACTTTTTATGCAGGGACTAAGGTAAGTTATCTGAGGGTATGAATAAGTATCCATGGTCACCCTTACTCTGTCCTTCTCTCATCTTTTTCCTTTAGGTTTAGGTTATCGTCAAACCTCACTAACCGTATGTCACCCATGCATGATAACTTTAGGACTCTTAGTCCCCCTTAGAGTTTCCCTTGTGTCTTCTCACTTCTCATCTCAAACTGTTTGAAAACACTTAATAATTATAAGGTGTATTGCGCACGAGCCTTAAGTGTGGGGAATGAGAAATGAAGGGCTTCCTCTCATCTTTCTAGAGTGCTTAGTGAGCGTCCTGTCTTGGGACGAGGCGTTAAGTATTCGCCCCTGTGCCCTAAACTTTGGTGCAATGCAATTTATGGACTAACTTAAGCCACTTCTGTCCTAAAAAATACAAACCAACTTCAAACTTTTTTGTCCTTCGGGATTGTCAAACTAAAGGCTATTTTCAAAAAGGACACGTTACTTTCCGTCTGAGTCGCAAACAGGCATCGACCCTAACTGTCGGACGTGAACTTAGCGTCGCTCATAAAAAACACAAAAAGAACTTGGTCCGAACTACGTTGACTCTGAATTCCCCATTGTACAAAGGGGGTACGTAGGCCTAGGACGTCGATGTCCTACCGAGTCTGTCTTTGTCACCCCTTCCCCTGTCTTAGTACAGCCCTAGATGATAGGATAACTCACCCTTATAATAGACAACAAGCGTGGATCCCATCGAGTACGATGGACGCGTGGGGTGCTAGCACCTTCCCCTCGCGTAACCGACTCCCGAACCCAGGTTATGGTTGCGATGACCATTCCTTTCCTTCTTCCTCAGGTTTATGCGGTGTTCCCTTTCCCTCTCTTGGGATAAATTTACACGGCTGGCGACTCTATTTTTCCGCGCCACTCTCGCGTTTGTACCTGGATGAAAATCCTGGGAGCGACAGCTGGCGACTCTGCTGGGGACATCTGGTTGACCTATGCTGGTCCATCCCTAAGCGAGTCAGTCCTAGCGCTTGCTTGTCTTTGTTCTCTTTGGGTGTCTTTATGTTTGTTTTGTTTTATTTGTTGTATTTTATTTTTTACAGTTTTTCTGCATTGCATTCCATTTTTATTATTGTCATACTGCTGTGTTGTGCTGGCTGTTCTTGTTTTGTAGGTTGGGTGGGTCTGAGAGATAAGCCCAATACCCAGGCTTGAGTATACCCTAGGACTAGAGTAGAAAGTAGTGGGACCTACGTGCCCGCTTGGTACGTTTGTGTGTTCACGAAATTCACAACCAAACGAGGTTATCTTGGGACGCATCCTAACGTGTGTGTCTTGCGCATGTTGGGGTGTTGATCTAGAGAGCTGTCGACTCTGGTGACCGATCATCGAGGACCTTAGTGGAAACATCCCTCTTTAGTGGTGACAGTGGCAGACCATATCCTATGGCAAACCCATTCGCACCCGAGGGCCCGCTTTGGAACTCGCATAGGATGGCCCCTATCTTTTGAAGAGAATCAGTGGAGGCACTCCTCGATTGTCTATAGTACTGTACCCTGAGGGATGAATGTACTAATGTTTCTCGACCTCAGTGCCAAAGCTGAAGACCTTCCGCTTTGGAGAATCAGTTGAGGCCTCCTCGATTGATGATGATGCCAAACCAGAAATGGTGAACATATCATCATTTTTCGACCTGAGAGCCCGGGATACTGAACGTCCTAGTACCCACACGTGAGAGGGGATGGGTGTTTGCAGGTTTGCAGGTAACCGGAACCTTCAACCTACCCTGTTTTTCTGGATTTCTCATCAATGTCCGATTATTTGGGTTCTTGGTTATCTCAGTGGTTCAGAATTCTGGTTCTCTGGGTTGTGGTTCTCGTTCAGTTAACAACACAACACATCCAGCAGTGTTGCCTTGACCCCATGTTTGCATGAGCATGCCATTTTCTTGCATTCTAACATGTTTGACATTTTTCAGGGCTTGCATCTTACTCTTGATTCCGGTTTTCTGAGGTTACTTCAGCATGGATGTCCAGAGAAAGAAGATTGTTGCCTATTCGTTCCCAGATCCGACTTTGACATTGATTCACAAGTTGATTAATATGGCTAGTCCCGGAGTTCGTACAGAGTTCAGTGGAGGGTATGGGAGACTTCTGAAGTTTGTTTATAATATCTCCAAGTATGAGAAGGATGTCATTCATACACTTCTTCAGTTTTACGATCCGTCTTTGCGTTGCTTCACTTTCCCAGATTACATCTTGGCCCCAACGTTGGAGGAGTTCTCATTTATTTTGGGAATCCCTATCAGGCATGACATAGTTTTCTTTTCTGAAGAACACCCCGGGGTAAAAGAAATGGCTGTTGCTCTTCATATTAGTGAATCCGTTCTGAACAGTAATATTGAAGAAAAACAAGGAGTTAAGGGTTTCTTATTGAAGTTCTTGTTTGATCAAGCTTGCATACATGTCATAGAGAAGAATTGGACTGCTTTCCAAGCTATTCTGTCTATGTGCATCTATGGGATTGTCCTGTTTCCGAATGTTCCTGATCTGGTGGATATGCATGCCGTCAGAATCTTTATTTCGAAGAATCCTATACCTACCTTGCTAGGTGATGTGTATCACTCAGTTTACTACAAGAATGAGAATAGGCGTGCAAAAACTGTGCGTTGTTGTGCACCACTCTTATCTACTTGGTTTCTGAGTCGTCTCCCCGAGTCTGGCGCTTTCGTTGATACGAAAGATTCTCTGAAGTGGTCAAAGAGGGTTATGGACTTGACTGCTGACAACATTGTTTGGATCAATCATGATTTGCTAGGAGTGGAGATTATTTACAAGTGCGGAGAATTCCCTAATGTACCCTTGATAGGGAGAAAAGGTGGAATTAACTATAATCCTTCCCTTGTTATCAGACAGTTTGGTTATCCTTTGAGAGGTCCACCTGATGAGAGAGACATCAGAGAGTCCTTATTCTTCAATGGTATTGAGGATCAAGAGATGATGAGGAAGATTGTGAATGCTTGGAAACAGGTGACCAAGAAGGGTAAAACTTCGTTCGGAAAATGTAATAACCGGGCTTTTCCTTCCTATAAAAAGTGGATCAAGAAGAGAGCAGAAGAGGAGCTTCTTCCCTTCCCGGTGGAACCACCTTTGTATCCTTTGATGATCGAGCCTCCTACCACAGTTGAGATAGAGAAGTTTGACAGGTTATGGGCTGAAAAGGAAAAGCTGCGAGAAGAAAACAGAGAGCTACTAAGGGAAATCTATCAGTTGAAGCATGAGCGGGGTGAAGCTGTTCATACCGCCAAGTTGAAAACAGAGCTTCTTGTTAAAGCGGAAAAAGAGCTAGCTGACATGGTCGCATCCAGAAAAAGGATGAAAGAAGCTTTGGATGGTATCAGTAAGGTTCTCGAGTCCAAGAAGGAGGAATTAGACAAGGCTTTGTTGAAAATTCACAGGTTCGATGAACACCGAGAAACTGCAATGGCCGAGGATAAGAGAAAGGAAGACGGCTATCTAGCTAAGATTGACCAATTGACGTTGACGCTCAAGAAAAAAGACGCTGAGATCTTATCAGGGATATTCAAGAGATAAGCAGACGAGGGTCGACTCAATGAAGCCATAGCCTCCATAGAAGAACTGAAAATCCAAGCTGAAGTGAAGAAACCTAGACATGAGGGTCCTAACATGGATGGTGCTTCTGGAGAAGACGCTTGGGAGTTGCATTGCCGATACTTGGAAGGGATCATACATAGAAGAGACGTCCTCATTCAAGTGCTAATTCAGAGACCGAAGCATCCCGACACCAAAAAAATGTTCAAGGAAATTCAAGGCTGGAGCAGAAAGCATAGTGGATGGGGGGGATTGACACTTGTGGATTTTGATGATATGCCGTAGTTTTCTTTTTATTGTATTTGGATCACCACCAGACTTGTTGGTTGGGACCTCTATGATTTATGTGTTCAGATTTGTTACCTTGGATTCGTGATTGTTGACATTTAGTTTTCCTCTGGTTTTCTTAATATATGAGCAGAAGTTCCGTTCTATCTTGTTACTAAACTGGAATCAAGGGGTGGATCGCCCTGCTAATATTCAAACATGTTCATTTGCATTTGCATATTCATAATCATTTTGCATGACAGGTGTTTATCTCTGGTATTCTTATCTTGTTCTCATCTCAGAATTGCAGATCAGCACATTCACCGGTATCCTACTAGACAGAATCAGAAGAGACTCATGGATCAACTACAGAATGAGATCATTGAGATGCGGACTCGCATGAACCAATTCATGGAATTAATGCAAGGGGTTGCTCAGGGACAAGAGCAGTTGAGGACTCTCGTTCAGCCACTGATTGCGAGGGTTGATAATGACGGTGTCCTTCATGGAGGACTTCATACTGGTGTTACTGGTAATAATGGTCAGAATGGCCCTACTGTCGGAGGTATTCTTGTTTCTGGTGTTGTGATTCCTCCAGGAAGAGCTGAAAATGCTGGGGGAGGTGTTAATGGTGCTGGGCGTCAGTATGATGATGTTCAAGATGATGCATTTTCTCTGCCAGGTGGGGATGCTGGTCCCTGGATTGACAATGATCAGAGAATCAGGTTGATTGAGGAACAGCTAAGGGGTGTTGTGAATCAGGATTCTGTGGGAATGGATTTAGAGGATTTGGGGCTGGTTCCAGGCGTTGTTATTCCGTACAAGTTTCAGACTCCCACTTTTGAGAAGTATAATGGTATGTCTTGTCCAAGGACCCACGTGAGAGCATACACAAGTAAGATGGCTGCGCATGCGAAGAATGAGAAGCTGGTGATGCACTGCTTCCAGAATAGCCTATCTGGGGCATCCCTGGAGTGGTACATGCAACTAGAGAGGAAGGATGTGCGTAGTTGGAGAGATCTGGCAGGGGCATTCATTAGACACTACCAATATAACACTGACATGGCTCCGAACAGAACACAGCTGCAGAGTCTGTCACAGAAGAACAATGAGAGTTTCAAGGAGTACGCTCAGAGGTGGCGTGAACTGGCAGCTAGGGTTCAGCCTCTCATGTTGGAGCGTGAAATGATAACTATGTTTATGGCCACCTTGCAGGGTCACTACTATGAAAAGCTGGTACCGTGTATGACTGGAAAGTTCGCTGATTTGATCTTGGTAGGAGAAATGGTAGAAAGCGGAATTAAGGCAGGGAAAATATCAGGCGGTGATGGGTCCTCATCTGGAGGAAGTAAGAAGCTTATGCCAGTGGTTATAAGAAGAAGGAGGGAGATACAAACTCTGTGTCATCATATCGTGGTAGAGATGGACCTCGTCAGAACTACAATCAGCAGATGGCTTCTGTAACCATCCCAGAAGCACCTCAGCAGCCAGCAGTGTCTCAACAACAAAATTAGGCTCCTTACCGATCACAGCCTCAGAATAGGCGGGATAGGCATTTTGACACTCCACCTATGTCCTACTCTCAATTATTCCAGCACTTGTTAAAACTGCAGTTAATTCAGACGAGAACATTGGCTCCACCTACTGGTAATCCACCTCCCGGCTATGACGCCAATGCCCACTGTGAGTTTCATTCTGGGGCACCCGGACATCATACTGAGAACTGTAAAGCTTTCAAGCATAAGGTTCAAGATTTGGTGGATTCCAAAGCCATCAATTTCTCCAATGACGTTCCAAATGTGAATCAGAACCCGATGCCGAATCACGGTGGGCCGAAGGTCAATGCTATTATTAAAGATTGTGAAGACTTGAGTTTGATTTCAGATGTGAACGAAGTCCAAACTCCCTTGTGTGTGGTGAAGGAAAGACTGTTGAAGGGAGGGGTATTTCCCGGTTGTGATGAAGGTTGTGTAGGATGTGTGTCGCAGTCAGGCGGTTGTGAGTTATTGAAAGCAGGTATTCAGAGAATGATCAACGAAGGGGTATTACAGTTTGACAGAGGTCGCAAGCAGAGTAATGTTACTGACAGAGAGATTGATGTTGCCACGATAACAATTCCATTCAAGACAATAACTATATCAGCGCCGGCGAGACCAGCGCCGGTCACTATCACTGTTCCTGGACCAGTCCCGTATGAGACTACCAAGGCCATCCCATGGAACTATGGGGCCGAGGTGTTTGTTAATGGTAAGAAGCGGGAATTGGAAGACACGTCAGCTGTGAATACAGGGGTTGGAAATCTTGTTGAAGCAGGGGCTATCACTAGGAGTGGTAGAGTCTTTATTCCGTCCGAGAATCAAGCTGGCAGTTCAAGACAAGACAAAGGTAAACAGATGATGGATGAGTCCGTACAGAGGCAGGAAGCTAATAATTCTATGACGAAGCCATGTGGGGATACTTTCTCAGAAGATGTAGAAGAGTTTATGAGGTTGATCAGAAAAAGTGATTACAAGATTGTTGACCAACTTCACCAAACTCCATCGAAGATTTCCATTCTGTCCTTACTGTTGTGCTCTGAGGCACACCGAAATGCATTGCTGAAGGTTCTGAATATGGCTTATGTACCGCAGGAAATATCCGTCAATCAGTTAGAAAGGGTTGTAGCTCATGTAAATGCTGGTAATGGTTTGGGTTTCACCGATTTAGATCTGACTCCGGCTGGGAGGAATCACAACAACGCTCTGCATATTTCAGTGGAATGTCGTGGCTCCTTAATGTCGAATGTGTTAGTTGATACTGGGTCGTCTTTGAATGTGTTACCAAAGAAGGCTTTGATGAAGTTGGATACTCGTGGGTTGATTTGTACACCAAGTGACTTGGTGGTACGTGCTTTTGATGGCTCCAAGAGGTCAGTCTTTGGAGAGTTAGTTATGCCGATCAAGGCGGGTCCTGAGATTTTCAACACCACCTTTTACATAATGGATATTCAGCCTGCCTATAGTTGTTTGTTGGGCCGCCCATGGATCCATGGTGCTGGGGCAGTAACTTCTACGCTGCACCAGAAGTTGAAGTATATGGTGGATGGCCACGTTGTGACTGTTTGTGGTGAAGAAGATATTATGGTGAGTCACCTATCAACCTTCAAGTATGTAGTGGTTGATGGTGAGATACAGGAAACTTTGTGCCAAGCCTTTGAAGCTGTGAAGATTCCCGAGGAACCCCCAAAGGCAGTCAGTCAGCCTGAGGTGGTTGCCCAACCAGAAGTCGTCAGACCACCAGAGGTTCCAATGTCCTCTTTCAAAGAGGCGCGTGCTATAGTTGAAGCTGGTGGTTCTCAAAAGTGGGGCAGTGTTATTGATGTTCAAAGGAAGCAAGATACTCATGGACTGGGTTACAAGCCACCTAGGCTGTCTGAAGAGCCTCCCAAGTTCTATGGTCCAGTCCGCTTCACCAGTGTCGGTGTTTTCTTTGACAGAGTCAATGCTATTGAGGATGAAGGAGATAGTGATTGTGATATGGATGAATGGATCCGTCCCTGCATTCCTGGTCAGAGTCTAGGCAACTGGTCCTCCGAGAAAGTTATCTAAGTGACGCGCCCAGAGTAATTTACTTTTGTTTTCTGTTATGTTGAGTCCTACGTTCTGCCCAAGGCGTAGTGATATTTATTTGTAGGGCTTGGATGTTTTATTTGCTATTTTTATCATCAATAAAGGACGTTTTTTCATTCAAATATTTTGATCCCTGTCTTTCTGTGTTTACTTTTTGCATTAACCCACATCAAAATGGAAATGTGTTTTCTTGTTTGTTGCACTCATAATAAACATAAAACACCCATCATGCAGGTTCCTTTGTTCAGATTCCACCCATGACTTAGCTATGGCTTGATATGACTTCGACAATCCCATCTATTAGCCCGAAGAAGAGACTGACGAAGACTGTGACTTACCAGAAGAATTAGCCAGGTTACTGAAACAAGAAGAAAGGGTTATTCTACCTCATCAGGAGGAGGTTGAGACTGTTAATCTGGGAACCGAGGATGTTAAACGAGAAGTAAAGGTTGGGGCTGCCCTGGAAGACACCGTTAAGGGAAGATTGATTGAGTTGCTTCAAGAGTATGTGGATATCTTCGCCTGGTCTTACCAAGACATGCCTGGGCTTGACACTGACATTGTTTCACACCGGCTGCCGCTTAAAGAGGGTTGTACTCCAGTCAGGCAGAAATTAAGAAGGACGAAACCAGATATGGCTGTCAAGATCAAGGAAGAGGTTCAGAAACAGTTGGACGCCGGATTTCTTGCTATGACAAATTATCCTCCATGGGTTGCTAATATCGTACCTGTACCTAAGAAGGATGGGGAGGTCAGGATGTGTGTGGATTACCGAGATTTGAATAGGGCGAGCCCGAAGGATGATTTTCCGCTCCCCCACATTGACGTGTTAGTGGACAATACTGCTCAATATTCTGTGTTTTCCTTCATGGATGGTTTCTCTGGGTATAACCAAATCAAAATGGCCCCAGAGGACATGGAGAAAACTACGTTCATAACACCGTGGGGAACATTTTGCTATAAGGTAATGCCCTTCGGATTGATGAATACTGGGGCAACCTATCAGCGGGCGATGGTGACTCTCTTTCATGATATGATTCACAAGGAGATTGAAGTCTATGTTGATGACATGATTGCAAAATCACAGACAGAGGAAGAACACTTGGTAAACCTCCAGAAGCTGTTTGAAAGGTTGAGGAAGTTCATACTGAGATTGAATCCGAACAAGTGCACTTTCGGGGTGAGGTCTGGTAAATTGCTGGGATTCATCGTTAGTGAAAGAGGTATAGAGGTTGATCCTGCAAAGATAAGAGCCATACAGGAGATGCCTGAGCCAAGGACAGAGAAAGAGGTTCGTGGATTCTTGGGAAGGTTGAATTACATTGCCAGGTTCATCTCTCATCTGGCAGCCACGTGTGAACCAATTTTCAAGCTATTAAGGAAAGATCAAGAGGTCAGGTGGAATGAAAATTGTCGAGAGGCGTTCGAAAGGATAAAGACGTATTTGCAGGAACCTCCAGTCCTTATGCCACCAGTGTCTGGGAGACCGTTGATTATGTACCTTACGGTTCTTGAGAATTCGATGGGTTGTGTGCTCGGTCAACACGACGAGATAGGTAGGAAAGAGCACACCATTTGCTACCTGAGTAAGAAGTTCACTGATTGCAAATCAAGATACTCTATGCTGGAAAAGACATGTTGTGCACTCGCTTGGGCAGCCAAGCGCCTAAGGCAGTATATGTTAAATCACACGACCTTGTTGATTTCGAAGATGGATCCGATTAAGTACGTGTTTGAGAAGCAAGCACTTTCTGGAAGGATAGCCCGTTGGCAGATGGTTTTGACAGAGTACGATATTCAGTATGTTTCTCAGAAGGCCATTAAGGGAAGTGTTCTGTCAGAATATCTTGCTGAACAGCCAGTCGAGGATTATCAGCCTATGAAGTTTGAGTTTCCACACGAGCATGTTATGTTTCTGAAAATGAAGGATTGTGAAGAGCCTCTGCCTGACGAAGGGCCTGAGATTGGATCTCAGTGGAAGATGATTTTTGATGGGGCTGTCAACTCATATGGTAATGGAATTGGGGCAATCATTACGACCCTGAAGGGTTCTCATATACCTTTCACTGCCCGGTTAGCATTCGTGTGTACCAACAACGAGGCAGAGTATGAAGCATGTATCATGGGGTTAGAGGAGGCAATTGATTTGAGAATTAAGAATCTCGATGTCTATGGTGATTCCGCGTTGGTGGTTAATCAGATTACAGGAGAATGGGAGACTCGTCAGGCGAATTTGGTGCCTTACAACAACTATGCCAGAAGTTTGTTACCTTTCTTTGATAGGGTGGATTTTCATCATGTGCCCAGAGCTGAGAATCAGATGGCTGATGCGTTGGCGACATTGGCATCCATGTATAAGGTGAACCGTTGGAATGAAACTCCTTCGATTAGAATCATGCGTCTGGATAGACCAGCTTTTGTGTTTGCAATTGAGGATGTGTCAGATGGCAAACCGTGGTATCATGATATTAAGGTTTTTCTGAAGAGACAGGAGTATCCAGAGGGTGCCTCCACCAAGGATAAGAAGACTCTGAGAAGGTTGGCAGGGAACTTTTTTCTGAACAAGGATGATGTCTTATATAAGAGGAACTTCGATATGGTCTTGCTACGTTGTGTTGATGAACACGAGGCAGGCTTGTTGATGGAGGAAGTTTACGAGGGTTCTTTCGGTACTCATTCCAATGGACACACCATGGCTAAAAAGTTGTTGAGAGCAGGATATTATTGGATGATTATGGAGTCTGATTGTTTCAAGTACGCTCGGAAGTGCCATAAATGCCAGATTTATGCAGATAAGATGCATGTACCGCCTACGCCTCTAAATGTGTTGTCATCTCCTTGGCCTTTTGCAATGTGGGGCATAGATATGATTGGAAAGATTGAGCCCACCGCTTCCAATGGGCATCGTTTCATTTTGGTTGCCATTGACTATTTCACAAAATGGGTGGAGGCAGCCTCGTACGCCAACGTCACCAAGCAAGTGGTAGCCCGGTTTATAAAGAAGGACATCATCTGTCGTTATGGGGTCCCGGAGAGAATCATTACTGATAATGGCTCGAATTTGAACAACAAGACGATGAAGGAATTATGTCAGAGTTTCAAGATCGAGCATCTCAATTCTTCTCCATATCGTCCGAAGATGAACGGTGCTGTTGAGGCGGCGAATAAGAATATCAAGAAGATTGTGTAGAAAATGGTGGTAACATATAAGGACTGGCATGAGATGTTACCTTACGCCCTACTTGGTTACCGTACTTCGGTGCGTACGTCAACTGGGGCAACCCCTTTCTCATTGGTGTATGGTATGGAAGAAGTTTTACCCTTAGAGGTCGAGATTCCTTCTTTGAGAGTTCTGGCAGATGTGAAGCTTGATGAATCCGAATGGGTGCGTTCCAGATTGGATCAGTTGAACCTTATTGAAGAAAAGAGATTGGCAACCATCGCACATGGTCGTTTGTATCAGAGCAGGATGAAGCACGCCTTTGACCAGAAAGTGCGACCTCGGAATTTTCAGACAGGTGAATTGGTTTTGAAAAGGATCCTTTCTCCTCAGACAGATCACAGGGGCAAATGGACTCCAAACTACGAAGGGCCGTATGTAGTCAGAAAGGTTTTCTATGGTGGAGCCTTACTACTTTCAACTATGGATGGCGAAGATTTTACCTCCCCTGTGAACGCAGACGTAGTCAAAAAATACTCCGCATAAAAGAGACCCGCTGGACATAAAAAGAAAGTCCAGGCAAAAAGGGGCATCCCGGCGAACCATAAAAAGGAAAAGGTTCAGGAAAAAGTTAGGGATAAAATGTAAAAAGAAATGTGTAAACCCACAAAGTTGAAAACCTGAAAAGGCAACTTTGGCAAAAATGGGTATCCCGATGGATTGAAAACCCGAAAAGGGCGATCTAGGCAAAAGTTAGGGATTTATAAGCGAAAGGCTATGGTCTGCGTTCGATCTGTGAACACTCTCGATACCTGGAAGTTCTGAAAGAAAGGAATCAGTACAGTTAGTCTCTTCAAAGGTCAAGACATTTGTGGATAAGCAAGACATATGGGTCATAGCCGAGTCGAATCATGGTGGATATCTGTTCCCACATTGCCGACATGTGTATTTTCTTTTTGCTTTTGCGCAATTACCTCTTTTTAGGAATTGCTTCCTATTGTAAATGCCTATTTACAGGCCACTCTTCAATAAAATATTCATTTCACTCAAAGAGCTTTCCATTGTTTGTTTTACTTTTACTTTTACTGTTTTGTTTGCAAAAAACGTCCGATATATTTGGTAAACATTGCATATAAAATTTCGAGCTTTGCGGAGCATAACGAAAAGCAGTAGAAATTACTTAGGTGTTAACAGGGATAGCCAGGTTGTGGCATATTCTTTTGTTTTTATTTGACTTGCAGGGCAGCAGGATTATACTTCCCCAGCAGGTTGCTCTCCCCAGCATTGAGATTACACTTTCCTCAGCAGAGCAGACTTCCTCCAGCAGAAGCCTTGGAAAGTATTTTCTCTGGATCAAGACGTTATTTCCCCACAGAATCACGGTGCTCACTTCCCACATCCAGTCAGGAAGTGTACTTTCACCAACAACGTTATATTCTAATCCCCAGCAAGATGGGAGTAAGGTCATTCTCCCCATCAGCAGGCTAAGATCAGCGGTATCCCCAAGCAGGCTAGTATCATGGACTGTTTTCCCCAGCAGGTTCTGAGCCCAATTGGATATTAGCCATCTTCAGTAACAGGCTTCCGGTTCCATTATTGGCGTTCATTCTCAACTCCCCCAGCAGAGGAGAAATCCCGGGTTTTGGATGTTACCTTCAGTAAAAGACAGGTGGGATCCCCGGTAGTTCTTTTGGGATTTCATCCCCAGCAGAAGTTGTTGATCCGAAGAGTCGGTCAGTATGACCCTTCTCAACAGAGTTCCTAGATTCAGAGGGCAATTTATTTTTGTCATCCCCAGCTGAATGGATCTTTTCTCTCCGGCATTTATTATGCTGGAGGGACCCTTTTTGCATGTCATAAGCATTTGCATTGCATCCTCAAACGCGTAGCATTTCCACTTCGTGTGGAGCATTACGGCAAAATTCAAACATTTGCATTCGAAGCATAAGCCAGGTTTGGTACTTTCCTTGCCAGTTCTCTTTCTCAGCAGAGATGGCATAATTCAGGAGATTTTGGAGGGATGCGTTCCTCATACTGGTGCTCCCCCGCAGAGTCTTTTATTTAGACTTCTCCTTTCCCCGGCAGAGCCATCTTATCTGTGGATCATGGGTCCGTTAGAAGTTTGTCTGGCCTTTCTCTTTCTTGACATATTTTGTTTGCCAGAGGTGGCTTAAACCATAAGTTTTGTTTTACATTATCCCCAGTGAAGTCGCCGTTTGTTTTGCTAGTTCTCTTTATCAGCAGGGATAGCAATCTTTCGGATATTTTCTTCGTCAGTTTCCCTTTATCAGCAGGGATGGCATTTGTGTTGCTAGTTTCTCTTTATCAGCAGAGATAGCAATCTTTTGAAGATTTTCTTTTGTCAGTTTCCCTTTATCAGCAGGGATAGCATTTATTTTGCTAGTTTCTCTTTATCAGCAGAGATAGCAATCTTTTGAAGATTTTCTTTTGTCAGTTTCCCTTTATCAGCAGGGATGGCATTTATTTTGCTAGTTTCTCTTTATCAGCAGAGATAGCAATCTTTTGAAGATTTTCTTTTGTCAGTTTCCCTTTATCAGCAGGGATGGCATTTATTTTGCTAGTTTCTCTTTATCAGCAGAGATAGCAAGCTTTTGGAGATTTTATTTCGTCAGTTTCCCTTTATCAGCAGGGATGGAATTTATTTTGGTAGTTTCTCTTTATCAGCAGAGATAGCAAGCTTTTGGAGATTTTCTTTCGCCAGTTTCCCTTTATCAGCAGGGATGGCATTTATTTTGCTAGTTTCTCTTTATCAGCAGAGATAGCAATCTTTTGAAGATTTTCTTTTGTCAGTTTCCCTTTATCAGCAGGGATGGCATTTATTTTGCTAGTTTCTCTTTATCAGCAGAGATAGCAAGCTTTTGGAGATTTTCTTTCCTCAGTTTCCCTTTATCAGCAGGGATGGCATTTATTTTGCTAGTTTCTCTTTATCAGCAGACATAGCAAGCTTTTGGAGATTTTCTTTCGTCAGTTTCCCTTTATCAGCAGGGATGGCATTTATGTTGCTAGTTTCTCTTTATCAGCAGAGATAGCAATCTTTTGAAGATTTTATTTTGTCAGTTGCCCTTTATCAGCAGGGATGGCATTTATTTTGCTAGTTCCTCTTTATCAGCAGAGATAGTAGTATTCTGAAGACTTCCTTTCGTCAGTTCCCTTTATCAGCAGGGATGGCTTTTGTGTTGCTAGTTCTCTTTATCAGCAGAGATAGCAACCTTTTTGGATATTTCCTTTGTCAGTTCCCTTTATCAGCAGGGATGGCGTATTTTGAGACCCCTTTGTCAGTTCTCTTTATCAGCAGAGATGACATAACCTGGGAGAGTTTGTTTCATTACAGCATTTATGGCTAATTCTCCGGTGAAGGATTGCAAATTTCTGGGTTCTTTGGTATTCAATCTCCGTGCATCCTGATTGTCTGAAAGCCGTCACTATCATACCCTCATGACCAAGTTGATTGAATAGGGGCAGCTGTTGCACCCCAAAATTTTCCCTCCTTACTTTAGTACTAACTGGCTTATGTTTCATTTCAGTTTTGCATTATCATGTGTGCATATCATTAGTTCTTAGCATGGGGTCAAGGTGCCTGAGGTATGTTCAAGAGGAGAAGATGTTCTTCAAAGGGTCAAGCAAGAGAGTTCAAGTGGATCACTCTCTCCTAACCAGTGCATAAATTAGGGTTTTGAGATTCTTGGGTTTATTGCTCCAATAGGCAAGCTCCTTGGGTTTTCATCGTCACCAAATGGCATATCTTATCTTTGTTGGAGAGGATACACATCATATTCAGAGAAATTTGGATTTGGAGGCTGTGTTATTTCCTCCTAGACTGAGGGTACCAAACCTAGGGTTTGCCATAAAGTCAGTTTATTTCTGATTTTTTGGGCAAGACTTGATTCCATGGTATTCCTTGGGTCTCTAAGTATATAGGGGTGGGAGGTTGTCCATCAGTTTAGTTCAGGAGAGACTTAATTGATCAGAAGATTGAGAATCAGGTGAATTGGGTAAAAGTCAACAGTGAGAGGAGAAGTCAACTGTGGAATTTTAAGGTTCTCTCCAAGGTTTTCAAGGTCTCACATCCTCATATGGTCCTCAAAAGTCAAGTTTCATGCCATTTATCAAGAATCAGGAGTTGGTGCAAAAGTGACTAAATTTGGAAATGACCTATAATTTGAAAGTTTCCTTTTTGGGCAAGTTCCTGCACTGCATTCAACTTGACTTTTCATCATCAAGAAAGCTTCAAATGAATTTTTCTCCAACATGAAATTTGAAGATCTTTTTCTCCTCTTTCCAACAAGTACTAATGGGTCTCCATATCATTTGTGAAACTCCAGTTATGATCAAAAGAAGGCCAAGTGGTTTTTAGGGTTTTTCATGGTTCCATTTTCACAACTTTGGGCATAATGACCTATAATCAATTCCATTGCTTCATGCTACATTCTAATATCAAAGAAAATTCCTTGAGGATTATTTTGGGCCCAAGAATTAAGAAATTCCATGGTTTATTCTTCACTTATTTTCCATTATTCAAAATTGTCAAAATGTTGAAAACTCATTAACCAATACATCTCAAAGCCCAAATCCCATATAGGTGTGATTAGCAACTGAAATGTGAGGGATCCATCATGGAATTCTTAAGTGTACACGCATGGAGAGAGGTGTAACTCACATTATGCAATTTTCTAAAAATCACCCAAACACACTAAACAAGGAATTGCCCAAGCCCAAATCAATATCAGTGAAAAACCCTAGTCTATTTAAACCCATTCATGCACTGGTTAGGGTTTCAACACGTGACATTTGGAGGAGTGGAGAATTTGAACCCTAAAGCATCTCACATCCCTATCTCTCAATCTACAAGGTTTTTTCCAAAGGTTCTTCCACAATATTCTTTCTGGGGATCCACAGAGTAAAAACCAACCATCATTCGCAGCTAAAAGCAAGGATTAGGAGTGCACCATCTCAGGTTAGCCATTCTTTTGACCATCATAAAACTCAAATTTTAAGTATGCATAATGTTGTGTGATTGTCACTGATGAATCTGATGTAGTTTTTGTTGTGTTTGGACGTGTGGATTGATCATACCGTGAGTTTAAAGTTTTGGACCCAATCATTGTTTCAATCGTTTTTTATTATGCTTTGGTTGTTTGCAAATTTGGATTGGATATTTGGAATCCTCACATTTTTCTGGTCAGAATAGTATATTTGCACGAAAATTCTGGGTTGTTTTAGGTTGCAGGTGACGGAGGACGGCGGCCGGAACCCTAGCTCCGGCGGCTGTGAGGGTTCCGGCGAAGGAAGTTGGCTGGAGGTAGAAGATACAATCCTCGCCCTTCATTCTTTTCATCCAACGGCCCAGATCGTGCCACGTCTTATTTTCTTTATTTTTTTTTCTGATTTTAATTTGTTGATTATGTGTTATTTACCCCATGATTACTTCCGTGGTCTACCAATTATCTTATTTCATTTTGATTACTTTTGTTTACATTGACCAAACGTGGCACGTTGGATGAATCTGGTGGCTGCCATTGAGCCAACACATTAATGAGGAACATATTATGCACGCGTTTTTTAGTTTTTTTCTGACCAATTGCATGCAGGGGTGTGCACCGTTATTATGGTGTGTATTTAATCTAGACCCCTCATCTTGCCTATTTTTTATTTTGTTTGACCGTTTGTGAACGCAGGATCAATCCAAGGGCCAATGTTCAGTCAATTCGTTGACTGAAGACCATTGTTCTTTTTTATTTTATTTTTTTTCGCTGATGGGTTGGGCTGCTATTCGCACCCCCCACCTTCAGCCCATTTCCCAATTCCAATACATTTTCTTTACTAAACGCACCCCCTTGCATTTTATTCCATTTTATTTCTATTTAATTATTTGCATCATTTCATTTTTAATTATTAAAAATAGTTAATTACATTTAAAAATTACTAAAAAAATCCATCATCATATTTATCATTTTATAAAATTTTCCAAATTTTATTTTTTATTTTTTATCTTATTTTTTATCATCTAAATTAAATGTTTGTTTATTTTCTTTTTGCATTACTCATATCATGCATACCTGAATTTGTTTATTTTATTTCTCTGCATCCATAAAATATTTTCTATCCATTCTTTTTGCATTTGTTAGATAACATTCTGAAGTGCATTAAAATATTTTTCTATCATTTTTTAAAATTATTTCATATTGCATTTTGGTCCTCCTTTTTTGCATATTAAGTCATATTCCTCATCTGAACTTAGCATGATTGTTTAAATGGCTAACATCTTGATTTTTTGCAGGAGTTTTTGGTTTTTGGTTCGTCTCTGGTTGAGCAACTTTTATATTTAATTTGGTGATGTTAGAAATTGTCTTACTATTTGTTTAATGGCTCTTTGTATGAGATTTTCTTGTATGCGCATCTTTGATCTTGTCTGGTTATCTGTTTGAAAAGGCACTTATGCCATTGTCTTGGGGTTGTTTATTTGAATTTTTAATTCATGTTTGGATTGTTATAGGTCATTTAATCATTATTGTTTGGGTTTCATTTGTTTTAACTTCTACGTATATCTGTTTCGTACTAACTTTTTATGCAGGGACTAAGGTAAGTTATCTGAGGGTATGGATAAGTATCCATGGTCACCCTTACTCTGTCCTTCTCTCATCTTTTTCTTTTAGGTTTAGGTTATCGTCAAACCTCACTAACCGTAGGTCACCCATGCATGATAACTTTAGGACTCTTAGTCCCCCTTAGAGTTTCCCTTGTGTCTTCTCACTTCTCATCTCAAACTGTTTGAAAACACTTAATAATTATAAGGTTTATTGCGCACGAGCCTTAAGTGTGGGGAATGAGAAATGAGGGGCTTCCTCTCATCTTTCTAGAGTGCTTAGCGAGCGTCCTGTCTTGGGACGAGGCGTTAAGTATTCGCCCCTGTGCCCTAGACTTTGGTGCAATGCAATTTATGGACTAACTTAAGCCACTTCTGTCCTAAAAAATACAAACCAACTTCAAACTTTTTTGTCCTTCGGGATTGTCAAACTAAAGGCTATTTTCAAAAAAGGCACGTTACTTTCCGTCTGAGTCGCAAACAGGCATCGACCCTAACTGCCGGACGAGAACTTAGCGTCGCTCATAAAAAACACAAAAAGAACTTGGTCCGAACTACGTTGACTCTGAATTCCCCATTGCACAAAGGGGGTACGTAGGCCCAGGACGTCGACGTCCTACCGAGTCTGTCTTTGTCACCCCATTCCCCCGTCTTAGTACAGCCCTAGATGATAGGATAACTCACCCTTAGAATAGACAACAAGCGTGGATCCCATCGAGTACGATGGACGCGTGGGGTGCTAGCACCTTCCCCTCGCGTAACCGACTCCCGAACCCAGGTTATGGTTGCGATGACCATTCCTTTCCCTCTTCCTCAGGTTTATGCGATGTTCCCTTTCCCTCTCTTGGGATAAATTTACATGGCTGACGACTCTGTTTTTCCGTGCCACTCTCGCGTTTGTACCTGGATGAAAATCCTGGGAGCGACAGTCTCAACTGGAGTCGAAGTTGGGTTGCAATGTTGCATCTCAAATCTTTTGAGTATTTTGCCTGCATATCTTCTTTGGTGCATCAGCAAACCTCTACTAGTCTTGTAGAATTCGATGCCAAGGAAATATGAGAGATTTCCCAAGTCTGACATTTCAAACTCCTCACTTAGGTCATGTTTGAAATCTTCGATCTCCTTCTTGCAACTCCCTGTTATCAACAAATCATCAACATAGAGGCATAGTATAAGCAATTCATTATCGCTTCTCCTTACATACACTCCATACTCAGTCGTACACTTCACAAATTCCTTCTCCCTTAAGAAGCTGTTGATTTTCTTATTCCAAGCTCTTGGAGCTTGCTTAAGTCCATATAGGGCTTTATGCAGCCTGTGCACCTTTCCTTCTTCGTCTTGTTTCACATACCCAACTAGTTGTGTGACATAAACTTCTTCATCTAAGGGGCCATTAAAGATTGCACACTTCACGTCCATCTGACATGTGTGCCAATTGTTTAGATTTGCTAGACCAATAACCAACCTGATTGTTTCGATCCTAGCAACAGGTGTGAACACTTCATCGAAGTCGATTCCTTCCTTCTGAAGAAATCCTTTCGCCACAAGTCTCGCCTTGTGTCGAGTTACTTCTCCTGTAGGATTCACCTTCACCTTGTAAACCCACTTCACATCAATTGCTTTCTTGCCTTAAGGAAATTCAACAAGTGACCAGGTGTTGTTGACTTCGATGGACTCTAACTCTTCATTCATTGCTTTCACCCACTTCGAATATTTTAATGCCTCAACTGCATTGACTGGTTCGACATCTGCGTAGAAAGCATAATGTACCAGCTCACCCTCTTCATCAACCACATCATCTGATGTAATTACACATTCTTGCAACCTTGTAGGCATGTGTCTTGTTCGTCGAGGTCTGTTTGGACCTGCTTCATCTATGACTGGTTCCTGTCGAAATTCTCTTTCGACTTCAGTAGCTGGTTCTTCACAAGATATTCTTACTGAATCCTTCTTGACATTCTCAGTCCAATCCCATTCTTTAAGCTCATCTATGATCACGTCCCTGCTGATCACTACCTGCTTATTCACTGGTTCGAACAGTTTGTAACCTCCAGTCGAATGATATCCTATCAAGGTCATCTGATTCGACTTGTCATCAAGCTTCCTTCTCAACTGATCTGGCACATGTCTATGTGCTATAGATCCAAACACCTTCAAGTGACTGAGGCTAGGCTTGACACCAAATCAACATTCTTCTGGTGTGATTCCTTCAAGCTTCTTCGTCGGACATCTGTTCAAAATAGATGTTGTTGTCGAAACCTCTTCTCCCCATAATTCTTTGGGTAAATGCTTTCCATTCAACATACTTCTCACCATGTTCATGATGGTTCTGTTCTTTCATTCTGCAATGCCATTTTGCTGTGGAGTGTAGGGTGTGTCGCGATGAAAATTGGATACCATAGTTATTTGTTAACTAGGATCGCATTTTTAATGTCACCACCGGTCTTTGATTTTATCCAAGGGAAGGGAGAAAAACTGAATTCCCAGAATGCAATGCAAATGCACTAAGATTCTAAGTTCGGGGGTTGGTTATACCTAGGGAAGATGTTAGCATCCTAGATATCTGTAGTACTCTATAGGAACCTCTTGATTTATTTTATGTTATCTGTTATCTGTTTTGCTAAAGATTTAAGGGTAGGTGATTTATTATTATTATATTTTTTTTAACCTAAGTGTGCTCGACAAGATATCGCATCTTGTGCCTACATATCCTGTCAGGAGGGAATCAGAGCACTTGTAGTTCCTTATTAAGGATACTAAAATGTTTAAAGGTTTTAGGAGAGAAGATGAGTCATCATCTTAAGAAGACCACCACAGTTTTTGAAAATGTTTGTATTTCGTGGGGTATGGGATTGTATGTCCCTTCTTTGAGATGATTAACATCTAACTCTCTTGTGTGGAGATTTAGGTGGGCTAAAGTTTGATTTAAAAAATCAAAATTAAGGGGGGGACTAACCTAGGAAATCTATCCTAAGTTATCTAATTGACTTATCTTAAGGTGTCGATTATGATGTAAATGACGTGCACCATGCACAATAACATGGTTATCATGCATGGGATTTTTCCTTGGATATTAATGCGGTTAATTATTATTATTTAGGCAAGGGTGCTAGCAAAGTGATGCTAGACTTGTGTCTTGTAATCGGTAGGTCGAATGCGATGCCCTAAGGTGATCGACTTACATGGGTAGAAAAGTGGACTCGACGTTGGATCGAGATTTTTTATAATTTTGAAAAGGGTCGAATAACAATCAGGTAAACATTCCAATAGAGGTAAGACATGCTGAATAAACATACAGGCAAACGATTCACTCAGACGCGCGAGGTTCCAACAGGGAACAGTTGGTTAAGAGAGAGTTGATTTTCTTAAGATTTATTTTTGTGAGAATTTTATTAATGATTACTTTTTAAATTAGAGTTTTTTTAATAAAAAAACCCTTAATTGTTTTAAGGGTTTTTTACTATATTGATAAAGTTAATAAAAGGAAAAGTTAAATTATTAAGAGGTTATTGAATAAAAGATTTATTATTATTTATTTTTTTATATGGCGAAAGGTTACTATTAGTTTTAAAAGAGAAGGAATAGAAGTTAAAGGTTTATTAAGAAATATTAATTTTAATGTTTTAAGAAAATTTTTTTTTTGGTACTCAAATGACAAGTTTTAATTATTTTGAAAAAAAAGTTATTATTATTATCTTAAAGATCATTTCAAAAGGTTTTGATTATTAAAATAAGTTTTAATATTCTGATTTTAAAATTTTATAAAAAAGGTTATTAAGAATTTATAAAAAAAAGTTTTTTTGATTTTGGTATTTAAACGAAATAGTTTATTATTATAAAAGATTTTAAAAAAAGTTTTAATTATTAAATTAGTTATATTATAAAAAAAAAGTTTATTAGATAAAAATAAAATAAAAACTGGATTTGGTCAAAAAAGGTTGAACACAGAAACGAATCATTCACTTCTCTCTCGCCTCTCTCTCTCTCTCTTCTCTCAAAAGGCGAAAATAGGGTTCTAATTCTCTAACGGCGCCGCCGCTATCCTCCTCTCATCCTCTCATTTTCATTCTCGATCTCTCTCGATATGCAAACGAAACAAAGTAACCAAGCAAAACCCCACCCCACACAGCCCTAATACCCCGATTTCACTATATTTTTTCATTTTTACAGATTACAATGATGCGAAAATGAAATAAGAGCAGAGAAAAGAGAAAAGGGCGAAGGTTGTGACGGCGCGGACGGCTCCGTTGAGGGAAGCCTCTTCCTTCTCCTTTACCTGTTTGCGGTTTTCGTTGTGTGGTTTTCTTCTTCGTTGTTTGTTACCTCCTTCTCGAGATGATGATGATTTGAATCTCTGTATTCTTTGTTGGTTACGGAAAATGATGTTTTTGCTGCAATTACCTACAGGGTTGTGATTTTTAGTGTGATTCCTCTAAGGTTTTCTTTTCGTCCCCTTTTCTGATGGAATGTGCCCCTTTATATAGAGATGGCCAGTGATGAATCTCAATTATATAGTTGGAATCGATTTGGAAGGAAAAAGTCTTATATGATTATTGTGCTTGATTTGGTGATTTGAAATCTTTATTGATGATTGATTTTGTTTAATTGCCATGATCTGATTTGGTTTTAACTTCGGAACGTTTTGGAACTGATTTGATATGCTTTGTGATTTGGAAAAGGATTTGACCGTTGCCCTGTATATTTTAGGAAGGTATTGATGTTGGTGGTATCCCTTGATATTGCCCATCAATACAAAAAAATGATGAAGAATAACTCTTGATTACTAAACAGAACTGTGGCCAAAATAGGAAACTTTTCAAAATTGTGTTAGGAACGTACTCTCTAAGTTTGGGAAAATTTTCAAATATTGTCTGATATTGTTGCTTTTGGGTTTGGAAAGTTTTAAACGTCTGATAAAGTCTTGAAATATTGTTTTGGAAACATTTCAAATGTTGTTTGGAATGATTTTGGGAAGTCTGAAATCCTTCATTATTGCTTTGGAACCGTGATTTCATGTGTTAAGCATTTTGATTCTCTACTCAATCTGTTTTGGAAATAAAATCCCTTTTGACAGTGATGTCTTTGTACGAGGTTCGCATGGATTGAGGGGCATGAAGAAGCATGCTCTCCTTAGGAATGATGGTTGATGCATCCGGTATGACTTTGATGTGAATAATCCTAAAACATCTTTACGTTCAAAACTTGGATTCGATTAAGACTTCATAATTTGTGATTTACAGCTGGCTAAAACACTTGGTTCAATCTCTTTCAGGCCCTTTTGGAGCTCAATTGGGGGTAACTGGTTGGCTGGTACAACCTTAACTAGATTTCGGTTGGACTTGTTCGGATGGAGAGTCAGCGGCGGACTCCGCAACTCACTGTTGCAGTTTGCGTGCAGGGCACCATTTCATAACGGTGACAAAGGCGGCGAGGTTGAAATTGTTGTTGTATCATGGTAATGAATGAATCTTCATTTCCTATTGCTTGTTCTGCGATTCTTGATTGTATTTGTTAAACATGTTTGATTTCTTGGCTACATTTCACAAGATTTCCAAAAATGTCTCGTCACAACTTCCTTTGTGTCATTAACCGTATGGTGTTTAGATCTTGCCATAGTTGTTTGTTTGAAGCACTTTTATTTGTGGCCTTCATTTTGTGTCTGACTATAATATTTCATGTGTGTTTTGGGATGTTGAATTGGAACAGATCCAAAGCCTTGATCGATGAAAATAAAAGTTTGCGTGCTTGCAGGTACAGGCTGAGCAACCAGTGGAAAGGTTTTGGATTATGATTACTTGCTGCTTACGAATGATCTAGAGGCGAGCTGGAGAATTTGATGCTGGCTTGGTGAGCTACGAACTTTCCGTAAATGCGGTGGAGAATAGTCCTCAATCATAGGAATGACCGTATCAGGTGTGCCAACACCAATTGTACTTCTAAAGAACTCTCAAAGATCATTACCTCAAAGTAATTTTGCAATGTATGATAGCCTACAAAACCAGCAGCCTTTGGTGCATTTACTGTCTGCCCCGGTTGCAGCTGATCTTTGCAGGGAACATTGGGTAGTAGCATAGCAAGGAATAAGCCGTTTGTATCTCTCTTTTTAGTTTTTTGAAAGAAGTAACTATATTACTCTTGTACTTGGATAAGACGTTGTAGCTCATACTTGTAAACTTGTTCACAAATTTGTTGATGGATATATGGATTATATTAAGCTGGTATGTAGTGATTTGAAAATGGGAAAAGACAATGAATCTCAATAGTTTTATGACATGGATGTTTTGAAATTCTCACGACATAGAATTCTTTTCCTTTTATCCACTGCTTTATGGAAAAGCTGTTGAGTTTTCACGCTTGGACCCTGGAATACCTTAATAAATCTTTCTTGAGTTTGAACTCTTTTAAAATTTATGATGGATTTAAAACTTGCATTCTAAATTCAATGTAAATTGAGTCCCAAAGAGTGGATTTTATATATGGTGGAATCAAAACATCTCTTATAAAGAACCATAAAAGCAATGTAAACCACCTCTTATTTGTATCCTTGGATCCTGCTAAATTCCTAGTAACATAATCCTTTTCGAAGTTTCTAATTTGAATCGTTTGAAATTGATGAAACTTGATCCTCGTAGGCTCAAAATTGTGGCTCTAAAATTTAATACTGTGCCCATGAAAATTTCTTGTAACTTGAGTCAAATTAAAATTTAGAACTTGCACCTTCAAACTCATGGCTTCATTTGTAGCCTTGAACTCTTGGACCTTGTACTTAGAAACTCATAATAGAATCGGAATCAGTTGAAACCTTGTATGCTTTAGACTTCCTATAAACTTAGAAGATTAATCCTTGGTGATAAACTCCAAATAAATGTCTTAAAGACTCTTGATCCGACAGGAATCCACACAAACTTGTCAAGAACAGAGAACCTCCACAAACACACACACACAACACAGATTTCAAGACCTTGAGCCTTCTACAGCAGTACCTGCGCTCATAAATGACGCAAGCAGACAAAAACTAGATAACGCGGTTAGTTATGCACGAATGATCGACCTAAAATGTTATGCAAAGAACAAGGCAGGGATCTTAGGGTCGAAAATTAGGGTGCGACAGATGCCCCTATTTAAGTTTCTTCTATTCGGAGATATGAAGATTGAAATCTTTGTCTCGACGAGATAGGAGAGACTAAAATATAAACATGCACAAATTTTTGGCTCTAAGATGCCGCCAAATGCACATGCGATGATATGAAATGATATGATATGCAAGACAGAGATCCTGTGAGGAATAATATCACAGGGGATAACCGGACGGACAACACTGAAAAAGAAAGATCCGACGAGGCCGAATAGCAAAGCGAGGCTTCACGGGGAAAGATCTAACTCTACTGGGGTAAAGAGACTACCAACTGACAATCACAGGGTAGCTTAAACATAAGGCAAGAGTCTTGAAAGGAAGGATAACTTACTACCAACAGCTGGTAACCTAAGTGAAGGTATCCAGTTGAAATAAAAGGGCATATATTACCTATTATCACACATGATAGCCTAAGCAGAGGTAATAGACTGGAGAAGCAAGATCACCTACTACCAAACATGGTAGCCTAAAGAGAGGTGTGTTACCTATTATCAAGCGTATGATAGCCTAAGCGAGGTAAACACGAAAGGAAAGATGACCTACTACCACCACGGTAGCCTAAGCGAGGCATCTGGCCAAGATACAGACACATTACTTACTATCCCCACGATAGCCTAAGCAGAGGTAATAGACTGAAGACGAAGGATCACCTACTGCCAACTTGTGGCAACCTGAGCAAAGGCGTCCGACCAAAAAAGGTGTGTTACATACTATCAAGCATATGATAGCCTAAGCGAGGTGAACACAGAAGGAAAGATGACCTACTACCACCACGGTAGCCTAAGCGAGGCATCTGACCAAAATACAGACGTATTACCTACTATCCCACGATAGCCTAAGCAGAGGTAATAGACTGGAAAAGGAGGATCACCTACCACCAACTTGTGACAGCCTGAGCAAAGGTGTCCGACCAAAAAAAGGTGTGTTACCTACTATCAAGCATATGATAGCCTAAGCAAGGTAAACACAAAAGGAAAGATGACCTACTACCACCACGACAGCCTAAGCGAGGCATCTGACCAAAATACAGACGTATTACCTACTATTCCACGATAGCCTAAGCAGAGGTAATAGACTGAAATAAGCTTCAACGATCAAGATAATGATTCAGCTTCCTTACATGTTCTGCTTAGGCAGAGTAAATACGTTCCCACGCCCCAAGGTTGTATGCCACGGGCAAGTCTTGAAAAGATGTTGTGAGGTTCTCTGCCTCGAGCAAAGTCTTGAATTTCCCACCCTCTTCAAAGAGATATCATCTGGCGGGAGTAACTTGAATAGTGGATTCACTGGAGATAGCCATTGTAGGGCGATATTGCTGTAGTTGAAATTTCAGTGAAGTAAATAGAATTCTTGCAACGGGAGTTCTCAAATAAAGAGAATGCTTGTAAGGTCTTCAATAAGTTTCTCTGACGGATTTCCGGTGAGATAACATCTGACGGAGAATAAATGGAAAATCTTGATAACTAAACTGCTCAAATAAAGAGCTGCTACTTGTTGTCTGGGTGTAAATCCCTTGAAAATGTAGTAATCATTGTTGGAGAAATAATTTATGTCTTCCATAGAGATCTTCAAGTAAACTCTTCTTTGAGAGACAAAGTACAAAATAAATGCACGCTTAGTCTAGGCTCAATCTCAGAAATATCCAAAATTGTGATTGTCAGGGACCAAAGTTCAATCCAGGAAATAACTGGAGAGAAACGGTCAAACAAGGACTCCATCCATTGAGAATTGAACTCAACGGGTTTATCTTTATCCAAAAATGGAAAAGAAAACTAAAGCAACCATCTTCCACGAGGATCGAGCTCAGTGGGGAATTAGAAAGTATGTGTTTTTTCTGCCTAGGGCTGACGACTATACTTGGAGGGAGCAGACAAACCCAGTCACTAGGGGATAAGCGCAACCAAAGTGACAGAACAAAACAACACAAAATGCAAGATGTAAAAATGTGCACATGCCATGAATCTATATGAAAGAATGCCATGTTATGCTTATGCTGACAAAATAAACGAAAAAGAAGTAAAACTGGAAATGAAATAAGCGTCTCTATACGGATACTCGGCCATTCTTTGCGAGATAAGAAGCATCACTGGGGATGAATGTATAGCCATGTACAAAAACAAGTCCCACTTCAAAACTTCAAACTTCTGGGGAAAGTAGAGCACTCCACTTGAGGGTGAACATCGTGACTTCACTTAGGATGGTCAAGATGAACCTTGTGATTATGTTGGGGATGAGAAAGATTCACTGGGAACGAATCAAACTCATGATCGAAAAGACTTCATGGGGGATAAAATAAATATCCACTGCGAGCTGAAGTAGTCTGAATGAGAGTTGTAACTGGATAAAATAAATATCCACTTCATCGGGGAAGCTTGGATCAATATTAGTTGAAATGTTGGAGATAAAACCTCGAGAGGATGAAATAAACATCTGTCTTCGCTGGAGAAGATTGATATGGTTTAATGAGGAGTGAAATAAACACTCGCTTCGCTGGGGAAAGTCGAAACCGAAGAAGTTCACCGAGGATTCTTAGGCTGCCAGTCGGAGGAGTCTTGCATCAAAGGTGTCATAACTTCTTGAAGTAGAGGTTTACTGGGGAATAGTCGCGACCACCTGAAGTGAAACTTACTAGGGAGTTGCCACATTACTTGGGATAGAAACTCTTTGAGCCATGGCTTATAGAGACTGTCAACATCCCTTTCAGTGTTCGTAAATCAAAGTAATCCACACACAAGACAATTTGAAATTTATTATCAAAAGATAAAAAAAAATCATTTTGCAAGATAAAACAATTTGCCAATGAATGATAATTGCAACTTTATTTCATAAAAATGGTGATCAGCAAATTGCATGATTCCATATGTTATTACAATGTCGGAAAATGGTAATAAAAGAAATTACATCAAAAACAAAACAATGTTATTTCTTAAATGAACTTGAGTTTCCCATGTTCTAGGCCTCTTGAAGGCCTTGACTTTAACTGTTGCAGTAAGCTTCGACGAACCGAACTAAGTCAACTTCTCTCCACCTCTAAGTATAATACTTCTTGATTGCATCCACATTCACGGGACGAGTGATCTCTTCTCCATTCATGGTTGCTAACATCACAACACCCCTTGAAAAGACCTTCTTGACGACATAGGGGCCATCATAGTTAGGGGCCCATTTTCCCCTAGAATCAGTAAGGAAATACTGAATCTTCTTAAGCACAAGGTCTCCCTCTTTGATCTCTCGAGGTCGAACCTTCCTATCAAAAGCCTTTTTCATCCTTTGCTGGTACAGTTGTCCATGACATAAAGCCGTCAACCTCTTTTCTTCAATCAGATTCAATTGGTCATATCTGCTTTGACACCATTCAGCTTCTGAGAGCTTTGCTTCCATTAGGACTCTCATAGAAGGGATCTCAACTTCTACTGGGAGTACAGCTTCCATACCATAAACAAGCGAAAAGGGTGTTGCCCCTGTTGACGTGCGCACTGAAGTACGGTACCCGTGTAGAGCAAATGGGAGCATCTCATGCCAGTCCTTATAAGTGACCACCATTTTCTGAATAATCTTCTTTATGTTCTTATTTGCCGCTTCGACCGCTCCATTCATCTTTGGTCGATACGGAGAAGAGTTGTGATGCTCAATCTTGAATTCCTCGCATAATTCCTTCATCATCTTGTTATTCAGGTTTGAGCCATTGTCAGTGATGATTTTACTCGGCACACCATATCTGTAGATAAGCTGATTCCTGATAAATCTGACGACCACCTATCTGGTAACGTTTGCATATGAAGCGGCTTCGACCCATTTGGTGAAGTAATCAATCGCAACCAAGATAAAGCGGTGTCCAATAGACGCTTTCGGTTCTATCATACCGATCATATCGATGCCCCACATGGAGAAAGGTCACGGAGACGAGATAACATTCAGGAGAGTCGGTGGTACATGAATTTTGTCGGCGTAGATTTTACACTTGTGGCACTTCTTTACGAACTTGTAACAATCAGATTCCATCGTTATCCAATAATAGCCTGCTCTCAAGAGTTTCTTTGCCATAGCATGTCCGTTAGCGTGGGTACCAAAAGATCCTTCGTGAATTTCAGCCATTAACATATCCGCTTCTCGCTTATCAACATATCTCAGCATGACCATGTCGAAATTCCTCTTGTAAAGCACATCATTGTTCAAGAAAAAGTTGCCAGCCAGTCTTCTTAAAGTCTTCTTATCTTTGCTAGATGCCCCAGGCGGGTATTCTTGCTTTCGGAGAAACAACTCAATATCATAGTACCAGGGTTTTTCATCAATAACTTCTTCTACTGAGAACACATAAGCAGGCCTGTCGAGGCGCATAACATTAATCTTAGGACAGTCATTCCAGCGATTTACGATAATCATAGAAGCCAGGGTTGCCAAAGCATCTGCCATCCTATTCTCGGTACGAGGAATGTGGTGGAATTCAATTCTGTTGAAGAAAGGAAGTAGTATTCTCGCATAATCTCTGTATGGAACCAAATTGTCTTGCTGAGTCATCCATTCTCCTATAATTTGGTATATCACTACAGCAGAATCACCATACACGTCCAAATTCTTGATTCTCAAGTCCATTGCCTCTTCGAGGCCCATAATGCATGCTTCATATTCAGCCTCATTATTCGTACATGGAAAAGTCAATCTTGAAGTGAAAGGGATATGGGATCCATGAGGAGTCACAATAATTGCCCCAATCCCTTTACCGTAGTTGTTGACAACACCGTCAAAAATCAAACCCCGCTGAGAATCCGGTCCAGGTCCTTCATCTGGTAATGGTTCTTCACAATCCTTCATTTTCAAATACATCACGTTCTCATCAGGAAAACCATCCTCTACAGACTGATGATCTTCAATAGGTTGATGAGCTAGGTAATCTGCTAAAACACTTCCTTTAATTGCCTTCTGAGTGTGGTATTCAATATTGTATTCGGATAACAACATCTGCCATCTCGCTATCCTTCCCGTCAGGGCAGGTTTCTCAAAAATGTACTTAATGCGATCCATCTTAGAGATCAGCCAAGTGGTATGATTTAGCATGTATTGGCGCAAACGTCGAGCTGCCCATGCTAAGGCGCAACAAGTCTTCTCTAGCATTGAATATCTGGATTCATAATCGGTGAATTTCTTGTTGAGATAATAAATGGCGTGTTCCTGCTTCCCGGACTCGTCCTGTTGGCCGAGCACACATCCCATAGAATCTTCTAAAACTGTCAGATACATGATCAAGGGTCTGCCCCTAACTGGAGGAATCAAAATAGGAGGCTCTAAGAGATAATCTTTGATACTATCAAACGCCTTCTGGCATTGTTCAGTCCAAATATAACCTTGTTCTTTTCTGAGAAGCTTGAAGATGGGTCCACAGGTGACAGTCATATTAGAGATAAATCGAGAGATGTAATTCAAACGTCCCAAGAACCCTCTGACTTGCTTTTCTGTGGTGGGTGCTGGCATTTCTCGTATAGCTTTAACCTTATCTGGATCCACTTCGATTCCCTTCTGGCTAATAATGAAACCTAGCAGCTTTCCTGAGCGGACACTAAATGTGCACTTGTTAGGGTTCAAACGGAGTTGGTACGTTCTCAAACGCTGAAACAACTTCAACAAATGTCCGACATGGTCCTCTTCAGTCTTGGACTTGGCTATCATATCGTCTACATAAACTTCAATTTCTTTATGCATCATATCATGGAATAGAGTAGTCATAGCCCTTTGACAAGTTGCACCAGCATTCTTCAAACCGAACGGCATAACTCTGTAACAAAATATGCCCCAGGGTGTGATGAATGATGTCTTCTCCATGTCTTCGGGAGCCATCTTGATTTGATTGTAACCTGAGAATCCGTCCATGAAAGAGAAAATCTTATACCTGGCAGTACTATCCACCAACATGTCAATGTGAGGTAGAGGAAAGTCATCTTTAGGACTAGCTTTGTTCAAATCTCTGTAGTCAACGCACATTCGAACTTTACCATCCTTTTTTGGAACAGGCACAATATTAGCTAACCATTGCGGATACTCGGATGTAACAAGAAAACCTGCATCAATCTGCTTTTGTACCTCTTCTTTAATCTTCAAGGCCATATCAGGGCGAGTCCTTCTGAGCTTCTGCTTGATCGGCGGACACTCTGGCTTCAAAGGTAGACGATGCTCCACTATGGTAGCGTCAAGACCAGGCATATCTTGGTACGACCAAGCGAACACATCAACATATTCCTTGAGTAATTCAATCAACCTTTCTTTCACATTAGACGCAAGAAAAGCTCAAATCTTCACCTCTTTACGGAGTTCTTCTGTACCCAAATTAATAACCTCTACTGGCTCTTTGTGAGGCCGAATGGCTTTGTCTTCATTCTCAAGTAACCGGGATATTTCCTCAGGAATCTCTTCCTCTTCTTCTTCAGCTTCAAACACGGGAAACTCAAATTTCAGAGAAGGCATTGGGTCATTGTTTTTTATGTTCAGTTCGTGCAATAATCTGCACATGTGATGTGATTTTATTTTAGATTTTAAGTGAGTGAAAGTGTGTGCACAAACGTGCAAAGTGATTTAAAAATCGCAATTACCATTTTCCTTAAAGTAATAATAAACGGAAACAAAAGATAGGAATGCAAAATGATAACTTTATTGATAGCAAATTTCAAACAAAAGCCCCAACACAAAATCACCTTTACCTTGGGCAGAGCAAAGGGAATTATGAAAAGTAAAGCCACACACAAATGTTATCGCCTTGGGCAGATCGAATAAACTAAAACAAATGAAACAACAAAACAATTACTTTGATAAAGGGATCACAACAGGAACATTAACAGCACTCCAATTCCGAGCCACTGCCCCATGCGTCACGAAGTTAGGCTGATCTTCGACAGACTCATTTCTGAGGATTGCACCGGCTTCGTAGTCAAGTCTCTTGAATTCTGATTGAGGAGGAAAAAGGGGAACAAAAACGTCTTCGGAATCTTCTTCCACAACATTTACCTCTGGAGAATGGATAGTCCCTCCGCTGTGAAACACATTCTTGATAGGGAGAGTAATCATATTTCCCGTAGGATTTTTCTCGAGATTGTTACCTTTGAAACCCAGACCCTTCTTGTTCTTATTTTCGGGCAACTCCAGCACCTGCCCCCACTTCCTTTGAGAGCCACTTTCTACAAACCTTAGCGCGTCCTTAAAAGATGTCATAGTAACTCCATTACTCTTGGTGTTGTTGTCATCAATCGAGAGGGCTTAAAATTGAGTCCTCACTTCTTCTTCTGCATCAACATAAGAAAAGGAAGAGAGTTGGCTTACCACTAAAGCTCTTTCTCCGCAAACTGTGACTAACTGTCCGTCACAAACATACTTCAACTTCTGGTGTAGGGTATATGTAACCGCTCCAGCTTCATGTATCCATGGCCTGCCTAATAAACAACTGTAGGCGGCATGAATGTCCATGACCTGAAATGTGATCTGAAAAACACTGAGCCCAATAGTCATGGGTAAATCCACTTCTCCAATCACGGTCTTCCTCGAACCATCAAAAGCTTTGACAATAACACCACTTGGCCTCATTGGTGGTCCCTGATAAGTCAGCCTTGCGAGAGTGGTTCTTGGCATCACATTCAACGAAGAACCAGTATCAACTAAAACTCCAGATAACATGTCATTCATGCAGTTTATTGAAATGTGCATAGCCAAATTATGCTTCTTTCCTTCTTCAGGTAACTCCTCTTCGCAGAATCCCAGATTGTTGCATGCAGTAATGTTACCCACTATTCCACTAAACTGCTCTATAGTTGCATCATGGTCAATGTATGCCTTCTCCAATACTCCCTGCAATGCCTGCCTGTGGGCCTCGGAGCTCATCAACAATTGTAACACAGATATTTTAGATGGTGTCTGTAGCAGCTGATCTACCACCTTGTATTCACTTCTCTTGATCATTTTTAGAACCTCATCAAATTTATCTACAGAATCATTCCCACTGGACTACCTCAGAGTTGTATTCTTCACGACTGATTGCTCGGAAGGGACTTCCTTATCTTTCGGTACAGAGAAAACTCTACCACTTCTCACAATTCGGCTAACATCAGCAATGTTGACTACAGATGACAAATTAGGTAAAGGCACCTCCTTACCATTTTCAAACACAGTAGCCTTGTACTTGTAGGCAATAGCCTTGCTGGAAGTATAAGGAACTGGACCAGGTACATTAATAACCAGAGGAGTTGTAGCAGTCTTCCGGCTATCATAAGTAAACTCAATTCGTTACAGCTCTTTGATGTGTGGGACTATTACAAATACCTCTTCATCCTCATCTGTAAGACACTCTCGGATCATGTTCACATTGGCCACTCCATGCTGCGGTAAAGGATTATTCTGCACATTTGGGTTTGAATCCTTGAAAGTTAGGATTCCGCTCTTAACCAATCTTTGAACGTCAGCTTTCAACCCATAACAATTCTCAATATTATGGCCTGGTGCACCCTGGTGATATGGACAGAACTAATCAGCTCTATACCAGTAAGGAAGGTCCTTAGGCACCGTTGGTGGGGACTTAGTCTGGATATGGCCTTTTTGCAACAATGCTGGAAAAAGTTCTTCATATACATAGGGATCGGATCAAAATTTGGTTTCCTTACCACATGACCTGGGCTGTTGAACGGTTGTCGGGCTTGTTGAGGAGATGGTTGATTTTGCTGACGATATTGTTGTTGTGGTGAAGCAGGTGGAGTTTGAGGTGGTGGTTGATAAGGTTGTGCAAACCGTGGTTGGTAAACTGGAGCATTGATAACTGGGGTCACAGCAGCGACCTGCGGGTGTTGCTGATACCTTCCTTTTTGTCGTCCTTGGTGCACAACACTTACTTCTTGTTCTTTCTTTTTCCCAAAATTACTTCCATACTTTTTGGCATTGCTGGAAGCACTTCCTTCTCTCACCAATCGTCCTTCACGGACACCTTCTTCCAAACGCATTCCCATGTTTACCATCTCAGTAAAATCACTAGGGGCGCTTGCTACCATTCTCTCGTAGAAAAACGGGCTCAGTGTTTTCAAGAAAATTCTAGTCATCTCTTTCTCCTCCAGAGGTGGAATAACTTGAGCAGCAAGTTCACGCCAGCGCTGGGCGTACTCCTTAAAATTTTCTCTTTCCTTCTGGGCCATGGCTCTCAACTGGTCTCTATCTGGTGCCATGTCGACATTATATTTATATTGCTTGATAAAAAGCTCACAGAGGTCATTAAAACTACAGACCTTTGAACTATCTAGCCCCATGTACCACTTGAGGGCTGCACCAGTCAAACTATCTTGGAAATAATGTATTAATAGGGGATCATTATCCTTATGAACAGACATTTTTCGGGCATACATAACTATGTGACTATGTGGGCAAGAATTTCCTTTATACTTCTCTAAATCAGGGAGTTTGAACTTTGGAGGAACCTTAACATTAGGAACCAAGCATAGCTCAGAGGCACTCTTCCCGAACAGCTCTTTCCTACGAAGAGCCTTAATCTCTTTCTTCATTTCTAGAAACTGGTCCTGGAAATCATCCATTCGTTCTTCCATCCCAATACCTTCACTAGGGTCAGCATGAAACACAGGTTCTTCAAAATGGAAAGGAACAGCACTTGCCACAGGCGGTGGCACAGTCATCACAGCAGTTGTGGCAATAACTTGAGAAACAGGCGGGCGGTATCCAGCTGGAGTACAGTTTGGAGGCATACCCCACGGATAACAAGGAGGCATAGAATATTGAACTTCACTTATAGTGGGCACCACTAGGATCGGTGCTGATATTATCTCAGAGATAACAGTGTTGTGTGATGTCGTACTATGTGATGGCTGATTCTGAGCAGCCATCAAAGCTTCCATCATCCTGTTGATCTTCTCTAGACTTTCCTTCAATGTTGAAACCTCTTCCCGGAGTGCTCTGTTTTCCTGCTCGAGTTGATCCATTCTCTTCTTGCGACTGTCTCGAGTATTGTATCGATGATTCAGCTTGTCTTCTGTTTGGAGACACAGATAAGAACCCAGAATGCAAAGGGAATGCAAATGCAAATGCGAAAGATGCGTATGATGCAACAAGCACTTCAAGGAACTGAAAAGCGTGTTTTAAGCATCGTAATTGAAAATTTATTTTATTTTAAAATTTTAAACTTTCATAACAACGATACACCTTCAGGGCTTTATTATAATAAACAAAACAGAATACAAAAAGGGAACTAGGGTAGCGATCCACTGGATGATGCTCCCTTCCTTTCACTGAGTTCTTCCATCAACTTGTCAATCCGTTCCTGCAATGTAAACTTGTCCAGGGTCAGCTTCTCCACTTCTGCTTTCAACCTTGATACTTCATTTGATTCCACTATGGGAGGCTTGGGTCGAGGATACGGCATTGTCAGAACGAGAGATCGTTTGCGTGACCACTCCAGGCAAGATTCTGTAATCGTGCAGTTAGGGTTTGTTGTCGCAGTCATCCCTTGTCTGTTGATACGACGCCAAGCAAACATAATCTGAATCTTCAGCTGAAGGTCTTCTCCATCATAGAGGGTTTGTTGTCGCAGTCATCCCTTTTAGGTTCTCTGGATCAGGTATTTCATTCATCGGATGTCCAAGCTGGCGACGGGCGAGAGTAGGATTGTAACTAGTGCATCCTTTTGTGCTAAGGAGTGGCACATTGGAAAAATCTCCACAGCTGTGAATCATGGGAATTCCTCCGTATATTGGATCATGCCAAACAATGTCTGAGTAAGTAAGAGCCATGAGTTTAACGGGCCAATCTGTACCATCCTTTACATCCCAAAAGGCCGTAGACCTCGGTAGGTGCAAAATAAACCACCTATATAGGATAGCAGTGCAGGAAACAATCTGACCCTCTCCTTTCAGAATCTTTGAATGAATCGAGTGGTAGGCATCGACCAATAGTGTTGGAACAGGATTCTTGAGCATGAAGATCCTGATCGCGTGGACATCTACAAAATCTTCAACATTTGGAAAAAAAATAGACCATAAGCCAGTAATGCGAAAAGATTCTCGAAAGCCCCAATATTTCCCTTGTCGGCAAATTTTCGAGCTTTCTCGAATAAGAACTGAGCAGGCAAACCGTCGATTCCTCCTCTGACTGTCATGTGAGTCTGGATCTCCAACAGCTTGATGCGGGTCACTCTTGCGATGTCTTCCTGACTGGGTCTTCCTTCTCCACCGTAGAACGGAGGTGAGTCTTTGACGGGAATTCCCAATAGAGCGGAATATTCTTCCAATGTGGGCATCAACTGGAAATCTTGAAAGATAAAAGCAATGGTAGATTACATGATAGAGTTGAACCAGCGTCTCCAATAAACCAGCAGCTACTCGGACCTGCAATAAAGAGAGGATCTGTCTGTGCTTTGCAGCGAAGGCTTCTGGATCCTTTATCTGACCTCCTAGTTCCCTTAATTGTTCCACATTAAAGACCCTGAAGGTGTATGGAAAAGTCCCTTTCCTTCCATAATCCATTTTACGATATCTAAAAAAACAAACTTTGAGTTCTTTGAAGGAAAAAACAAAATGAGAATGCAAATGTAGATGAGATGTAAAAGTTTCATGGAACTTGACTATTTATAATAATCGTGGGATATCGAAAAAAATGTATTTTATTAATCATAAAATCGGTTACAAAGAAAGAAAAAATTAATGTCTGGGATACCGAAAGATGAAACCGTTTTAAAATAATAGCACACTTTTCAAGAATCATAACGGGAAAGCTAAATAAAAGCTAATGAAGAAAGATCTAAGGAGATTCTCCAAAAAGCCTTATCTTGAGCTTCTTGATTTCCTCTTCCTTCTGGCTATTCTCCAAGATGAGCTTGTGGATGATCGAATTCTGATGTGTTGACTGAGAGCTAGAAGAAGGTAACTCTTCTCGTGCTTTCCTTTTCTTGTAAGAAGTGATTTCTTCGTCTTTTGCTTTGAGTTGTTGTTGAAGCTCTGCATTCTCCTCCACAACTATCTGGTACTTGTTCTTCCAAGCCTCCTCCATCTGTTGAGACTTGTCCAAAGCAATTTTCAATTTATCTGCGTCAGACGAGAAGTATAAGACCGACTTTTCTTTTAGGACCATTGGCTACTGGCGTTTATAAGGCATCTTCAACTCAATGGCTCTTTTCCGGGCCCATTGGAGATAGGGTTCTAAAGAGACACAATTAGGTTTCCCCAAGCTACTCTTATCCTTCTTGATATTTTGCCCCCAAGCGTCCAAGACCTGTTCTCTTAACTCCTTGCTCAATTTCTCTTCTTCAAAATAAATGTTTTCCACGTGAGCACTGGCAGGTTTGTATTTCAGGGGGAAACCTAATTGCCTGCGGGCCAAGACCGGATTATAGCTGATTAATCCATTAATGTTAAGGAGAGGTACATTACCGAAATTTCCACAGCTGTCTATGATGACCACCTTATCATAAGCACGACTATACCAGTCGATGTCGGAATGGGTGAGAGACATTATCTTCTGTGAGCACCACCCCTTCTTGAGATCCCAAAAGTCATGTGCTTTGGGTAAGTGTGAAATAAACCACCTGTACAACAGAGGGACACAACAAGTAATCATTCCCTTTCCACGAGCACTCCTTGAGTGAACAGAATAATAAGCTTCAGCCAACAAGGTTGGTACGGGATTCTTCTTCAGGAAAATTTTAATGGCATTGAGGTCCACAAAGTTTTTGAAACTTGGGAATAAAAGAACACTATAGATGAGTAGGGCGAAAACCGCTTCGAAAGCGTCCTTATCCTGTTGAGTGGCATAATGCCGGGCTTTGGCAACCAGAAAATCTACAGTAAAACCGAAAATTCCCCCTTTTGTAGTCATATTGGTTCGAATATCAGCCAAATCCAAATGTGTATACTTAGCAATTTCTTTTTCATCAGGTTTGTTTGCGAATACAGGGAAGGGATAATTGTCCCGAATAGGTAACCCAATCATCTGAGAGTACTCTTCAAGTGTAGGCACAAGTTGGTAATCTGGAAAGGTGAAGCAGTGATACAGTGGATCATAAAATTGGAGTAAGGTAGAAAGTAGCCCTTGATCAACATTTGTATTCATCACATAAAAGAGTCTTCCATACTTTCTATTGAAACTCTCCTCATTTGTTACCAAAGCTTCTAACCTCCTTAGATCATCAAAGTTAGGAATCTGAAAAGTGTACTTCTTTGTATTCCTTCTCTAGGTATCCATAGTATCCCTACAATGTTTACGAATATAGTCAATTTCCATGAATCTTTATGATATGATGCTTATGAATGCAGGGATGCAAACACACAAAGCACAAAGCACAAAGCACACACAAGCAATCAAACAGACAAAAAGTCCTAGGTTTGAAAGGTCACAGCATGGAGCCAAGGTCTAACCATCCCAATAGGTGTGTACTATGGTTTCAAATGTACCTGCCAAACGGGTTCTACAAAGTTCCTAGAGTCTACAACCCATCTTTCGGATATTATCGATTTCCCAAATCACTTGGTAGTCAATAATATTCTCAAGAGAATCTCGTCCGAGTGTAGTATCGCGTAGCGATTATTGCAGAAATAGACTCCCGCATAGTCCCCGCACTACATCCTAATAGGCCAAGTTGGGTTAAAGGTAACTACGGTCCCCAGTCTCGATGGCCTTTAGTTCGAAATAATAGCGTCTTCACGAATAGACTCGTTGGACAAAATTAAATTTGAGAGGGCCTAGACTGAGTGGTGAAGTCTCAATTCAACTTCTTCAGAAATCGACTCCCTCAAAGTATCCTTGAATTCTCACGTTCCTATCATAATTTTCACTCTAGTCCGGGTGTAGGACTTTGTCTCACCACACAAGTAATAACCCAAGCAAACATAACAAATACAAATATATAACAAAAAACACAATTAATCAAGTTAGGGGGGAACCCTCTTATGAGTAGTCCCCAGTGAAGTCGCCATTTCTGTCGCGATGAAATTTGGATACCATAGTTATTTGTTAACTAGGATCGCATTTTTAATGTCACCACCGGTCTTTGATTTTATCCAAGGGAAGGGAGAAAATCCGAATTCCCACAATGCAATGCAAATGCACTAAGATTCTAAGTTCGGGGGTTGGTTATACCTAGGGAAGGTGTTAGCATCCTAGATATCTGTAGTACTCTACAGGAACCTCTTGATTTATTTTATGTTATCTGTTATCTGTTTTGCTAAAGGTTTAAGGGTAGGTGATTTATTATTATTATATTTTTTTTAACCTAAGTGTGCTCGACAAGATATCGCATCTTGTGCCTACATATCCTGTCAGGAGGGAATCAGAGCACTTGTAGTTCCTTATTAAGGATACTAAAATGTTTAAAGGTTTTAGGAGAGAAGATGAGTCATCATCTTAAGAAGACCACCACAGTTTTTGAAAATGTTTGTATTTCGTGGGGTATGGAATTGTATGTCCCTTCTTTGAGATGATTAACATCTAACTCTCTTGTGTGGAGAATTAGGTGGGCTAAAGTTTGATTTAAAAAATCAAAATTAAGGGGGGGACTAACCTAGGAAATCTATCCTAAGTTATCTAATTGACTTATCTTAAGGTGTCGATTATGATGCAAATAATGTGCACCATGAACAATAACATGATTATCATGCATGGGATTTTCCCTTGGATATTAATGCAGTTAATTATTATTATTTAGGCGAGGGTGCTAGCAAAGTGATGCTAGACTTGTGTCTTGTGATCGGTAGGTCGAATGCGATGCCCTAAGGCAGTCGACTTACATGGGTAGAAAAGTGGACTCGACGTTGGATCGAGATTTCTTATAATTTTGAAAAGGGTCTAATAACAATCAGGTAAACATTCCAATAGAGGTAAGACAGCCTGAATAAACATACAGGCAAACGATTCACTCAGACGCGCGAGGTTCTAACAGGGAACAGTTGGTTAAGAGAGAGCTGATTTTCTTAAGATTTATTTTTGTAAGAATTTTATTAAGGATTACTTTTTAAATTAGAGTTTTCTTAATAAAAAAACCTTAATTGTTTTAAGGATTTTTTACTATATTGATAAAGTTAATGAAAGGAAAAGTTAAATTATTAAGAGGTTATTGAATAAAAGATTTATTATTATTTATTTTTTTATATGGCGAAAGGTTACTATTAGTTTTAAAAGAGAAGGAATAGAAGTTAAAGGTTTATTAAGAAATATTAATTTTAATGTTTTAAGAAAAGTTTTTTTTGGTACTCAAATGACAAGTTTTAATTATTTTGAAAAAAGGTTATTATTATTATCTTAAAGATCATTTCAAAAGGTTTATTTTATTAAAATAAGTTTTAATATTCTGATTTAAGGTTTTATAAAAAAGGTTATTAAGAATTTATAAAAAAAAAGTTTTTTTGATTTTGGTATTTAAATGAAATAGTTTATTATTATAAAAGATTTTAAAAAAAGTTTTAATTATTAAATTAGTTATATTATAAAAAAAATAGTTTATTAGATAAAATAAATAAATAAAATCTGGATTTGGTCAAAAAAGGTTGAACGCAGAAACGAATCATTCACTTCTCTCTCGCCTCTCTCTCTTCTCTCAAAAGGCGGAATTAGGGTTCTAACTCTCTAACGGCACCACCGTTATCCTCCTCTCATCCTCTCATTTTCTCTCTCGATCTCTTTCTCGATCTGCAAACGAAACAAAGCAACCAAGCAAAACCCCACCCCACACAGCCCTAATACCCCGATTTCACTATATTTTTTCATTTTTACAGATTACAATGATGCGAAAATGAAATAAGAGCAGAGAAAAGAGAAAAGGGCGAAGGTTGTGACGGCGCGGACGACTCCGTTGAGGGAAGCCTCTTCCTTCTCCTTTACCTGTTTGCGGTTTTCGTTGTGTGGTTTTCTTCTTCGTTGTTTGTTACCTCCTTCTCGAGATGATGATGATTTGAATCTCTGTATTTTTTGTTGGTTACGGAAAATGATGGTTTTGCTGCGATTACCTACAGGGTTGTGATTTTTAGTGTGATTCCTCTAAGGTTTTCTTTTCGTCCCCTTTTCTGATGGAATGTGCCCCTTTATATAGAGATGGCCAGTGATGATTCTCAATTATATCGTTGGAATCGATTTGGAAGGAAAAAGTCTGATATGATTATTGTGCTTGATTTGGTGATTTGAAATCTTTATTGATGATTGATTTTGTTTAATTGCCATGATCTGATTTGGTTTTAACTTCGGAACATTTTGGAACTGATTTGATATGCTTTGTGATTTGGAAAAGGATTTGACCGTTGCCCTGTATATTTTAGGAAGGTATTGATGTTGGTGCATCCCTTGATATTGCCCATCATATAAAAAAATGATGAAGAATAACTCTTGATTCAAAAACGGATCTGAGGCCAAAATAGGAAACTTTTCAAAATTGTGTTAGAAACATACTCTCTTCGTTTGGGAAAATTTTCAAATATTGTCTGATATTGTTGCTTTTGGGTTTGGAAAGTTTTAAACGTCTGATAAAGTCTTGAAATATTGTTTTGGAAACATTTCAAATGTTGTTTGGAATGATTTTGGGAAGTCTGAAATCCGTCATTATTGCTTTGGAACCGTGATTTCATGTGTTGAGCATTTTGATTCTCTACTTAATCTGTTTTTGAAATAAAATCCCTTTTGACGGTGATGTCCTTTATGGCTTAGAGAGAGAAAATCATAGCCACTGAGATATTGCACATAATCCAATCTTGAGAATGATGAAAAGTTTTTCTGATCTAGGAAATATTCTGAGGCATGTTACTCCTTTGAAACACGATGATTATTTTTGATATGTTCTGCGCATTATTCCTCCTCACTCAAAATTCATAACCTTCTTCTCTCTTTTCAAATCAAACTTGTTGGGATTTGCTTTGAACTAACAGTTTCAAACTTCTTTGTACGAGGTTCGCATGGATTGAGGGGCATGAAGAAGCGTGCTCTCCTTAGGAATGATGGTTGATGCATCCGGTATGACTTTGATGTGAATAATCCTAAAACTTCTTTACGTTCAAAACATGGATTCGATTAAGACTTCTTAATTTGTGATTTACAGCTGGCTAAAACACTTGGTTCAATCTCTTTCAGGCCCTTTTGGAACTCTCAAAGATCATTACCTTAAAGTAATTTTGCAATGTATGATAGCCTACAAAACCAGCAGCCTTTGGTGCATTTACTGTTAGCCCCGGTTGCAGCTGATCTTTGCAGGGAACATTGGGTAGTAGCATAGCAAGGAATAAGCCGTTTGTATCTCTCTTTTTAGTTTTTTGAAAGAAGTAACTATATTACTCTTGTACTTGGATAAGACGTTGTAGCTCATACTTGTAAACTTGTTCACAAATTTGTTGATGGATGTATGGATTATATTAAGCTGGATGATTTGAAAATGGGAAAAGACAATGAATCTCAATAATTTTATGACATGGATGTTTTGAAATTCTCACGACATAGAATTCTTTTCCTTGTATCCACTGCTTTATGGAAAAGCTGTTGAGTTTTCACGCTTGGACCCTGGAATACCTTAATAAATCTTTCTTGAGTTTGAACTCTTTTAAAATTTATGATGGCTTTAAAACTTGCATTTGAAATTCAATGTAAATTGAGTCCCAAAGAGTGGATTTTATATATGGTGGAATCAAAGCATCTCTTGTAAAGAACCATAAAAGCAATGTAAACCACCTCTTATTTGTATCCTTGGACCCTGCTAAATTCCTAGTAACATAATCCTTTTCGAAGTTTCTAATTTGAATTGTTTGAAATTGATGAAACTTGATCCTCGTAGGCTCAAACTTGTGGCTCTAAAATTTAATATTATGCCCATGAAAATTTCTTGTAACTTGAGTCAAATTAAAATTTAGAACTTGCACCTTCAAACTCATGGCTTCATTTGTAGCCTTGAACTCTTGGATCTTGTACTTAGAAACTCATAATAGAATCGGACTCGGTTGAAACCTTGTATGCTTTAGACTTCCTTTAAACTTAGAAGATTAATCCTTGGTGATAAACTCCAAATAAAGGTCTTAAAGACTCTCTTGATCCGACAGGAGTCCACACAAACTTGTCAAGAACAGAGGACCTCCACAAACACACACACAACACAGCTTTCGAGACCTTGAGCCTTCTGCAGCAGTACCTGTGCTCATAAACGACGTAAGCAGACAAAAACTAGATAACGCGGTTAGTTATGCACGAATGATCGACCTAAAATGTTATGCAAAGAACAAGGCGGGGATCTTAGGGTCAAAAATTAGGGTGCGACAGGGTGGCACCACCTCATGCCCAATCCCTTCCTTTTCACATAATGCATCGAACTCCTTCGAAACATACTCTCCACCACCATCAGTCCTCAGAATATTCAACTTTTGACCACTCTGTCTTTCGACCATAGATTTGAATCTGGAAAATACCTCGATCACATCACTTTTCTTCTTGATGAGGTAAGTCCACAACTTTCTACTATAATCATCTATGAACGTGACAAAGTATATGTTGCCACCAATAAATTCCATTTGGATTGGACCACATACATCAGAGTATATGACTTCCAGAATTGCCTTCGACTCCCTTCCTACATCCTTGTTGAAGCTATTCTTGTGTTGTTTCGACTGAACACACTCTTCACAGACTTCACTTGGAATGTCAATTTCTGGTAATCCTGAAACCATATTTATTCTCTTTAGCACTCTGATGTCATTGAAGTTGAGATGGCCTAGTCGAAAATGCCATAACCACTCATCTCTGCTGGCTGCAGTTGCTAGGCACTTGTGCTCCATCACCTTGAGTTCAATCTTGAAGGTCCTATTCTGGGACATTGGAGCCTTCAAGAGCAACCTACCACCTGCGTCGAGGACTCTCATCATCTTGTCTTCGACAACTACCTTGTAGTTCTTTTCGACCAGCTGCCCTATACTGAGCAAATTACTCTTTATGTCTGGTATGTACAACACATTGGAAATTGTTGACCTCTTGCCATCTTTCCTCATAATCAGAACATCACCAACACCTTCAGTTGCTAGAGTGTTGTCATTTGCAAACTTCACCGTGTTCTTCGACGAGGGCTTCATGTGGACAAACCAATCTTTCCATCCAACCATGTGTGATGAGCATCCTGAGTCCAAGTACCACTGATCTTGGAATCTTTCTTCATCTCTTGTTGTGACCATGAGCAATGTCTCTTCTTCTTCATGTTTCGCCAGCTTTGCATCAGTTTCTTTATTTTTCTTCTTTTCTAGACAGTCACTAAAATAGTGGCCATACTTCTGACAATTGAAACATTAAATGTGACTCTTGTCAGATTTTCGACCACCGCCTCTTCCTCTACCTGCAGCACCACCTCTTTGGTTGCCTTGGTTCCAGGGTTTTCTCTTATTCGACCAGTTTTCTCCTCTACCTTTGTCGCCATTCTCGCTTCCTTTTCCTTTTCTTTCCTTTTCTGACTGTGTCTGCAAAGCCATATTGCTCTTCGACTTTCCTGCAACTCTTTTAGCCATCCTTTATTCATGAGACTCAAGCGTCCCTTGAAGCTCTTCCTTCGTCAATACTAACAAGTCTTTCGACTCTTCTATGGCTACTACCATGTGGTCTAACTTTGGAGCCAATGACCTCAAGATCTTTGCAATAACTGATCTTGATGTCAACACCTCTACACATACCTTGATTTGATTCACCAGCTTTGTAACTCTGGTGAAGAAATCTGTCATACTCTCATTGTCTTCCATCTGAAGCAACTCATAAGTTCTCTTGTGAGTTTGTAACCTCACCTCTTTCACCTTCTCTGCGCCTCCAAACGACTTTTCAAGAATCTCCCACGCTTCCTTCGCTGACTCTACATCATTAACCTTTTCAAAGTTATCTGGATCGACACACTGATGGATTATAAAGAGAGCTTTATAATCTTTCTTCTTCAACTCTTTGTGTGCAGCCTTTTCTTGATCCGTCGCGTTCTCCGCAAGGGGTGTTACTCCTTCCTTCACAAGATCCCAAATATCTTGATAACAGAAAACCACCTTCATCTGCTTGCACCAATTCTCATAATTATCTTTCTTGAGAATCGGAAGGCTCTCCGGAAAGTTCCCATTCAGATGATTCATTGCCATCACGATTTTCCTTCCATGAATCGCAACTGGAGCTCTAGATACCAGATGTTGGAATTAACCCAAAACCTATGGGAATTCCGACCCTATCTTGATAAACAAGAAGGGTTCTTAGCGAAGCAATACCAAAGAAAGAAGAAAATAGAGAAAGAAAGGAAATTAGGATTCTAAGAGAATTTGGAGAAGAAGGTTGTTACCCACAAACTGTGGGATTTTTCTCTTTCTATTCACTTGCAACTGCAAACCGTGAATTATAATGTGTTGTGATGATTTAAAAAAAATAAGTTTTACTCCTTGTTTATAGATTTAGGTTTACTTGTTCTCCAAGCCAAGGCCCAAAACTATAAAAGCCAAAAATACCTATTTTGGAACTATATCAAATCAAATCTAAATCGAATCTGTGTGAAACAACTGTTTCGACACACCCTTGCTTCGACACTTCGACACAAGGAATTACCATCCAATTCCTTGTTAAAAATCCAACATTTTTCATTTTTACATCATGCCATTTGGTTGAGTTTATAGAGAGTTGGGATTTTCAAATTTTGGAAGAAGAATAGGAAGCTCGTGGAAGAAGATGAACACGGAGGACGCATTTTTTTCAAATTAAAATGTGTTTTTAATATATATTTATTTCATTTCAGTTTAATAGACGGATGTATCACACCCCCATTAGTCAAAGCGTGCATTTGGAAGGTTTGAGTGTGCCCAGGGTCTGGAGTTCGAATCCCCCTCGCCCCAAACCTTTCGATATTTTTTTTGAAACCATTTTCAAAAGGGAGTTTCATATATTATTTTCATCCTCCATTTATCATCAACCTATAGCGCGTGGCTCTATTGGTCAAATTTTAAACCCACCACCCCAAGGGCTTCAACACCCATGGAGGCCATTCCTAAATTTTGAACACTATTTATTCTAAATTTTTTTCACAACCTCATTGTAGCGAGCGATTTTGGATGCGGTTCTTAAGCACGGTCGCTCTCCGCGGTTGAGTTTACTATAGGTCGATTCATTTTTTATCCTATTAAAGCTGATGAAGGAAGGGAAATAGATGTCTCCAATTAACCCTGCTTGCATACTGAATTTAAACAGCGGTCTGTTAGGTTACGGGTGCGATCAATGTGGTGGGGCCTTTGTATCGGTTATTTGTATTTTCGCCAATACTGATTTCTCTCTGGGATTTTGTTAGGATACTGCTTTTTGATAGATATATGAGAGTATGGGATTTTGGGTTTTTGTTTAGTGTGCTCGCTAAGATCTTTTCTTTCGATCTTATGCCTACGTATTCCCGTTTACCAAAACAGGGAAATCAGAGCGTTCGTAGTTCCTCCTATTCTATGGGAGGAAATGGTTTTTGGTGTCTTGTTCAAAGCCCAAGACGTGAAGCGAAAGGTGGTTTGTATCTTGTTCAAAGCCCAAGATGTGAAGCTGAAAAGTTTATTTGTATCTTGTTTGAAGCCCAAGATGTGAAGCTAAAGGTGTTGACTTTAGAGAGAATTTGTCATCTCTAAAGAGGGTCTGTTTGTCACGACTGTTGGGTGACTGACTGTAAAGGAGGATTACTTTAACCGGGATACGCGGATCCTAGCAATGCCATAATTTCCTTTATAGGGGTTTTAATCTGAAGGAGAAGACTTTAACTCAGTTTAGAGCAATGCCATCTTTCCTTAGGGATTTCTCATGATAAAATAAGGAAAGTGGCATGGATGTAGATGATCCAGAGGCTTGCCGCTTACAGCGATTAGATGAAGAGGAAAGAGTTGTTGATGTTTGTGTACTATGAACGAGGCACAGCTTTGATGCTAAAAGGTTGATTGGATCAACCAGTGGTTTTCTTATACAAAGTCTAAGAGGAGGCTATTATGTGTCTCGTACAAAGCCCGAGAGAGAAGCTAAAAGGTTTTTGACTCGACGATGGAGTCTTTTGGTATCTCGTATAAAGCCCGAGATAGAGGCTATTTGACTCAACAAGAGAGTTTTTGTATCTCGTACAAAGCCCGAGATGGAGGCTAAAATTTGTTTGGCTTAATAAGAACCTTTTTGTATCTCTTATAAAGCCCGAGATGGAGGCGAAAGGGGTAATTGACTCAACAAGGGAGTCTCTTATGTGTCTCGTACAAAGCTCGAGAGAGGGGCTAAACGTTGTTTGACTCCGCTGGGGAGAATCATTGTACAAAGCCCAAGAGGAGGCTATTGTAACTGTTTCAGTTGAGTGACAGGTCCAGTGTACTGATTGTGAAAGAGAAAATCAGTTCTTATATGAGCAACACTGTACTCAAGGATTTGACTCAAGGATCCGGGTTATTCCTGTTCTTTAAGGAAGTGGGAAATCCGAAGGGTATTGAGACTGTCCGAGTCTGCGGGTTTTCTTCCTATTTTTGAAGGGGTGCTTGAGAATGTCTTTGAGACTCAAGGGAATTAGACTGTCCAAGTCTAGAGTTTCATCTTTTGTACTATGCTTTGAGAAATAGTAGTAGACTCTTTGAAAGGACTGTTCTATGCAGATGACTAAGTTCTGTTCCTATACCTCTAGGAGGTCGTCGGGACAATTTGTACGAAGCCCAAGAGGAGGCTGGAAACTTTTAAGAAGCCGAGAGGTCCTTGTACGAAGCCCAAGAGGAGGCTATCATTCCCGGAGGAAGAGATCATTATACGAAGCCTAAGAGGAGGCTGTGAATACTTCTAAGAAGCCGTAGGGTCCTTGTACTAAGCCCAAGAGGAGGCGGGGTTGCATTTAGGAAGCCTGTGGGTCCTTGTACGATGCCCAAGAGGAGGCCGACGCTTTTAAGAAGCCCGTGGGTCCCCAAACCCCAAAAAATTCAAGGCAAGCTATTCACAAGGAATAGATCAAGTCAGGAAAGTTCGAGAATTTGGAAGAAACTCAAAGATGCCATTCACGGAGAATACATTCATCTCTGGGAGTAGAGTTTCTTGACAATTCCTAATGAGGACAGCCGAAGAGAAGACTGTATCTGGTGATCCTAATGGGGATCTAGTTGTCTATTTCTACGAATAAATGAAACGGCGTCACCAAGTTCTAGACGTAGTTGCCGGGGAAACTCAAAATATCTATACTATTATTACACAGTTGATATGAGTTTATGAAAGAAGACTTACAGTGAAACAACCCCACAATACAGTTATATGTATATGAACGCGGTAAATGAAAGCAATAACCACTTACTCGGTTGTAGAGCTTCCATGCTGTTTGGTTAGTTGTTCAACAAAGAAAGATTAAGAACAACAGTATATTCAAAATCAAAGGAGAAAGTGCTTTGAAAAAGAAAGATTTGGGGCTTACAGCTCAAGGAGAGGCCCAGGGTTTTATCAGTGAGCACACTGTTGAATTTGTACAGAGGGACTTATACCCGTGACTGAGGCCCAAAATGTTTTCTGTACAAGGGGGTTGGTCTTACACTCTCTCAGGAGGCCCAAAAGGTTTAAAGAAAAAGAGTGGGGCTTATAACACGGGGGTAGGCCCAATTGATTTTTCCGTTTAAAATGGCGATCGCGCCGAGGTTTTCTTTTAACGCATAGGGACTTATACAATAAGTGAGGCCCAAAATGATTTTGGTTAAAAGGGGGTTGGGTCTTATACTCTATTAGAGGCCCAAAAATTTTGAATGGGTCTTATAGCTCAAGGAGAGGCCCAAGGTTTGATTTTTGAATTGGCGAGCGCGCCGAGGTTTTGGAAAATACAGTGGGACTTATACAATAAGTGAGGCCCCAAAAAATAGTTTGTATTTTACAAAAAAAAGGGTTGGGTCTTACACTCTAATAGAGGCCCAAAAGTTTGTTTGATGAGGGTGAAAATCAAAGAAACCCTAATTTTAATCTTTAAATAGTAAATATTTAAAGAAAATCAATGAAAAATACCAAATAGATTTGAATAAACCACTTGTGATTTTTGTTTAAGGTTTGAAAAATGAGGTATAAATCACAAGAGATATTAAAACTCATTTGGTCTTGATTTTTCAAGATGGATGTTCATTTTAAAATGTTTAAAAACAAATAAAAAATGAATTTATTCACAAAAATACTAATTATATTAAATACATAATATAAATCTAATTTTTTTGTGGAATAAAATATTTCAACATTTTTATGATTTTTTGCAAAAAGAATCAGTCAAAAATAATTAAAATTGAGTGAGTTGTTAATTTTTCAAATCATTAACAAAATAATATGAAAAATAGGAAAATAGGAAAAAGTGATAAAAAAAAAGGTCTGGGGCGAGGGGGATTCGAACCTCAGACCTTTCGCTTGCCAATACATACAAACCAGCTGATCAACCACTGGGGCGCAATGCCAATTCATTAATAACATGGCAAGTGAAAAATATATATCAAACTAGTTGGATTTTCTGAAAATGGCGTCATGGCCATCTTCTTCCTCTAGCTCGTGCATGAAGCCCTCCATCTCTCTCGTTTCTCAACCATTTGACATGATTCAAACACCAAACTCATGCGTTTTTTCACAAGGAAGAAGATGGCAATACCCAATTTCATTCATTTTCGGTGTATAGCAAATTATATCATTGTGGCCGTATGAACCCTAATTTTGCAAAAGCAATCGAGTAGGCATGATTATGAGTGCTATGATCAAATTTTTTGAGGGAAAACAATCAACATATGATGGCAAGCAATTGGCAAAAATATCATGCGAGGAAATATGCATGGATCATGGAGTTGGAGTTTTGAGGCTTACCTTGATGCAAGCTGAAATGGAACTTTGCACAAACCTTGTTCCAGTTGTGAATTAATGATCCCTACAGCTTCAATGGATGTTATGGAGTGTGTTGCAAGCTTTGGAACACTTTGAAACTCTTTGGATCAAGCTGGAGACCTCCACCTGCATAATTGAGGCATAATGGCTTGGTTGAAGGGTGATTTTGAGCCTGAGGTGTTACAGTCAGTGTTTAAGTGTTTGGACACCTCAAATACATCATATGTGATGTGTTTGAGCAATTGGAATTGATTTCTTAAGGCTGCAACTCAAAACCCGATAGTGGTTACTCAAAAACCAAGAAACTTGAGGTTTAAGGAAGAATGAGAGAAAGCAGTGTTGTAACTGGCTTTGGTGTGTGTTGAATGATCCATTGGAACCTCTATTTATAGGTGATCAACTCTTGTCTTGGAGGAATAGTGAATGGCTGCTGGATCAGATCACTTCCAACTGGATTGGCTTGGCATAAATGCCTCTTGAACTAGGCATAACAGCTGCTCCAAATAGATCAGCTATGCCTTGACTGAAATCACATTCTTCAGATGTTTTTATTGTTGTTTAATCAGAGAACTTGACTGAGGAGAGTGAGAATCTTGACAATGCACTATTCCACATTAATGCCCTTTGAATTCAAGGCAAAATGGGATAAAATGCATGAACTTCAAGTTGGAAGATTCCTTGGCTTTGTGACTCAGCCTTATCAGTTGGATCAGATGCATTGTGATTGGTTTGAGTACATGTGACATGCTGATCCTCAGTTTTTGGTTCAAAATCATGTGTGGCAAGCAAACATGCAAACTGATTTTTCCAAAACAGCTTGCAGCACATGGCTTTGGGCATGGATTTCTCTTGGCTCAAGTTGAATCAATTCATGCTGTTAAGCTCTTTGAATTCTTGGCAACATTTACAACAACATTGATGTTTATCTTTGGACTTGATTCAGCTTGCAACTATGTGAAAAGATCTCACAAGTTTTGGTGTTTCAACACAAAATCTGCCTTGCCTAGAATTTTTCTAAATGTTGAAAATGTTGTACTTTCATGTTTTTAGTGACTTTGATCACTATATAACTCAAAATCCCCAATGAATTGGAATTAGGTCTAGTTGAAGTTTTTGTAGAGGGCAATGAGATCTACAAATCAAGCCTTGGAAGGGAGAAAATGGCTTTGTGGTTTAGGAGTTATGACCCTCCAAAGTTGGTACCCTAGCCACTTTATTTTTAACTTAGAAAATTTTCTAAGTTTTTATGGTTACCCCTTTTACAAGTTATCCAACTTTTCTTGATTTTTCTTGATGAATGATGATTCAAATCATACATTAACATCATTTTAGGGTTGAAAATCCATTTTTGTGAAAAATCTCAGAAAGTCAAAGTTGACTTTTGTGCACAGTTGACTTTTTTATTATATGAATTCCAAACTGGGCAATTCTTCAGGAAATCATGTCCTTGACCTAAATCAAACTTGATGGACATGTTCCATGGGTGTCATAGGGTATATTGATGCATGTCATAGGGCTTGGGAGCATGTCCTGGTCAAAAGTCAAAGTTACAGTTGACTTTTTCCTTAAAACCCTAACTGTGGTGCAGATGAAATTGAGGCATGTTGCTCAAGCTTCTTGGATCAATCCATTGTTGTAAATGGATCAATATAGTGTATTAGAGACCCTCAAATCCTCCTTTGAGGTCTTGGCTCATGATTTGCCCTAAAAGTCAACTTAGGGGTGAATTAGGTCAAGAAACCCTAATTCCTGATTTTTTATGAATGCATCCCCTGAGGCAAAATTGACTGGATGATTGGGTCCATGAGGTCCCATGGAGTATATTAGGTTGTGTTTTGGATCCTTGGCTCATGCCCAGAGGAAAATTTCCCTTTGGAGGCCCTGAATGACCAAAACCCTAATTTGGTGATGCTGGCGATCTTGAGGCTTAATCCACCTATAAGGGAACAGCTTTATGCTTAATCCTTGGAGTAGGAGTCCTCTTGATCCTTTGTAGCTACTTGAGAGGCTAGACAAGTTGAAGATCATGTCATTCCTTGATTGATCCTTTGTCTAAGGCTCTGAGAGGGCTTGAAACCCTAACTTTGATAGTAGTGAATGCTCAACAATTCCTTGAGGAGATTGATGAGGCACAAAGGTACATCCATATTGTGGTGATGATTTTCACAATGATGGGAAATCTTAGTGGTCAAAATTTGGGGTATGACACTCATCAATTAATTTCAACAAGCAAAATTATTTATTTTGAGCCAATTTTTTGCACACTTCTCATTTATCTTACATATTTTGAAAATCCACCAAAAAATCCCAAAAATAATATTTATTTTTGAATTTTTTTAGGTTGAAAACTAGTACTTTTTAAGTGATTTTTCATACCTTTTCATGTTTCATTTTGATTTTTCTCTTGACCTAATTGTACATATGTATCTTTATGGTCATAATACACTTTTTTAAAAGCCTTGTAGATGTACATAACATGTTTTCTTGACTTATACACACCATGTTTAAGTATTATTTCCTTTGAAAAATACTTTGATTAAATATTTAATTAGGAAGAACTTTAGGGTTTTATCTTAGTCAATCTTTTCAAAACATCTTGAGGATGACTAGTGCTTCCATTTGAGTTGGGATTCCCCAAAGCCCTTGATTCAACCATGTTTGAATGCTTTGTTCCCTTGTTCATGTTCATGAACTTCCATTAGGGTTTTGATTACCCTTTTCCATGTTCATCTGATCCATGATCATCTTGAATATATGGATTACTTGAACTTCTTTGTGTTTGCTTTAGTTGATTAAACCTTTTCTCCCATATTCAAGTATTTCCTTCATAAACTCTTACCATGATGAATATATCTCTTTGTCTGATGCACATTCACATGTTGATATATCTTGCTTAATCATACCATGATCATGTCATCCTCGATGACTACACTTGTTTAAAAGCTCAAAAAGTCTTGTCTTGTTAGGTTTCTCTTGACATTTACAACACTTACATATCAATACTCATCCTTAGTTTAGACTTAGTTCTAACTATAGAATTCAAGCTACAACTTATTTCAAAACCATAGGGATCCTCTCTGAGGTTTCTCCAGCTCAACAAACCCTTAGGATTCTCCTTGAAGCTTTAAAATCATTCAAAACTTAAATCATAGCCCCTTTGTGGCTTAAAACCTCAAACTCAAGTCAAACCCTAGCCAATCTTTGGCTTTAAAATTCAAAACTTTTCCCTAGAGATGAGACATGAGTCATCTCTGTAGAAGAGATGTCTCTTCTATTGCTCACAACATAAATTAAACATTTCAAACTTTTTTTCCATTCTAAATGATGTAAGTGGCACACTTGTTGATTCAATATCCAAGTTGGAGTCCTTCTGTTACTGTGATACAAAAACACTTCTTTCAACTAAGTGATATAAGTGACACACTTGTTGATTCTATATCCAAGTCAAGGTCCTTCTCTTAATATGCAAAGACTCATTTAAAGGAAGATGTGGCATTAGTCTGGATCTTTTACATCAAAGTTTAAAGCTTCTTCCCTTATTATCTTCTTTATCAAAGTGTTTGTGGTGAATATGTGATATATTTCCCTTAAGATGACAACTTGTCTCTTCTCTCAAACCCAATTCCACTCATTAGTAGGTGGAACTACGAACGCTCTGATTTCTCAACTTCCTTTTGAGAATACTTTGGCATAAGATTGCGAGATCTTAGCGATCATAATAATAAGTAAAACCTTTAGGTTCCTACACCTTTGTCTTAGTTTATCTCAACATACCCTACAAAAACAACAAAAACATTTCCCAAAACAATCAACTACATACAACAAATAAAACAACAAATACACAAATATATACAAGAGGCTCCTATACGATACTATAGATACTTAGGGTGCTAGTACCTTCCCTTTGTATAACTGACCCTGATTCCCAAATCTCTCAAAATGCATTGTTTTGTATTGCACATTGTCGTAACCCAAAATTTGACCTCCCTCTTTTGCTTTTTGCATAAGCATGTGCATTAGCATCGTCGACATACGCATTCGCATTTTTCTCTATGTGTTTCTTGTTGCAGGATCTGCAGGTTTTCCAAGCCCGATTAATCGCATCCTCTCAAGATTATTTCATCACCAAAACAAGCTCAAAATAAAGGTTTTCATGTTTATTTATCAAGACAAGAGTTGGAAAATCAATAACGGGACTTCAACATCATTTTTTGGCAAATTTGTGGGAGTTTAGCTGAAGTAACCGGTTACAGCATATCTGCTAACCGGTTACTCAGTGTATCATTCTCTAGAAACGCAGATTTTCAAGCAAGTAACTAGTTAGCAGATATGCTGTAACCGGTTACTCTCTACAAAGTTGCAGATTCTGTTGCATTTTTGGGACAGCAGCTACGCACTCTCTTTAGTCTTTGTTTCTACATTATTCTAGTAGCATGTGGAACATTCTAGACATCTCTAGACATTTCAAGGCTATTCAAGACACTTCACTTGCATTTATTCAATGCTTCACTCTAATTTAAGTGCACCATGTTCCTTGCTTTCCAAGCATGTTAATCTTTGGATGTTGGAGCTCACCTTGGGATTGTTACCGAGTTGATCCTAACTAACCGAGTTAACTGCCTTGACTCAGTGAGTCAAGTGTAACTAACTCCAACCCTAACTCCAAACCTCCCAAAGCTAAGTCCAAACCAAAGTCCAAAGCTCTCACACTCCAAATCAAAAGTCTATATAAACAAAGCTTCACCATTTTGCAAACCCTCCACAATCATTCACACAAATTCACACTTTCTTCACTCTCAATTCTCTCATTCTCCTCTGCATTTTTCTGCAACTTCTACACATTCCTCTTCATCTTCTTCACCAAACCTCACTAAAGCTCTTAATTCACCATAGAAGAAAAGCTACTTTCACCTTGAAAGTGCTTTTTCTTGAGCTTAGCCTTCATCATATTTCCATTCTACTGAATTTTGTGGAGCTTCATTAGCTTTTGGATTCATCTCAAGTGATCACTTCAAGCTTTCTCGGTGATAATTCTTATTTCGAGGTCTTCGTCCCCATTTGCTCGGTTTCGATACGTTTTAGCTATAATTAAAATTTTCCTCTGGTTTTCTTTGATTATCTTCATCATCTTGCTATTATACTTTAGTTTCTGGAGTTCTATTAACTTTTGGATTCATCTCAAATGTTTGCTTCAAGATTCTACGGTTCGAATTCGTATTCCGGAGCTTCGTCGCTATTTGCTTGGTTTCGATACGATTCGGCTACGATTGAAGATTCCTCTGGTTTTCTTTGATTATCTTCATTAATAATCCTTTGCAATAATTACCAAGGCACATCTCAGCCTTGTAGGATGGTGGATCTCACTTTACTTATTGTTTCGATCATTTCCGCACGTTTACGTTGTAATTGCCATTGTTTTATGGTTTAATTTATCATGCAATTGCTTGATCTTTAATCTCCATGATTAATGCTTGTAATTTGTGTTTAATTGCCCTTACATGAAGTAAGTTTAGTGCAAAAATTCATGTTCTAGCATGTGGTGGTTGGCATAAGTGATTAAGTGTTGAAAACCACTTTTAAAAACCGTTTTTGCTGTTATTTTTGCCACTATTTCAGTGGTAACCGGTTACTCAGTGTAAATTTCACCAAAAACGCTGATTTTCAAGCAAGTAACCGGTTAGCACATATGCAGTAACTGGTTACCACTGAACAGAATGGCCAATTTTGAGCTTTTTCAAGTTTGTTTGACATTCTTTCTTCATCTAACTTCCATGAATTGATATGCTTGATATTTATGGATGTTTTAAGTGCTGCTAACCTCTGTTTAAGGCATTTTTACATTAATTCTATGATTGATTTACCAATTCTTGAAATTATGTGTGTTCTTGATATTTGTTTGAACATGCTAATTCTTGCACTTTCTTTGACTACATGATACATGATTTGTGTTGTATTTTCAATGTCATGTGGTACTGTTTTGCACTCCCTCTCTTTTCTTTGCATTAATTTTATTCTTCTTGGATGAAATTAATCTTGCATAATCAATAATTTACACCTTTTGCTTTAATGATTTTCCATTCTCTTTGGAAAGTTGTTAGCATAACATTCCCTTTTGATTAATTAATCGAAACCATGTTTCGATTAATTGATCCTTCCCTTTCCCTCTCTTTAGGCTTCCTTTAGATCTCTTTCTCTCTTTTCCTCCCGCGGAGTTGAATATTCATACGATGACCGATGCACGACACTGAAGCACTGTACAAACTGGAGCTATTACGCTGTCTATTTCAATTTCCGCACTATACTTTGAGTGCTAGAGAAGGAATGAGGGTGGAATTGTCCTACCCTCATTCTGACTATTTCTTGGGTAAGGGGATTTGGCCCTCTCTTTCGAGAATAGTCACCTCTATCCTCAAGTTGTAGTGTTTTCTCCTTCCCCAGTCGAGTCGATCCTTGATCACTCCTATCTCTTTCAATCTCTCTCTTTTGATTAATCACCCTCCTTGGTTAAGATCATTTGTTTCTTGGGTTAGAAAACTATCTTTGTTTCAATACCCTATTCTTTTCTTGCGGTTAGTCATCGTCTTTGGATCCCCTTGAAGAGTCTCATTCCCTTTTTTCGGTTAAGCACAATCTTTTTGTCAAACACTGAAACCCTAGCGGAGTTCGCAACCTTCTCTTGGTTCCTCTCCCTTTGTTTGGTTAACCACTGCTTGTCAGTTAAAACACCAATTTGCACTCCTTCTTAGTTAACCACAGCCTATCTGTTAACACACTGAGTTCCTCTTAGGTTAATCACCATTTCTTGGTTAATCACCCGCCTCCTCAGTTAACCACAGTCCGTCCGTTAAAACACTGAATTCCTCTTGTGTTAATCACCTTTTCTTGGTTAATCACCCATTTCTTCAGTTAACCACAGTCCGTTTGTTAAAACACTGAACCCCTTTTCGAGTTAATCACCTTTTCTTGGTTAATCACTCACTCCTTTAGGTTAATCACAGTCCGTCTGTAAACACCGAATCCCCAGCAGTTGGCAACCTCCTCTTGGTTCGAATACTTGCATCTTTGGGTTAGTAGCTTTTCTTTGGTTCGAATACCCTTTCTTCGTTCAAGTGCTGCTTGTTCAGTCAGTGTACCAGACTCCTCTGGGTCACGACCTTTGCTCGGTCCTACACCCGTCCTTTGGGGTCACGACCTTTGCTCGGTCCTACACCCGTCCTTTGGGTCACGATCTTTGCTCGATCCAACACCCGTCCTTTGGGTCACGACCTTTGCTCGGTCCTACACCCTTCCTTTGGGTCACGACCTTTGCTCGGTCCTACACCCGTCCTTTGGGTCACGACCTTTGCTCAGTCCTACACACGTCCTTTGGGTAACGACCTTTGCGCGGTCCTACACCCGTCCTTTGGGTCACGACCTTTGCTCGGTCCTACACCCGTCCTTTGGGTCACGACCTTTGCTCGGTCCTACACTCGTCCTTTGGGTCACGACCTTTGCTCAGTCCTACACCCGTCCTTTGGGTCACGACCTTTGCTCGGTCCTACACCCTTCCTTTGGGTCACGACCTTTGCTCGGTCCTACACCCGTCCTTTGGGTCACGACCTTCGCTCGGTCCTACACCCGTTCTTTGGTTGATCACAATTCTTATCTGTTAAAACCAGTTTCCCCTCCTCGCCAGAGTCTTACTCTCTTTCTTCGGTTAACCACTGTTAGTTAGTTAACATACCGAGTCCTCTTTTCTCTTGGTTTTAACACCATTCCTTTGTTTGTTTCCTCAGTAGGGTCGCTACCTTTTGATTCTCAGTCACGGTTTCTTTGTTCTCTTACTCCCTAGTGGAGTCTCTTTATCCCTTTTGCTCTCTTGGTTTCGACACCACTATTGCACTTTACTCTCAGCACAATTACTATATGTTCCTTTGCACTCCTTTCTTGGTTATGACACCATTTCTTTTGCATCCACATCGGATCTTTCTCTATCTCTTATTCTCTTGGTTTTGACACCGTTTCTCTTTTGTTCCTTGCACAGTCACTTTAGTCTCTTACTCCTCAGTGGAGTACTCTCTTTTACCTTTTGCTCTTCTATCTTGGTTTTGACACCATATCTCTGGAATCCCCAGTGGAATTTCCTTCTTTCTTTTGCTCTGGGTTTTGGCACTACTTTTCTTTCATTTTCCTTTTCCGTCTTAGTTCCACGAACTACGGAAGCTCTGATTCTGCATTCTGTCGAATGTATGATATGTAGGCACAAGGTCGCGATGATCTTGGCGAGCACACTTCCACCCTTCTTTCCTTCTCCAATTCCTTTCCATTTCTCTGTCCCCTGGTTCCACGAACTACGGCGCTCTGATTTCCTCATTGCACTATGAGGGTACGTAGGCACGAGGGCCCCAATCCTCCACGAGCACTTTCTTTCTTTCTTTTCTTTTTCCCCTTTCTCTCTCTTTCTCCCTTTTCTTTAGCTAGAAGCCTTTAGATAGATAACCCATCCTAGCCTAGAAGCAAGCGAAATGGTTCCCGTCGAGTACGACGGATGCGTTAGGTGCCAGTACCTTCCTTTCGCATAACCGACCCCCGTTCCCGTTTCTCTTCCCCTTGGGTTTTATCGATATTTTCCCTGTCCTTTGGGACTAAATAAAGTTCGGTGGCGACTCTGTGTTATCTCTGAGTGTGCGATTCACTCAGGTATAAACCAGCCATCTTCACACACAATCACGGGTTTATTTAGATTTTCTTCCCTTCCCTCTTTTGGGATAAATAAAAGGTTCACATGTAAAAGTACGACCCCATTCGAAAGGAGAGGAAGAATCGCGCGGGTACAGAAAAATGGCGACTTACTGGGGAACTAGGGATTTCATCCCCCCTAAAAGGGTCAAGCCATGCATATATTTGTGATTTTTTTAATTGTTGTTTTATTCATCCTATTTGTTTGGGCTCTCTGTTTGATCTCTATGAGTGAGACAAATCCTGACCTGGATTTGAGTGTAAATAAATAAGATAGGACATTGATATAATCAAAAGTTACATGTCTGGAGTAATCCTACACATGAGTGACATATGATATAATCACACTCAGTGGAGGCCCCTTTGGAATTACTGATGCCATTGCGAGTAGTCGTAATGTCATTACTTTTTCCGACTTGGGAGCCTGAGAAGCTGAGGACCTTTAGTATCCTTTTACCCCCACTTGGCCTTTCTAGGATTTAGTGCGGTGATTATCCAGGTGTAGACCTGAGATATTTGATATGTAATACTACACTCAGACGAGTTTCTCTTGAGAATATTATTTATTCGTTGTGTCAATAATATCCGAAAGATGGACCTATGACTCTGGGAACCATATTAGAACATGTTCTATAGGTAAAATAAACCCGTAGTAAATATTCTTTTGGTTTGGTTAGACCCATGACTCCATGCTCGTGACGTCGAACCCTTGAACCCATGCTTGTTATTTTGTATATGTGTGCATCCATACATTCATACATTCATTCAAACATCGGTTTTTAACCAAAATTTTTAAAGGAACTTAAAACCTTTATGGAAAATATCATAGGTTTTAAACATAGATTTTGGGAAAAGAAATACCAAGTACAACTTCAAGGATCCTGATACAACATAATTGAGAAATTTAAGTCGTATGATCTCTTGTCTAGTGGATTTCTTAAGAAGTTATGGAGGGCTCTTAGGTATTCTAAAGACTAGTGTTGAATAAGGAGTTCTTGACACCCTTGTACAATTCTATGATCCTCTTTACCACAATTTCACATTTCCAGATTATCAACTTACACCCACTTTGGAGGAGTATTCATATTGGATTGGTTTTCCAGTATTAAACAAGATTCCTTTCAATGTCTCAGAGGAAATTCCTAAGTACTCAGTAACTGCAAAGGCCCTTCATTTGGAGACTTCAGATGTGAAAGACAACTTCACTTCCAAAGGAGGAATCAAAGGGTTAACTTCCAAATTCCCGATAGAGAAAGCTACAGAGCTGGCTAAAGCTAATAGTATAAATTCCTTCGGAGCTATCTTTGCACTACTCATCTATGGTCTTGTACTATTTCCAAATATCAACCACTATGTTGATCTTAATGCCATCCAGATATTTTTGAGTGGTAACCCAGTACCTACTTTACATGGGGACACTTACCATTTAATTCATCACAGGACTATTAAGGGTAGTGGAACAATCATGTGTTGTGCACCTTTGTTGTACAAATGGTTCATGTCACACTTGCCAAGAACCAGACTCTTATGTCTCTCACTTATACTAATATGAATTGGTATGACCCAACTTACGACAAAGGAGTTATCATCGACAGTTGTGGAAAATTCCCAAATGTACCCCTTCTTGGTATACATGGAGGGATCAATTACAATTCCACTCTTGTAAGAAGTCAGTTTAGGTACCCCATGAAAGACATACCTAGCAGTCTCTTAGTGTCAGGTTTCTTCTACCTTAATAAGGATGGAAATCCAGATTTGAGAAAAGCAGTTATAAAGGCTTGGCACACTATTCATAAAAAGAGCAAAGATCAGCTGGAAAATAAAGACTGTGTTGCTTTCAAACCCTACACTCAGTGGGTCAATGCTAGAGCTTGTGAGCTCAAGATGCCTTATCGTCTTGAGAAACCTTTACAGCCTTTCATTGATTTATCCTCTACCATCCCTATTGAGAAAAGGGAAGAATATCAAGAGCTTTTAACCAGGATGAAACTGGAAAGAGACACTTGGGATGATAAATTCCATACTGTGAGGACTGAGAGAAGAGAGATGAAGAGACAACTAAAAGAAAATAACGACCTGATAGAAATCTTGGAGCAACATGCTGTGGAGAGACAAGAAGAACAAGAAAATTTATTTTTCTCTGGTCATATTCCTCCTACCTCAGGTGCTTGGAAAAAGATCGTTAATTAGCTTACAATAGAAAATATACAACTGAAGAGGCAGAAGAATAAGCAACAACATGGGGCCGGATCTTCAACGACAAGATTTCCCTAGGACCCACATGTTTAACCTTGTCATCTTTGTTCTAGATCTTTTTGAAGTTGTACTTCCATTAATGTAATCCTTTGAATACATTAAATAAAATAAGATCTTTTTCAGTTATCCAAAGTGTTATCATTTCTTATGATATTTACGACATAATTGTTAAAGTTTCTTGTAAAACAAAGTCATTTGCATTTTTGCACATCATACATCATTTAAGCATTTTGCATTTTACCAGAAACTTACACATGTTCTCACTTTGAAGCCAAACTGTCTCATTCATATAATACTCGGGCCAGTCGTCAGAAAAAGATGGACGAAATTGAGCAAGAAAACAGAGAACTTAGAGATGAAGTTAATGCTCTAAAGGACTATATAGAGAGGCTCGGTAACATGGTAAAATCCTTGACGGCTGCTCAAAATCAACCGTCAACTCCAATTCAAAGAACTGTCATCTCAGAAATCATCTTTTCACCCATCACATCTGTTGTCGTGCCACAATATTCCATGCCTCCCGACTTTCCCTTGGGCATGCCTTTCAACTTTGTACTAGAGGGTTACAAACCTTCGGTCCCTGAAGCTTCAAAGGTCGCAGCAATCATGACAGTACCACCTCCCGTGATACATACTACTCCATACATTGAAGAACAAATCTTCCATGCTCCTCCAAGTGAAACTATGGAAATAGATGAAAGGTGGGATGAATTCCAAGATTAGTTCTCGAACATGCCGAAAGAGATTAAAGCTTTCAAAGGACAAGACTTATTTGGAAAGAACGCAACTGACCTATGTCTGGTTCCAAATGTCAAGATACCACTTAAATTCAAAGTACCTGACTTTGAAAAGTACAAGGGGAATTCTTGCCCTCGAAGCCATTTGGTTATGTATGCACGAAAGATGTTCATGCAAACTGACAATTAACAGCTGCTAATTCACTACTTTTAGGATAGTCTAACTAGAGCTACACTCAAATGGTACATGGAATTAGACAATGCAAAGATCCAAACTTTCGGTGATCTTGGCGAAGCCTTTGTGAAACAATACAAGTACAACCTGGATATGGCTCCTGACCGGGATCAACTCAGGGCTATGTCTCAAAAAGAAAAAGAAAATTTCAAAGAATATGCTCAGAGATGGCGAGAAGTCACAGCCCAAATTTGTCCTCCTATTAAAGAAAAATAAATGACGAAGATATATTTGAAAATTATGAATTCCTTTTACTATGGTCGTATGATTTCCAGTGCGCCAAATGACTTTACTCAAATGGTAAACATGGGAGTGCGATTGGAAGAAGCAGTCCGAGAGGGACGATTAACCTAAGAGGCGGAATCATCTAAAAGACATGGAAGTGGATTCTAAAAGAAAAAGGAACATGATTTTAGCCCTGTGTTTCAAGGACAGTCAAGACGAAGATATCAACTATGACAGATGGCAAATGTGTCTCCTGTTATCAATTCGGCGCCAGCTCCAGCCTACCAGCCACAAAATTCTCAGAATCAAAATCAAAATCAGCATCAACATCAACATCGGCCACAACAACCACAGTATCAGCAAAGGCCGCAACAACCTCTACAACAGGCTCTCCCGCAATACAATAGCAACAACAATCGTGTTCAAAAGTCGTCTGGGTTCGATCCTATACTAATGTCGTACGCAGAATTGTTCTCACCATTGTTGGAAAAAGGACATATTCAAGCGAAGTCTCCTCCTGTTCTCCCAAAAGAACCCCCCTTATTGGTTCAAAGCTGACCAATTCTGCCCCTATCATTAGGGAGCACCCGGGCATGGTATCGAGAACTATTTTAGCTTCAAAGTTGATGTTCAAAGACTTATAAAAAATGGCATTCTATCTTTCAAAGAAAGTAATCGAAATTTTCAAGTGAACCCACTACCTCTACATGGATGAGCTTCTGTCAACATGGTCTATGGATGCCCAGGAAGTTATAAGATCTATGAAGTCTGCTTATTAAGGAGGACCTTGGTGAAAATGCACACAGGACACAACAGGTGGGGTCTTATAGTACCACACGATTACACAACATGCAAAGTAGCATCTATTGTCAACATCGCTAACATAAGCCGAGTTACCAGAAGTGGTCGGGTATTCAACAAAGAAGTTGAGGGTGTGGCTGCAAGAAAGGAGAAGCAGATTGAAAATCATTTTGAACAGATTGGTCAATCAAGTGACACCAATAAGATGAAAGATAATGACAAAGTTTTAAAGCTGATCAAGAAAAGTGAATACAACATTGTGGACCAGCTGTTAAACACACCTTCCAAAATATCCATTCCATCCCTTTTAATGAGCTCTGGAGCTTACAGGGAAGCTCTGCAGAAGGTCTTGGAGCAAGCCTTCATGAACCATGATGTAATGGTGGGTCAATTTGGCAATATTGTTGCTAACATTACCATATGCAATCACCTGAGCTTATGTGATGAAGATCTCCGAAAAGAAGGGGAAATCACAATATGGAACTAAATATCTCGGTTAACTGCATGAATGACACCCTTTCAAGTGTATTGGTAGACACTGGTTCATCACTAAATGTCATGCCGAAATCAACTCTTACAAAGTTAGCATTTCAAGGCAATCCTATGAGTGGCAATGGAATTGTTGTCAAAGCTTTTGATGGATCCAAGAAGACAGTTATTGGTGAAGTTGATCTCCTCATAACTATTGGCCCCCATAAATTTTAAGTTACCTTCCAAGTAATGGAAATCCAAGCAACATACACTTGTTTGTTGGGTCGTCCCTGGATCCATGAAGCAGGAGCAGTCACTTCGACGCTACATCAAAAGCTGGAGTTTGTAAAGAACACCAAGTTGGTTACCGTATGTGGTGAACGAGCTTTGGTTGTAAGCAATCTGTCATCATTTTCTTACTTGAAACCCGAAGAGGTTATTGGAACTCAGTTCCAGGCGCTTTCTATAAGTAGCAAAGATAGCAAAGGGGCATCCATTTCTTCCTACAAAGATGCAATTCGAGTAGTGGAAAGTGGTATCACTAAAGGGTGGGGATAAGTTGTGATTCCTACCAATAGCCAGACCAAAAGAGGTCTCGGTTTTTCTCCCGCATTTTCAAAAACTGCAAGAAAGAATGAAGGCATCCCTCCTATTCAAAATATTTTTCATAGTGGAGGCTTTATTCATCCTATCCCTCAAGAGGTCGACGCCATTAACAGAGACGACTCTAAAGATGAACCCTCAGATTCTGAAGAAGAATGGAAGTCCTACCTCAATGATTCTGGGTACATATCACAAGAAGAGGAAAATACTCTGTTATCTTCTCTGCAGGAGAAATTCAAGGTTGTATTTGAGCCAGATGATGAAATGGATGTAGAGGATTGCAACACTGAAAGCTGTCCCACTTCCCTTATTTCACCAAAAGAGGATACGGTTATGGAAGATAATTTTTGTTACTCCAAGGACGATTCTATATTCCTCTAGAGGACTGGGATCCCTACTTGGAAACTCCTGGGTATGACAGCCAACCGGAAGAGGCCTACATACCATTTTATACTCCTCAACCCATCGAGAAAGCAATCGAAGATCACCTTTTTGACAAATCTGCAAAGATTGTTGAAAGGGAATGTATTCATTATACTACGCCCAAAGTGAATGTCATAATGGAAGATGATTCCGAAAAGGATTTATCCACTTACAGGGTGTTGAAGCGGTAAAGCGGCAAGCAACAAAAAAGATTTGGAAGTATTTTTCCGGGAATTTATCGTGTCCACAAAGATCGGTGCTATTGAACTGCCGTTCAACAATTTAAATATTAAAGAGTTTGGATTAAATTGGTTAAAGTAAAAGCAGAAAATTAAATATGAATATCAAAAGAATTCATTCTTCAGAAAGAATAAACTTATCTGGTATGCATATAATCCACTCCTCACAAACTTAAACTTACCAACCAGCTATACTCAACCTACAATACTCCTCAATATCATCCAGCATTGCTCACAACAGTGTCCATCTCTGACACACTGAGCTGAGAGAACAACCGTGTTACTCTCGTCGACACTCTCGCATCCGACTCGAGATACGAAGGCATTAAGCTTCGACACCCATAAAGATTTTTAGCTCTAAATATATCTCTAGCATCCAGAAACTAACAGATAATCATCCCTAATCAAAGTTTGCGATGTTTATCTCTAACACAACCCAAACCCCGAGCATAAAGCAAAAATCAAGGACAATCACCGATAAAGATTTGTAAAGCAGATTTTATACAACGCCATGGGCGACAAATATACATGAGTTCAAAGTAAATACATATACAACAATCCAACAAAGAAGAAATACACAAAGAAGAAAAGAAATAAACCAAACATCTCGCGGTTTGTCAACGCCGGTCGATGAGAAATCCACTTTGGATCATCCGTGTTCAAGCTTCACTGTTGTTTTCTAAGCTAATCCTACTGAAAAATGATGTTTGATGGAGTGGGAGCAAAAAATACCCAAACCATGACCTAAAAAATGAATGAAATGACTTAAATAGTATTTCAAAATCTGTCAAGTTTGCAAAGCGAACTTTTATTCGCAAAGCGAACTCAAAAAATTGGCACTTACGTGCCTCAGAACAGCTAAACCGCCTCTGCAATTCTGCAGAAGTTCGAAATGCGAACTTTCTGGCGAACATTCGCTGGAAAGTTTGTTTGCGAACTTTGGTCCCTTTTTCTACTGCCATAAGTCTGGGAGCATTCGTTGGGAAGTTCGCAAAGCGAACATTCGCTAGAAAGTTCGCAAAGCGAACTTGACAGCAAACTAGCCCTTATTTTGACCACAACTTCTGAACCGTAACTCGGATTGACGCACGGTCGGAAGCGTTGGAAAGCTTATTAAATGCTTTATACAACAATGGCAAAATATCATTGCTTGAATACCTACAAAAATGAGAGAAAATCAATTAAACTCAATGATATTTACACGATACGCAATATATACACTATAACGTAAAGTAAACATATTTACAAACAAAGCGGGGTTTATTCGAACGATATTAACAAAAAGTATCGATAAGTGCAACAAAACTTATATACAGAAATAGTTACAATTTTCATTTATCAAAATCTCCCCAACTTAAACTTGTTTGTCCTCAAACAAGAATCAAACAAACTCTAAAACACAAAAGCAATAACCAAAGAATGATGAATCAACAAGTTTTGAAAAACAGAAACAAATAAATGGTTCAAATGAAAAATGGTACACAGAAAGTAAATACTTACCACTAAACTACGACGATAACATAGTCACGAAACAAATGCAGAATACAAAAATCATGCCAAACATCCTAAAACAACACAAGTTCAAACGTGAATCACACCTAGCAAAAACAATCGTTCGGTAGATGAAAAACACAAAATGAGGTATTTCTCACTCACACAACAATCTTGCAAACAAAAGACTAAATTATGCAATCATCCAAAAATCATATTGAAAACATAAAAGCAAGAATCACAAGGGCTTTCAAGGTTGTAGCGTGGTCGGGTAAACAAACAAGGGGCAATTTCTAAAGGTAATTGAAACAAAAACTTGCCTAAACCTAAGGGAGTGATCAACTCACAAAGACTCAAACACAAAATTCCAATCAACTTCTTCCAAAATCCCAAGTGTTACAAAAAACACAATACTTATTTAGCACAATTATTTGAACTTTTTTTGTTTCCTTTCTCAGGGATTTTCTTGTTCTTTCTTTTTTTTTCTTTTCTTCTCTTTTTCATATTTTTCTCTTTTTTTCTTTTCTTTTTCAACCTCATAAAAACCAATCAATGAGTAAATAATCATTCTCTCCCCAACTTGAATTCAACCACATCATCATGTGAATACTCCCTACTTTCTAAGGCAAGGTAAAAATTCATACAACAACACAAAGTTGAGGGTTCAAGAAAAAACAATCAATCAAAATCCATACAAAAAGTGAATTCAATACTCATAGACAAGCATTAAGTTCAAACAACATGGATAATGATAGAAAGGCATAAAGGGGTTACAAATGATCACACGCTCACAAGGTGAATGACTATTTGGCTAGGTAGTAGTTCTCAAAATGAAACAAAATATCTTGATCCTTTTCATGCTTTCATATAATCAACACAAACAAAAGATTAAGCATAATAAAATTCAGTTAGAACAAGAATGTTGGTACTCCGCGCATATATGAACAATGGAAAGCTACCTCAAAAAAAGGGTGGGAACTAAAGTAATTCACATAAAGAACAAGTATACAAAAGAATGAATGGCATGGAAGTTTGTAAAAAGCCTAAGTATCATGAATATGCTAAAGTCTAGAAAGCGACAAACACATACCTTGGACGTGTACAAAACTTATCAATATCATTACCATACATCCACAAGTTGAAATGATCAAACTTGGAACATCACCTTAAATTTCCTCAAGCTACTCAAAACAAGCTTTTAGACAAACCCAAAAATTATTAATATAAAATTACTAAAAGGCCGGGTGAAAATGGATTAAACAAGTTGTAAAGTGAAGATTTGAGAATTTTACGAATAATCCGAGTACAACTTGTTTAATGAATGTTCACCACACTACCTAAGCTATAATGAAAAACATGCTTGTTTTACGTCGTAAGCTCGACGCCTTTACTGTGCTTAGCTAGTAACTTCCTCTCTTCATGCCATGGTGATGCCTCACCGCGCAAACTAAAAGCAAGTGTCCTAACCAAACACTTGAACAAACGTTACGGGAACAAAATATACAAGTATCAATATAAACAAGTGAAAATATACAATATGTACGATATTTACAAAACTCAAAAACAAAGAAACTATCGCAATGCGAGTCAATAAAAACACCAATCCCCGGCAACGGCGCCATTTTGTTAAAGCGGTAAAGCGGCAAGCAACAAAAAGATTTAGAAGAATTTTTTCGGGAATTTATCGTGTCCACAGAGATCGGTGCTATTGAACTGCCGTTCTACAATTTAAATGTTAAAGAGTTTGGATTAAATTGGTTAAAGTAAAAGCAGAAAAGTAAATATGAATATAAAAAGAATTCATTCTTCAGAGAGAAGAAACTTATCCGGTATGCATATAATCCACTCCTCACAAACTTAAACTTACCGACCAGTTATACTCAACCTACAATACTCCTCAATATCATCCAACATCGCTCACAACAGTGTCCATCTCTGACACACTGAGCTGAGAGAACAACCGTGTTACCCTCGTCGACACTCTCGCACCCGACTCGAGATACGGAGGCATTAAGCTTCGACACCCTTAAAGATTGTTAGCTCTAAATCTATCTCTAGTATCCAGAAACTAAAAAATAATCATCCCTAATCAAAGTTTGCGATGTTTATCTCTAACACAACCGAAACCCCGAGCATAAAGTAAAAATCAAGGAAAATCACCGATAAAGATTTGTAAAGCAGATTTTATACAACGCCATGGGCGACAAATATACATGAGTTCAAAGTAAATACATATACAACACCCCAACAAAGAAGAAATACACAAAGAAGAAAAGAAATAAACCAAACATCTTGCGGTTTGTCAACGCCGATCGATGAGAAATCCACTCCGGATCATCTGTGAGTAAGCTTCAATGTTGTTTTCTAAGCTAATCCTACTGAAAAATGATGTTTGATGGAGTAGGGGCAAAAAATACCCAAACCATAACCTAAAAAATGAATGAAATGACTTAAATAGTATTTCAAAATCTGTCAATTTTGCAAAGAAAACTTTTATTCGCAAAGAGAACTCAAAAAATTGGCACTTAAGTGCCTCAGAACAGCTAAACCGCCTCTGCAATTCTGCAGAAGTTCGAAATGCGAACTTTCTGGCGAACATTCGCTGGAAAGTTTGCTTTGCGAACTTTGGTCCCTTTTTCTACTGCCATAAGCCTGGGAGCATTCGCTGGGAAGTTCGCAAAGCGAACATTCGCTAGAAAGTTCGCAAAGCGAACTTGACAGCAAACTAGCCCTTATGTTGACCACAACTTCTGAACTGTAACTCTGATTGACGCACGGTCGGAAGCGTTGGAAAGCTTATTCAATGCTCTATACAACAATGGCAAAATATCATTGCTTGAATACCTACAAAAATGAGAGAAATCAATTAAACTCAATGATATTTACACGATACGCAATATATACACTATAACGTAAAGTAAACATATTTACAGACAAAGCGGGGTTTATTCGAACGATATTAACAAAAAGTATCGATAAGTGCAACAAAACTTATATACAGAAATAGTTACAATTTTCACTTATCACATGGCACCTCTTAAAATTCAATAAAAGCTGCCCAATTGTCCATGGGGAATGCCGCACAAGTTTATGCGAGTTGATGAAGTTCCTATTAATCCACTAGCCAAAGAAAAGCCTGAGAAAGAGAAAAGATCTTCCAAGTGCGAAACGGCATCATGTGATCTCAATATGTGCGAGTGGGAACCTTATTCAGAAGACCCCGGGTACATGTCCCCAGAGGACGCGTAAGTACCGTTCCATATCCCACGATCCATCGAAAATGCCACTAAAGACCACCTTTTTTATGTATCCGCAAAGATTAAAGATTCCACTAAACTAACTCCGCCAGAAGTCAGCACCATTATTGAAGACAGTCCTGAAAGGGATTCACAAGGCTTTGTGACACATGGGAAAGTTTCTCAAAATTGGATAGCTGTTGATGTTCCAATTGTTGTCCACATCTCAAAGTAAATGTTTTATCTTTGTTTTGTCCTCTCGCTCTTCCCAAAGCGAGAGATGTTTTTAGGGCCACCTGTTTTTAAATGTTTCTTTATTAAGCTTTTGTTTCAAGACATAATTGATCAATAATAAAGATGTTGTTTTCAATTCCATGTTATTTGTTTTTTTTACTTTTCTATTTTTTCGGAAAAACGGTAATACAAAAAATAAAAAAAATAAAACAAAAATGAATGATAAACACTTTCGATGTATGCACGCCAATGCATTTATCTGTTTTCTAAAAACCAACAATCAATCATATGTGCAGATTAAACATCAAAAACCCCATTGAAAAACATGACCCTATGCCCTCTTCCAACTTTGAGTTCCCAATATTCGAAGCTGATGATGGAGAAGAGGATGAAATTCTGGATGAAATTTCCTGACTACTTGAGTGAGAAGAAGCCTCTATTCATCCGTACAAAGAGTCGATAGAAATAATCAACCTTTGTTCAGATGAAGATAGAAAAGAGGTCAAGATTAGGGCACTGCTTAGTCCAGCTGTTAAAATAAAAATGGTAGAACTTCTCAAAGAGTTCTCGGATGTGTTTGCTTGGTCATACCAAGATATGTAAGGTTTGGACACCGATATTGTGGAGCACCACTTACCATTGAAGCCATAATGTCCCCTAATCAAGCAGAAGTTGAGAAGAACTCGCCCAGATATGGCCATCAAAATTAAAGAGGAAGTGCAGAAGCAAATTGACGTAAGTTTCCTTGCCACGACAGATACCCTCATTGGTTGGCCAACATAGTGCCTGTTCCAAAAAAGGATGGAAAAGTCAGAATGTGCGTGGACTACTGAGACTTAAACAAAGCTAGTCCGAAAGATGACTTTCCATTACCACATATTGACATGTTGGTTGACAACACTGTAAAATTCAAAGTATTCTCCTTCATGGATGGATTCTCCAGGTATAATCAAATCAGAATGGCACCTGAAGACATGGAAAAAACCTCATTCATTACACCATGGGGAACATTTTGCTACAAAGTAATGCCTTTTGGTTTAAAGAATGCAGGTGCAACCTACCAAAGAGCCATGATAACTCTTTTCCACGACATGATGCACAAAGAAATTGAAGTATATGTCGATGATATGATTGCTAAGTCCAGAACAGAAGAAGAACATGTGGAGTATTTGTTGAAGTTATTCCAGCGTTAGAGGAAATACAAACTCCTCTTGAATCCTAACAAGTGTACTTTTGGTATTCGTTCAGGGAAGCTCTTGGGTTTCATTGCCAGCCAAAAGGGAATTGAAGTTGATCCTGACAAAGTTAAATCCATTCAGGAAATGCCAGCACCCAAAATTGAGAAGCAAGTAAGAGGTTTTCTAGGCCGTCTAAACTACATCTCCAGATTTATCTCTCACATGACTACTACTTGTGGGCCGATATTCAAACTTCTTCGAAAAGACCAGAGTAGTATATGGAGAGAAGATTGCTAGAAGGCCTTTGATAGCATCAAAGAATATCTGCTTGAGCCTCCTATCTTGATCCCTCCAGTGAAAGAAAGACTTTTGATCATATACTTAACAATGTTAGAAGGTTCCATGGGTTGTATGCTTGGTCAGCAAGATGAAACTAAGAAAAAAGAGCACACCATTTATTACTTAAGTAAGAAATTCATAGACTGTGAATCTCATTACACTGTGCTTGAAAAACCTGGTGTGCCCTGGTTTGGGCTGCTAAGCGTCTCCGTTAATACATGATTTGTCATACTACTTGGTTTATCTCCAAAATGGATCTGATCAAGTATATCTTCGAAAAAGCCCACTTTATCTGGGTGGATTGCTCGCTGGAAAATGTTGTTGTCCGAGTATGACATTGAATACCATGCTCAAAAAGTCGTCAAGGGGAGCATTCTAGCTTATCATTTGGCTCACTAACCAATTGATGACTATGAATCTGTTAAGTTTGACTTCCCTGATGAAGATGTCATGTACTTGAAGATGAAAGACTGTGATGAACCCTTGCCAGACAAAGGGTCGGAGCACGGATCCTGATGGGGATTAATATTCGATGGAGCTGTCAACGCTTATGGAAATAGAATTGGGGCAATCATTGTTACACCACAAGGTACCCATATTCCTTTCACCGTAAGGTTGACATTCAAATGTACAAATAATGAATCTGAATATGAAGCCTGTATCATGGGAGTTGAAGAAGCCATTGATTTAAGGATCAAAATTATGGATGTCTATGGAGACTCAGCTTTGGTCATAACTCAGATAAAAGGTGAATGGGAAACTCGTCAACCCGGATTGATTCCTTACAAGGACTATGCAAAAAGGTTGTTACCTTTTTTCAATAAAGTTAAGTTTCATCACATTCCTCATGAAGAGAACAACATGGCTGATGCACTAGCTATATTATCCTCCATGATTGTTTTGAATCGATGGAATGATGTACCTAAAATTGATGTTATGCGCCTTGTTAGGCCCGTTCACGTGTTTACCATGGAAGAGATTAATGATGATAAACCATGGTACCACGATATCAAATGTTTCTTTCAAAAAACAAGAATACCTGCTTAGGCCATCAAAGAAAGATAGGAAGACCCTCAGAAGATTGGATGGCAACTTCTTCCTGAATGATGATGTGCTATATAGAAGAAACTTCAACATGGTTTTGCTCAGATGCGTGGATAAACACGAAGCAGACATGTTAATATAAGATATTCATGAAGGCTCTTTTGGTACTCATGCCAATGGGCAAGCAATGGCAAAGAGAATGTTAAGAGCGGGATACTATTGGCTGTCAATGGAATCTGATTGCTGCAAATACGTGAAGAAGTGTCACAAATGTTAGATTTATGTTGAAAAAAATTCATGTACCACCGACTCTTCTCAACATTCTCTCCTCTTCATGGCCTTTCTCTATGTGGGGAATTGACATGATCAACATGATTGAACCCAAAGCTTCCAACGGACATCGTTTCATCTTAGTGGCCATTGATTACTTCACCAAATGGGTTGAAGCAGCGTCATATGCCAATGTAACCAGACAAGTGGTGGTCCGTTCTATCAAGAACAATCTAATCTGCCGTTATGGTGTTCCAAGTAAGGTCATTACTGATAGTGAATCGAACTTGAACAACAAAATGATGAAGGAATTATGTGTTGAATTCAAGATTAAACACCATAACTCTTCTCCCTACCGGCCTAAGATGAATAGAGTTGTTGAACCAGCTAACAAAAATATCAAAAAGATCGTCCAGAAGATGGTAATAACCTTCAAGGATTGACATGAGATGCTAACATTTGCTCTTCATAGATATCGTTCATCTGTTCGTACTTCAACAGGGGCAACCCCTTTCTCTCTAGTATGCGACATGGAAGCAGTGCTCCCCATAGAAGTGGAAATCCCATCAATGAGAGTCTTGATGGAGCTAAATTGACAGAAGCTTAATGGTGTCAAAGCAAATACGATGAGCTGAACTTGATCGAAGAAAGGAGAATGACAACTTTATGTCATGGTCATCTATATCAACGAAGAATGAAGAAAGCTTTCCACAAAAAGGTTCATCCTCGTGTATTCAGAGAAGGTGACCTTGTGCTTAAGAAAATTCAATCATTCCTTACTGATTCTAAGGGTAAGTGGACTCCTAATTATGATGGTCCATATGTTGTTAAGAAAGCCTTCTCAGGCGGTGCCTTAATGCTTACGACTATGGATGGTGAAGAGTTCACTCGTCCTACAAACGTCGACGCAGTCAAGAAATACTTTTCCTAACAAAAAAAGAGAAGAGAGCGTCTCGGTGGATTGAAAACCCGAAAGGGCGGTCCATGCAAAAATCAGAGACATAAATAGAAAATAAATTATCCCGGTAGATTGAAAATCCAAAAGGGGAAATCTAGGCAAAAGTTGGGGATATATGGCAAGTAACTGCATCAAACTAGATTGGATCATCTGAAGCAGTCGCGTCCATCAAAAAGCTTTCCAATCAGAGCACCTTCGTCAAAGTTCAAAGAACATTGGAAATTCAAAGTTGTTAGGGAGAATTTGGTCATTATATTTTAATGTAGCCATTTCCCTTTAATTTACCATTTTTCCACTTTGTAATAATCCATGGAATCACGCCGTTTGCGGGTTACCATTCTATCAATAACATTTGAGCTTTTTCCCATCTATTTGCAACTTTTGTATTATTTATATCTTGTAAAATGACATTTTTACTCTGATAAAAATTCTTGAAACAAAAAGTTAAAATTTTCTTTTGAAAAGCTTGTGTTTATTTTCCTTTGATTTGTAAACATAAGAAAGGATTCAGCAGTTGTACCAAGGACGATAAAAACTCGAAATACAGGAGCTGATGTACTTGTGATTTTCCTTGAAAGGTCTTTCCAAAATAATGAACCTTAAACTCTATCTATACCTTGATATATTAGGCGTACAATCCCATATCTCCGGTAAAAGAGAACCCGGTGCTCGCCATGATGTTCCCATAGGATTGGCTGAGTACCATGTTACATTGTGGTGTTTATTTCATCGTCAATGTATCTCTTTCACCTATTTTGTCAGCATAAAAACATAACATGCATTCATATCATACATGTATCATGCATATTTGAATTCATATCCATGTTCATAGTGCATTTTGTTGATAATTTCGTTCCATTTGCCCTGGTTGTTTTTATCCCCGAGTGATATGTTTCCTTTCTCTAATAGAATGGTCAGCCGTAGGTAGAAAATGTGTATCCTTTCTAACTCCCCACTGAGTTTAATCCTCGTGGAAGTTTTGATTTGGTTCTCCTTTCCACACTTGGATAGGATAAGTCCCCAGTTCGAGTTCATCCCTCACTGGTTAGCATCTTGTTTGATGGTACCTCTCCAGCTTATTCCTGGATTGAGTTGGTCTTCTGACCATTTTTTATAACTTGAACCTCTAAATTAAAAGGGCATTTATTTTGAGCCTTTTAGGTGGTTTACATCCCCATAAAGAATCTGTTGAAATTTCCCCGGCAAGATAAATCTATTTCGCCTTGGAGTCTACACTCGACGGTAAGTGGCAATCTCTTTATTTGGGAAGCTTGTTTACATCCCTGAATTTTCCAATGAATCGGTAAATGACAGTCTCTTTCCGAGCAGTTTGTTTATACATAACATGTTTTCTTGACTTATACACACCATGTTTAAGTATTATTTCCTTTGAAAAATACTTTGATTAAATGTTTAATTAGGAAGAACTTTAGGGTTTTATCTTAGTCAATCTTTTCAAAACATCTTGAGGATGACTAAGGCTTCTATTTGAGTTGGGATTCCCCAAAGCCCTTGATTCAACCATGTTTGAATGCTTTGTTCCCTTGTTCATGTTCATGAACTCCCATTAGGGTTTTGATTACTCTTTTCCATGTTCATTTGATCCATGATCATCTTGAATATTTGGCTTACTTGAACTTCTTTGTGTTTGCTTCAATTGATTAAACCTTTTCTCACATATTCAAGTATTTCCTTCATAAACTCTTACCATGATGAATATACCTCTTTGTCTGATGCATATTCACATGTTGATATATCATGCTTAATCATACCATGACCATGTCATCCTCAATGACTACACTTATTTAAAAGCTCAAACAGTCTTTTCTTGTTAAGTTTCTCTTGACATTTACAACACTTACATATCAATATTCATCCTTAGTTTAGACTTAGTTCTAACTAAAGGATTCAAGCTACAACTTAGTTCAAAACCCTAGGGATCCCCTCTGAGGTTTCTCAACCTCAACAAAACCTTAGGATTCCCCTTTAAGTTTTTAAATCATTCAAAACTCAAATCATAACCCCTTTGTGGCTTCGAACCTCAAACTCAAGTCAAACCCTATCCAACCTTTGGCTTCAAAATTTAAAACTTTTCCCCAGACATGAGACATGAGTCATCTCTGTAGAAGAGATGTCTCTTCTATTCCCCACAACATAAATCAAACATTTCTCAAACACTTGTTGATTCAATATCCAAGCTGGAGTCATTCTCTTACTATGGTACAAAAACACTTATTTCATTTAAGTGATATAAGTGGCACACTTTTTGATTCTATATCCAAATCAAGGTCATTCTCTTAATATGCAAAGACTAATTTAAAGGAAGATGTGGCATTAGTTTGGATCTTTTACATCCAAGTTTAAAGCTTATTCCCTTATTATCTTCTTTCTCAAAATGTTTGTGGTGAATAGGTGAGATATCTCCCTTAAGATGACAACTTGTCTCTTCTCTCAAACCCAATTCCACCCATTAGTAGGTGGAACTACGAACGCTCTGATTTCTCAACTTCCTTTTGAAAATACGTAGGCATAAGATTGCAAGATCTTAGCGAGCACAATAATAAGTAAAACCTTTAGGTTCCTACACCTTTGTCTTAGTTTATCTCAACATACCCTACAAAAACAACAAAAACATTTCCCAAAACAATCAACAACATACAGCTAATAAAACAACAAATACACAAGTATACAAGAGGTTCCTATAGGATACTATAGATACTTAGGGTGCTAATACCTTCCCTTTGTATAACCGACCCCGATTCCAAAATCTCTCAAAGTGCATTGTTTTGCATTGCACGCACTCACAGATTTATTTAGATTTTCTTCCCTTCCCGCTTTTGGGATAAATAAAAAGTTTACATGTAAAAGTGCAGCCCTATTCGAAAGGAGGGGGAAGAAGCGCGCGGGTATTGTCGCTAGTGGGTTCAACCTACTTTGATTTATTTATTGCTTTCTTGTTTGGTTTGTTTTTTATTGATTGTTTTGTTTGGGTGCTTGGTAATTCTTTGTGTGGTGAGATAAGTCCTATACCCGGACTTGAGTGCACTTATGATAGGATGGTTGGTATAATCAAGGAGATATGTTTGGAGTAATCCTTAGCATGTCAAGTTGTGATCCACTGCTCAGTGGAGGCCCCTTTGGAATTACTAATTGTCATAACGAGTAGTCGTATATTGACATTACTTTTTTTTTTACTTGGGAGCCTGACTAACTGTGGACCTTAGAACCCTTTAACCCATCTTGGCCTTTTAGGATGTAATGCGGTGACTATTCATGTGTAGACTTGAATAAGTTGTTATGCGATACTACACTCAGACGAGTTTCTCTTGAGAATATTATTGGTTGACGAGTAGTTGTTTAATTCGATAATATCCAAATGATGGGATTATGACTCTGGGAACTTTTTAGAACCTTGTTCTACATGTGTTGATATACCCTTAGTATATACCTTTGTGGGTTGGTTCTTACCTTTGGTTCTATGCTCGTGGCTCTGAACCTTTGGACCTGTGTGTTTTGTGTGATCTTGTTTGTGCTTGTTGCATTGCATGCACTCATGCATTCATGGGCATTTTCCAAGTTTTCAAGGAACTTAGAGATTCATTTTTGCAAACATCGTATATATTGTGGTTATAGATCTCAGAAGAAGGATGCCATACCCCAAATTTTGACCCTATATTCCATCATCATTCTAGGAGCATCAAGCATTGCATTGCTAACCCTAATATTATTCAAGTTTGTTCTTGTTTGATTCCACCTGAATTAGGGTTTTGGCACAAGAAAAACAAGAGGATCTTTATTTGATCAGTCAATATTTTGGATTGATCATTAACCTATCAAGTGGGAATACACTCAAGATACCTCTCTTCACCAAGAAATCAAGTGCAAATTGGTCCTATCACAAGTTCTTTAAAGCTCAATTTCATCTGGTCACAAATTAGGGTTTTGTGTAGAAAAGTAAGTTGTGCCCTTGACTTTTGATCTAAGCATGATCCCAAGCCTTGATATATGGTTCAAGACACCCAAATAAATCCTTGGAGTCCATCCATGATGTTTGAAAGGTTCAAGAATGCAAGATCATTGAAGATCACACAATTGAATTCATCTGATACATAAGCTTTATCTGACAAAGTTAACCCTTTGACTTTTGCTTTCTTTGGTCAAAATTGAGGCCATCAAGCCAAATTTCATCAAGACATGTTTGATCAATGAGTTTGAGCATGAAAAATCAAGATTTGAATGGTTTCTTGCAAAAAGGGCAAAGTTAAGAAACTTGAATTTTTTCTAAGTATAGAAAAAACCCTAGTTTTGGTGCCAACTTTGGAGAGTCATAACTTTCAATATACACATCCAATTTTGGCCTCACAACATATTACAACTTTGTAACTTTTAGACCATCTCCAAAAAGTGCTTAGATTTTGAGTTATGGAGCCATCAAGTTTGGAAAAATCTTTCAACACTTAGAATTTTTTTTCAATACAGTTTTTGTTCATTGAAAGTACCAATCTTTGGAGACAGTTCACCATGATCCCTTGGGATTCAAGAAATTCATCTAACATGAAAGTTGTAGAGCATGTTTAGGGCTTTTCAAAATGTTCAAGAACTCCTCCATAGCATTTGTGAGTAAGGAGTTTCGAAGAGAGGAAGTTAACCTTCCACACTTGAAATTTTGGTCATTTTCACCAAGATGCAAGTTGCAAATCCAAGTTGGTTCTGCATAATCCTTGATTACAGGTCTTGAGACTTGTAAATCTAGCCATAATCAGGTTAAGCCTTTGTTCATTGAATCATTTCATTTTGGGAAGAAAGTTCACACTTCCATTTCCATAAAGGAACTTTAATCATAAAAGTCAAATTCTTGAGCCCATACTTTGTTTCTTCTGCACTCTAACTCTCTATTGATCAGAAGAAAAGCCTCTGAACTTTCCAACAACTTTAAGAAGCATTGTACAATGCATTGGAAAATCAAATATCATGAAATCACCCTTTGAAATCCAACCAAACCAAACGAACTATGCCATTGCATTTTCTGTAGAACTCAAGCCTCAATATTTCCCTATAATTAGAGGCTCATTCCAAGCCTCTAAAACACAACAAATCCTAAGCAAACTCCCCTCTAAAAGCTTTAAAACCAGAAACTTGCCAAAACCACCTTTTGTGCCAAGTAACCTTCAACTTGCACAAACTTGTAATCTGCCAACTACAAACCATAAACTACTAATCCAACCATCCAAAAACATCAAAAATCATCCCTTGAAGGTTTTCAAACCTTCATCTTCACCCCCAAAACACCAGAATAAAAAAGTCAACTGTCAAAATCTCATATCTTTGACTTTTTGCATTTTACAAGCCATGTCTTGATTCTGTCCATTTCAAAACCATCCAACACTTCAAACACACTCTAAATAACATCCCTAAAATGTTCCAACAATAGTTTCTCAACTATAACATAATTTGGTGGAGTTACCCTCTTGGTCTCTTTTAACCATTTTGCAAGAAAGAGCTAGTTTATGTCCTAGAAGTTTTCCTTTTGATCCAAGCATCCAAGAAGTTTCTTTGTGGTGCATTTGAGGTGTCCAAGGCCTTGGTTTACTTCTGTAACAAGTATCTTGAAAGTTAGCAAGTGAGCTTCAATAGGTAACTACACTAAAGTTTTGAACCTTGTTAAAAATGCATGACTTTGTTGTACACTGAGTTTGAACATGTCATTTATGTTGTGTTTGAACCATGTTTGAGTGCTATTATTGACTGTGTATGGACTTGACATAGAACTTGTAAAAACACACCCTTTTAGGTCTTGCCATCGTGTTTTTATATAGACGGATTTTTAGGGAAAACTGAAACCACCATTAGATTCCTTAGAAAATTCTAGGTGAGATTGATCTTTGTTTCATCCATTTTCATGGAGAAATGAAGAAGTTATGACCTTCTTGCAAAGTGACTAAAACCTGAGTTTTTTCCCAGCCAAACTAACCATGGCGCCCTCCTTGTTTCAGCATTTAGGCCAATGTTAGGTACTTGTATTATTTTAGGGAGGTGATACAATGGATGTATCACCACCCCAGTGGTTCAGAATGCGCGCCTTGAGTACTTATGCCTACAAGAACTGGGGTTCGGATCCCCCTCGCCCCTGTTTTTTTGTTTTTTTTTTTTCTGAATTTAATTTGAACAACCCATATAATTTGATGCTTTCCCTTTTAGTTCACAACGCGCGCGTGGTAGGAATGGCTAATGTTTTGAGCTAGAAGTGTGGTAACCTGGGTTCAACACCCATGGGGACCATTACCCTTTCTTTTTAACACTAGTTTCCTTATTTTTCTCTGCATTTTCACTTAATCATTACTTTCTCATTTTTAATCATTTTGAGGCCATTCTTTTTTAAAATTGTTCTTGACATTGTGTATTTTCTGTTTCTGAAAAGAAATTACCAAAAATAATTATTTTTGATGCGTTTATGAATGTTCAAAAGTATGTGGTCATTTTAGGGTTTCCATGAAGTTCTCTTGATGGATCATATACACTTTTTAGAAACTTTGTTTGACCTTGTGAACTTGTGCATTGTGTTATTAATTGAGTTTTATGCCTTTTTAATGCATGTTTACATGTTTAAAGTGTATGTTGAACCTCATCCATACCATGAGCTTTTGCACAACTATTTTGCCTTAACATAAGATGTTCTTTCCATGTTTACATGACCATGATGTGCATGTTGGCCTTTGTGATTGATTTCACCATGTTTATGTGTTCTTATACACTTGAACTTTGTCTTGAAAATGACTTTGAATACATGCTTGTATGCCTAAACCTTTTGTGATATTCTTACTTGCTCATGACCATGTTTGAACCCTAATATCCATGTTTGGTTGTTACCTACTTGTATTAACATGTTCAACTTGTATCCATGCTTAAATGTTCAAATAATGCCTTAACTTGTTCACATGATGTTTGAACTTTAAACATGTCATCTTTAAGCATTCTCACATGCCATCCCTTGTATGTTTACATATTCATCCACATGTTGTTGTCATAAACATGTCCTTTTGTTCAAGTATGCTTGGTAGTTACCCTTACTTATGTTTAAATTGCATTCCTGATTAAGTGATGTTTTAACTAATACATGTATGCTTTGAACTTTGAGTGTAATCATGAATTATCCCATCTTTAAACTTCATCCATGTTTAGTTATTGATATAACCTTTGCATATCAACTTGAACTTTATTTCCTTTCATTTCTAAGTAATGTCTTAACTTACACATATCATGTTTGAATCTTACCATGCTTAAGTGTTGTAATAACTTGTCATGTTTGAAATGTTTAAATTGTATTCATGATTAAGTGTTGTTATAACTTATTCATACTTGCCTTGTGTTCATGATTAAGTGGTGTAGTAAACCTTAATGCATGTTTGCTTTGACTTTGAACTTAACTTGTTATCCATGATGCTTTAGTCTTGTTAGAACTATACTTCATGAATGTTTAGATGTTGTAACATCTTTATTTATCTTGGTTGTCACCATATTGTTTTAACCTTCTTGAACTTTGAATATGCTTGGTTGTTACCTTGTCTTCTTTCATGACTTTGTCAAGTCTTTACCTTAGATGTTCACATCTCTTCTTTATACTTTTGGTTGTAACCATGTACTTTATCATTTACAATTAACATCATGTTTGAATGTTAATTTGAATACTTTCAATTGATATCATGTTTGAATATCACACTTGTTCATATCATCCATCTTAATCATACCTCTTTTATCTTTGCCAATATTTTTCCCCTAAGTGATGTTAGCTTGTTATCTTCCATACTTAAGTTGCCTCTTTATTCCTTAATCCAAGGGAAAGTCTCTCTATTGACTCAATGTCATAGGTAGTTTAGCAACACCCAATTCCCTTGACCTTGTTAGACTCATTAAGTCTTACAAGTTAGACTTAGGTTAGAATTTACAACTCTTTTGACTTTGTTAAGTCAAGTAAGTGTTATGACCTTAACAATTACCTCCCCCTTTGAACCTTGATCATAATCAAGTGTTCATTCATCCTTAGTGAGGTGAACTACAAATACTTTGATTCCATCCTTGTAAGGATATGTAGGCACAAGACCGCGAAGTTTTAGTGAGCATACTTAGAAATAAACACTTAGGTTCTTATCCTCACCCATAAAACCCAAACACAAAACAATAGCAAACAATAACACAAATATTAGCAAGAGGTTCCTATAGAGTACTATAGACACTTAGGATGCTAATACCTTCCCTAGGTATAACCAACCCCCGAACCCCACAATCTCTTAGCATTATTGTTACATTGCAAACTTAGGGTTTTTTACGATCTTTACCCTTTCCCTTGTGTAGCGAGCGATTTTGGGACGCGTTTCTTAAGCGCTGGTCGCTCTCTGCGGTTGAGCTTAAACTACAGGTCGATTCATTTTTTATCCTATTGTGAGCTGACTAAGGAAAGGAAATAGATGTCTCCAATTAACCCTGCTTTGCATACTGAGTTTAAACAGCGGTCTGTTAGGTTACGGATGCTATCAATATGGGGGGCCGTTGTACTGGTTATTTGTATTTTCGCCAATACGGTTTTCTTTCTTTCTAGGACTTTCTAGCGGGGAACAAGGATTAGGATGTTAGGACTGATGCTTTTGAATTACTGCTTTTGATTGATGGAGATATGGGATTTGGGTTTTTGTTGATTGTGCTCGCTAAGATCTTTTCTTTCGATCTTATGCCTACGTATTCCCGTTTACCGAAATAGGGAAATCAGAGCTTTCGTAGTTCCTCCTAGTCTATGGGAGGAAAGGGGTGTTTTGTGTCTTGTTCAAAGCCCAAGACGTGAAGCGAAAGGTTGTTTGTGTCTTGTTCAAAGCCCAAGACGTGAAGCAAAAGGACCTCGACTTTAGAGAGAATTTGTCATCTCTAAAGAAGGGTTTGTTTGTCACAACTGTTAGGTGACTGTTTATAAAGGAGAATTACTTTAACCGGGATACGCGGATCCTAGCAATGCCATAATTTCCTTTATAGGGGATTTTAACCTAAAGGGGAAGACTTTAACTCAGTGTAGAGCAATGCCATCTTTCCTTAGGAATTTCTCATACTAAAAGAGGGACAGTGGCGTGGATATAGATGATCCAGAGGCTTACCGCTTACAGCGATTAGATGAAGGGGAAGGAGTTGTTGATGTTTGTATACTGTGAATGAGGCACAGCTTTGATGCTAAAAGGTTGATTGGATCAACCAGTGGTTTTCTTATACAAAGCCTAAGAGGAGGCTATTATGTGTCTCGTACAAAGCCCGAGAGAGAGGCTAAAAGGTTTTTGACTCGACGAGGGAGTCTTTTGGTATCTCGTAGATGGAGGCTATTGTTTGTTTGGCTCAATAAGAACCTTTTTGTATCTCGTACAAAGCCCGAGATGGAGGCTAAACGGGTGATTGACTCAACGAGGGAGTCTCTTATGTGTCTCGTACAAAGCCCGAGAGAGAGGCTAAACGTTGTTTGACTCCGCTGGGGAGAATCATTGTACAAAGCCCAAGAGGAGGCTATGGTTACTGTTTCAGTTGAGTGACAGGTCCAGTATACTGATTTTGAAAGAGAAAATCAGTTCTTATATGAGCAACACTGTACTCAAGGATTTGATTCAAGGATCCGGGTTATTCCTGTTCTTTAAGGAAGCGGGAAATCCGAAGGGTATTGAGACTATCCGAGTTTGCGGGTTTCCTCCCTATTTTACGAAGGGGTCACTTGAGAATGTCTTTGAGACTCAAGGAAGTTAGACTGTCCAAGTTTAGAGTTCATCTTTTGTACCATGCTTTAAGAAACAGTAGTAGACTCTTTGAAAGGATTGTTCTATTAAGATGATTAAGTTCTGTTCCTATACCTCTAGGAGGTCGTTGGGACAATTTGTACGAAGCCCAAGAGGAGGCTGGAAACTTTTAAGAAGCCGATCGGTCCTTGTACGACGCCCAAGAGAAGGCTATCATTCCCGGAGGAAGAGATCATTATACAAAGCCTAAGAGGAGGCTGTGATTACTTCTAAGAAGCCGTAGGGTCCTTGTACTAAGCCCAAGAGGAGGCGGGGTTGCTTTTAGGAAGCCTGTGGGTCCTTGTATGATGCCCAAGAGGAGGCCGATGCTTTTAAGAAGCCCGTGGGTCCCAAACCAAAGAAACGTTCAAGAAAAGTTTCACCGAGAATAATTTATTTAGTGAACAGTTCTGAGGTTTGAAGAAATTCAAGAGAAGTTTCACCGAGAATAATTCATCTCTGGGGAATAGAATTTCTTGACAATTCCTAATGAGGACAGCCGAAGAGAAGACTGTATCTGGTAATCCTATTGGGGATCTAGTTCAGTCTATTTCTAAGAGTGACAGTCTGAGAAAGGGTTCAAAAAGAATCTGCCTTTCACATCTCCATATTGTTTAACCCCAAGAGGAGGGAAGACTGTGTCTGGTAATCCTATGTGGATCTAGTTTTGACTTTAAGTTCAGAGTGATCAACAGGGCTTTACATAGTGCTAGACGTAGTTGCCGGGGAAACTCTAAATATCTATACTATTATTACACAGTTGATATGAGTTTATGAAAGAAGACTTACAGTGAAACAGCCCCACAATACAGTTATATGTATATGAAAGCGGTAAATGAAAGCAATAACCACTTACTCAGTTGTAGAGCTTTCATGCTGTTTGGTTAGTTATTCAACAAAGAAAAATTGAAAACAACAGTATATTCAAAATCAAAGGAGAAAGTGCTTTGAAAAAGAAAGATTTGGGGCTTACAGCTCAAGGAGAGGCCCAGGGTTTTATCAGTGAGCGCACTGTTTGAATTTGTACAGAGGGACTTATACAAGTGACTGAGGCCCAAAATGTTTTTCTGTACAAAGGGACGGGTCTTACACTCTCTCAAGAGGCCCAAAAAGTTTTAAAGAAAAAGAGTGGGGCTTATAACACGAGGGTAGGCCCAATTGACTTTTCGTTTAAAAAATGGCGATCGCGCTGAGGTTTTCTTTTAACGCAGAGGGACTTATACAATAAGTGAACCCCAAAATGATTTTGGTTAAAAGGGGGTTGGGTCTTACACTCTATTAGAGGCCCAAAAGTTTTGAATGGGTCTTATAGCTCGAGGAGAGGCCCAAGGTTATTTTTCAAAAAGGCGACGATCGCGCCGTTCGTTTTTTGACGGTATCGGGACTTATACAACACACTGAGGCCCAAAATGTTTTGGTCAAGAAAGGATTGGGTCTTACACTCTATTAGAGGCCCAAAAGTTTTGAGAAAGGAAATGGGTCTTACTACTCGAGGGTAGGCCCAAAGTTATTTTTCAAAAAGGCGACGATCGCGCCGTTCGTTTTTTGACGGTATCGGGACTTATACAACACACTGAGGCCAAAAATGTTTTGGTCAAGAAAGGATTGGGTCTTACACTCTATTAAAGGCCCAAAAGTTTTGAGAAAGGAAATGGGTCTTACTACTCGAGGGTAGGCCCAAAGTTATTTTGAAAAGGCGACGATCGCGCCGTTTATTTGAAAATGTACAGAGGGACTTATACAACGAATGAGGCCCAAAAAAATTTTCTGTACAAGGGTGTTGGGTCTTACATTCTAATAGAGGCCCAAAAGTTTTGACAATGATTTATGAGGGTTGAATTAATCCAAAAACCCTAATTTGTTTTCAAAAATGTATTTAATTGAATAAAAATTCAATTAAAATGATCAAAATTGTTTAACATGTGAAAAACAAATTGTGATTTTGGATTAATGCTTCAAAAATTAAGTATTGACCTACAAAATAATTAGAAAGCATTAAAAGTTGCAAAATCAATGTAGAAAAAATATTTAAAATGTCAAAAATAATTAAAATATTAATTCTTTGCAAAAATATCAATTATATGAAATAAATAATATTTTTGGGATTTTTTGATAAAATAAAATATTTCAACATTTTTGTGAATTATCAAAAAAAGAATCAACTCAAAATCATTAAAACTCAGAGAGAAATTAATTTTTGAATCAATTAAACAAAATCACAAAATTCAAATATTTGAATTTGTGGAAAAAGGCGCCAAGAACAGCTGAAGAACACGCGCGTGTTCTGGGTTTGGCTGATTTGCATTTTCTATCCAATCTCCCTGAATACTTGATTATAACATGCAATCCACATATCATTATGCTCGTCTCAACCTCACGATCATGTCTATGTCCATTAATTTCATTTAAATTAAACATACAACAAGTAATCATGAAAAATCCTTAAGAACCCTAATTTTTGCACGAAGGCTAGGATTTTTGATACACGATTCAAACAATGCAATTAATTGAGGGAAAACATTCCATGCATGATTATGAACATATGGCCAAATTATTGTGCGAGGAAATATGCATGGATTGAGAGATGACCAAGTGTATGCTTACCTCCAAGCCGTGACAGCAAGTGCAAAGTGATTTTTGATTTGGAGGTGTTACAGATGAGTGGTGATGACCTGAACAGCTTCCCTACACCCTATGGATTGTGTTTGAATCTTTGGACTTGATTGAAATTGGCTGGATCACTTTGTGGTACCTCAGCTGCAACTTGTTCGAAAATTTGAGCAACCAGCTGGTGATTTTGTGAAATTGGTGTTTCAGAAGTGATGTGAGTGTTTGGATCACTTCTATATGATGTATGTGAGGTGTGTGAGTGATTGGTTTGATTGGAAAAGCTCTCAAACTCAAAACCCGATAGCTACCTTGCTAAGAAAGGCATTTTTGCCAAGAGAAAGAGATTTTGAGGAAAGCATCTGTTAGATGGCTTTGGTGTACTCAAACTGATCACAATTGAGCTCTATTTATAGTAGAGCAAGTTTGTTTTGCAAGGAATAGTGAATGGCAGCTGGTAAGTAGGTTTGGCCAATGTTGGCAAATGAAAATCCAAGTCTCCTCTAGCCATTGACTAGAGGTTAGGGCACAGAGCTTTGGTTCCCTTGGTCTTGGATAAGTCTTGACTGATTTCAGATGAGAATGGCTCAGTCCATGCCACCTTGATGGTTCCATTAAATGCTTCAATCCAAATTTGGAGTCTTGTCCCTATTTTGGCCATTCTAGGTTCAACATGCTATTTCTTGTTCCATGGACTTTGGAGGCTTGGCTCAGTGATTTTCCCCTTTAGATTCAATCCTCTGAGGTGTCCAAGTGGATAGGAGCATTTGAATTTGGCTGATTTTGGCAAATCGAGCAAAGTTGCAAATTCTGCCTTGCCTTTGACAGATTTCAGCAAGGCAACTTGCCAATGTCATATCTCATGGTGTAAGTTGAATTTGGTAATCTTCTTGACCATTTTGGAAAGCCCTTACATGATACAACAATTGTTTGAACAAGTTTGGTTTTGATCTCTTTTGATTCCAAGTGAAAAATCCCTCTACATTTGGCAAAAAGTGAGGTCAAATCTGACTTAGTGAAATTTTCACTAAGTGTTTTAACAAAGTGTGATTTCTTGATTTTGATCACTCCATAACTCAAAATCCTTAATGAATTGGACTTAGGTCTAGTTGAAGTTTTTGTAAAGGGTAATGAGGGCTACAAATCCATATTTGGATGAGAAAAAATGGCCATGTGGTTTAGGAGTTATGACCCTCCAAAGTTAGTGTATTAGTGGTACTTTTTCCATAACTTAGAAAAATTTCTAAGTTTTATGGTTACCCCTTTCTTTGGTTTTTCTTGATGAATGATGATTCAAATCATACATAAACATCATTTTAGGGTTAAAAATCCATTTTGGTGAAAAATCTCAAAAAGTCAAAGTTGACTTTTGTGCATAGTTGACTTTTTATCAGATGAATCCCAAACTGTGCAATTCTTCAGGAAATCATGTCCTTGACTTAAATCAAACTTGATGGACATGTTCCATGGGTGTCCTAGTCAAAAGTCAAAGTTACAGTTGACTTTCCTCGCGAAACCCTAATTGTGGTGCAGATGAAAATGAGACTTGTTGCTCAAGCTTCTTGGATTAATCCATTGTTCCAAATGGATCAATATAGTTCATTAGAGACCCTCAAACCCTCTCTTGAGGTCTTGGCTCATGATTTGTCCCTAAAGTCCACTTAGGGGTGAATTAGGTCAGGAAACCCTAATTCCTGATTTCTAATGTATGCATCCCCTGAGGCAAAATTGACTTGATGCTTGGGTTCATGAGGTTCCATGGAGTATATTAGGTTATATTTTGGATCATTGGCTTGTGCCCAAATGAAAAATTCCATCTGGAGGCCCTGGTCGACCAAAACCCTAATTTGGTGACACTGTCGATCTTGAGACTTAATCCACCTAAAAGGGAGCAGCCTTGTGCTTAATCCTTGAAGTGGGAGTCCTTTTGATCCTTTGTGGATGCTTGAGAGGTTATACAAGTTAAAGATCATGTCATTCCTTGATTGATCCCTTGTCTAAGCACTCAGAGAGGGTTTGAAACCCTAATTTTGATTGTAGTGGATGCTCACCCATCTTTGGGGAGACTGATGAAGTATGATGGTTCCTCCATATTGTGATGATGATTTGCACAATGATGGGAAATCTTAGTGGTCAAAATTTGGGGTATGACACCTTGGATAAATCAAAGCTCGGTGGTGAATCTTTAAATATTTGTGATTCAAGTTTAATCAATAGCTTGATATCCAATTCTCACCGCAACAGAAATGGCGACTTCACTAGGGAATCCCAAGAGGGTTAAGCCTGACTTGCTTATGTTTGTATTATTATTCACTTGTTTGTTTGTTCTTTCATGGGTGAATACCTTGTGAGGTGAGATAAGTCTCGACCTTGGACTTGAGAATAAAAATGAGATAGGAAGGTGGTATATTCAAGAAGGCTTATAGGGAGTTAATTCCCGACCAAGCTAACTTGAGAAATCACCACTCATTGGAGGCACTTTTGAGAATAAGTATTGTTGATCAAGAGATTGTGAAAACAATACTATTTCTTGATTGAGCCTACGAAGCTGAGAACCTTTAGTTACCTTTAACCCCACATGGCCTTGTTAGGAATGAAGTGCAATGACTATGAGGGTATAGACCCAAAATAGTTGATATGCGATACTACACTCAAAAGAGGTTCTCTTGAGAATATTGTTAAATACCAAGTAATTGGGAAATTAATAATATCCGAGAGATGTATTATCCAGTCTACCATTGTTTCACCTTCCTCGACTACCAACTTAGGCCTATATTGGAAGAGTACTCCTATCTAGTTGGATTACCTATCCTTGACGAGTCCCCTTTTCCAATCTTGGAGAAAGATCCTAAAGAGCAAGACATTGCCAAAGCCACACATTTGGGATTGTCTGAAATTCAAGCTAACATGACCACCAAAGGAGGAGTCTTTGGGTTGACCACAGAGTTTTTGATTGGGATAGTTCAGTATTATGCAGATCACATAAGCATGGATGCATTTGAGGCTATTCTTGCTTTACTCATCTATAGAGTGTTTCTCTTCCCTAACTTTGAAGACTTTGTTGACATCAACGCTATCATGATCTTCCTAAAGAAGAATCCAGTGCCTACCTTGTTAGCATATGCTTATCACTCAGTCCACCTAAGGAACTTCCATAGAGGAGGGATGATCACATGTTGTGTGCCATTATTATACAAGTGGTTAATTTCTCACTTGCCCAAGTCAAGCTCATTTTGGGATCTCAAGAATGGTTGGTGGTCATAGAAGATTATGGCTCTTACTCATTCGGATATTGATTGGTACAATCATGTCTATGATGAAGTTATGATCAATGATAGTGGTGGAGACTTTTCTAATGTACCTCTTCTTGGTACCAAAGGAGGGATCAGTTATAATCTAGTCTTGGCTCGTCGTCAGCTAGGATATCCTTTGAAAGACAAACCCAATGGTGTTCATGTTGAGAGTATCTTCTTCAAAGATGGTGAAGATAGCAAAGAGCTCAAAGAGAAGATTGTGAGTACTTGGGTCCAATTACATAAGAGAGGGAAGCAAGACTCGGGAAAACCTAATTGTGTTTCTTTGGAACCCTTTCTCCAATGGGTTCGAGATAGGGCCATCAAGCTAAAGATGCCTTATCCTCGTAAAGAGCCCATGACTCTGAAGAAAGAGCCTACTCTGATTTTCATGTCTGAAGCAGAGAAGTTGACGATCTCTTTGAGCAAAGTGCAACAAGAAGGAGATGCTTGGAAGAACAAGTATTAAATGGTCGTCGAAGAGAATGCAGAACTCCAAAGAAAACTACAAATGATGACTGAAGAAGCACTCTCTTGTAAGAAGAGGAAGTTGCAAGAGGATTTATTTTCCTCTAGCCCTCAGTCCACTCCTTGGAAGCTAATCGTGGATAGGCTTATTCTCGAGAAGACTCATATGGAGGAGCAAATCAAGAAGCACAACATGAGGCTGCTAGGAGAATCTCCTTAGAACTTTTTGTTAGCTTTTATTTAGCTTTTTGTTTAGGACTCTTGTAAGAAGTACTATATATTTTGTAATCCCCTCTTTTTAATTAGTGAAATGAGTTTCGTTTGACATATCCTTGATGTTTGCAAATATTTAAGTTCCGCGAAACGTTTTGCATTGCATGTTGCATTTTGCATCTGTTGTCACATTTGCATTGCATTTTTCTTCATAAAACTCATTCCGTCTTATCATCTCCAGTTTTCACGTTGAGTCCTCTACATCAGTATAATACCCGTGCTCAAGCCAGAAGAAGAATGGCAGATCAAGAGCATGAGATTGATCACATCAACAACGAGTTAGAAGACCTCCGTGGTAATGTTGGACAAATCATGGAGATGTTGCAAGTTATCCGTGCCAATATGGACACCCAGCCAACTGTTGTTTCTGAGGTGGCAAATCCTGTGGTAGACTCTCTCCCAGTTACTACTCCTGTTACTTTGCTTCCATTTTGACTTTTTCATGGTTTTTTTCCTCAATCACAAGTTCATGTTTCTACTCAACAGACAGTTCCGTTGGCCGCTGATGTTCCCAACATAGTTTCAACATTTGCACCCGCTGTTGTGAACACTCATGTAAATCATCCTTACTATTGCGACCATCATCAAGTTTATGATATACTAGATGGGTCTGAATATGAAGATAAGAAGTGTGACAAGTTTAGAGAGAATATGGAAACAATTGAGAAAAGATTAAGGGTCGTAGAAGGGGATCAAGTATTTGCAGCTGCTGCTTGTGAAATGTGCTTCGTGTCTGGATCAGTGATTTCAGCCAAGTTCAAAACACCCATCTTTGACAAATATGAGGGGGCTTCTTGTCCTAAAAATCATTTGATCATGTATTATCACAAAATGGATGCCCATGTGGACAATGACAAATTAATGATCCACTGCTTTCAAGACAGCTTGAAGGGAGCATCCTCTAAAGGGTATCTAAGTTTATACCAGTCGCGAATCTGTTGCTTCCAAGATCTCTCTGATGCTTTCATAAAGCACTACAAATATAACACGGATCTTGCGCCAGATAGAAGGCAGTTGCTCAGCATGTCACAGAAAAACTCTGAATCCTTTAAAGAATATGCACAAAGATGGAGGGAAACAACATCTCAAGTAGAGCCTCCTTTATCACAAAAAGAGCTTGCAGACTGGTTCGTTGACACGGTGCGACAAGAATTTTATGAGAGAATGATGGGTAGTGTCACTGCCAACCTTTCTGATTTGTTAGCTATTGGGATCAAAATAGAATTGGGTCTGAAGAGTGGGAAGATGAGTGGTTCAGTGGGTAGTTCCAAGGATGCAGCTAAAAGGCCGTCTAGCAGTTTCCAAAAGAAGAAGAAAGGAGAGACTAACGCCGTAATGACTGTTTGTAGAAGAAATCCTTCTTGGAAAAATCAACGTCAACAACAACAATAGTTCGTTCAACAGCCAGTGTATCAGTATGCCCATCAACCATATGTGGTAGTTGTTACTCCCGCTTTCAATCAACCACAACCTGTTTTTCAACAAGTTCCTCAACAACAATAAGCATCCAACGCTCCTCAACAAAATCCTGCCCAACGTCAGAATAATCAGAATTAGAATAGAAGATAGGGAGGGAGGCCGCCAATACCCCCTATCCCTATGACATATACGAAGCTGTATCCGTTCCTCATTGAACAAGGCTTGGTAACTCCAAGGCCATTGGGTCCTCCACCAGAGAAATTTCCACCATATTACAATACCAACGCCCACTGTCCTTTTCATGAGGGCGCTCCCGGTCATGAACTTAAGGGATGTTATGTCTTAAAACATATTGTAAGGGAGTTGGTTGAGAAAAATATTTTGTCTTTCAATGACACAAATCCGAATGTAAAGAGTAATCCTCTGCCCGCCCATGGGGCATCTGTCAATGCTATAGAGGAAGAGGTTTATGAGGTTTTGATCTGTGATGTAAAAGACATCAAAACTCTGTTGCTAGAGTTTCATGCTAAGTTGTTTGAAGTTGGTTTAGCTAAAGAATGCCACAAGAACTGTCCCAAGTGTGCTTTTCAGACAAAGGGTTGTGATGGAGTCCAAAGGGACGTCCAAGCTTTAATTGATCAAGTTGTGCTTCAGATAAGCAAGTGTGTGAAAAAGAATGAGGTGGTTGTGATTGAGCCAGTATTCATTCTACCAACTCTTGTGTTTAAGAGAGATGAATCTGTTCACAAAGAGGCTGAACACGTCTTCTATCTTCCTAAGCCTGTTTCTAAATTTCCAGATCCAGTTATGACTACTATTCAAGGAAAAATGATGGTTTGTGTGTCGAAGTCGTTTATTGAACGAAGACCCGCTCCTTTTTCTTTCAAAAGTACAAAAGTTGTGCCTTGGAACTATGAAGTGACTAATGGTAATCAGAAATCTGTGAGTTCAAAAAAAGGACCGAAGGTTGTGAATGATGAGGTGACAAATATAGCAGGACCAAGAAAAATGACGCGCAGTGGTCGAATTTATAACCCTCATATCCATGTGGTACCTCAAGTGCCAAAAGAAGCTACTACTATTGTTCCTTCCAAGGACAAGGATGTTATTCCCTTTGACGAAGATGAAGAGTTTCTCAAGATTATCAAAAGGAGTGATTACATTATTGTCGATCAGTTGCATCAGACACCATCGAAAATTTCCATATTGTCTCTCCTCATCTACTCTCCTGTACACCGCAATGATTTGCAAAAGCTTCTTGCTCAAGCTCATGTAACACAGGATATTACTGTTGAACAATTTGACAATGTGATAGATAACATCACTACCTATTATACTTTGAATTTTGATGGAGGAGAATTACTTAAAGAAGGTAAAAATCATAATCACGCCTTGCACATTTCTGTTAAGTACGAAGAGGATACCTTGGCTAGGGTGTTGGTGGACACAGGATCATCCCTTAATGTATTTCCTAAAATACATTGAAGCGGATGAGGACACGCTGGAAACTTCTTTCCAATCGCTTGAAATTGCCAATGCAGTCTTGTTAGACATAGAGGAACCTGATCAAAGGGTCTTCCCATCGTTTGCATCTCTAAAAGGCGCCATTTATGCCATTGAGGATGGTAAAACAGCAGGATGGGGTGAAGTGATTAATGTCAAGGTCAAAAAGGACCGCTTTGGGTTGGGTTACAAACCAACTGCCAACAAAGCGTCAACTCCTAACCAGAGCCGACCAAGAGAAATCCAAGAAGTGTTCGTCAGTACTGGTTTCCAAGTAAACGAAATTGACGAAGATTCTGAAGATGAAGGCTTAAGAAATTTGGTGTACCGTTCTGATGAGGCTTTGAGAAATTGGGACTCTGTGGAGATCCCTGATATGGATGGTGAAGAGTCCACTCATCCTATGAATGTCAATGCGATCAAGAAATACTTCGCCTAAAAAATGGAAAGAACAGCTCGTTAAGTTGAAAACCCGAAAGAGCGGCTTAGGCAAAATGAGCGTCTCGGTGAATTGAAAACCCGAAAGGGAGGTTCAGGAAAAAATTATAGACATAAATAGAAATAATCATCCCGATAGATTGAAAATCCAAAAGGGAAATCTAGGCAAAAGTCCAGGATGTATTTACCATTTTTCAACTTTGTAATGATCCATGGAGTCATGCCGTTTGCAGGCTACCATTCTTATCAATAAAATTTGAGCCTTTTGTCCAATTATTTTCTATTCTTATGTTGTTTCATTTTACAAAACTTCATTTATTTTTTATGATAATTTTTGAAACAAAAGATGAATAAGTAATCATAATTTTGAAATGTACAAAATGTTTTCCTTGATTTATGAATATAAAAGAGGGATGTCAACGGTGATTTCAAGAATGGTAAATCTTGAAGTGCAAAGCTCCGCGCTTTCGTAAGAATATTTTTCATCATCCCCGGTAAGGATTGTAGAAGTGATCTCATCTCCTTATCAGATATTTTGTCTCCTATGCAGAGTTGTTGATATCCCCAGTGGAGTTTGCTTTTATATTCATTCCTTCTCATTAGAGTGGTGAATACTTCTTCCCCCCAGGCAAAATTTTAAATTTTTTGCTTGGTTGTGTTTTCCAAGCAGATCTTCCCCTTGGAACGGAGTTCATGATTGTTATTTCCCCTAATGGAGTGTTGTTATCAGAAGATTGATCTTTGGATGGTGGTCTCAAGCAGTATCTTCTCCTCCTTAAAAGTATAACCTTGTAATATGATTTATTTCCTTTGATGGCTTTTTTTATCCCTAGAAGGATCTCCAATGTTATCTCCATCTTGTTGAGATTTGGCCGAGTATCTAATTATACCGTGTGTTCGGTCTTTCCTTGTTTACCGTTGTGCTCATTTTGTCAGCATATTCATACATGTGTTCATACATGTGCATCATTTGCCTTGAGCATTGCATCATATGTTGCATTATGCACCTTTGCATCTTTTGGTGTTTTCCTCCGTGCTGTGGTGTGTTTCTCCCCGCAAAGTGTGTGTGTGTGTGTGTGTGTGTGTGTCCTCTCTCCATTAAAGTGTCGACTTTAAGCAGAAAGTGTTTATCCTTTCTAAATCCCCACTGAGTTTGATTCTCGTGGAAGATTTTTGATTCAGCTTCCATTCCCAGTTTGTTTATCTGGATGGAACTAAACCTAATTGAGTTATTTCCTCATCTAGTTGAGTCTTGTTTGACCGTTTCTCTCCAGATTGATCCTGGATTGAACTTTGGTCCCCAACAACATTTTTTGGGTCCCTCTATGGTGTGAAACCTAGATGGTTGAGAATGCAATTAGTTTTGCACCCTTAAAGATGTCTTATCTTTATCAGCGGATTATTTTTGTTTGAAATATTCCTGCTTCCCCGACAGTGTTTTTGTAACACTCCTTTGGTCCCTCAACCAGTGGCAGTCTCTTTTGAGTAGCTGGTATGACCCTAAATTGTTAAATTTGTATCTTCACATTAAATAGCGTCTCTCTAGTTTGTCCTCAACAGAGAAGTTTTTTGTGAAATCCTTGTTTCTTACCCGATCAAGTGAAACTTTGGTTTTTCTGTTAAATGGCGTCTCTTCGAAAATGTCTCATTGAGAAGTTTAATGTTGGATTCTATCTTTTCCATTAAATTGCATCTCTTCGAAAAAGTCTCGTCAAGAATTTTAATGTGAATTTTATCTCTCCTTTTAAATAGCATCTCTTTGAAAAAGTCTCGTCGAGAATTTTGATGTGGATCTTACCTTTTCCTCTCCAGGCATTTTTTCCTGTGGAGTTGTTATTTGGAGATGCTTGCATTGTTAAGTTTCTCCCTGTGGAGTTTCTTTCCTTTGTTTTGTTTCGACTATGCAATGGTTTGTTCCCATACATAGTTATCCTTGGAGTTAAATCTCTTTCTATCCCTGGTGGAATGTTCTTTTCTGCGGTGGAATCTTAGCCCTTTTTTGTTGCCCTTTGGCATTTTCTGTTTGTCTTCTGTGGTGCCATATCCCCCACGGAGTCCCCTATCAGCATTCATTGCATATCATACGCATTATGTGGAATCTTAGGGCAAAAAATTGGGTTTTCTGTATTTAAGTCTCTTCTATCTCGTCGAGACAAAGATGTCAATCTTCGTATCTCCGAAAAGAAGAAACTTAAATAGGGGCATTTGAAATTTTAACCCTAAGATCCCACATATCATTGCATATCATTTTCATTTTTAACCCTAAGATCCCACATATCATTTGCATTTTCCACAAACAAGATCACACGCTTGGTTCTTCCTTCCCTCTTATCTTTTGGGGTTTGCCCTTGCAGAGGTCACCAAGCACCCTTTTGTGTATGTTTATATTTATGTTTATATGCTTATTGTTTATCTAACCACTAATCAAAATGCAAAAATATGTCTTGTTTCTTTAAGATTTGTGCAAGGTAGAGCATTTCATCAAGAGCACCATGCTTGGTTCTTCAACTAAGGTTGTGTTCTCTCAAGGTAAAGTGTGATCATCCATTGATTCTCAAGAAATTTCCTCTCAATACATGGCTTTTAATCTCAATATTTATGGTCAATAAACATCTCAATATCATTTGGATCAAGAATACCTCAAGGTTGTGTAGCTTGTTTCTCAAGAAAAGTCAAAGGTTCATATGTTTATTTCCATGCCTTCTTCAACAAGTTATCTCAAACCTTGGGTCATTTTAATCAAAGTACATTCAAGGACATCTTATTTTGAGTTCATAAGATCATCCATGTACCTTGAAATGCAAGAAAACCTCAAGTGCACAAGTTGGTTCAAGAAGGTTTGACCAAAAAGTCAACATTTTCAAGTCAAAGTTCCAAGGACTACAACTCCTTCAATTCTCCATATATTTGAGTGCTTCTTTTTGCATATGAATCTTCTCAATATCCTCCACAACTTCTTTTTACATGACAAGAGCCAATTATGCTTGGAGGATCATCAAAAGTTTGAAAACATTATAGGTCATTTGTGGACATGGTAAAATTTGACCTATTTTCAAGTGACTTTTTCCCAATTTTCAAGGATCACAACTTCTTTAATTCTTATCATTTGAGGCTGATTCTTTTTTCTATCTACTCTTTGTTATGCCCTCTACAAGTTATCTTCAATGATCAAGATCAAATTATGATTGGAAGGCCTTAGAATTTGTTGAAACTTTAGAGGTCATTTTCTGCCTCAGAGACTTAGAATTTTTTTAGGTGTGATGACCAGTTTTTCATGCCAACTTCAACATACCATAACTTTCTCCTCAGCTATCCAAATTAATACTTTCTTGGCAATTGTAAACTAGGCCATGAGGACTACACATTACAAGGAGAATGGGATAAAAAAGCCTCTTGAGTAGGATGCCCCATTGAGTTGAACATGGTGACTTGAAACTGAAGAAAGCTCCATGATCATAATTTTGATTCATCTAATCTTCAATTATAGATCAGTTTGGCACGAGTTAACCACTTAAACATGTTTAGTGAAGTGTCCAAAGTTTAATTGAACCTTGAAACGCAAGTTTTAGCTGAGTTTTGAGTGGATTCAAGTCACACTTTTGACATGATGAGGGTGCACACGATTACACTCAATATCCACTCAATTCACCCCTTTCAGCATTCCATCATCTTTAGCTATAAATAGAGGCTCATTCTACCTTCATTTCCAAGCTTTTGAGAGCCATTAAACCCCTGCTTGAACTTCAAATTTTCCCCATAAATTTCACTATCAGGTTTTGAATTCTAGCCATTCTCAACCTGATTTCTTTGTTCTAATACCATCATCGGCCTCCTCTGAAGCTTTTGCATCAAGTCTCAAGCTCGCAGACCTTCTGAAGTGCTCTGACCATATCAAGCTTCTTCAACCTCTGACCATCATCTTAACAAGGTAGTTAGAAGCTTCAATTCGCTTCAAACAAGTTACCACAATGTAGAACTTGGATTACTGATCATTTCTCCTAACTTATCTGATGTTGATTGCTTGAATTGATCATTTAATTTTTGTTTGAGTGTTCGTGTTCATTTCTGCATTTCTCCAAAATTTTCCTCACTCTTTTTCAATACATGAAAATGGAGGATGGAGTTGACTTCGCCTTGATGAGACGGTCAGAATGGCATAGGTCTCATGACCTGAAGTAACTGTTTACCAGAGCTCCGGTGAGAGTCACTGGAGAAGATGACCAGATAGGCTGAGAACGATGACCTACGTGGTGCCACGTTGAAGATTTGAAATGTTTTTATTGGTTGGATTTAAATGTGATCTGATGTTTTGCCTTGCATGTGTTCCATTGTGTTTCCTCATCTCAGGTGCGTTGAATCTGCCACGTCAATTAATGAGGCTTGATCTAACGCACGTTGTTTTTTCTCTTTTTATTATTTTCTGATTTTATTTTAAAATAGCATTAAACTTCAAAAATTCATAAAAAATAACTACATTAACATTTTTCACTCCAATTTTTTTCATAGTTTCATAAAAATATTTCCTATTTTTTGAGCATTTTTTTCATTTTTATTTTATCATTTGCTATTTTTCATGATTTTCTTCTTCTTGCATATGTTTTAAATAGTTTAAAAATATTTTGATGCATTTTAAAATTCTCAAATTTTTTGTATATGATCCTCCAATTGTTTCCTACTTTCTGGATTTTTCTTGATCATTTGTGATCTTATTTGATGCATATTTTGCATTTTCATGTTTATTTTATTTATTTTATTCATTTTAAAAATCATTTTGATGCATATTATTTCATTTTATTGCATTTTGTTCTTGTTTGGCCTTTGTTGACTATTGTTTGACTTGAATCTTGGTTGATTTGGTCAAGTTTCATCAAGCTCTATAGATCTTGGGTGTTGATGGGGGTGAAAACCCTAATCCATCAAAATGGATGATTGATCTTGATGATAACTTGATCAATACTTGGATTCAACTTGTTGTGTTTGTTTCCTTGCTGCCTCTTATTCATCACCCTTCTTCGTTTTTCTTTTGGTTGATGAAAATATTTAATATCATGGATTGTTGATGGTCAAAGATGTTTTAAACTTCATTACTTCAAACATGTTGTTGAAGTGATCATTTGGATCACTCACTTCACTTTGGAGTAGTGATAGGTTGCCTTTGATCATTGATGGAAGTCTTTGATTAAGATGAGACTACTCCTCTCTTTTTTGGTGTGTCAAGCTTTAGGAGGATGACTTACATGTCATTTCTCTAGCTTGTATTAACACATAAATTTTTATTGACCAGCCTCCCATAGTATGATCTTCCTTGTAGGTTGTGCTACGATTTCTTAACATAGTGCTAAATTTGTCATGAATCGGAAACTAAGTCATTTTTGTAAGTGATATTGTCAACCTCCTATTCTCTATGGTATTGTGTGAAATAGATTGGATCTTTCGTTACCTAAGAGAGCTAATGGCATACTTGTTGATTTTATCCAAGTTGGAGCCCTTCTCTTGGTATTGTATAAGACCATGTTTTCATGCTAGTGGATGTCTAGTTGAGTGTTCTCCAAAAAATGAAAAATTGGCCTTTCTTTTCTAATCAATAACTTACTAACTTTTTGTTTTATTTCTTTATTTTATTGTCATTTATTTTATGCTCTTTACTTATTGCAATTTATTTTATGCTTTTACTTTAGCATTTTATATCATATTATCATATTGCTTTTCTCTTTGTCCACTTGAACTTGTGTTTATGTTTATGCTCTTTTTATTTTGTCCATTTGGACTTTCTCTTTAAGACATTAATAAATATCAAAACTCATAAAAAACCTGGTTACTTTCATGGACTTGATGTTACTACCCTATGCATTGTGGAGTTTGGACTTAGGATTAAGACCTTGACCTTTACTTGGAAGTACATCTTAAGACCTATTTCGATTCATCTGGTACCCTTGGCTTAAGGATTCTCTTGAAGACTCATCTTTGTTATTATTAATTTCATCTGATGCTTGAATTACTATTTGCTTATTTAGCTTTGAGGCTCAATCCAAAGGAGGGAATTCTTGATCGACTTATGTCATGAGTTTTCTATCTTCTCTTGGTTAGATATTTCTTTCTCTCTAGCTGTTATTTTATGCTTTAAGATAGTCCCTTCATCTCTTTCCCATTCTTAAATTTTCAAAATCTTCTCCCTTTTTCAAAATCTTCTTCTTTCAAACTAGAACCACTTTCATAATAAAACATTGGCTTTGTCAATTGCAATTTCAAAATCTTTTCTTTAATAAATACTAAGACATCTTAAGCATATTCAAGCCATTTCAAAAGACTTAAAAAAAATACAAAAACTCATTCAATCATTTTGTGCCTTTGTGCACTTTTTGCTTTAAAACTTTTCATAAATTTTAGACATGAATCATTTCAAGTTGAGATGTAATTCTCCTATCCTCATAGTATTGATGGTGATTCTTTTCCATTGGTGAAAGTCAGTGGCATACTTGTTGATTTGTATCCAAGTTGGAGCCCTTCTCCTAGTGATGCAAAGTTCTCATTACTTGTGGGTGATTAGTTGTAGTATTCTCCTTAAAATGATAACTTGTCTTTTCATTTAAAATAAACCAAACAAACCATTTTGTTATTTTTACCATGTACTACATGGTTTTGATCTTCCATTGCACTTTGTGCGTATGTAGGCACGAGGCTCAGGAAGTCTTGTCAAACACAAAATTAATAAAAAAATACTTTCCTTATAGTATATCAAGCACTCTCAAATTGTCATAGTGTTTGTATGCAGGAATACCCAGGATAATTCAGCCAATACTCATGTTTACACAAGACCGATGAAAACATGAATGTAGAGAAGATGTTATTTGAAATTTTGGGAAGATAATAGGCTTTTTAATATATTTTTCTGAATCCGGAATGCTCAATTTATAGACCAAACTGGTGTTGTTTTATAAGGTTGCGACCCTTGATGAAACACACACTTTCAACAACGCTTTTAAACAATGTTGCACTGTTTCACCTACAACAACATTTTTCAAACGTTGCACTATTTTTCCTATAGCAGCATTTTTACTAAATGTTGCATTATTTTCCCTACAGCAACAGTTTTCAAAGGTTGTACTATTTCGCATTTTGAAACACTTCATGAAGTGTTGCCACTTTCTGGATTCAAAATACACATGCCTACTGCAACACTTCACAAGTGTTGTCTATTTCTGAATTAAAAAATTAACCTTCACTTGCATATTTTATTGCCAGTTTGGAATACACCAAAGAATATTAATTGTTAATAATTTACAACAACCCTTAACTTGTTCTAATAATGACAAGACCAATTCCAGAAAAAGAGAAACAAAGAATGTAAATATAGTTATGTATCTTTCGATTTGAACTTAACCTTAGTAAGGATAACGCAAAGTCTAACCGTAATGTTAGGTAGCAATGCTTTGAACTGTTAGACCTCGTGATTAAACCTGTGTTACCTTACACACACTCTTTAGTGGTTCTTCGCCTATATCTCTTGCCTAGCACTATTTATGGTCATGTGTTTTTCCTGATTTCGTGAATTTTTCATGAGAGAAACTCCAACTCTCACTTTGAGACAACACTATCTTGAAATTCATATAGGTGAAGTTCATTTTGTATGTATTTCTTGAGATACATATCCTCGATATAGAACTTCATTAAGTGTTTGAAAAAACTCAACCTTTAATATGTAATGAAATTCTGGTATCAGATATGTGATGTTAAGTGTGATGTCACAACAACACAATCTGCTATATGAACAAGGTAAAAGCAACAGTAAATAACACAATGAATTGTTCACCCAGTTCGGTCTAACTACCTACGTCTGGGGGCTACCAAGTCAGGGAGGAATTTCACTATTAGTAGTATTAATTTACAGACTCAACAATCCCAGTTGACATCTACTAAACTTAATCACTACCCAATGAACCTTCTACCTAAGAAACCACTTAGATATGAGAAACCACTCACTCCCTAAATCACCTCAGTGATACAATTCAAACACACATTGGTTCTGCTTCACAGCTTTGATCAAGAACATAAACTCTCTTGCTTAACAGCTCTAGAGATATCAATTACAACTCAAAAACAATAACACCAATTCAACATGAATGGTTTACAAAATACACACGAAGACACAAATGACACTCAGTCTTTAGCTCTCTTTCTTTGTTATCTTCCAATAAGGGTTGAGGCTGCTTTTATACCCTTCTGACTTGGGCTTGGACCTCTTCCAAAAATATGATCTGATTTGTTTTTGAAACCAGAAATTAACGCAGATTTGATCTCCTAAATCTTTTCAAATCAGCCCTAATGTTAGTTACATGATTAGCTCCATGATCTGCTCCATATCTGATTGGAAATATCTTCTCCAAGAAATTCGCATCCAATCTCTCTAACAGATCTCCTCAAAACTCACTAACACGCGCAGCCCTAAAACATCACAAACTGATGTTGTTATGTTCTGGTATAGTGATGTCAAGACATCACTTATAACATCAGCATATAAAACTTCCAACCCTTCAACAATCAATGTTAGGAACCAATGTTATGACATCAACATTGTTCAACTTTGTTTTACCAAAATTCCAGCCAATACAAGAACTAACAATCTCCCCCTTTGGCTAATTTTGGCTAAAACAAACTCTGCCATCATCAGAGAACCCAGCAGCGGATAAAAATTGATAAATTTTCAAAACACCTAGCAGCACCTCTTCAACAAGCTGCACAAACTCACAAACCAGCAGCAACAAAAACCAACAAGCAGCAGAAGTCACCTTAACAGCAGCATAGGGCAAACTCCCCCTCAAAACAAGAATCAGCTCACAGCTGTTCAATCATGCACACTCCCCCTCAAACCTAGAGCCAAACCAGACAACTAGGATTCACATAGGCTAACATACCTTCTCCCCCTTTTTAGCCACAATTTGACAACATCAAACACAAAGATCTGACATCCATTAAGACATGGTCAAAAGCAAGCTTCCCAAGGAACACAATATCCCAAAAACTTTGACTGGTCAGGCGATACAACCTATGGATTCTTATAGCACTATAAAGTTCATGCCTTCTTCCTTCTAACAGCACCAGACACCACACAAGAATGAGTCAGTCAAACAAGGATGCAGGAAAGCAACATAAGAATTAGGACAATAAGCCAGATCCACTGAAGACCAAGACCACAATAAGGAAAGTCACTGGAACTTCTTCAGGAGCAACAAGATTAAGAAAACCATCAGAGACAAAAACCATCAAGAAACCTCCAGTGCAACTCTATGCTTCTGATGATGAATGGGATGAAGATTGGAAAACTTTTCTTGATGTAGGGGGTTGGGATAATCTTTAGATCATATATAAATTTCTTTTGGTGTACCAACATCCAATCTTGTATGCTTTCAGCAGTTGAATAAAATGTTGTTTTCATTGAACATAGCAAAATCACAACTGCACAAATACTCCTTCCAGCACACTTAATCCTCATAAATGCAAATTCCCAGTTTGCTTCTTAAACTTTCAAATTGATTTGCATCTAAGGCTTTATTAAAAATGTCAGCTAATTGATTATCTGTAGCAACATGTTCCAAAGCAACTACTTTGTCTTCAACCAAATCTCTTATAAAATGATGCCTTATATCAATATACTTAGTTCTGCTATGTTGAATAGGATTCTTAGAGATATTGATAGCACTCAAATTATCACAATACAATGTCATGACATCTTGCTTGACATTGTATTCTGTTAACATCTGCTTCATCCAAACAAGTTGAGAACAACTACTCCCTACTGCTATGTACTCAGCTTCAGCAGTAGAAAGAGACACACAGTTCTGCTTTTTACTAAACCATGATATCAGATTATTCCCTAAGAAGAAGCACCATCCTGAAGTACTTTTTCTATCATCAGCACTCCCTGCCCAATCAGCATCACAAAACCCACATAACTCAGTGCCTGATCCATGACTGTAAAGCATTCCATAGTCACTAGTCCCATTCACATATTTCAGAATCCTCTCCACTTGATTCAAGTGACTAACTTTAGGCTCAGCTTGATATCTGGCACAAACTCCACCAGCAAAAGAAATATCAGGCCTGATAGCTGTGAGATACAATAGACTTCTAATCATGCTTCTGTATAAACTTTGATCCACACTAACACCATGTTCATCCTTGGACAACTTTAAATGAGTAGGAGCATGTGTCCTCTTGTGATTAGCATTCTCTAGACCAAATTTCTTCACTATGTTCTTTGCATACTTGCTCTGAGAAATGAATATGGAGTCCTCCATTTGTCTAACTTGTAGACCAAGAAAATAGTTGAGCTCTCCAACAAGACTCATTTCAAACTCAGACTGCATCTGTTCCACAAAATGTTTCACCATTGCATCTGACATCCCACCAAATACTATGTCATCAACATAGATTTGAGCTACCATCAGTTTTCCTCCTTCCTCTTTAACAAACAAGGTCTTGTCAATCCTGAAATTCTGGTGCATGTACAGAATTCAGATGTCCTATAACAAGCCATTCGACATCTGGTCTGACATGAACCCACATGGCAAGGTATATAACAATAAACATGGTACTGAAAAGATAAAAACAAGACACACAGAATTGTTAACCCAGTTCGGTTTAACACACCTACTCTAGGGGCTACCAAGCCAAGGATGAAGTCCACTATCAGCAGTATCAATTCAAAGCTAAACTCTCTGTTTACAGCTTATCACTTAATCACTACCCAATGACCCTTCTACCTAGATCCTCTCTAGATATGAGAAACCCTTCTCACTCCCAATCATCGCAATGATGTCTAGCAGTCAACACTCCGCCACTGCATCAACGGCTCTTTGCCTATACAATAATCTAACAAGGAAGACACACTTCCAAGACACAACTTAGAGTTACTTAAAAGCTTCCTCCAAGAACAATACCCCTCTTACTTAACAGCTTCGAGGATCATACTTACAAACTGTCCAACTCACATGTCGAGTGGTACAGGAACCAACCCTAATAATAGAACTTTTACATCTTTGGTTAAGTTACAATTCTAGGTTACACTGCATCTATATATAACCTATTCCCAACTGGATTTGAGCCTTCACAGACACAGTAAATACGCTGCTACAAATCAGCAGAAACTTCTGCTACATAATAGGACTTCAATCTTTAACTTCCTAAAATATCTCCATATTTAGAAAGTGTATATTTTCCAATATTCTTCTCAATTTCAGATTTGAATCTTCAGACCTTTTAATTCAACAACACATAGAATTTACATAATATTCCCTGAATCTTCTGCATCTGTTACGACATAGCAGAATCTTTAATTCACTTCAGTTCTGGCGCGATGTCGAATGATCCTGCATGGGACATCTTGATACGACATGTTGATCCAGATGTTGAAACCACTTCAACTCAACATGTTCCATTGCACTATAGGACTTCTTACTCAACCTGTTCTTCTTTAGCAAGATAAAATATCCTATCTAACATATTGCTATTATTATTTGTTTTACAAAATTAATGCCAACCCTTTAAAATAAAGAACTAACATTCTCCCCCTTTGGCAAATTTTGGCTAAAATAAATATATGCACATTACAACTCAGATTACAGCAGCAATCACAACCCTACCTACTGTCAGTAGTCATCAGCAACTACTGAACCTAACAGTAACCATCAGTAGCTACTGTGAACAGCAATCATGGAGAATCATCTTCTTGGGAAATCTTGAATGATGTTAGGACATCATGTTTGACAACTCTTTCCAGCATACTCTATGAGCTCCATAACATCACCTCCGAGCACCACAACACAACAACTTCAGGCAGCACATTAGGACCTAAGAAGTAGAAAGTCCTGAAGTCATTTGGTGCACATGAGGAAGAAGATATCTGACACTCCCCCTCAATACAACACATTTCTTTTTCCTTCCAGGACAGACCCAGAACAAATGTAGAAGACTCCTCTAGAAAAGAAACGTCTGTCTTGACATAAAAGACCAATGGTGGCATAAGAGATTTCTGCACACCTTATTTGATCAGACGCCCCTAGTCAACCTGTGCACACATTTGAAACTGCAGACTCCAGACAAAGCATCTGTGCAAACCATTTTGTACCCTTTCTCCCCCTTTTTAGCCAAAAATTGGCAAATAAAGCCCTCACAGAACCAGACCCAAGCAGTGCTCACCCAAACCCAAACAAACGCCATAAGACTTATTAACCAAGAACACTCACTAGCTGAAGGAGAAAAGAAGAACCCCTATAAATAGCTGACCAGTTACTTTGGAATTAACGAGCTTTGAATATGTCCAGGTTCTTGGTCAAAGAAATGCTATTTTAGGTACCAAAAACTCCATTCAAATTCAATGCCTACCTTCCAAAACAGTCTTGACTGCCTTTATTGTTTCTCAACTGAATCTTACCATAAAAACGCTTCATGCATAGGCAGAGACACGTGTTTCACCTTATCCTTACATAACCGACCAGAATAATTCCTTGTTTGGCTCAAGAGAAACATGTCCTGTACCATGTTCTGACATCTTGCCAAACAATTTGTTTGCTTGCTCACAAGATTATCAACCCAAGACACCACAGAGAATTATACATTACAAGCACATTTTCTTTTCTGTTGGATTATGAGACGACTTCTATCAGCACAACTCTCAATCCCTTCTAGATTCCTCCAGACAAACAACTTTTCTCGGATACAACAATTCTGCTCTTCAGTCTCCTCATAAGTACTAGCATACCAGTCGTAGGAACATCCAACCATACTCAGTAGTACATGTCCCATCATTTTGTTTGACATCACACTGCACAAACTTAAACACAAGCTACACATAAATCTGCACACTTGCAGTAATAGACCATAGACATCAGCCTTAACTCCCCCTGAAGATAGCACAACGGTATATCTACATTCTCAACACTTAAGTACTGCCGCTACTTGTAATTGTTGAGTAAGATCTCACCATGTTAATTTTAGATACATGGTCTGCCAAGTCCAATAGAAGAGCCCACTTGATTTGGAATTTCTCACAAATTCCATAACAGATGTCTTTAGATTACTTGCAACACAAGATAAGGACTGCCACCACCTTTTACTTGTATTAGAAGAAACCTCCTTATCTTCAACCATTCTGAGCAGATCACACCACTGACAACAACCTCCAGTCCTTACATTCACAAGCACCTAATGAATTCTTCATCATGAAAATAGTCATATATTTCCAGACCAACCTTCTTAACATCAAGATCAGATTCTGCCCATTCTAATCCACATTATGTCAGAACTGCCACTTCAGACGATAATGTTGCTTCTTCCAACTCCACAAGCATGGTTCCTAGACCTCTATCCAGGAAACACAACAAGTAATGATGTTGTAGCAATATGTAGGACATCAGCATAAGACAAAAGAACACACCTTCAGGTAGTCACAATCGCCTGATCACCACTAGCACCAGCAGCTTTACCGAAAGCAAACTCAATAGAATCACATCAGACAACTAGACAAAACCTAGGCTCACTCTCCATCCTTTTAGTCACAATTGGACAACCCCTTAACCTACCAAGGCACCAAACACGAAGTTCTGACATTCAATGTGACATGGTTAAAAAAAAACAGGTTCCCAAGAAAACAAGTTTCCAACCCAAAGACCACTTTGACTGGTCAGGCGATACAAACAAGGACTCATTATGCAGTATAAAAAACCAAGCCTCTTTGCTCCTAACAGCACATCACAGATAGAACCATGAGTCAATCTAACAAGGATGCAGAAAAGAGACACATGCAGGAAGTCAAGAAACCAGATCCACAGAAGTTGAAGGACCAAACACTGTCCACAGTTGGGGCAACTTCATGAGCAACAAGAACAAGAAGGGCATCAGAGACAAGAATGAAAGCCACCAAGAAAAGCAACGTGCAACTTCAAACTTCTGATGATGAATGGGATGAAGATTGGAAAACTTTTCTTGATTCGGGGGGTTGGGATAACCTTTAGACCCTTTGTTTGTTGCTTTTACTAATCTTGTATGCTTTCAATAGTGCAATAAAGTTATGTTTTAATTCTGTTCCATTTACCATAAACAACTGCAATAAGGATCACAATTGCACAACCACATCCCAGCACACTTAATGCAACTACCTAAATTGCTTTCGGACAAAACACATTAAAAAATGTAGCAGCAGAAAACAGAAGCCAGACCATCCCTTTAGACATGTAATTACCATGATACACACTCCCCCTATCAAGAATAACACGTGCTTCTTCGTACCTTGAAGAAAGGAAAACATAAGACGCATCTTTATGCCTTCAAGAGCTCACTCTTTGTTTAACTCACAAGTTGAGCACAATCATCCCTTGTACCAATACTCACATGATTCCAATCTGATCAACTTTTCTCTATCCAAGACCACCAGTACTCCTTTGCACAAAGAATACCATGTCTTCAAGAGTGCACACTCAGATCAACACACATTCATCTACAGCTTGGCCTTCACAACCGGTAGAGGCTTGTGATCTCAACAACAACAAAAAACCCAAAACATTCTGAACAGAACGTTCTGTCAATAGGTGTTTAAGACATCAGTCTTGACATCATGAACAGAGTCCAGCTGCACTATGAAAAACACCATATTCCCATCACATCCTTACCTATAACAGCAGCATAGACTTTTTTATCTTTGACCTTCATGTCCACGAAGTCTGCTAGCGATAATTCTTCTTGAATCTCAGGATCTCCACTCCTACAGCAAGGGCCAGAAATAAACTGACCTTAGGAGTAAATAACATGTTGATCACACCTTAACCAACTCACACATCTAAGATAAGTTCCAGGGCCAGAAACTTCTTAGACATACCACCCAGATGCCTCCTCTTCCAGACCAGGAGTAGGTTCTAAACCCATGTGATCAAACCACATTAGTTTAGCACCCAGAGCATCTGCTATGCCATTCCTTTAGACAACAGAATTCTGCACAATTCTGACGTGATGTTCTAACACAAGATAGGACATCATTCCAAGGAACACATCAAGAGATCAAAGACTGGAGATTAGCCTTTTTAGGAAAAGAAGGAAAAGTAAATTACTTCTCACTATCTTTAGATCTCTTCCTTACAACTTCACTTATAAATGCCTTTATGAGTGAACTTGAACAATAATCTTCAAGTATCGTTGACAAAGTAAGTTGAAGCAGTCTTGCATATATCCCGTCACCATAGGATATACATTCATAGAAGAACAACCTTCTCAGTTACAACCTCGGGAGTTTTCAGATATAAACGCAGCGGATCAAAACACAGACTCCTCAAAACCTTCAGGTGTCACATATCAGCCCTAGCATCATAATCCAGGTGACACCACAATACCACAGGTTTGAAAATAAATCAAACCTAACAACCACAACACAGCAGCTTTTCAACCAAAACTCCAAGCCTTCAGCACATGCCACTGCCTGTCACGAATAGTCCATCCTCCACTTCTAGGGACCATTCTCATAACTATATGAACTTCTCCAAGTCCACACAACTTTTCAGTAGAAAGCTTCTACCTTGACCATGAACCAGAAAGTATCTTCCCTCGGATCTCATCCAGATACAGAACAGAATGACCTGCTTTGATACCAATTGAAATTCTGGTGCATGTACAGAATTCAGATGTCCTATAACAAGCCATTCGACATCTGGTCTGACATGAACCCACATGGCAAGGTATATAACAATAAACATGGTACTGAAAAGATAAAAACAAGACACACAGAATTGTTAACCCAGTTCGGTTTAACACACCTACTCTGGGGGCTACCAAGCCAGGGATGAAGTCCACTATCAGAAGTATCAATTCAAAGCTAAACTCTCCGTTTACAGCTTATCACTTAATCACTACCCAATGACCCTTCTACCTAGATCCTCTCTAGATATGAGAAACCCTTCTCACTCCCAATCATCACAATGATGTCTAGCAGTCAACACTCCGCCACTGCATCAACGGCTATTTGCCTATACAATAATCCAACAAGGAAGACACACTTCCAAGACACAACTTAGAGTTACTTAAAATCTTCCTCCAAGAACAATACCCCTCTTACTTAACAGCTTCGAGGATCACACTTACAAACTGTCCAACTCACATGTCGAGTGGTACAGGAACCAACCCTAATAATAGAACTTTTACATCTTTGGTTAAGTTACAATTCTAGGTTACACTGCATCTATATATAACCTATTCCCAACTGGATTTGGGCCTTCACAGACACAGCAAATACGCTGCTACAAATTAGCAGAAACTTCTGCTACATAATAGGACTTCAATCTTTAACTTCCTAAAATATCTCCATATTTAGAAAGTGTATATTTTCCAATATTCTTCTCAATTTCAGATTTGAATCTTCAGACCTTTTAATTCAGCAACACATAGAATTTGCATAATATTCCCTAAATCTTCTGCATCTGTTACGACATAGCAGAATCTTTAATTCACTTCAGTTCTGGCGCGATGTCGAATGATCCTGCATGGGACATCTTGATACGACGTGTTGATCCAGATGTTGAAACCACTTCAACTCAACATGTTCCATTGCACTATAGGACTTCTTGCTCAACCTGTTCTTCTTTAGCAAGATAAAATATCCTATCTAACATATTGCTGTTATTATTTGTTTTACGAAATTAATGCCAACCCTTAAAAATAAAGAACTAACAAATCCCTCCTTTTCTGTAGCCATTCACAACCAGGAATTCAGTAAGCCTTTCATACCAAGCTCTTGGTGCTTGCTTCAAACCATATAGAGCTTTCCTTAGTTTGTAAACATGGTCAGGAAATGTTGGATCAATAAATCCTTTTGGTTGATCAACATACACCTCTTCATTTAAGTAACCATTCAAGAAGGCACTCTTAACATCCATCTGAAAAAGCTTGAATTTGAAATTACAAGCCACCCCTAAGAGTAATCTGAGAGATTCCAGTCTTGCCACAGGAGCAAAGGTTACATCATAATCAATTCCTTCAACCTGAGTATATCCTTGAGCAACTAATCTGGCCTTGTTTCTGGTGACCACTCCTTGTTCATCAGATTTATTCTTGTAAATCCACTTGGTGCCAATCACATTAACTCCATCAAGCCTTGGTACAAGATCCCACACTTCATTCCTTTTGAATTGTTCCAGCTCTTCATGCATGGCATTAATCCAAAACTCATCAGTCAAGGCTTCTTTGACATTCTTGGGCTCAATTTTAGAAACAAAGCAAGAATTTGACACAACCTCTCTTGATCTAGTGCTAACCCCTGACTTAGGATCACCTATGATAAGCTCCCTGGGATGGTCCTTTAGCACTCTAATAGATGGTTCTTTATTAGATTGTTCAGGTTCAGGCTCAGCATCAACATGACTAGGAGACCAACTTCTGTCTTCAGTTTCTTCTGTGACTTCTTCAACTGATGTTTCAACATCATCCAGGACATCAGCATCTTCCTGCTTATCAGTGTCATCAATCACCACATTTATAGACTCCATCATAACCTTTGTTCTGGAGTTAAAAACCCTGTAAGCTCTGTTATTTGTAGAGTATCCTAGATAGATTCCCTCATCACTTTTAGGATCCAATTTTCTCCTCTGTTCACGATCTGACAATATGTAACATTTGCTTCCAAAAACATGAAAGTACTTCACATTTGGCTTTCTTCCTTTCCATAGTTCATACAGAGTAGCTGAAGTGCCCCTTCTCAAGGTAACTCTGTTGTGAATATAGCAAGCAGTGTTCATAGCCTCAGCCCAGAAATGGTAAGGAAGCTTTTTGGCATGAATCATTGCCCTAGCAGACTCTTGAATAGTTCTATTCTTCCTTTCAACAACTCCATTTTGCTGAGGAGTGATTGGAGAAGAGAACTCGTGACTTATGCCTTCAGTAGAACAATATTCAGTAAACTTGCTATTTTCAAACTCTCTTCCATGATCACTTCTTATTCTAATAACATTACTCTCCTTTTCCCTTTGGAGTCTTTGACAAAGACCTTTAAAAACATCAAACACCTCTTATTTGTCTTTAATGAAGCTCACCCAGGTGTACCTAGAATAGTCATCTACAACAACATAAGCATACTTCTTCCCTCCTAGACTTTCTACCTGCATAGGTCCCATCAAGTCCATATGAAGAAGTTCCAAAACTTTGGAGGTGGTGTTATGTTGAAGCTTCTGATGTGACATCTTGGTCTGCTTCCCTATTTGACAATCTCCACAAACTCTTCCCTCTTCAATATTGAGTTTAGGAATTCCTCTGACAGCTTCTGAGGATATTATTCTCTTCATTCCCTTCAGATGAAGATGTCCTAACTTTTGATGCCAAACCTTGACTTCATCATCTCTAGCAAACACACATGTTGAGGTACTTGAGTCTTGTTGCAGCCATAGATAACAGTTGTCTTTAGACCTAACACCCTTCATGATGACTTCTCCTTTCTCATTTGTGACATTGCACTCAGATTTTGTAAAGTCTACTTTGAATCCTTGATCACAAAGTTGACTAATACTGATCAAGTTTGCTGTCAACCCTTTGACAAGTAGAACATCATCCAGTCTAGGAGCACCAGCACAATTCAGCTTTCCCATCCCCTTGATTTATCCTTTAACACCATCACCAAATGTAACATGACCTGAAGACTGGAGCTTAACATCTACCAACAAATTTTTAACTCCTGTCATGTGTCTTGAACACCCACTATCAAAGTACCAGTCTTCTTTGGTAGAAACCCTAAGAGAAGTGTGAGCTATTAAGCTGGTAACTTTACCTTTTGGAACCCATTGCTTCTTAGAATTTAAGGCCTGATTACCTATGGGAAACTTCTGTGTGGGAGTATACTGATGTGCCTTCTGAGGATACTCATGTAGCTTATAACAATAGGCATTTATGTGTCCAAAACGCCCACAGTGATGACATCTCCAGTGCCTGAATTTCTTCCTAGAAGGACTCCTGTCAGGATGTTTAAACATCTGTTTTAACATCACTGGTTTGGAACTGGTAATACCATCATCAGAAGCTGCAACATTGTTTAATCCCAAACCACTTTTGTCTCCAGCAATTTTCCCAATACTAAGAATGTTGTCTAGAGCATCAGTACCATTGTTCAACATTCTGACAGTTTTGGTCATAGAATCCAATTTAGAGTTAAGCATACTCACTTCATTTTCAAGTTCAGTCTTTTCAGCCTCTAACTGCACAATGGTTTTCTTCGGCTTCTCTCCTTTAAGACACACTTGTTCACTTCTCATGCACAGTTCTTTATACGAGGCAGCAAGCTCTTCATAAGTAACCTCATCATCACACGAATCATCATCTGACTCACAAACCCCAATCATAGCTCTAACAAGCTTAGCTGATTCATCTTCAGATTCACTTTCACTATCAGACCAGGAAGCAGATAACCCCTTTTTTTTCTTTTTGAGATAAGTAGGACATTCCTTCTTGACATGACCATACCCTTCACACTCATAGCATTGGACTCCCTTATTGGAATTTTCTTCATCACTAGTTTTCTTCCCCTGATCTCTTGATCTGTTGGTGTCAGATGTGATGTTCTTGACATTAGGATTATAACTCCTATTTATCCTCTTTATAACTTTATTAAACTGTCTTCCTAACAGAACAATAGCCTGAGACAGCTCCTCCTGAGACTCAGCACCACTCCCTTTCTTCTCTTCTTGAGTATTAGATACTAAATCTATATTCTTGGTCTTCTTTTCAAGTTCCTCTTCACTTAACCCTAACTCAAAAGTTTGAAGATAACCAATCAACTCATCAACCCTCATTTTGCTGATGTCTTGAGCTTCTTCAATTGCAGTCACCTTCATCTTATATCTCTTGGGAAGGGATCTAATAATTTTCCTCACCAGCTTTTCTTCAATCATCTTCTCTCTAAGAGCACTAGATGCATTGGACAGCTCCAAGATGTTCATGTGGAAATCATGGATAGTCTCATCCTCCTTCATCTTTGTTGTCAAAAGTTGAAGTCTTGACATCTTGACTTTGGAGGTTCCTTCATGAGTAGTCTTCAAGATATCTCATGCTTCCTTAGCTACTTCACAAGTGTTGACCAACCTGAAGATGTTCTTATCAACACCATTTAATATGGCATTCAAGGCTTTAGAATTCCCAAGGGCAAGCTCATCTTCTTCCTTGGTTCATTCTTCTTCAGGTTTCAGTTTTGAGCTACCCTCTACTTCCTTTCCATTCTCATCCTTTTCCACAATAACAGGATGTTTCCATTCTTTCACAAGAGCCTTCCAAGCCCTGCTGTCTAATGACTTCAAGAAGGTAACCATCCTTGGTTTCCAATAGTCATAATTAGAGCCATCTAGAATAGGGGGTCTATTCACAAATCCACCAGTCTCCTTGTCCATTGTACCAGAAAGTATCAGCCCTAGATCTCACCCAGATGCAGAGCAGGATGCCTGCTCTGATACCAATTGAAATTCTGGTATCAAATGTGTGATGTTAAGTGTTATGTCACAACAACACAATCTGCTATATGAACAAGGTAAAAGCAACAGTAAATAACACAATGAATTGTTCACCCAGTTCGGTCTAACTACCTACGTCTGGGGGCTACCAAGCCAGGGAGGAATTTCACTATTAGTAGTATTAATTTACAGACTCAACAATCCCAGTTGACATCTACTAAACTTAATCACTACCCAATGAACCTTCTACCTAAGAAACCACTTAGATATGAGAAACCACTCACTCCCTAAATCACCTCAGTGATACAATTCAAATACACCTTGATTCTGCTTTACAGCTTTGATCAAGAACAGAAACTCTCTTGCTTAACAACTCTAGAGATATCAATTACAACTCAAAAACAATAACACCAATTCAACATGAATGGTTTACAAAATACACACGAAGACACAAATGACACTCAGTTTTTAGCTCTCTTTCTTCGTTATCTTCCAATAAGGGTTGAGGCTGCTTTTATACCCTTCTGAATTGGGCTTGGACCTCTTCCAAAAATATGATCTGATTTGTTTTTGAAACCAGAAATTAACGCATATTTGATATCCTAAATCTTTTCAAATTATCCCTAATGTTAGTTACATGATTAGCTCTATGATCTGCTCCATATCTGATTGGAAATATCTTCTCCAAGAAATTCGCATCCAATCTCTCTAACAGATCTCCTCAAAACTCACTAACACGCGCAGTCCTAAAACATCACAAACTGATGTTGTTATGTTCTGGTATAGTGATGTCAAGACATCACTTATAACAACAGCATATAAAACTTCCAACCCTTCAACAATCAATGTTAGGAACCAATGTTATGACATCAGACATATGACATCAACATTGTTCAACTTTGTTTTACCAAAATTCCAGCCAATACAAGAACTAACATGTAATAGTCAACATTGTCACATAATATTGCACTAACATCCAAATCAATTTCATGTTGTTACCCATTAAATCTTAAGTTAAGGTTTGTTAACTTTAGATTGGATTGTTACCGTTGTCGGAACCCTTATTCAAGGATTTTCAATACCATACCTCTCGAGATAGTCTTTACTAAATTTATGGCCAGTGATTTAGTAAATGGATCAAGAAAATTACAACTCGATCGTATTTGAATGAAATGATTACATCCTTAATCAATTTTCTCACGAGAGAATGTCTAAGTCCTATGTGTCTAGACTTTCTGTTATACATTTTTTGTATGCTCTAGGTAACGTGTCTTGACAACCGCAATGTATCAACACCTTTGAAACATTTGTCTTTAGTCTATGGAACTTCTAATAGAAGGTCCCTCAACCATTCAACTTCTTTACCAGTAGAAGCAAAAACCTGAAACTCTGATTCTATGGTTGAGAGATTGATCCACATTTGTTTCTTTCTCTTCCAAAAAATTGCACCCCTAGCTAGTGTAAGTACCCACCCAAATGCATATTTATGATATTCAACACTCGATATCTAAATCGAATCGGTATATCCTTCTAATATGACACAAAATCTACCATAAGGAGACCAAGATTTTTGGTTTTCATAAGATAGCCGAAATTCCAAATAATTTCCTTCCAGTGCTCACCATTTGGATTGCAAGTAAAATCTACTCATTTTACTAATTATAAATGCTATGTTGGGTCTAGTACATTGCATGCACTTAAATATTCTAATTGAGTCACAACTCTTCCATCATTCTTTTGAAGTTTGACATTAGGATCAAATAAAGTTGTCACTTCCTTAAAGCTTAAGTGTTTGAACTTATCAAGAACTTTCTCAACAATGTGTGTTTGACTAAACTCATAACCCCCACCATTTTTCTTTACTTTGACCATCAAAAGTGTGTCAACTAGTTTAAGATCATTCATCTTGAATGTGGAAGTTAGAAGCCTCTTTGTTTCTAAAATTCTATTCATCTCATTGCTAATGATCAATCATATATTCAACATGGAGACAAATGCATATCACAATATTCTCACACAACGTTGTGTACAAACATTTGTAACAAGAATCAGATGAAGAAGGTTTTCACACAAAAAGGTTTTAGATGAAGAGAGAGATAAAATAATGAGCAATTTAAAGTAGTATAGTACAAATCGCAATGAGCACCTTGTTTATGTTCACTTGTCTCAAATCTTCACTTGAATTTATAAGCTAAACCTTCTTGATCAACTTCATCATTGATGTGCATGACACTTTTAAAATTTTTCTTCTTTAATAATCTTTGACTTCATCAAAATTGACCTAAATATAAGATGTATTCCTCAAAAAGAATCGTGTACATTATTATAACATATTGATCATGATCTATGAATGTACTATGATATTAAATTGATTTTTAATGTATTTTTCTATTCATATGAGATAACTAACATACACACACTTAATTATTTTATTGTATTCATTCATAACTTAAATATTATCTTCTAAAATATCTATTATTAAAATACTATAAATTTTTATTTAAAAAATGAAATAAATAAATAAATATATTACCCACACCCTAAGTTAATTATTAAATCAATTAAATGTATATTTAATTATTACATCATAACAAAATATACATATAATAAAAGAAAATTAACCAGGATATCACTTATATATATATATATATATATATATATATATATATATATATATATATATATATATATATATATATATATATATATATATATATATATATATATATAATTATTAAACTAAAATAAGATGACATCGTCATCAATAAATAGTTAAAATAAAATAATGCACATTTATTATTAATCTAATATACACACAATTGTTATACTAATTATTGATACATATATACGCGTAAAATTATTTCAAATAACATTTAATTATTTATTTGATACATGTATGTATACATATAAATTGAAAATTATGATGTTACAAAACTCAGATGTGAGCCAAGTAAAAGGTGAGGAATTAGAGGCAAAATAAAAAATTGGATCTAGTAGTGATAAATAGCAACATGATATTGACAAAGGATCAATATCAGAATTTGATGGCATTGCTTGAGAAGAACACATGATATGCCAACTTGAATAAGGGAGGTAATCCTTGCATTGCTAATTTTAATGCACATAGTAATATAGATTGGATGTTGGATACAGGATATGCACATCATATATGTTTTTCTTTAGATTGGTTTATTAAGCATGATGAGATTAATCCTATAATGATTAGTTTGCCTATTGGAAATTCTATAGTTGTATCTATATGCGAGGATGTAATATTTTCAAATGACTTAGTGATTGAGAATGTGCTTTATTTGCCACAATTTTAAGTAAATCTATCATCGGTGTCAAAGTTATGTAATGAATAGGACTGCAATCTGGTGTTTGAAACTGATAGATGTGTGATACACGAAATGAAGGATTTAAGGAGGATTGGTTTGACTAAACAACTTGATGGTCTATAATATTTGAAAGCTCGGAGAAGTAACAATGTAGGACTAGTTTCTAGTGTTTTTGTGAATAAAAAGGCTAATAAAAATGAAGCCATGCCACCAAGAGTGTTGTAGCATCTTAGACATGGTCATCTATCATATGATAGAATTATTGTATGAGCAAGATGTAAAACTATATTCGCGATGGTATTCATACATCATGTGATGTATGTCAACAATCTTGACAAAAGATTCTGCCTTTTTTTATCAGTAATAAAAGTGTCAGCCATGTGTTAGATTTAATTCATTTTGACATATAGGGGCAATTTAACACCATTTATGTGTATGGTTTTAAGTATTTCTTAACTATCCTAGACGATTGTAGTAGGAATATTTAGGTAGTGAAGTTAAAGTTCAAGTTCGAAGTTTCACAAAAGATAAAATATTTTATAGTAATGGTTGAAATTCAATTTTAGAAGAGAGTTAATATTATAAGAATCGATAATGGGGATGAGTTGTTATTGTTAAGAGGTGGCACAACGGAATTGGAGAAAATGAATTTCATTAAAACTGAAAAAGAATACAACTCTTATTCTCTATTACAATGGAAAGAGCAGGCCTATGAATATATAACTAATCTAAAAACACAAAGCAAGAAAAAAAGGGAATACAAACTAACGACTAGAAAAAGAAAAAGTCAAATGGGCGTATTACAATTGGGCCTATTATTATTGGGCTTATTATTTTCAACAGCCCCCCTCAAACTGGAATGTATATTGAACAGGCCAAGTTTGGAAACGCAACTGGGAAAAGGGCCCAAATGGAGAGCTTTTGTGAAGACATCAGCAACTTGATTGGCAGTGTTGACTGGCATGAGATGGATGGTTTTTGCTTGAAGTTTGTCATGCACAAGATGGCAGTCGATTTCAATGTGTTTTGTAAGCTCGTGGAAGATAGGATTGGTTGCAATATATATGGCGCTTTTATTATCGCAATAAAGAGTGACAGGTTGGGGATGAGGAATTTGAAAATCAGCTAGCGGATATAGAAGCCATTGTGCTTCACATACAATATTAGCAAGAGCTCTGTACTCTGCTTCTGAAGACGAACGAGAAATGACCAACTGTTTCTTTAAATTCCAACTGATGAGGTTGTCACCAAGGAAGAAACAGAAACCGGTAATAGATATGCGAGAGAGATGACAGATGCCCCAATCGGAATCCGTGAAACCAGTGAGCTTATGAGTAGAATTTCGCCGGGAAAAAAGGCCTAGAGCTGGAGCATTTTGAGGTAGCGAATAATACGTTGCGCCGCTGCGAGGTGCGTTTGAGAAGGGTGAGCAAGATGCTGGCTCAGTCTGCAAACAGAAAAAACAATGTCAGGTCTAGAATGTGTTAAATACAACAACTTACCAATTATGCTTTGGAAGATTGAGGGATCTTCTAAAGGAGGATCATTAGTGTTGTCAAGTTTGTGTGTTGGATCCATTGGTGTTGAAACAGGTTTTGCACCAAGGAGTCCCGTGGCTTGGAGCAAGTCAAGGCAATATTTGCGTTGACAAAGAGTAATTCCTGCAGATGAACGAGCAATTTTGAAACCCAAAAAATAGCGTAAGTAGCCAAGGTCTTTTATGCTAAATTTTGCATCCAATAGCTTTTTGATAAGATTATTTTCATAGATGCGCCTACAAGAACTAAGTCGTCAACGTAAACCAAAATGACAGTAAAATTGCTAGCCGTAGATTTAGTAAACAAGGAGTAATCAGACTTTGACTAAGAGAAGCCTAGCTCAAACTGGGTTATAGTCAATTTGTGGTTCCATTGGCGACTGGCTTGTTTGAGGCCATAAATAGACTTATTCAGTCTGCAGACCATGTTTGGAGGAACATTCAGACCTGGTGGAGGCATCATGTATACCTATTCATCAAGATCTCCATGGAGAAAGGTTGTGTTTATGTCAAGTTGATGCAGATGCCAGTTGGCAGAGGCAGCAAGGGATAATAATAGTCGAATTGTTGTAATTTTTATGACAAGACTAAAGGTTTCTAAATAGACAAAACCTTCTGTTTGGTTGAATCCTTTAGCAACAAGCCTTGCTTTGTATCTCTCAATAGATCCATTAGGGAGGTATTTTAACTTAAAAATCCACTTACAACCAATAACACGTTTGTTTGGAGGTAAAGTGGTAACAACCCAAGTGTTAGTGCTATTGAGAGAGGCAAGTTCAGATTTAATAGCTTGTTGCCAATTAGTATCTTTTATGGCAGAAGCATAGGAATTAGGTTCTTTAATTGAAGAAATTTGTAAGTTAAATAATCTATGCACATGGGATCATTTATCATAAGATAGATAATTGGAAAGAGGGTATAGATGCTCACCTGAATTGGATGAAGAAACAGTGGGAGAAGTACCTTGAATAAGGGAGCAGTGGAAGTCCTGTAAATAGGTTGGTAGCTTGGAGACCCTGGTTGATTTCCTGATGATGGTGTTAGGTTCATTTGTAGGATCAGGGGAGGAATCAGGGGTGGAATTGTTAACAGGAATAGAAAGAGGGGTTGGAGGGTCAAGAGTAATCTGAGGTGAGTCCTCTGGGACAGTGGGATAGTAATCAAGACAGTCAACATTGTTAGGGTGATGAATAGGTTTGGTATAATTGTAAGGAGCTTGTGTTGGTGTAGTATAAGGAAAAATAGACTCATATAATGTAGTGTCACGAGAAATAAATATGTTTCTTGTATGAATATTGTAAAAAATGGAACCTTTGACACCTTTTTTTATGCCAAGAAAAATGCACTTATGTGATCTTGGATCAAGTTTACTTCTATTAACATTTATACTACAAACATAAACTAAACAACCAAATGTTTTAATAAGACAGTAATCAGTAACAGAGTTATATAAGATTTGGAAAGGACATCTATATGATTAAAGTTTAGATGGAAAGCGGTTAATAATGTGCACTGCATAACATAAGTCATAAGACCAAAAAAGTTTGGGCAAATTAGCTTGAAATAAAAGGGCACGTGTGACACCAAGCAAGTGTTGGTGTTTTTGTTCAACAAGCCCATTTTGTTGAGGGGTATACACACATGAAGTTTGATGTTGAATGCCATGAGCAAAATAAAAAAAAATTAACATAAATTCAGGTCCATTATCAGACCTCACGATTTTAATAGTGGTATTGAACTGAGTTTGTATCATTTTAACAAAAGATTGTATCAGTTGAGAAGTTTCAGATTTTGTTTTCATTTAAAAAAATCCAGCAATATCTAGAATGATCATCAACCACAGTAAGAAAGTATTTATAACCATGAATAGAGGGACATGATATGGGACCCCAAATGTCCATATGTATGATATCAAAACAATGTGAAGTAGTACTATTACTAACAGCAAAAGGAAGCCTTTTTGTTTGGCTTTGAAACAAGTATCACAAGGAACATTATTAGTTCGTAAATTGTCTAAGGGAAAAATCTTATTGATCTCAACTAAGGTATCATAAGCAGGGTGGCCTAACCTATTATGCCACAAAGTACAGTTATTTATATTATGGTGGGGGATAGTATTAGGGGGAAGTGAAGGAGAAATCAGAGTGTAGAGGCCTTGGTGTAACCTAGTTGCACCAATCTTCATCAGGGTATAGATCCCCTGTATGAGACAGTGAGAAGTAGTGAAAATAAAAGCACATTTTAAAGAGATAGACAGCTTAGATACAGATATAAGATTAGTATGAAAAGACGGGATATAAAGCACAGCATCCAAATAAAAAGAATCATTAAAATGTATTGAACCAGAGAAATGAGTGGTAATGGAGGCTTCATTGGGAAGTCTCACTATGATAGGTTTAATGGGATTAAGAGAAATGAATAAGTATTTGAGGTGGCATACATGATCTGTAGCCCCTGTATCAAGAAACCATTCAGTATTGTGTAGATTTTCTATGTTATTAATAGAAGTTTTACTTGATTGAGGAATAGGTGTTGTGTGAAGATGCTGAAAGTTGGGCTCAGGTGAAGCAGTAGTTTGTTGAAGGATGGCCATCAAAGCACGTTGTTGGTCTGCAGTAAAGTAGAAGGAGTCTTGTGCAGGTTCATTGGATCCAGATGCAGATGTATCAGCTGGAGTATCTTATTGTGTAGTGTGAGCCAAATTAGTCTTCTTGAGATAAGGTGGGAGACCATGCTTCTTGAAGCATGCTTCAATAGTATGTCCAGGTTTGTTGCAATAAGTGCAAATTTTTATGCCTTTGGACTTAGAGATGGATGAGGGTTTATTTCCATATTCAGGGGATCGACCTTTATTGAATGGTTTCTGAATGTGAGCAATAACCTTGTCGTCAGGTATAGGAGAGGAGAGTTGTCACTCTTGTTGGATAAGGAGAGAAAAGACACGATTGACATTGGGAAGATGCGACATAAGCATTATTTGTGCCCTTACCGCCGCATATTGGTCGTTGAGACCCTTCAAAAAATGAATGACATGGTCATTTTCACGGTATGTTTTGATGGTAGGAATGAGGTTGCAGTGGCATGAGGGGTTGCGGGTGCAAGAAGGAAGTAGTTGAAAATTATCAAATTCCTGCCATAATTTCTCCAAGGTGGTGAAGTATTGTGTAATCGATTGGTCACCTTGTTTTTTAGCATAAATTTTCTCTTGAAGGTCAGAGATGCGAAAAATATCACCCTGATGGTAGCGTTCATGAATTTCATCCCAGATGGCTTTTGTAGAATCCATCCTTAGCACACTATCTGCAATCTCTTTGTCAATTGAATTCGTGATCCATGCCATTACCATGTTGTTACAGCGACACTAGAGAACATAGTTAGAATCAGTTTGGGATGGATGGATTAGGGTTCCATCAATGAACCCTAATTTTTTCTTGGACATTAGAGCAAGTTGTAAATATTTGGACCAAGAATGGAAATTGGTGTTGGTTAATGATGGAGTAACTATGGCCAAGCCAGGGTTGTCGCTAAGGGTGCATAAAGAAAGGGTCAAACATGTCTTGTTAATAAGATCAGACAATGGTTTTGGGATTATTCTGCGAATCAGAGTTGTTGCGTTGAGGAGATGGTGGTGGATCAGAGTTATCTGCCATAGTAAAAAAGATGAAGCAGAAGGAGAGAAGAAAAAGGCGCAAGAAACAATCTTGCAGAAGATTCGCAATGAAGGGTGTGGTGAAACGAAAAAGAAGAAGACGATGAAAGGGGAACGGAGAAGATGATGTTTAGGATAAGGAAAAAGGCACGTAGCAGAAAAATCAGAGCAATCACAATGCTCTAGATACCATGTTAAGAGGTGGCACAACGGAATTGGAGAAAATGAATTTCATTAAAACTGAAAAAGAATACAACTCTTATTCTCTATTACAATGGAAAGAGCAGGCCTATGAATATATAACTAATCTAAAAACAGAGAGCAAGAAAAAAAGGGAATACAAACTAACGTCTAGAAAAAGAAAAAGTCAAATGGGCTTATTACAATTGGGTCTATCATTATTGGGCTTATTATTTTCAACAGTTATTGTCTGTGTATTATGCTTCAAATAAGATTATTCAATCTAGCCTTCCTAAAAAGTGTTGGTTTTGTGCCGTTTTGCTTGCATTCTCTTTTATGGACAAAAATCCTATAAAGATCCTAGAAAGCAAGTATTCATATGAGATTTTATATGGAAACAAACATGATTTCAGTTCTTTGAAGGTGTTTGGATGTTCAAGATATGCTTCAATATTTCCTAATAATAGACACAAGTTTGATGGAAAAGCAAGGACAGGTGCTTTCTTGGGATACAAGGCAGGTATGAAAGGTTTTGTCTTTTTAGATGTTGTAAACCAGGAAATCATTGTTTCTCGAAATGATATGTTTTTTGACTTGGAATTTCTTTATCATGATAATTCAAACGATGATGTACCTAAAAACATATATTTAGATCATTCTTTAAGAAAAAAAGTAGTTGAGTGTAATTCTGATCAACACGGTCCTTCATCATCTCAATCTACCAACTTATTTGAACTTGAACATGCATCTCAACCTACCATGTTATCTGAACTTTAACATGTATCAACTGAACCAGAACCTGAACTTGCATTGTCTAACCTTGTCTCATGTAACTTATCTTCTAAACAGATGTCATAGCCTCTCTTTCAAGCACTCATCATTATCCTGAATAAAAAATCTACCAGAATTACAAATCATCCTACTCATCTCAGAATATATTTGTGCCTCTAATATTACTTCCTCGTCTCAATATCCCATAGCCAATTTCATCTCATATTCAAAACTCTCATCCAACCATCAAGCCTATATCGTGTATTTGTCGTATTAAACCGAACCATTGAATTATCAAGCTGCAATAAAAGATTCCAGAGGGGTTGTGTCTATGGATAAAGAAATTGAGGCTCTTAATGACAATCACACATGGGAATTTGTCAATCTGCCCAATGATGCTTCTACTATAGGAAGTAAATAGGTGTATACGATAAAAATGTATGTTAATGGATCTATAGAATGATCCAAAGCAATAATTATGACATAAGGTTTTTATTGAAGCAAAGGGTTGGATTACTTTGAAACCTTTTCACCAGTGGCCAAAATTCCCACAGTTTGAGTTTTGCTTGCTTAGTTGCTTTAGCTTTTATTCATGGATGACATTTAGATCAATCAGATCTATATAATGCCTTCCTTCATGGAGATTTGCAGGGAGTCGTGTATATGAAGGCACCACAACGTGTGATACCTCCTAAACCAAGTAAGGCGTGTAGACTCATCAAGTCACTCAATGGCTTGAAACAAGCAAGTTTCCAATGGTTTGAAAAATTAATTATAGTCCTTCATACATAAGGTTTTGTTCATACACATGCGGATCACACATTCATTACTAAGTCTACTTCTACATCATTCATAGCATTTCTCGTTTATGTGGATGATATAATCCTAGTAAGTACTTTTTTAACTGTGTTTGATGAATTAAAATGCGCATTGGATAAAACTTTTCATATCAAAGATATTAGTCGGTTGAAATTTTTTCTTGGGCTTGAAGTAACACGATCCTCCAAAGGTATTACTTTGTGTCAAAGAAAATATTACTCAAATTTTCCTCAGGATTCCGGTCTCATTGGTTGTAAACCATCTTCTACTCCCTTTGATGCTTCCCACTCGACTACATCAAGATGGTAACTTAGCTTTTACTGATGCCACTTCATACAGACGACTCCTTACAGATTACCTTATCTTACCATTACACGACTTGATATTATGTTTGCCACGCATCAATTAAGACAGTTTATGTGTGCTCATACTGAACTTCATTATTGTGCAACCATACGTGTTCTATGGTATCTCAAAAGATCACTAACTAGAGGCATATTCTTGTCACAATCCGCGGATTTTCAAATTCCTAAATTCAATGATGCTGATTAGGGTGGATGTGTTGATACAAGGCGGTCCTTTTTGGCTATTGTTTCTTTATTGGTCAATCTCCCGTATCTTGGAAGTCCAAGAAACAAGTCACAATTAGTTGTTCTTACGTAGAGGCTGAGTATCACTACTAGAAATACTCGATTTTCCTGCGGATTTTGACAAAATTTCTGCAAGAAATGTATTACCTGCGATTCTTCCTGCTATTTTATGTTCCCAGCTAAAACCTTCGTGGTAAATAATTTAACAGATAAAGTCGCAGGTAAAGTCACAGATAATACCGCAGGTAATTAAAATTTTCGTAGGAAAAGTCGCAGCAAATTGAAAATTCGCAAGTAATTCCTATCTCAGGTTTTTAATTTTTATTATTAATTGTGTTTAATTCATATTTAAAATATTATAATTAATGTTAAACATCAAAGTAACAATAATATAAAAATAAAAATCTAATTTGAATAAGCCAATGCAACACTAATCACATTTAAATTTTTAAAGCAACCAAACATTACTATAAAGTCAATAACAAGTACTTCTAATGTTACATTACTAAAAATGACACAATCAAGTTACTAATAATCACTTGCCCAACCAAATTAATAAGAAAAAACAATGCAAATTTCAAACTAGTTAACAAGAAAAAACAATCCAAATCAAAATTCACTACTAATGTATTCACTAATGTCTTCATCTGATTCATCAACATCATCTTCACTTGGATTATCAGTTTCATTATTGGCTTGAGGTGGATGAGAAGAAGATGCAGCAAATCCTAAATGATTCATTAACAATAAACTTTATTGTTCATTTCAATCATCTCTTTTTCTTGTCGTTGTAATTGTTGCTTCATCTCCAACTTCTCTTGTTCTTGTCTTTGCAATGATGCATTGAGACCATGGACGTGACTTCTCAAATCATCAACCTCTTAAGAGTTACTCGAAAGACTTGGTTGAGTTGATAATGGAATCAGAGTCTTGGCAATGGTTCCAAGACCAAATACCCTCTCTTCTTTCCAAATGACTCCACCCATATATCCAAATCAAAATCAAGCGGCATTTCAACAATAGGTTAACTATCAGCTTCATCCTCTCTTGGAACAGTTAAATTTTGAGAAGAAATCTCCAACTTTTTCCGTTCAAATTCATCCTAAAAGAAAATTTAAAAAACATAACAAGGAATTTATATTTTACAGACATAACAATAAGCAAGAAAAATTGTGAGAAAGTACAGACTACGAGCATCTCAATGAATGCTCTACACATTTTGATTGAGGTTGATTAACCTGCTAATATTGTTGAAATATGGCTAAGACAGGCTCAGGAAATCATATAAGAACTGCTCAATCATGTGTTGTGTTTGTTCACTCTTATGAAGCCAAAAGTAATTCTATAAAGATAAAATTAATTTGGAGTACATACATATGCAGATTCAGCGTGAACACCCACCCAACTTTGATCCTTTTTTCAATAAATTGAGAAGGGATTGGCCGATATCGATGTTGAGGTTGAGGTTGATTGGGTTGAGAAGGGTTAGGTCGAGATTAAGGTTGATTAGTTTGAGGTTGAGAAGGTAGAGTGCGATATTGGGTGGGTTTAGGCCATGATCAAGAATGATTTTGAGGTTGCGTTTGATTGTGTTGGGGTTGAGTTTGTAAAAGGTGAGATCGGGTGGATTGAGGACGAGGTTAATTAGGTTGAGGTTGAGAAAGTTGAGTGCAAGATTGGGTGGGTTTAGGTCGTGATCGAGGTTGAGGTTGATTGTGTTGTGGTTGAGAATGATGGGATTGAGATATAGATCTAGACGGTGGTTGAGTGAGTTGAGGTCGAATTGGATGTGGAATAGGTTGTGGTTATGGTCGGAGTTGAGTGAGTTGAGGCCGACTTAGATGTGGAATAGGTTGTGGTTAAGGTTGAGTTTGAGATTGGGTGAGTTGAGGTTGAGTGAGATGATGAATAGGTTGGAGTTAAGGTTGAGTGAGATTTTGAGTGGGTTGAGGTTGAGTTTGATATTGAGTGAGTTGACGTTGAATGAGATGAGGAATAGGTTGAGGTTGAGATTGAGTGAGTTGAGGTTGAGTAAATTGAGGTTGAATAAGATGAGGAATAGGTTGGGGTTGGATGGCATCATGTTGAGTAGATACATAACATTTTCTACAATTCTTCTTTTTGGACTTTTTAAGTGACTTCATCTTGCAAGAATTTAAAGGAATGCAAAACCTAAAAAAATAAGAGTGCAAAATCAAAATAATACTACCTCCGGTCCTTTTTATAAGAAACACTTCAATTTTTAAATTCATTAAATAATTAATGTATCTGGTCTATAATGCAGACCAAATACATTAATTATTTAATGAATCTAAAAAGTGAAGTGTTCCTTATAAAAAGGACCGGAGGGAGTATTAGTAACAAAAAATGACAGCAATAACATAATAGCACAAATAATATCTTGAAGAATCTTTGTAATAATATCTATACCTATATATAAAGAGGATACAAGATTTTGGTCTAGCTCTTTTTCCATTCCTATTATACCCTCTATCTTTTAGTTAATTACAATAAATAAACAATTATTTAATTTACTTTTTATTAAAATAAAATAAAACAAATAACTGTATAATAAAACTGCTTTGAGTTATTGGGTGATTTTTTTATCACATTTATAACAAACTAATTGTTAAATCTATTCACTGTTTCTAAATCAAAGTCATTGCTTTAGTAGTTACAATCATTATGGCCAAAGTGCCACCATAATTAATATTATTAACGCCATCAATTTGTATAATTACAAAGCAATTTTTAATTTTGTTTTTCTACTATAATATCGATTTGTATCCTTTGTGTTCTACCTATATACACAAATAATTAAAATTAAATAAAAATATGGCCGGTTATATTTTGACGTGTGAGGTCATTAAGCAAAAGCGGACAAACGGGCACAGGAGTGCCCGTTTGGACGCTAGTGCTAATAATGGTAATAATAATAGAAATGGTAAATAAAAGAAATAATAATAATAATAATAATAATAATAATAATAATAATAATAATGGTAATAATAATAATAGAAATGGTAATAATAGAAATAATAATAATAGAAATGGCTAGGGATGGCAATTTCGCCCATCCCCAGTAGGTACCCAGAAAATTACCCACAACTGGTAGGGTAAAAACCCGCAAAATGGGTACGGGTACGGGTACGGACTCGGATAATTACCCACTTAAATAAGTAGGGATGGGTGCGGGGATGGGCACCTTAGTACCCAGCCCGCCCCATACCCGCACAATATATATTTATATATTTTAATTTATATTATTATATAAAAATAAATATATATAAAATTTTAAAAAAAATATATCAATTTTAAACTACTACATATTTAATATACGTGATAATTTATTTCATAATTCAACAATAAAATTTTTTTTAAACTTTTTAATATTTTTAAAAGCTTAAAATATTATGATATTTTATACTTTATATATTTATTTTTATTAGAAATTCGAGTAACGGGTACGGGTACGGACACTTATATACGGGAACGGGTGCCAATTTTGATACCCACGCAGATATGGGCTCGGGTATGGGGATTTTTTTCAACTGCGAGTATGAAAATGGGTACTATACTGCCCTACTCATACCCTGCCAATTGTCATCCCTAGAAATGGCAATAATAATAATAGTAATAATAAAAATGATAATCATAATAATAAAAATAATAGTAATAATAATAAAAATAAAAATAATAATAATAATAGTCTATAATCTATCTATAACATATATATAAAGGCAAAACATGGTGTTTTTGTGTAGCCTATTTCTCTATCAATTTTACCCTTATTTAATATATAACTTACTCAATAACTTCCATTAACTTCCTACTTTTAACTTCCTACTATTAACTTCTTGCTTAACTTCTATTTAAAATTAATATTAGATAAAAAATATCATTTAAATTTTTACGTGTGTGCATTAAAAAAGCAGACGTGCCCGTCTGGACGCTAGTAATAATAGTAGTAATCATAATAATAGTGTTTTGGTGTAGCCTATTTCTCTACCAATTTAACCCTTATTTAATATATAACTTACTCAATAACTTCCATTAACTTTCTACCTAACTTCCTACTTTTAACTTCATACTTAACTTCTATTTAAAATTAATATTAGATAAAAAATATCATTTAAATTTTTACGTGTGTGCATTAAAAAAGCGGACAAACAGGCACGCGATTGCCCGTCTGGACGCTCGTTAGTAATAAAACCAGATTAAATACAAGGCATTTTTGTTCAGTCAACATAAGACTTGTTATGACAGCTAGTATATACTTTTCTACACTTATAATGAGCTTTTAGCTACTAATATAATCTCTCTTTAATCTCGCTTGGTTGAGTTGGAATTAAAATCATAAGATTTATTATGATTCATAAAACTAAAATATGCATTTGTTACATATCCTGAGTAATTACCTATTTCTTACAACAGTAATATAAATGGCAGACACCTAAATTTGAAAAATTATGAAAGTCATTGGCCACATTAGTAATAATGGGTTTACCTTCACTGTCTGCATAACATGATACCCTACAAATTCTTTTAACAGTGTATGAGCTTGGACTTGCAAATAATCTCTTGCTTTACAAAATAAAGTAATGTTGTCTTGGAATCTGAGGTGCATACACTACTCTCCACATAGCCTGGCCAAAATCTCCCTTTCCTTCTATTCGTGGCATCAATTTTTCAACAGTCGCAGTTGCAAGCTTTTCAAATGCAAGCTGACCATTGCCTTCCAAAATGGATTTGGCCAATTGACTCTCAAATCTTCTGGCAGCCTGTATACATAGATAAAGTCAAATAATAGGACTGTCTTGCTTGAATATTTATCATATCATGAAGGCATCCTGTTCTACAGAACGAGTCGAGGTCACCACAAGTTTGTCCTGCCAATTGCTGGCTCTACCTTGGATTCTAAATTTCCATTCATATCCAACCAAAACTAGATCTAGCATTGGATATAGTCCATTCTCAGGCTTGAATTTTGCAATATTTAAATGCTCTCGTTTTAGCCTCAATGACATTTAAAATGAGTTGTATCAAACTACACAACTGATTAAGAAACGCAAAAGTAAAACCATAGCAAAATTAACATAGAAAAGAAACACAAGATACAATTTATGGTTTGCCGAGTAAAACGTGACACAAACTTGGGTGGCAACTAGATCGACGTCACCATTCTCAAATGCCAGTACGCCTCCTGGTTTTATCCATTTGGGATGAGCAAGACCATTCAACTCAAGCTCTACACTGACAGAAAAATTGAGAATCAAAGGTTATACTATCTTTAGCTCTGGTCCGAGGACAAGCTTCAACCTGACTTGACTTATTAACTGCCACAATTTTTTTTTCAGAAAGAAAAGAGATCATAATAAACATAAGTAATAGTAACTAATAGTATATACAAAAGTAGAAGATCAAATAATTGATCCAAACATCCCTAAAGTTTATGACACCACAGGCTACACTAAAAGATTAGTAAAGCAATACAAGAGCCAGACGATTGAGAAGTGTTGGCACTTGCAGTAAGAGATTCTGAGCTGAAAATCATGGCTTACACGAATTTTGAAATCTCTATCAACACTGATAATTAACTGATTATCTGGCGAAAACTCCTGCAGAAATCACAAATCCAAAAGAAAGAAGACCAAAATAACAAGTTAAACAAAACAGGAACAAACATTAGTTGCAACTCATCAAGCTAGTGACGATTAGACATGACAACAAAACCCATACCCGCGGGTACCCACCCGAACCTGCCCCGAAGTTGACGGGAAAACCCGCTTTACCTGGGTTTGGGTTCGGGTTTGAGTTTTCCCAGATTAAAAAATATGGGGATGGGTCGGGTAATGGGGACACTAGTACCCACCCCAAACCCGTCCCCGAACCCGCCCCGTTTATTTTATTATGTATATTATTATTTAATTTTGTTAATTTGAAATATTAAATATGTGGCCAATGTTTTAATATTTTGATTTGTATTAATTATTTAAAATATTTAAAATGTATATAAGAATTTTCTTTGAGATTTTTTTTTATTATTTGAAATGTAATTTGATTTTGGAAAAAATAAATATTTTCTATTAAAAAAATTGATTTTACTAAATAGATGGTGGCGGGGCGGGAATACCCAAACCCGTTTGGGACGGGTTTGGGTTTTAATTCTTCATCCCCGTTTGGATTTGGGACGGGGACCGTGGATTGTTTGAAAATTCGGGTTTGGGTTTGGGGGAAGTAAAAACCGTCCCCGACCCGCCCCGTTGCCATGCCTAGTGACGATACTGCAATAATGAGAAAGAAGCAGCGTTGGTGTTGGTTTCTTATCATGGGAAGTTTGGTTAAGACCCACTACCCAAACTAGACCGAATTTATCAGCAAATTTATCAAAGATTTGAAATGAAAAGATACAAATTTTAGGAAACCTTCTAATAGCAGAGGCACCATACCACATACTTCTCAATATAACCACGTTCACGTGTACTGCAGTTAATGAATATATAGAGTGATGGAGGCTCACTAGACTGCCAACGAACGACCTGTATTTCTAAAAAATTTAATTGTCAAAATATGATTTTTATCATACATGTTTTACGTAGAAACAAAGCTTAACCAATAAATTTCTTAAGTAATTCTCCCCAAGGAGCCAACCTTTATTCTCATTGAGGCTTCTTAAGAAATTAATAAAATATTGTAAGCATGCTAAGATCCACTCAACAAACAAAATCTTGCGATAGATATATTACATATCATACTGTAGAAAAACTAATTCGGGAATCACCATTAAACCAAATCCCTTAATATCAAACCTGAATCAGTTATGATTAATGCCATAAACATATCAATCTATTATACAATTATACCATCAAATCAGCTAAATCAAACAACCGGAACACAAAAATTACCCTCATGAGTTGGTGCCAAACTATCATAAGGCACAACCACTTCATCAGCAGGTGTCTCGATCTTACTCCATTCAACAGGAGTTGGTGCGAACTGGAACATATTCGATAGTAGAATGAAGATCATGAAAAGTGCTAACAAAAAAGCGATTCGCACCTGAGATAACGAGCAGTGAGGTTGATGAATCCACTCTTCTCGTTTTCGCTGCATGTGACACAGATTCAAAATTTATGAAAATATTAACAGTAAGAAATTCCGATTCGCGATGACAAGAATCTTTCGATTTAAACGAGAAAGGACATGAATGAAGAGTGAGGACCTGATTTGGGACAATGTCGCGGTGGCATTGCATAAAATTAAATAACATATATTAGTGAATATATATACTCTTACTTGTATCAATAAATTTAGAAAATACATAGTTAAAACCTATATTAAATAAACAAAATTGTTTGACACTTGAACGCCACTTCATTCTTTTTGTTTTTCAAGGTGAAAAGTAAGATTAGCTGAAAGGAGATATGACTGCTACCTTCTAGATAAGCCAAGAACTCCAAGCTAGATTTGTAATTTTTCAAGAACACTGTTGGTCTTCCAGGAGAAAAGCACCTGGTTTTCCCTTCTGAATAGGAAAGAGAACCTCTCTAAGGATTGAATTAGCCAAGAAGTCAAAAACGTGTAAACTTGAGTTTTCTGCACCAAATACCAAACTTTAGATATGTAAATATAATGGTTTGATATGTAAGCATGATATATGTCGGCACAGCATAACGGCAAGCATGGCCATCAGTGTGCTTGAAAACAAAGCCCAAATTCTAATAGTAAATATGAATGAGTTACCTATGGAGGAAAATCAGTAACAAGACCATCAACTGATTCGTCTTTCGCTATAAACTGTAGGTACTCAGCAGTAGGATCATCACTCCTTTTCATTTTCTCCAGAACATTATGGAAAAACTAACACACAATAATTACCTAGGATAGAAAGGATTATCACTCTTTTTCATTTTCTCCAGAATATCTAGAAAAACCTAAAGATAAAAAATAACACACAACAATTCCAAATAGATTAGACATTAATCATAAAATAGATTGTTTTAGTAAGACCCCGTTTCAAATTCCAAATAGAGACCTAAGAAGCAGAATTGAGAAGGGAAATTTTAAAGAATAACATCTGAATCCTTGTTAAGAGCTTCTTCCACTTTCTGCCATAAAGAATAAAATCTGAACCATCACTTACAAACATATGCTCTAAACACCACAAAAACAATAGGTATGATATATAATGAGAACAAAATTTAATAGAGTTGCTAACAGTCAACATATAGTCGAAAGCAACAATAGTCAAAAACAGAATAATCACAACAGCGATGCACATTGATGATAAAACATGTTCTTTGTCTTTTAGTTATACAAAACCATTGTCTGATATGATTGTTATGATTATACCTCTTGCAGTGTCGTCTATCAGCTACCATTAGGTGCCTTTGTCATCCAAGTACACGCGTCCGCACTCGGAGCGTCTCAATTCTCAGCAATATTTTACATACTGGCTCAATCAGGTGTAGTCCTAAACCACTGCGAATTAACGGCAACCGCAACCCCTCTTATCCATTCTTCAAGTTGGACGTTGTTGATTGGCAAGCTGACAGAGAAAAATGCTTGACATGTGAAGCTCACAGCAGAAATTTCAGCTGGATTGCCTACTAAGTTTCTTGACACTGCTGCCAAAGAATTAGGCTGTGCTATTTCCATATGAAATGGAAACGAAACCATTTTTCACTAGACTTACATAGAAACTATTTATGATTTTGGAACTAACGGGTCATTTAGTTAGTCGTCATAAAAAATCGCAGCCATGATTCTAGTTTGTTTATAGAATGCTCATTTTGTATTATGTATGTGCTCTAATTAGACACTGAGCAAATGTTCACCATGAACTTGCTAATAGCTTTTAATATAACAGACAGGTACAGTTGTAACACAAGATGTAACCAGGTTTTTTATCCTCGTCTCATTTTATGCAATATATATGTTGATATAAACAAATACATTAAAACCAAATTCACTGAAGAAGTATAGCTAACATTTGAACTTTTTTCCACCATGAGAGATTAGTAACATAGATAAATCACCGACAAACCACCATTTCAGTCTCTGGAAGTGTAACTCACTGTGAAATCGGTACACGAATGTATCAAAATTTCAAACACAGCCACAATTGAAGCCTCAAATATGTTTTTCATTAGTCAATTTTGTCCATAAAATTACTAACAATGGAGGCAATAGAATTGTGTTTGCAATTTCGACACATTCACGATCCAAAAATGGCTATTTTCCAGATATACTACACAATCAGCAAATTTTTCAACTAATTGTTCAACAAACAACAATTTCCAACAGCAACACAAGTTAAAATTCGTATCAGGCAATCATCAAAATTAGATATATACTGCAAATATATAAACGAATGAAAAAACAATAAAACTGATTCTGATTTGAAAGGTTTATCTCAGCAAACAAACGGTTTTGGAATCTTACAAAACAGGATTCATTGATATTCAAACGATGAAAGCTAGAGAGAGTTAGAGAAGAACCTGGTTGTGGTGGTGGCGAGTTGAGGTGAAGACTCTGAAATTCTGAACTTGAAGATTTTAGAATTGTGATTTTCCCTCCTAAATCAAAACCCTAATTCTCCTTTTAACCTTTCGTTTTTTTGCCTCCTTAATGTATCATATGTTACAATACGCCAATTTTACCTTTTGGATTGTTTACACCTCAAATGTGTCCTAAGATTAATAAATGAATTTATTAGACAAATGACTCATATTCATGTCTTTTATCTAAAGGTTTTCGAGTTCGATCATTGAAATGTCATATTTTTTCACATGTTTTATAATTTCCTTTTTAAATTTTATACTTTTTATAAAATTTCAAGTTGTAGACGGGTTACAATTTACACTAATTATAGCATAAAGTTATATTTTTTATTTTTTTAATTATCACAATAGTAAAAAAATATTAAATAAATAATTTTTTTAAGAAATAACTAAAAACCCCAATTAATAGTAAAAATTTCCTTAAAACAATATAAGATTTAATATAAAATTAAAAAAAATTTCAAAAAAACATATCTTTGTAATCAATATGTCAATTATATTTTACAATTTTATTAAATAATAGTAAAAATATAATTAAATTTTTTTAAAAATTAGTATTATAAAATCCGCAACAAAACCCGCAGTAAAGTTCACAGCAAATTCCGTAGCAAACTTCGCAGCAATTCCTTCACATTTACCAGAAACTTTTGAGGTTTCAATGGACAGGTAAAGTTTTGGGAATTCCTGCGAAATTTGTTGCTATATCATATTTCGTAGGAAATGAAGTTCCACAATAAATATTCGCAGCTAAAATTGCAGGTAGTGTGTATTTCTAGTAGTGTATAGTGCCCATGCTTTAGCTACTCAAGAGCTCAAATGGTTGTGTTTTTTACTTCATGATCTTAGGCAACATCCATCTCGTCTGCATGTTCTCTATTGTGATAATCAAAGCGCTCTCCACATTTCTGCAAATCATGTATCCCACGAGCGCATGAAACATTTGGATATTGATTGTCACTTGGTTTGAGAAAAACTTCATACCGATATCAAGAGGTTACTTCTTGTATCTTCTTAAAATCAAACAGCTGATGTTTTCACCAAATCTCTTAGACCTCGGCCATTCTTTGAGTGCTTATCCAAGTTTGGCTTGATAGACATCTACCAACCTCAAGCTTGTGGGGATAATAAACTTACCAGATGAAGAAAAAATAGAAACATGAGCGCAAGTTTCTTAAAGTCCAAGCTATAATCATACCATGCATAGGGATGCATGTATTTCAATATAATTTTTTTTTATTTCATAAGAGAGTTAGTTAGTAATACTTATTGGAATAATATAAGCAAGTGTGAGTAATGTAGATAATAGTCTCACATTGAATAGGAATGTGGTGACTTGAGCATTTATAAATGGGAGAACCCATACACCTATCACCTTAAGGTTTTAGGTGGACAAGTGGTGTGTCTCTCACAAAGGTGCTTAGTCCTACACTATGTATCAATGTTCCCTAGTGTGAAACTCCCCCCAACAAATGGTATTAGAGCCTTTGGTTCGAGAAAGGGACCGACTTACTTGTATCGAAATGCCCAGGAAGTGGTGTTCCGTTGAAATCGACGCCTAGGAAGAGGTGTATCGAATTGCCCTTGAAAGGCCCTTGAAAAAAGGTGTCAACGGAGGTACAAGTATAAAAAAAGGGGAACATTGTGGACTCACACTTGAGGGAGAGTATTGGAATAATATAAGCAAGTGTGAGTAGTGTGGATAATAGTCCCACATTGGATAGGAATTTGGTGACTTGAGCATTTATAAATGGGAGAACCCATACACCTATCACCTTAAGGTTTTAGGTGGACAAGTGGTGTGTCTCTCATAAAGGTGCCTAGTCTTACACTATGTATCAATGTTCCCTAGTGTGAAACTCCCCCTGTAGCGTGCGTTTTTTGTCGGTGACGTGACCACCTTATCGCCATGGGTTTTTCCTCACCACAATGGTAGGAGTGGGGTGTTACTTTCTGATTTTTTATTTATCCTATGAAGCTGGAAAGGAAAGGGAAGCTATCTAAAACTAACCTTGCACACAAATGTTTAACTGAACAAATGCTTAAAGAGATTCGGGGAGTTCGGGGTCAGGTTATACAATGGGGAGTTGTCAATTACCCATCCTATATGTGGTTATCCACAGGTTGTTAGCAATTATCCTTACTACTTTCTATTTACTGGTGTTTGTCTGTTGTGGGTTGGGAAAGTTTCTCCTTTGGGAAGGTTTTTGAGAGAGAGTGAGTTTTTGTTGATGTTCGGGTTTTCCAATGTTTTTTGGTAAGGTGTTGGACCTAAGGTTTTTGATTGGTGTGCTCGCTAAGATTTCGTAATCTTATGCCTACGTATTTCCGTTAAAGATAAATAGGGAAATCAGAGCAATCGTAGTTCCTCCTATTCTATGGGAGGAAAAAAGATGTTTTGGTGTCTTGTTCAAAGCCCAATATTGAAGCTAAAGGTTATTTGTGTCTTATTCAAAGCCCAAGATTGAAGCTAAAGGTTTGACTGAAAGAGAATTTGTCATCTCTAAAGGGAGACATCTTGTCTTTTTATCACAACTGTTGGGTGACTGATTATAAAGGAGGGTTACTTTAACTGGGATATGAGAATCCAGCAATGCCATAATTTCCTTTATAGGGGATTTGTCCTTAAGGGGGAATTTTAACTCAGTGTTGAGCAATGCCATTTTTCCTTAGGAATCTTCCATGCTAAGAGAGGGGTAGTGGAGTGGATGTAAATAATCAAGAGGCTTGCCACTTACAGCAATTAGATGAAAGAGGAAGTTTTACCAGGATAAGAGATGGACTACAGCTTGGATATTTGAATCTAACAAGTGTGCCACTTACAGCAGTTATCTAGGATTAGGGTTTGTTTGATTTATCTGTTCTGATGTGTGATATATAGAGAAATGTCTTCCTACAAAGATATTTTGATTTCCTCTGAGGGGATGTTAATTTTTGTATGTGCCTTGATCAAAGCCCAAGGTTGAAGCTAAGAGATTGATTGACTCCACTGGGGAAGTCCTTATACAAAGCCTAAGAGGAGGCTGGAAAAGAATAACTCAACAAGAGAGTGCTTATATATGTCTTGTACAAAGTCCAAGATTGAGGCTAAAAGAGATTGACTCTTTGGGGGATATCATTATACAAAGCCTAAGAGGAGGCTTTGTGTGTGTGCAAGTATGTAAAAGAAAGTTGTTTAAAACTTACAGCCGAGCAAGCTTCCATTGTAACAGTTGTATGGTTAGTTGTTCAAGAAATTAAAGAAATTTTTTATAACAACTATGGATTTGAATCTAAATCAAAAGGGAAAGTTGTTTTTGAAAAGAAGATTGGGGCTTATACTCAAGGAGAGGCCCAGATATAACAGTGATCGCACCGTTGTTCTGAAAATTGTATCGGGACTTATACAACGATTGAGGCCCAAAAAAGGTTTTATGTACAAAGGGATGGGTCTTACAACTCAAGGAGAGGCCCAAAGTGTTTGAAAAAGAAAAGAAATGGGACTTAAAACACAAGGGGTAGGCCCAGATGATTTTATTTTGAAATGGCGATCGCGCCGAGATTTTTGAAAACACAGTGGGACTTATACAATGGCTGAGGCCCAAAAAAGGTTTTTATTTACAAGGAATGGGTCTTACACTCTATTAGAGACCCAAAGTGTTTTGAAAAAAAGATTTGTGAGGGTGAAAATAATCAAAACCCTAATTTGATTTAAAAATGTATTTTAATTGAATAAAAATTCAATTAAAATGATCAAAATTATCAAACTTGTGTGGAAAACAAGTTGTGATCTTGGATTAATGTTTGAAAAACTATGTTTCATTCATAGAATGATTTGAAAATCATTTGAATTTGCAAAATCAAGAGAAAGAAATATTTTTAAATGTTTAAAAACAAATAAAAACATAATTCTTTACAAAAATACCAAATATATGAAATAAATAATATTTTTGTGAAATTTTTATGGAATAAAATATTTTAACATTTTTGGGAATTTTCAAAAAAAAAAGAACCAATAAAAAATAATTAAAATTGAGAGAGAAATTAATTTTGGAATTAATTAATAAAAACCACAAAATATATGAAAAATAGCAAAAAAATATGAAAATGGCAAAATGGTCTGGGTGGGTGTTGAACCCACGACCTCATAGCCAAGCACACATGCGCGCTACCACTGGGGTGGTGATACATCCGTGTATCAAAACCACCCCATTAATGCATAAGGGTGTCAAGTTTCTAGGCCTGGCCAAGGCGCCATGGTCTGGCCCTTGCCCAAGGCAAGACCTAGTTTTGGCAATTTGCATGAAGCCTCTAACTTTCTCATTTCTCCATGGATTTGGACAAAATTTAGGTGCATAATTTCATGAGGAATCCAACGGTGCCCTTGGAATTTTCAGAAAATGTCTCCATTTTAAAATCCGATAGTGATTTCATAATAGGCCTAGATTTGCATGTTCTATGCTATCTCATCATACAGGCAGCAATAGCATGGTAAATTGGTTCAAACACAACATATATGATATGTATGAGAGGTCCATGATCAATGGACCTCAAAGCAATGCATGATTTAAAGAGTTCAAGTTGTGATGCACTTACCTCTTGGAGCTCCTTGTGCTATCTGCCAAGTTCCTTGTGCCAGAAGTAATTCAATACTTTGAACACTCTTGATTGATCCCTTAGAAGCTTTTAGGATGATCAAAACCAACTAGAATCCTCAGGAACAAGAATTGGCTCTTTCTTGCAAACGGGGCAAAAGTGACCAAGATAGTAACTCTCTCAAATGGTGTTCCAGAAGAGGGAAACCAATTGGGACAGTTTGAGGATGATATTTGGAGTGTGTTTGAGGCCTGGTTTGGTTTTGGAAGTAACTGAATCAAGACATGGCTTGAAAAATATAGAAAAGTCAAATTTTGAGGTTTTGGAGGTTGACTTTCTGATTTTGGTGTTTCATATCACAAGTGAGTGTTTGAACAGCTTAGATATGACATATTGGATGTGTTTGGATCATGAGCTATGGTGGAATTGCTCTCTAACTCAAAAACTTAGAGATGACTTGCAAAAGAAGGCATTTTGGCCTAAAGAGAGAGATTTTGAGGAAAGCATCAGTTGTAGTGCTTTGGTGTACTCAAACTGAGCACAAATGAGCTCTATTTATAGTGCAACAAGTTTATTTTGCAAGCAATAGTGAATGGTAGCTGGTACAGGCCTTTGGCCAATGTTGATCCAAGGGAATCTTTAGTCTCCTCTAGCCATTGACTTGAGGTTAGGGCACTGGCCTATGGTCCTTTGATTCAGAGTTGAATCTTGACTCATTCAGTCAGGAATGTCTCAGTCCATGCCACCTTGATGCATCTATTAAATGCTTAGAAACAAAATTGGAGTCTTTTGCACATTTTAGCCTTTTTAGGTTTGTTATGGATATATGTAGATTCTTGGACTTTGGAGGCTTGGGGATCAAATCATTCCCCTTGGATTTTATCCTCTGATGTGTCCAAATGGATGACAAGGCTTGGAGTTGTCCAATTTTGCCAAATCGAGCAAAATGCCAAATTCTGCCTTGTACAAGACAGTTGGAAATGGTGATTTTGAGGGGATCATATCTCCTTGCTCAGGTTGAGTTATGGGAGGCTCTTGTGCTTTTTAGAAAGCCCTCATATGATACAATACATGTGTGATCATAGTTTGTCTTGAAACTATTTGAATCCAACTGGAAAGTCCTCATGAACATTGATGTCCAAGGCTAGTAACTTAGGCAGATTTTCACTAAGTGTTGGAAAAGTGTCATTTTCTTCATTTTTGTCATTTTGATAAGTCCATAACTCAAAATCCATGAGGATTTGGAATCTCATGTAGTTGACACTTTTAAAGTATGTCATATGGACTTTATTTGAGCTTTGAATGGGACAAAAAGGTCTTGTGGTTTAGGAGTTATGACCTTGCAAAGTTGGTACAAAATCACTTTTGTTCCATAACTTAGAAAAATTTTGGTTTCTCAAGGTTGCCCCTTTTGCAAGAAACCTCACTTTTCTTGATTTTTCTTAATGAATGATGATCAATACCATACATTAACATTATTTTTTACTTAGGGGAACCAGATTTGTGAAAAATTCCAGAAAGTCAAACTTGATTTTGTGCACAGTTGACTTTTTATCGGATTAAATCCAAACTGTGCGATCCTTTGTGAAATCAAATTATTGACCTAATTTAAACCTATTGGATGGATTCTATAGGTGTTATAGGGTGTATTGAATCATGTCCCAAGGTTTGGGAGCATGTCTTTGTCAAAAGTCAAAGATACAGTTGACTTTTCCTTCAAAGCCCTAATTGTGGTCCAGATGAAATTGAAACTTGCGAATCAAGCTTCTTGGATCAATCCATTGTTTTAAATGGATCAATGTGGTGTATTTAAGGCCCTCAAATCATGTCTTGAGGTCTTGGTTCATATCTTGTCTCAAAAGTCAACTTAGGGGTGAATTAGGTCAAGAAACCCTAATTCCTGATTTTTTTGTGAATGCATTCCCTGAGGTTAAATTAACTTGATGATTGGATTCATGAGGTCCCTTGGAGTATCTTGGGTTATATTTTGAAGCATTGGCTCATGCCCAGAAGAAAATTTTCATCTGGAGGCCTTGGTCGACCAAAACCCTAATTTGGTGACACTGGCGGTCTTGAGGCTTGATCCACTTGGAATGTTGCACTTTTGTGCCTATATCTTGATGTGGGAGTCCTATTGATCCTTTATGGGTGTTTAAGAAATTATACAAGTTGAAGATTATGTCATTTCTTGATTGATCATTTGTCTAAGTGCTCTGAGAGGGCCTGAAACCCTAATTCTTGATTGTAGTGAAAGCTCAACAATCCTTGAGGAAATTGATGAGGCATGATGGCATATCCATATTGTGGCAATGATCTTCACAATGATGGGAAATCTTGGTGGTCAAAATTTGGGGTATGACAGATGCCCCTATTTAATCTTCTTGGACCTGAAGGTGTGAATGGCGAAGGTATTCGGGCATTCGGGGTGCAAGAGGATTAAATATCGGAATACCCGAAATTTTGACGGTGGTTATGAATGGAAATTTTCTCATCCATCTTCTTTTTCTAGGCAATGATACTTAGAAAAGGGTAAAACTTCCCCTCGATCCTGGTCTTCGGCCACGGAACTGGTCTAATTTTCTTAAATAAACTTCCCCTCGATCCTGGTCTTTAGCCAAGGAACTGGTCTCAGTTTCTGAAATAAACTTCCCCTCAATCCTGGTCTTCAGGCATGGAACTGGTCTAAGTTTCTTCTTGTCGAGTTTCTTCCTTGACAAGGGACGCTATGCATAGCGGTCTTCATCAAACTTCTCACCGAGTTTCACTGGGGAGATGCCATTTGATGGAAAAAGTTTGAGGTCAGACTTGCTGGGGGTACCCATTCGTCTGAGTTGTAGAGGTGTGTAAACTTCTCTGTTAGAAACGTCATTTGTTGACTCTACTGGGGAAAACGAGTCTCTTGAGAGACTATTTTCTGCTTAGGGATATTACATCATACTTTTCTTCGAGATCTTTTTGTAGAAATGTCATGTGATGTAATCCAATTTTGAGGTGCTGATGACTTCATTAACATCGAATCTCTTAGGAGAAAAACTTATGTGTTGCCGGGAGTCTTTAGTTGCGAGGCTTTCTCTGGGGATTTTCCTTAATCCGGGAAAGCAACAATATCATCTTCAATGGTGAAGAGTGATGTTTCGAAGGTGTCGGTTGAATGTTTCTTCCCTTTCTAAGGTTCAAGTTACCAAAGTGGTCGAGGACCATCTCCAATCCATAAATAAACTGGGAGAAATTGCTCAGACGATACGTCTCCTGACGAGGAAAGAACTGACAACTCAATTGATAAGAGGACTTTTATCACTTGGGAGATGAATATGACCAGAGTGATAGTAATGCAATATGATTATGAATGTGAATCAAATATGCATGATGTATGTATGTTTATGCTAACAAAACTGACGCGACATACAAACTAGTGGATGAACACGATTGGATACTCAGCCCCTGTGGGGGATGAAAAGTATCATTGGTTCAAGATAGCAATTCTGCCTTGCTTAGGAGAAGTAGACCCTGTGGGGGTGACAGTACTGTTCAATCGGTCTTAAGAGGTAAGAACTCCGCCGGGGATACCAGATGGGACATGACATCTGAAACCATTGATCCTTCATTCAGGTGCACTAGTTTAGAAAGAGTACTTTGATTCTACACTTTGAGGTTCAATCACCTTCGGAGAAACTATCGATGTTCTTTTTGATGTTCAAATTCAAAAGGAATTGCCATCTTTATTTTAAAAGCAGAAAAAATTTTGACAAGTAAATTCATTTTTTTGTTTTATTTCAAGAATCGTTGATCATGTTAAATAAATGAGAATTGCAAACAAAAGCACTAGGGTCAAATTTTATTGATAGGGTGGAAATCAGCCAAGCGCGTGATCCCATAGAGCATTACAAAGTTTAGAAAATGGTAATTTTATGGGAAAAGGGGCTACATTGAAACATAGCGACCGTTATCCTTCTACTAACTTTGAATTTTGGATATTATGAGCTTCTGTCGAAGATGACCTTGACTGAAGTTTTTCGACGAATAGTGTTACCGCTGGGGGATTTCACCTTGTTGGACGTAGTTACTTGCCATTAATCCCTAACTTTTGCCTGGATTGTACTATGAGATTTCCAATCCATCGGGATGGTTTTTGCTTATGTCTCTAAATTTTACATGGACCACCCTTTCGGGTTTTCAATCCACCGAGGCGTTTTTATTTATTTAGACGAAATATTTCTTGACTACGTCAACATTTGTGGGGTAGGCAAACTCTTCTCCGTCCATGGTTGCGAGTCTCAAGGCACCGCCTGAGAAGGCTTTCTTGACCACATAGGGCCATCATAGTTCAGAGTCCATTTACCCCGGGAATCAGTGAGGAATGATTGTATCTTTTTGAGCACAAGGTCTCATTTCCTGAAGACACGGGGTCGAACCTTTTTGTCGAACGCCTTCTTCATTCTTTGCTGATACAACTGACCGTGGCATAGAGCCTTCATTCTCTTTTCTACGATTAGGTTTAGTTCATCGTGCCTACTTTGACACCATTCAGCTTCTATTAGCTCGGCTTCGATCAATACTCTGATTGATGGTATCCCGACTTCTATGGGGAGTACTGCCTCCATGCCATATACCAGAGAGAAAGGGGTTGCCCCTGTTGGCGTGCGGACAGACGTGCAATAACCGTGAAGAGAAAAGGGTAGCATCTCGTGCCAATCTTTGTAGGTTACAACCATCTTTTGAACAATCTTCTTGATGTTCTTGTTAGCTGCTTCTACCGCTTCCTTCATCTTAAGTCGATAGGGAGATGAGTTATGGTGTTTAATCTTAAACTCAGCGCATAACTCTTTAATCATCTTGTTGTTCAAGTTAGATCCATTATCAGTAATGATCTGGCTAGGAACACCATAACGGAAGATGATATTGTTCTTGATAAAACGGACCACTACTTGTCGGGTTACATTGGCGTATGATGCTGCTTCGACCCACTTGGTGAAGTAGTCAATGGCTACCAGGATGAACCGATGTCTGTTTAAAGACTTGGGTTCGATCATGCCAATCATATCGATTCCCCATATGGAAAAAGGCTATGGGGAAGAGAGAACTTTGAGATGTGTTGGCGACACATGGATTTTATCTGAGTATATCTGACACTTATGACATCTCCTCATGTACTTGTAGTAATCAGATTCCATGGTTAACAAATAGTATCCTGCTCTCAAAATTTTTCTCGCCATTGTGTGTCCGTTGGCATGAGTGCCAAAGGATCCTTCATGAATTTCTTTCATCAGCATGTTCGCTTTTGGTCTGTCTACGCATCGAAGCAAGACCATGTCAAAGTTTCTCTTATAGAGTGTATCACCGCTCAGGAAGAAGTTGCATGCCAACCTTCTGAGGGTTTTCCTGTCTTTCTTTTGATAACTGTTTCTTCAAATGTGTTATATGTTAAAGCATTATGTCTTTTTGCTTCTAAATTTTATGTGTCATTTGCTTATCATCTATATTTTGTTGCATGTGCTTTTGTTTTTTGGTTGTTTTTTTTAAGGAGAAGACATGACATTATTTGTGATCTTGATAAATTGATTGAAGAAGAACACATGACATGACATAATTGCTATCTATTGGCAAACATGGTCAGTATCTATAGATTCTACACACACATAATTGCTATCTTCTCCATGGAAACACATTATTGTTATCTTCCTATTGCAGAGAAAACCAAGACAGTGACAGAGAAAGCCAGGTGCGCGGCTATTCAGGAAAAGGATGTTACCGTAGATTAAGGGAAGTCTGCTGCAAAGGATGTTGCACCAAAGGATTCTCAACCTAAGGTTCTCTTCTCTATATTCATACCTTTTATTACACTCTTTCTCATTTTATTATATATAAGCTATAAATTGAGTTTTGATTTTAGGAAGGTGAAGAAGTCTTGCCATCTGTCATACCCCAAATTTTGACCACTAAGATTTCCCATCATTGTGTAAATCATCAGCACAACATGGATGTACCTTTGTGCCTTATCAATCTCCTCAAGGAATTGTTGAGCATTCACTACAATCAAGCTTAGGGTTTCAAGCCCTCTCAGACCTTTTAGACAAATGATAAATCAAGGAATGACATGATCTTCAACTTATCTAAACCTCTCAAACATTCACAAAGGATCCAGAGGACTCCCACATCAAGAATTAAGCACAAGAGTGCAACATTTCAAGTGGATCAAGCCTCAAGTTCATCTAATACAAAGTCAACTGACGCAGAAAGTCAAAGTTTGACTTTTGGTCAACTTTGAGCTTCACAAGCCATTACTCAAGAAAATATGATGGATGATTTAATTTGATCAAATTTAAATCAAGAAATCATGCAAAATTGCAAAATTGATCAAATTGAAAGAAACTTAGAAATTTTTTCTAAGTTAAAATCATGTTCAAGTGCACAACTTTTCAAGGTTGTAACTATTGATCCAAGCATCCATTAATTTTGAGTAAGAGCTACTTTTAAAGAGGGTATTTGATACTTCAACATTGTAGAAGGAATCAACTCAAAATATCATAAGGGTTGAAAGATATAAGTGATCAAAGTTGGGAATTCTTAATGTCCAATGTTCTGACATTGCATGGGACATCATTAATATTTTTCCAGCAAGAATGTCCCAACTTCAAGGATGTTTTTCTTCATGATCCAAGTTGATTCAAGCCAAACCTTGAACATCAAAGTTGAAGTACGTTATCTCAGCTTTCCAGAAAGTTGTAGAACATCCTTGTAGCATACTCGAGCAAGGAGATATGATTTTTGCAAAAAGCATTGATAAAGCAGAATTTTCATGATAGCTTTTAGGACAGATTTGACTACACAAGTTCAAGACCATTTTTGATGACTTTGCAAGCTGAACCGAGACCAAAGTCAAACATCAAAGTTAAAGTATGTCATTAGGGATTTCCAAAATGTATAAGAGCTCCCATTAATTCAACTTGAGCAAGGAGTTATGAACCTCACAACATGCCTTGCTCGAGCTGATTTTTTAGGACAGGTTTTGTGCACTTTTCTTGTGCCACCCAATTTTCAAGCTTTGTCACCATGCAAGACAAACATCAAAGATGCAATTCACTTCAACTCAAAATATCATAGTGGATTAAAAGATACAAGTGATTAAAGTTTGGAATTATTAATGTTCAATGTCTGATGTTCTGACATTGCATGGGACATCATTAATATTTTTCCAGCAAGAATGTCCCAACTTCAAGGATGTTTTTCTCCATGATCCAAGTTGATTCAAGCCAAACCTTGAACATCAAAGTTGAAGTACATCATCTCAGCTTTCCATAAAGTCCTAGAACGTCCATGTAGCATACTCGAGCAGGGAGTTATGGATTTTACAAAAAGGCTTGTTGCAGCTGAATTTTTCATGGGGAAGATTTGCACATTTCTTGTGCCACACGAATTTCCAAGCCTTGTCATCATCTTGGACACATCTGAGGATCAAATCTAAAGGGGACAATCACTGAGCCAAGCCTCCAAAGTCTTTGGAACAAGAAGTAGCATGCTATTCCTAAAAATCTCTAGAAGAGGGACAAGACTCCAATTTTGGATTGGAGCATTTAATAGATGCTTAGAGGTGGCATGGACTGACACATTTGCAACTGAATTCAGTCAAGATTCCTCCAACAAGTAGGGAACCAAAGCTCTGTGCTCTAACCTCTAGTCAATGGCTAGAGGAGACTTGGATTTTCATTGGACAACATTGGCCAAACCTCTGCTGCAGTTGTCATTCACTATTGCTGTGAAAACAAACTTGCTCTACTATAAATAGAGTTAATTTGTGCTCAGTTTGAGTACACCAAAGCCATCAAACAGATGATTTCCTCAAAATCTCTTCTTTCACCTCAAATTTGCCTTCCAAAGCAAGTAATTCTGAGTTTTTGAGCTTGAGAGCTTTTCCATCACAATCAATCACACACACACCTCATACATATCATATGTAAGCTGTGCAAACTATCACAAGTCACTTCTCAAAACATCAAAATGGCACTTTTTTGTATTTTTCAAGCCATGTCTTGATTCAGTCACTTACCAAACCAGATAAAACCTCAAACACACTCCAAATATCATCCTTGAACTATCCCAAATGGTTCCCAACATCTGGAACACCATTTGAGGGAGTTGCTATTTTGGTCACTTTTAACCCCTTTTGCAAGAAAGGGACAGTTTGTGTTTTTACAGGTACCAGCTGATTTCAACCATCCTAAAAGCTTCTAAGAGGTCATTTGAGGGTGTCCAAAGCATCAAATCATTTCTGGAACAAAGCACTTGGTAGGTTGCACAAAATCTCCAAAAAAAAAGGTAAAATTCATAACTTGAATTCTTTGAATCATGTTTTCCTTTGATGTCCACATACATGCATCATATTGAACAATTCTTGAAGCAAAAATGTAGTCCTTAATGTGTATGTTATGATCCTCCCACTGTTTGCACTTTAACATGTTTATATGTGGAGTTTATGTTATTTTAAACTTAAGGTGCATATCTGGTTTTTTTCCTTGTGTGTGCTGTACATTAAGTTTCAGTATGTATGAGTAATACCATTGGATTTCTTGCGAAAAATTGGTCAAGATAGGTTCTTACGGATTTCAATTTCGTTAAAAATTGAGAGAGTTATGAATGTTTGAAAATTTGATAAGCAAAGATGTTTAAACTTAAGGTGCAGATCTGGTTTTTTGCCTTGTGTGCACTGTACATTAAGTTTCAGTATGTATGAGTGATACCATTGGATTCCTTGCGAAAAATTGGTCAAGATAGGCTCTTCCGGATCTTAATTCCGTTAAAAATTGAGAGAGTTATGAATGTTTGAAGTTTGATAGAAAAGATGTTGAAAATCAAGGTGCAGTTCTGGTTTTTGTCTGATGTCGAATGTGATGTTGTGACATCGTCCCTTTTCTCTTATATTCAAAACTCATGAGTGATGTCTCATGAGTGATGTTGTGACATCACATTCCTCTTTTTCTTAGTTTATCTTCAAAACTCAACCAATTCTTTTACATAGCAAAAATTATCATTTTCCAAATCTGTTTTACACACTTCTTATTCATACTCCATAATATTTTAATGGCAAAATACCCTATTTGGTCCCTTAAGTATACCCTATGGTTCACTTTGGTCCCTTAATGTTTTTTCGTGCCAATTTGGTCCTTTAATTGTACAAACGTTGCAAAATAGCCACTTCCGTCCATTGGATACAGACGGACGTTTGCTTTGTCCATCTGGTGTCTGAGCTGGCACGTTCATGTCTATATCATCTTCATCCTTCACCGTTTTCAGTATGCTTTATGTTCATCTTCCATTCTTTTTGTTCTTCTCCATTCATCTTCATCCCTCTAGTATTCGTTTTCTTCTTGTTCATCGTTCCATTCATTTTGTTCTTCTCCATTCATTTTGTTCTTCTCCATCGTGGTAATTGCTTGAATTGATTCAACATGAAGGTTAGCCATGGCCAGTCTATTTTGAAGGAGAACAAATCCGAAAGTGGACATTCATGTGTGCAAAGTTCGTCGCGAGTTGTACCATTGTGTGTTTGTGGAGATGAGGCAGTGCTTCGCAGGGCAAACACAGAGAAGAATTTCGGAAAGAAATTTTGGGGTTGTCCCAATTATAAGGTAAACCCTAAATGTTGTTTGAGTTAAATTATGGTAAAAATCTGATTTTGATCCATATCTATTTTGCAGGGGTCATTACAAAGAGGATGTGGTTTTTTCATTTGGTTCCATGAAGAAAAAGTGGAAGACACAAACCAAGTTTTGGTGAATAGATTGGAAAGCTTATCAAAGGATTTTGAAAAATTGAAGTGTGGAAACGAAGAACTAGGAAAGGTTGTGACTGAAATTCAAGTTGAACTGAACAAGATGTGGTGGTGGAAAATGTTGTGTATTGTAATGTTATGTGTATGGTTTCTTAGGATGCTTTAGAAGTGAATCTAGGATGTACTGTTATGCGTCTTTGTGACAGAGATGATGTATTGAAATTTGTAACAGATGACAATGTAATGAATGTTATGAGTTATTTTGTTTGGTATATGTTAATTTCTAGCACCATGTTATTTGGTTGATAGACTTTTTGGTCAAACATATATCAAATTGGCAAAAATGATTACATTAGGCAAAGATGAACACAAACTGAGTTTGATTGATATTAGTCAAAGAAAAACATACATATAGTTTTACAGAGGTTCCAAAATGTAGTGACATGTTACATAGACATGTTCAAACTGACTTCAAAACGACTTAAAACAACATTACAAAATACCAAATGGTTCATCACACTTAAAACAACATACTAAATCAAGCCTAATTAATACTAGATGTTTCTCCTTGGTGTGATCCTCTTGGTTGGGGTTGTCCTTCTGGTTGTAGGACCAACCACATTCTTTGAAGCAGACAATCTTGTTGTTGGTCCTGGTGCTACAAATGGCCTTCTTACACCAAGCTTCTGTGGCCTTGAGCATTGTCCTGATACAACCTTTCCTTTTGAAGACTTGGTTGCAGCCTTGTAACCTTGTGTTACTGATGATTGACTGGCATTGGTGTGAGCTGCTGCTACATTGCTAACTGTGGCCTGACTGGCATTTGGGTGAGCTGTTGATACATTGCTAACTGTGGCTTGACTGGCATTGGCCTGAGATGGTGCTACATTGCTAGCTGTGGCTTGACTGGCATTGGCATGAGATGGTGCTACATTGCTAGTTGTGGCTTGATTGGCATTGGCCTGAGATGGTGCTACATTGCTAGCTGTGGCCTGACTGGCATTGGCCTGAGATGGTGCTACATTGCTAGTTGTGGCCTGACTGGTAATGTCCTTGCAGGTTATTTTGTTATGTCCTACCTTTTTGCACCTGAAGCACTTAACAACAAAACCAGTTCTTCTCATTTTTTTTTCACTTCCATCAATCTCCCCTTGCTCAAGATTCCTCCTTTTCTTTGGTCTCCCAGGCATCCTCCTATACTTGGGTGGCTGAACATCTAGATATGGAGTCTTGACCCACAAATTGGATCCATTCACAGGGTATAGAACAGGCTTGTACACTGCCTTGTAAGTAGATGTTCTATAATATTCAGGAATGTAGTCATCAACTTTAAAGTTCCTACTCTTCATGGATGCCATTGCATGGACACAAGGAAGTCCTGTTAGATCCCATCTTCTGCAGGAGCATTGGAAGTCCTTCAAATTCACAGTGAATGTCTCAGCTGGATTTTCCAAATGCCTTACCTCAAATATATGCTCATCTGCCATTCTACAATAACAAGAAGCCCATCAATAACTATAAGCCATAACTTTGTATATTCTCATGAAAATCAAAGACCAATACTAAATTTTCATCAATACCTGACTAGCCATAAGTTTGTAAAATTGCTAGTTATCTCAAGTTTCTTTCTAATGTTGGGCAAAATATCATTACCAGCTACATCTTGGAACCTCATTCTATTGTTTGCCCATCTCTCCATAATGTAAGTCCTGATCTCCTCCAGCATTGTCGCAAGTGGCTTTCCTCTAGAGTCAACAATGACACTGTTAAATGACTCAGACATGTTATTTAACACAGCATCACACTTATTGGATGTCCTGAAATATGATCTACTCCAAAATCTCGGTGGTGTCTTCATCATATGGAGATATGCTTCTTCATTTTCCAACCTCATTCTCCTCATCTCTCTTTCCCAAGCTTGAGCATAGGTTGACTTTGCAGCCCTCCAGATAATTTCCTTCAACAGCTTACCAGGGAACCTTTTCCTGAAATTGTTATACAAATGTCTAACACAAAAGCGTTGTTCAACATTGGGCAACAACTCATCCATGGCTGGTAACAGCCCCTGCAATAACAATGTAGCACAATCAACAAGTTTACAAAACAGAAAATAGCAACATAAGTAACGAGTTTACAAAACAGTAAAAAGCAACAACTAAGTACCTTTTGTTGGTCTGAAATGAAAGTGTATGTTAGACACTCAGTAGTACCACCTAGGTCAGCAATCAACAATGCCAAGAACCAAGTTCAACTTTCCTTATTTTCACCTTCCACCACTGCAAATGCTATAGGAAGCATCTGATCATTTGGATCCCTTCCTATAGCTGCCAGAATTTTCCCTCCACAAAGCCCCTTCAAGAAACAACCATCCAGCCCTATAACATGTCTCAACATTCATCTTAACAGTTGAACCTGGATTAGCTCTCAGAAGTTCATGACAATAGTCATATATCCTTGTAAAATCCCCTAAGAAAGACCCATCAACCTTATCCCTGGCAGCCACTCTTGCTCTTATTGCCTTAGTCTTGTTTACCCCCACATTCCACTTCCTTAAAGCCTTTTCTTTTATATCCTTAACCTTCAACCTAGGATTGTTTTTCAGTGCATTCTGTATCCTTTTGCTCAACCATTTTGTTGACAGCATCTTCACATTGAACTCCCTACTACAGTTGTGTTTGTCAATTACTTTTCTTACCTGCCAAGAATCCTCATTTGGTAGCTTGGCATAATACAGCTCCCACTCACAACCATCCTTACACCTCACCCTCACCCTTTTGTTGTCATTTTTTTTGAATTTCAAGTCTCTACCATTTTGTACAGCATATGAGGCAACTGCATCCTTTATATCACTTTTGGAAGTGAAATACATACCAAGCTCCCATTTGTAATTGGACATATCTTTCCTTTCTTTGAAAATTGGGTACTTCTTCCTATTAACCACACTACTGTCATCACTATCACAACCACTTTGAAGATCATCACTGTCATTATCACTCCCCTTAAGATCACAGCCACTTGAGTTTCCTTCACAACCAAATGCAATGAGATCATCAAGTTCATCTTCATCCATTTCATCATAACCATCAGATTCATCATCAAATTCTATATCAAGTGCACTATCATAATGGAAACTCCCATCCTCACTATCATCAGAATTAGATTCATCATGTACCTCACCAAAATTACCATGACTAGCCCTTCTTGATCCAGCACCTACTTCCTCAACAACAACATTGGTATCATTCACCCCTGCACCTCCTTCCTCCACAACAACATTGGTATCATTCACCCCTGCACCTCCTCCCTCTACAACAACATTGGCATCATTCACCCCTGCACCTACTTCCTCCACAACAACATTGGTATCATTTACCTCTTCAGTTAACTTTTTAAGCAACTCTTGAACCTCATCTACAATTATCTCAGGCTCCTCAACTCGTGTCTCCACTGGTCCATCAAAATAATCAGGCTGAGACACAGTGTGTTGAATGTAAATGTCAACCCTTCTGTGCACCCTATAAAGGTCTGCAATATCTGAAGCCCCTTTGTCATCAACTAGGGCCATCATCCCAAACTGTGGATCCTTGTAATACATCTTTTCAAAGTCAGTATAACCTAAGTCCTTCAAAACACCTACTAACTCAAAAAAACTCCACCTATCACTATCCACTTTCAGTTCAACTACCGTTCCTCCAACATACTCACTAAGTTCAGGTCCAACGAATTCACCACTGTGGTGAATACTAAGCTCCAAAAACTCTTCCATTTAGACCTGACACAGTTCAATAAGATTGTTTAAACTTAATAATTTCTAGTTTCAAAGAAATAATTTCTAGTTTCAACCTAATTTCTACAGAAAATCCTAAATCAACAGAAATCCCTAAATCTATCTAAACCCTAAATCGAAACAAACTCTAACACAGTTTATGGAGCGAATACTTACCTGGAATCGTTCTTCTTCAAAGTTGCTTCGTCTTCACACTTGCTTCGTCTTCGCACTTGCTTCGTCTTCGCACTTGCTTCGTCTTCGCAGCTCCTTCTTCTTCCACTTCGCAGCTCCTTCTTCCACTTGCTTCGTCTACAATGTTGTTTCTTCTTCAACTTATTTTTGTATCACTTGTGAAATGCCAGCTTGGAAATCACTTATCCACCTAAGCACACAAACTACCAGCTGGCGGCTATTTTCTAAAATTCACTAACGTTCCATTAACGGAAGGACTAACGTGGCTACGTTTGTACAATTAAAGGACCAAATTGGCACGAAAAAACATTAAGGGACCAAAGTGAACCAGAGGGTATACTTAAGGGACCAAATAGGGTATTTTGCCTATTTTAATCCACCAAAAAATCACAAAAAAATATTATTATTTGATATATTTTTAATAAATTCAAAAATATTGTTTTAAATTGTTTTAAATGCTTTTAAAATGATTTCTTTTTCTTGATTTTTAAAACCAAAATGATTTTAAATATTCATGTGGATAAAATACTTTTTCATAAACCTTAATCACTATTTATAACATGATTAATTATTTTATGTGATATTTTTTATCATTTTTTACTTGATTTTTCTTTGAAAAATGCCCTTTAAAAAATGAAATTAAGGTTTTTGATTAATTCAACCCTCATCAAACTTTTTCAAACACTCATGGGCCTCTAATAGAGTGTAAGACCCAATCCTTTTTTTGACCAAATCATTTTTGGGCCTCAGATATTGTATAAGTCCCGATACCGTCAAAAACAAACGGCGCGATCGTCGCCTTTTCAAAACAAATCTGGGCCTACCCTCGAGTAGTAAGACCCATTTCTTTTCTTAAAACACTTTGGGCCTCTAATAGAGTGTAAGACTCAATCCTTTTTTTGACCAAATCATTGTTGGGCCTCAGATATTGTATAAGTCCCGATACCGTCAAAAACAAACGGCGCGATCGTCGCCTTTTGAAAAAAATTAGTTGGGCCTCTCCTTGAGCTATAAGACCCATTCAAAACTTTTGGGCCTCTAATAGAGTGTAAGACCTAACCCCCTTTTAACCAAAACCATTTTGGGCCTCACTTATTGTATAAGTCCCTATGCGTTAAAAGAAAATCTCGGCGTGGTCTCCATTTCAAACGAAAAATCATCTGGGCCTACCCTCGTGTTATAAGCCCCACTCTTTTTCTTTAAACCTTTTGGGCCTCTTGAGAGAGTGTAAGACCTATCCCTTTGTGCAGAAAACATTTTGGGCCACAGTCACTTGTATAAATCCCTCTGTACAAATTCAAATAGTGCGCTCACTGATAAAACCCTGGGCCTCTCCTTGAGCTATAAGCCCCAATCTTTCTTTCTCAAAGCACTTTCTCCTTTGATTTTGAAATATACTATTGTTTTCAACCTTTCTTTGTTGAACAACTAACCAAACAGCATGGAAGCTCCACAACCGAGTAAGTGTTTATACGCTTTCATTTACCGCTTTCATATACATATAACTGTATTGTGGGGCTGTTTCACTGTAAGACTTCTTTCATAAACTCATATCAACTGTGTAATAATAGCATAGATATTTAGAGTTTCCCCGGCAACTACGTCTAGAAGTAGGTGACGCCATTTTGTTTATTTGTATAAATAGACAACTAGATCCCCAATAGGATCACCAGATACAGTCTTCTCTTCGGCTGTCCTCATTAGGAATTGTCAAGAAACTCTACTCCCAGAGATGAATGCATTCTCCATGAATGGCATCTTTGAGTTTCTTCCAAATTCTCGAACTTTCCTGGCTTGATCTATTCCTTGTGAATAGCCTGTCTTGAACTTCTCGGGGTTTGGGGACCCACGGGCTTCTTAAAAGCATCGACCTCCTCTTGGGCATCGTACAAGGACCCACAGGCTTCCTAAAAGCAACCCCGCCTCCTCCTGGGCTTAGTACAAGGACCCATCGGCTTCTTAGAAGTATTCACAACCTCCTCTTAGGCTTCGTATAATAATCTCTTACTCCGGGAATGATAGCCTCCTCTTGGGCTTCGTACAAGGACCGATCGGCTTCTTAAAAGTTTCCAGCCTCCTCTTGGGCTTCGTACAAATTGTCCCGACGACCTCATAGAGGTATAGGAACAGAACTTAATCATCTGCATAGAACAGTCCTTTCAAAGAGTCTACTACTGTTTCTCAAAGCATAGTACAAAAGATGAAACTCTAGACACGGACAGTCTAATCTCCTTGAGTTTTCCAGACATGCTCAAGTGAACCCTTCGTTAAATAGGAAGAAAACCCGTAGACTCGGATAGTCTCAATACCCTTCGGATTTCCTAATTCCTTAAAGAACAGGAATAGTCCGGATCCTCGAATCAAATCCTCGAGTACAGTGTTGCTCATATAAGAACTGATTTTCTCTTTAAAAATCAGTATACTGGACCTGTCACTTAACTAAACAGTCGCCATAGCCTCCTCTTAGGCTTTGTATAATGATCCTTCTCCAGTGAAGTTAGCCTTCTCTTGGGCTTTATACAATGATTCTCCCCAGCGGAGTCAAACAACGTTTAGCCTCTCTCTCGGGCTTTATACGAGACACATAAAGAGACTCCCTCGTTGAGTCAATTACCCATTTCGCTTCCATCTCGGGCTTTATACGAGATACAAAAAGGTTCTTATTGAGCCAAACAAATTTTAGCCTCCATCTCGGGCTTTGTACGAGATACAAAAACTCTCTTGTTTAGTCAAATAGCCTTCATCTCGGGCTTTATACGAGATACCAAAAGACTCTATCGTCGAGTCAAAACCTTTTAGCCTCTCTCTCGGGCTTTGTACGAGACACATAATAGCCTCCTCTTAGGCTTTGTATAAGAAAACCACTGGTTGGTCCAATCAACCTTTTAGCATCAAAGTTGTGCCTCGTTCACAGTACACAAACATCAACAACTCCTTCCCCTTCGTCTAATTGCTGTAAGCGGCAAGCCTCTGGATCATCTACATCCATGCCAATGTCCCTCTTTTAGTATGAGAAATTCCTAAGGAAAGATGGCATTGCTCTAAACTGAGTTAAAGTCTTCTCCTTCAGGTTAAAATCCCCTATAAAGAAAATTATGGCATTGCCGGATTCACAAATCCCGGTTAAAGTAATCCTCCTTTACAGTCAGTCACCCAACAGTTGTGACAAACAGACCCCTTTAGAGATGACAAATTCTCTCTAAGGTCAACACTTTTAGCTTCATATCTTGGGCTTTGAACAATATATAAACTACTTTCAGCTTCACATCTTGGGCTTTGAACAAGATACAAACCACCTTTCGCTTCACGTCTTGGGCTTTGAACAAGACACCAAAAACACCCATTTCCTCCCATAGAATAGGAGGAACTACGAACGCTCTGATTTCCTTGTTTCGGTAAACGGGAATACGTAGGCATAAGATTGAAAGAAAAAATCTTAGCGAGCACACTAAACAAAAACCCAAAATCCCATACTTTCATATACATCCGTCCTAACATCCTAACCGATAGCCTAAAGCACCCCTCGTCAACAAAATAACCTAGGAGAAACCCCGAATCTTTGTAGCATCTGTAAACCAACAGTTTTAACTATTTAACCTCAGTATGCAAGCAGGGTTAGTTGGAGACATCTATTTCCCTTCCTTCATCAGCTTTAATAGGATAAAAAATGAATCGAACTGTAGTACTAGAGCGATAGTGCTTCGCAACCACATCCAAAAATCACTCGCTACAGAAAAATGGCGACTCTGCTGGGGAAAAGACATGTCTCTTTAGGGATTTTGTTCTCGTTTTTGTCCCCTAGATAGAAACCTTGACGTCATTAGGATCTTAGGTCAAAACGCCGTTAATTTGGAATGAAACCACAGGATGGTAATTCCGCCGGGGAACCCATTTTCTGTCAGAAACTTAAGATTCTTAGCTTTTAAAAGTCTAGGACATTAGGACAAATATATATACTACTTTTCCTAATTGATATATGTGTTTATTTTTCTGCTAATGGGAATGCGTGTGATGCCGCATGTGGAAAGATTGAGTATACACTTAAGATAAGTGATGGCGACGAGGTCGACCATCAACCTCAGTGGAGGCTGACCAATGCAACCCATTCTCTCACCTAGACAATGGGCCGATTGTGATGTCTGAGAAGCTGAGAAGCCAAACCCTTTTGTAGTGCGGAAACTATCGGGAATAGTTGTTACACGATACTACCCTCATTTGAGGTTGGTGATCTATTCTCGGTGAATGGCACTTACTCTAAGATTGCTCTACAACTCGCTGGCGATCCGCTTGTTGTTTTGCTTTCCTGGGAGGAGCTGATGATAATGAGTACAGGTACAAAAAATCACCCTAGTATAAACCTTTGGGGATGGGTAGAGCCTTGACTTCATGACAACGACCCTTTGACCCCATGTTTTTTCTATGTTTTTGTGTGCTGCATTCATGCATTCATTTAAAAAACATTAAAACTTTCAAAAAAAAATTCTCTTATAGTCTCTCTGGTTTTCAAATTAAACTAAGATTGTGATTGCAAATATCAGAGAAAAGGATTGTGCTAATGGATTTCGGTAGAAGGAGAACTCATAAGTACACCTTCAAGGTTCCAAAACTAGAGGATTTGAGAGGTTTGGCGAGAATGATCACAAACCAAGAGGCTTTCAGAGCCAAGCACGGAGGGCTGCTACCACTGTTAAGAGTCCATGTGATTGAGGGAATCATGGATGCGCTCATTCAGTTTTACGATCCGATTTATCACTGTTTCACATTCCCGGATTACCAGCTCGCACCAACGCTGGAGGAGTATTCTCATCTGATCGATTTACATATTACTGATCGAGCTCCATTTTCTGGACTGGAAGAAATTCCAAAGAATCAGACCATTGCAAGAGCAATTCATTTGGACGAGTCTGAGGTCAAGACTCACCTGACCACTAAGGGTGGCATCCAAGGTTTGCCAGCCCAATTCTTGACAAAGAAAGCTCTGTACTTCGCTAGTATAGGGAACGGGACTTCTTTTGAAAGGATCTTTGTCTTGCTCACCTATAGATTATTTTTGTTGCCCAACATTAATAACTTCGTCGATATCAACGCCATTAAGGTTTTTCTCATTGGAAACCCTGTACCGACTTTGCTCGCAGATGCGTATCATTCTGTACACTTAGGGAATTTGTACAGCGTAGGGGAGATCACATGCTATATACCTTTGCTTTACAAATGGTTTATCTCCCACTTGCCCAAGTCTGCTGCTTTTTGGGATTGTAAGAGTGCCTTACGTTGGTCGCAGAAGATCATGTCTCTTACCAACTCTGATATAGATTGGTGTAATAGGATCTATGATGGAATCAGGATCATTGAACGTTGTGGAAACTTCCCCAACGTACCCCTTATAGGAACTAAGGGAGGAATCAACTACCATCCGGTATTGGTTCGTCGTCAATTTGGATACCCGATGAGACACATCCCACGGGGTGTTCATCTGGAAGGTCTTTTCTTCAAGGAAGGAGAAAGTGACAGAGCACTAAAGACGGAAATAGTGCACGCTTGGAAACATGTCCATAAGAAAGGACAAGAGTCTCTAGGAAAACCGGACTGTGTCTCGGTGGAGCCTTATCTCCACTGGGTACAAACTAGAGCTCTCAAGCTAAAAATGCCTTATCCTCATTACGGAATTCTTCCGCCGAGAGAATCTGTCATGTATTTCATAACGGAAACTGAAAAGCTTCAGGTTACTCTCAACAAAGTTCAAAAGGAGAGAAGGTCCTGGAAGAACAAGTACCGCACCCTCGATGTGGAGTGCATCAAAATACAACAACTACTGAAAGATAAGGATGCTCTGATTGAAATTTTGGAGCAACATGCTGTAGAGAATCAAGATGACCAAAGGAATTTGCTCCCTCCTTTCACCTGGCAAAGGAATGATAACCCGACAACGGCCTAAGAGCCCCGGTCAAAGAAAAGGAAGATACCAGAATTAACACCCGAGTTCTCTCGGGACCCCTTAGCTTAGGTTTCTGCTTCTGCATCTTGTAATCTACTGTATTTCCATTTCTGTAATCCTTTGAATTTCAATAAAAAGGGGTTTCCCCACTGTTTAATATTTGCAATCTAATTGTCAAAGTTTATTTTGATTAAACAAAAAAATAATTAATATAATCATTGCATTCATCATTCTCACATCGCGTATTCTTCTTACCTACGAATCTCACGTTTGTGTCTCGGTTCTAGAGTCAAACTGTCTCATTCGTATAATACTCGGGCTAATCGTCAGAAAAAGATGGATGATCTTGAGGAAGAAAACAGAGAGTTGAAAGAAGAGATCGACGCTCTGAGAGAGGATATGAGAAAGCTTCGTAACGACATGCAAGCAATGGCAGAAGCTCAGCTACAAAGAACTGTGATCCCAGAGATCACCTCAACGCCCATAGTGGAGAAGTATGATCCTAGGTATCAAATGCCGAAAGATCGTCCCTGGGGCATGCTTGTTAATTATATCTCGGAAGGATATGTTCCGCCTATCACTGAAGATCAGGCAATCGCGACAGATGCCGCTGGTCCTGAAGGTTACAAACTTCGGGAAAGCGAAGATGCCGGGGGCATATTGAAGACTCCTGAAGGTTACAAACTTCGGGAAACGCCAAGACTCACTGTCGTAGTCACGGTACCACCCCCTGTGGTGCACACTGTCCCAAAAGGTCAGATTCCACGGATACCTTCTGATAAAAAGGAAACTATGTTTGATAGAATGGATGAATTCCATGAGCAGTTCCTGGAAATGCAGAAGGAGCTGCAAACCATTCGCGGTCAGGATTTATTTGGAAAGGACGCCGCAGACCTCTGCTTGGTCCCCAATGTGAAAGTCCCGTACAAGTTCCAAGTGCCCGACTTTGAAAAATACAAGGGTAACTCTTGCCCTCAAAGCCATCTGGTGATGTACGCTCGGAGGATGTCAGCTCAGACGGAGAATCAGGACCTACTGATTCACTACTTCCAAGATAGTTTAACCGGTGCCGCCTTAAAATGGTACATGGGTTTAAACTGCGCCACGATCAGCATATTCAGAGATCTTGGCACTGCCTTCGTCCCACAATACAAATACAATTTGGACATGGCACCCGACAGAGATCAACCCAGATCGATGTCGCAAAAGGACAAGGAAACCTTTAAGGAGTATGCTCAAAGGTGGCGTGAAATTGCCGCTCAAATTTGTCCACCTCTTGAGGAAAAAGAGATGACAAATATCTTCTTAAAGACCTTAAGCTCATTTTACTATGACAGAATGGTTGCCAGTGCGCCCAGTGACTTCACCGAGATGGTGGGCATGGGAGTTCGTCTTGAGGAAGCCGTCCGAAAAGGACGTTTGGCAAAAGACGCTGGATCATCGAGTAGTACAAAACGATACGGTAGTGCTCTCCCTAAGAAAAAAGAGCAAGATATTGGGAATATCTCTCTCGGAAAGCAAAGGCGACGTTATCAACCGGTAGCAGCTGTGACTCCGGCTATCAACCCTGCGCCTATTCCTACGTATCAACCTCAGGTTGCGCAGAGCCAACCTAATCAGTAAAGGACACAACTGCCTCTTCAGCAGGCTCGTCCTCCATACAACAACAACCGTACAACACAACCATCAGGGTTTGATCCTATACCCATGTTGTACGTAGAACTATTTTCGTTACTACTGGCTAAGGGGCACATTCAGACTAAATCTCCTCTTACAGTACTGGAAAATCCGCCTTTTTGGTTTAAGGTGGATCAAACTTGCCCTTACCACCAAGGAGGATCAGGGCATAACATCGAGACTTGTCTCAATTTCAAGTCCAACGTGCAAAAGCTTGTTAGGAGCGGGCTCTTATCTTTCAAGGATATGAATCCCAATGTTCTTACGAACCCGCTGCCTCAACACGAGAAAGCTGCAGTCAACCTGATTGAGAGAGAGTCTAACAATGTCTATCAAATTCATGATGTACTCTTGTTAAGGACCAATTTGGTCAAGATGCATTGTAGACAGAGTGGATATGGCCATGTGCCACCTCATAACTATCACCAGTGTGATATCTGCTCTAAAGACAATCAAGGATGTTCTATAGTGCAAGCAGCTCTACAGGAACAGATGGATCTCAGATGGATCCAAGAGCACCAAGTTCGTGGAGTTAATATGGTCTATACGAATTCCAACGTCATTCAGAACCACGACATCCGTGCGATGAATGTCAACCTGGTGGCGATACACTCAAGGCAAAGCCAGTATCATAATCTGTCACGACACGATTACAGTTCCTGTCTGACTTGCTCGGTAAACAAACAGGGATGCTCTTTCATACAAGAGGCTCTCCAGCATCAGATGGATCTTGGATGGATCCAAGACTACCATGATAGGAACCCTTATCAGATCAACATGGTTCAGATCTTCGATATTCGCGTGATGAATACCAACCTGGTAGAGTTACATGCTGAGCAGGTCCGACTCGGATTCTTAATATCACACGACTATCAAAGCTGTAAAGCAGGTTGCGAAAACGATCAAGGTTGTACCCTTGTCCAGGAGGCACTTCAGCACTTGTTAAATCACTGGTGGATGCCAATCTATATGGATGAAGATACTCAGCAGATTAGTATCAATAACGGGAATCCAACTCGGCGTCAAAGTCAGGATGTCCGATCTGTGGAAGCTAACCTAGTGAGGTTACATTGTATTCAAAGTGGGCGTGGCCAGGTGCCACCACACAACTATTACCGTTGTAGTGTCTGTTCGGAATGTAACCAAGGGTGTCACCTTGTGAGAGCAACTCTTCAGGGTCAGGTGGATCGTGGAGGGATTCGCCCATATCCGGGTTCTGGACCCATCAACTGGACACCGAACTACCTTGCCAATCAAGTCGAGGATGTTGTCACAATCTCTGGTCGTCACCAGACCAGGGATGTTTTTGCCATTATCCCTCTACTTGACGAATCTAGAATTCCCAACCGGGAATGGATCGAGATTACTTATGATGGTCAGAAAAATCAGAAGGTTCCCATAGTCATCTATCTGCCGGGACCATTACCGTATGAATAAACTAAGGCTATCCCTTACAAATACAGCGCAATGACAATTGAAAATAGAAAGGAAATTCCATTACCCTCCGTCGTGAATATTGCAGACATCAGTCGTGTAACACGGAGCAGTCGAATCTTCAACCGAGGAGTTGGTGAACCTAACAAAGAAAAGGTACTTCAGACAGAAGCTCCCGATCCATCAGTCGGTCAATCCAGTAATCCCGACCTTTCAAAAAATAATGATGAGATGCTGAAGCTCATCCAAAGGAGTGAATATAACATTGTGGATCAACTGTTACAGACTCCTTCAAAGATCTCGGTATTATCACTGTTACTCAGTTCAGAAGCGCATAGGGAGGCTCTACAGAAAGTCTTGGAGCAAGCCTTTGTGGAACAGGATGTAACAATTAGACAGTTCGATAGCATTGTCTCTAACATCACTTCCTACAATAATTTGGGATTTAGTGATGAGGAATTACCCGAAGAGGGTCGCCGTCATAACATGGCGCTCAACATTACAGTTAACTGCCAGGATGATGCTTTAGCCAGCGTACTGGTAGACACAGGGTCATCCCTTAATGTTATACCAAAGTCCACTTTGATACAATTATCATTCAAAGGCCCTCCGATGAGAATCAGCGAGGTCATCGTCAAAGCGTTCGATGGATCCAGAAAAACAGTTATCGGCGAAGCTTCCCATAACTATTGGTCCTCACACTTTCCAAGTCACTTTCCAGGTCATGGACATCCGGGCAACATACAGTTGTTTATTAGGAAGACCTTGGATACATCAGGCTAGAGTGGTCACTTCGACCTTCCACCAAAAGCTAAAGTTCGTTCAGAACGATCAACTTGTCACAGTCTGTGGAGAACAGGCCTTGCTCGTGAGTAACTTATCATCATCTACTTGTGTAGAACCCGAGGAGGTTATTGGAACTCAGTTCCAAGCACTGTCGGTGAGCAAGGACAATCAATCAAGAGGAGAAACCTCGATTTCCTCATACAAAGATGCTATCAAAGCGGTCGAGAGTACCGACACAACCGGATGGGGACAACTTGTCATTTCTACTAGCAATACAACAAAGAAGGGTCTTGGTTTTTCTGCAACCTGTACCCGGACAGCTGCTAACGATGAAAGTCTTCATCCCATTCAGAACTTCTTCCACAGTGGAGGTTTCCTTTACCCAGTGTCTCAGGCAGTACATGTTATCAATGAGGAAGATCCCTCTGACACAGAGGAAGAATGGAAGTCCTACCTTAACGAGGACGGTTACATGTCTCAGGAAGAGGTGCCTACGCCATTTTTCTATCCCGCACAGAGTCTAAGATTTATACCACGGTCAGATGTCGAAATGATCTATGGAGATTGTGATCCGGAAGGATGTCGTGCTCCGCCGAACTCATTAGAGAAAGACACTCTGATGAAAGACAACTTTGACCACAACTATTATGGCCCGATGGATGGCCTGCCAATATGGCAGCCGTACCCAGGAGACTTGGGGCAAGAGAGTCAGCCGAACAATGAAAATCAGCTGACCGTCATTGAACAGAATACACGTGTCCCCACCATGTCATGGGATCAACACTCAGGTCATTCGGAAACTACTCAACATGATGATGAATTTGCAACGTTTGCAGGACTTGAATTCATCAACTATGCTTTTCCTGAGGTTAACGTCATCGAGAGAAATGACTCCTCCAGTTCCAAAGAAGTGTGGGACACCCTGGGACAACCAAGTGGAAAGTTTGACTTCATGGTCAAGTACACCGCTCCCGAAAGCTCTCGTATTAGGCTCGAAGATATCCAGCCTACTGGATGGGGAGATATAGCTGAGAGCACAAATACTCTGCGAAATGCAATAGAGGAATTCTCATACGACAATTCTGCCTGGGAAACAGATTCCAATGATCCTGCTCCACCAGAAATCAGCGTTATTTCTGAAGACAAATCAAGGAAGGTGCCAGACTTTGTGATTCACCGAGGAGTTCGCCGCCAATGGGTTGCTGTCGATGTTCCGAAGGTCGTTCATCAGTCAAAGTAATTGCTATCTTTTAACCTTTCACCCTGCCCAGGTGAAACAGATGTTTTGATAGGGCTCGCTTTCTGTAAAATTTCCCTCTTCGCTTTGTCCAAAGCGACAGAGTTTTGTTTTATAGGGTTGTAGTTTCAAGGATCGACTTGTTCATTAATAAAATAACGTCGTTCTGTAATTTCCGCATTAATTGCTGTTTTCTCTTTTTGCTTTTTCAGAAAATGGTAATCCTAAAAAACAAATCAATAATAAAAACAAGCAGTAAAAAAAATACACTGCACACACTTTTGCATTTTCTCTATCTCTTCTAAACACGAATCATCACGTCATGCAGATTGCTTGTTTTAAACCCCGTTGAATCATACGATCCGATGCCTTCTCCCGACTTTGAGTTCCCGGTATTCGAGGCTGAAGAAGAATCTGACAATGAAATTCCAGAAGAGATCTCCCGACTACTCAGACAAGAGGAAAGGTCCGTTGAACCTCACAAAGAGCCATTGGAAACGATAAACTTGGGTTCAGAAAAAGAGAGAAAAGAAATCAGGATTGGGGCACTGCTCGGTCCAACTGCCAAAGAGAGTTTGATAAAGCTTCTCAAAGAATTCCCCGATGTATTTGCTTGGTCCTATCAGGATATGCCAGGGTTGGATACCAGCATCGTGGAACATCATTTACCATTGAGATCAGAATGTCCGCCAGTAAAGCAAAGGTTGAGACGCACTCATCCAGACATGGCCATCAAAATCAAAGAGGAGGTATAGAAACAGATTGATGAGGGTTTCCTCGCCACATCAGAATATCCTCAATGGTTAGCCAATATTATACCCGTTCAGAAAAAGGACGGAAAGGTCAGAATGTGTGTCGATTACAAGGATCTGAACAAGGCAAGTCCAAAGGACGACTTTCCTTTACCACACATTGACATGCTGGTAGACAGCACAACAAAGTTCAAAATTTTCTCCTTCATGGATGGATTCTCGGGTTATAATCAGATCAAAATGGCGCCGAAAGATATGGAGAAAACTTCGTTCATTACCCCATGGGGTACCTTTTGTTACAAGGTAATGCGTTCGGTTTGAAGAATGTCGGGGCAACCTATCAAAGGGCTATGACTACTCTATTTCATGACATGATACACAAAGAGATCGAGGTATATGTTGATGATATGATTGCAAAATCTAAGACAGAAGAGGAGCATGTGACCCACCTGTCAAAACTATTCAAGCGTTTGCGAAAGTACAAACTCCGCTTGGGAAACTGCTAGGGTTCATCGTTAGCCAGAAAGGAATTGAGGTTGATCCTGACAAGGTCAAGGACATTCAAGAAATGCCTTCTCCGAAAACTGAAAAACAAGTCATAGGATTCCTGGGACGTTTGAACTACATCTCCAGATTCACATTCCTCATGACCGCGACATGCGCGCCGATCTTCAAACTGCTCAAGAAGATACAATCATTTCTCACTAATTCCCATGGCAAATGGACTCCGAATTATGATGGCCCCTATGTGGTCACGAAAGCTTTCTCAGGCGGCGCCTTGAGACTCACAACCATGGACGGAGAGGAATTTGCCTACCCCACGAATGTTGATGTAGTCAAGAAATACTTCACCTAAACTAAAAAAAAAAAAAGTCTCGGTGGATTGAAAACCCGAAAGGGCGGTCCAGGCAAAAATTAGAGACATGAAAAAAAATCATCCCGGTGGATTGGAAACATCAAACTACAATCCAGGCAAAAATTAGGGATAATGGCAAGTAACTATGTTCAACAGAGGCAAGTCCCTCAGCAGCAGCAGTTATACCATCCATCGGAGGAAAATTCCAGTCAAGGTCGTCTTCAACAGAAGCTCAGGATGCCTAGAATTCAAAGTTGGTAGAAGGATAGTGGTCGTTATGTTTTAACGTAGCCATTTTCCCTGTAAATTACCATTTTCAAACTTTGTATATACTCTTTGGAATCACGCGTTTGGCTGATCTCCTTCTTATAAATAAAATTTGAGCCCTTGTGCTTTTGTTTGTAATTTTCATTTGTTTTAGCTTTACAGAATGACGTTTTTTTAACATGATTAACGATTCTTGAAATGAAACAAAAATGAATTTACTTGTTAAAACTTTTTCTGCTTTAAAATAAAGATGGCAATTTCTTTTGACTGTTGAATATCAAAAGAGCATCAACCGCTTCTCCGGAAGTAAGCGAACTTCTAAGTGCAGAATCAAAGTACTCCTTCTACGCCAGTGTGCCTGAATGAAGGATCAACAGTGTCGGATGCGACTATTCCATCTGACCTCTTCGGCCGAGTTCTTATCTCCTAAGCCCGACCAACATCGCTCCTAACAGGGACCGTTTCTCCTAAGCAAGGTGGAATTGCTACTTTTTTTACCAACGGTACTTCTTCGCCCCGCGATGGCCGAGTATCCAGTCGTGTTCACTCGTCAGTCTATATGTCGCGTCAGTTTTGTCAGCATATGCATACATACATCATGCATTTTACTTGCATTCACATTCATATTGCATCACTATCACTCTAGTCGGTCTTGTCCCCTAGTGATAACGGTCATCTCAATCGAGTTGTCAGTTATTTCCTCGTTAGAAAGTGTCGCGTCTGAATAATCTCTCCTCCAGTTGGGTCCTTGACCACTTTGATAACTTGAACCTTTGAAAAGCCAGAGAAGCTTTCTACAGATGTTCGCCATTGAAGATGATATCCTTGCTTTCCCGGATTAAGGAAAATCCCCAGAGAAAGCCTCTTAAGCAGAGATTCGGCAGTACAACAGTTTTTCTCCGAAAAACACCGCTGATGAAAAGGTCCTCGGCACCTCAAAATTGGACCCCATCATATGGAATTTCTCCGTGAAGATCCCGAGAAAAGTATGATGTAAGATCCCAAGCAGAAGCAGCCTCTCAAGAGGCTCGTTTTCCCCAGATAGAGTCGACAAATGGCGTCTCCAACAGAGAAGTTTGTGCACCTCTACAACTCAGACGATTGGGCTCTCCAGCGAGTCTAACGTCAAAATTTTTCCCATCAAATGGCATTTCCCCGGGAAAATTCGGCGAGAAGTTTGAGGAAAATCGCTACGCATAGCGTCCCTTGTCAATAAAGTTTATTGACGGAAGAAACCGAGACCAGTTCCTTGGTAGGAAACCAGGATCGAGGGGAAGTTTACAACAACAACTTAGACCAGTTCCTTGGTAGGAAATCAGGATCGAGGGGAGGTTTATTTCAAAAGAAAACTAAGACCAGCTCCTTGGCTGAAGACCAGGATCGAGGGGAAGTTTACCTTTTCTAAGCATTATTGCTTAGCTAAAGAAGATGAACGTGTAAGCTACCATTCATAACCATCATCAAAATTTCGGATATTCCGATATTTAATCCTCTTGCACCCCGAATGCCCGAATACCTTCGCCATTCACACCTTCGTGTCCAAGAAGATTAAATAGGGGCATCTGTCATACCCCAAATTTTGACCACTAAGATTTCCCATCATTGTGTAAATCATCAGCACAATATGGATGTACCTTTGTGCCTTATCAATCTCCTCAAGGAATTGTTGAGCATTCACTACAATCAAGCTTAGGGTTTCAAGCCCTCTCAGAGCTTTTAGACAAATGATCAATCAAGGAATGACATGATCTTCAACTTGTCTAAACCTCTCAAACATTCACAAAGGATCAAGAGGACTCCCACATCAAGAATTAAGCACAAGAGTGCAACATTTCAAGTGGATCAAGCCTCAAGTTCATCTAATACAAAGTCAACTGACGCAGAAAGTCAAAGTTTGACTTTTGGTCAACTTTGAGCTTCACAAGCCATTACTCAAGAAAATATGATGGATGATTTAATTTGATCAAATTTAAATCAAGAAATCATGAAAAATTCCAAAATTGATCAAATTGAAAGAAACTTAGAAATTTTTTCTAAGTTAAAATCATGTTCAAGTGCACAACTTTTCAAGGTTGTAACTATTGATCCAAGCATCCATTAATTTTGAGTAAGAGCTACTTTTAAAGAGGGTATTTGATACTTCAACATTGTAGAAGGAATCAACTCAAAATATCATAAGGATTGAAAGATATAAGTGATCAAAGTTGGGAATTCTTAATGTCCAATGTTCTGACATTGCATGGGACATCATTAATATTTTTCCAGCAAGAATGTCCCAACTTCAAGGATGTTTTTCTTCATGATCCAAGTTGATTCAAGCCAAACCTTGAACATCAAAGTTAAAGTACGTTATCTCAGCTTTCCAGAAAGTTGTAGAACGTCCTTGTAGCATACTCGAGCAAGGAGATATGATTTTTGCAAAAAGCATTGATAAAGCAGAATTTTCATGACAGCTTTTAGGACAGATTTGACTACACAAGTTCAAGACCATTTTTGATGACTTTTCAAGCTGAACCGAGACCAAAGTCAAACATCAAAGTTAAAGTATGTCATTAGGGCTTTCCAAAATGTATAAGAACTCCCATTAATTCAACTTGAGCAAGGAGTTATGAACCTCACAACATGCCTTGCTCGAGCTGATTTTTTAGGACAGGTTTTGTGCACTTTTCTTGTGCCACCCAATTTTCAAGCTTTGTCACCATGCAAGACAAGCATCAAAGATGCAATTCACTTCAACTCAAAATATCATAGTGGATTAAAAGATACAAGTGATTAAAGTTTGAAATTATTAATGTTCAATGTCTGATGTTCTGACATTGCATGGGACATCATTAATATTTTTCCAGCAAGAATGTCCCAACTTCAAGGATGTTTTTCTCCATGATCCAAGTTGATTCAAGCCAAACCTTGAACATCAAAGTTGAAGTACATCATCTCAGCTTTCCAGAAAGTCCTAGAACGTCCATGTAGCATACTCGAGCAGGGAGTTATGGATTTTACAAAAAGGCTTGTTGCAGCTGAATTTTTCAGGGGGCAGATTTGCACATTTCTTGTGCCACACGAATTTCCAAGCCTTGTCATCATCTTGGACACATCTGAGGATCAAATCTAAAGGGGACAATCATTGAGCCAAGCCTCCAAAGTCTTTGGAACAAGAAGTAGTATGCTATTCCTAAAAATCCCTATAAGAGGGACAAGACTCCAATTTTGGATTGGAGCATTTAATAAATGCTTAGAGGTGGCATTGACTGACACATTTGCAACTAAATTCAGTCAAGATTCCTCCAACAAGTAGGGAACCAAAGATATGTGCTCTAACCTCTAGCCAATGGCTAGAGGAGACTTGGATTTTCATTGGACAACATTGGCCAAACCTCTGCTGCAGTTTCCATTCACTATTGCTGCGAAAACAAACTTGCTCTACTATAAATAGAGCTCATTTGTGCTCAGTTTGTGTACACCAAAGCCATCAAACAGATGCTTTCCTCAAAATCTCTTCTTTCACCTCAAATTTGCCTTCCAAAGCAAGTAATTCTGAGTTTTTGAGCTTGAGAGCTTTTCCATCACAATCAATCACACACACACCTCATATATATCATATGTAAGCTGTGCAAACTATCACAAGTGACCTGTAATCACAAAATCACAAAGTCACTTCTCAAAACCTCAAAATGGCACTTTTTTGCATTTTTCAAGCCATGTCTTGATTCAGTCACTTACCAAACCAGATAAAACCTCAAACACACTCCAAATATCATCCTTGAATTATCTCAAATGGTTCCCAACATCTGGAACACCATTTGAGGGAGTTGCTATTTTGGTCACTTTTAACCCCTTTTGCAAGAAAGGGACAATTTGTGTTTTTGCAGGTACCAGCTGATTCCAACCATCCTAAAAGCTTATAAGAGGTCATTTGAGGGTGTCCAAAGCATCAAATCATTTCTGGAACAAAGCACTTGGTAGGTTGCACAAAATCTCCAAAAAAAGAGGTAAAATTCATAACTTGAATTCTTTGAATCATGCTTTCCTTTGATGTCCACATACATGCATCATATTGAACAATTCTTGAAGCAAAAATGTAGTCCTTAATGTGTATGTTATGATCCTCCTACTGTTTGCACTTTAACATGTTTATATGTGGAGTTTATGTTGTTTTAAACTTAAGGTGCAGATCTGGTTTTTTGCCTTGTGTGTGTTGTACATTAAGTTTCAGTATGTATGAGTAATACCATTAGATTCCTTGCGAAAAATTGGTCAAGATAGGTTCTTACGGATTTCAATTTCGTTAAAAATTAAGAGAGTTGTGAATGTTTGAAAATTTGATAAGCAAAGATGTTTAAACTTAAGGTGCAGATCTGGTTTTTTGCCTTGTGTGCACTGTATATTAAGTTTCAGTATGTATGAGTGATACCATTGGATTCCTTGCAAAAAATTGGTCAAGATAGGCTCTTCCGGATCTTAATTCCGTTAAAAATTGAGAGAGTTATGAATGTTTGAAGTTTGATAGAAAAGATGTTGAAAATCAAGGTGCAGTTCTGGTTTTTGTCTGATGATATGATGTTGTGACATCGTCCCTTTTCTCTTATATTCAAAACTCATGAGTGATGTCTCATGAGTGATGTTGTGACATCACATTCCTCTTTTTCTTAGTTTATCTTCAAAACTCAACCAATTCTTTTACATAGCAAAAATTATCATTTTCCAAATCTGTTTTACACACTTCTTATTCATACTCCATAATATTTTAATCCACCAAAAAATCACAAAAAAATATTATTATTTGATATATTTTTAATATATTCAAAAATATTGTTTTAAATTGTTTTAAATGCTTTTAAAATGATTTTTTTTTCTTGATTTTTAAAACCAAAATGATTTTAAATATTCATGTGGATAAAATACTTTTTCATAAACCTTAATCACTGTTTATAACATGATTAATGATTTTATGTGATATTTTTTATCATTTTTTACTTGATTTTTCTTTGAAAAATGCCCTTTAAAAAATGAAATTAGGGTTTTTGATTAATTCAACCCTCATCAAACTTTTTCAAACACTCATGGGCCTCTAATAGAGTGTAAGACCCAATCCTTTTTATGACCAAATCATTTTTGGGCCTCAGATATTGTATAAGTCCCGATACCGTAAAAAACAAACGGCGCGATCGTCGCCTTTTCAAAACAAATCTGGGCCTACCCTCGAGTAGTAAGACCCATTTCTTTTCTTAAAACACTTTGGGCCTCTAATAGAGTGTAAGACCCAATCCTTTTTTTGACCAAATCATTTTTGGGCTTCAGATATTGTATAAGTTCCGATACCGTCAAAAACAAACGGCGCGATCGTCGCCTTTTGAAAAAAATCAGTTGGGTCTCTCCTTGAGCTATAAGACCCATTCAAAACTTTTGGGCCTCTAATAGAGTGTAAGACCCAACCCCCTTTTAACCAAAACCATTTTGGGCCTCACTTATTGTATAAGTCCCTCTGCGTTAAAAGAAAATCTCAGCGCGATCGCCATTTCAAACGAAAAATCATCTGGGCCTACCCTCGTGTTATAAGCCCCACTCTTTTTCTTTAAACCTTTTGGGCCTCTTGAGAGAGTGTAAGACCCATCCCTTTGTGCAGAAAACCTTTTGGGCCACAGTCACTTGTATAAATCCCTCTGTACAAATTCAAACAGTGCGCTCACTGATAAAACCCTGGGCCTCTCCTTGAGCTATAAGCCCCAATCTTTCTTTTTCAAAGCACTTTCTCCTTTGATTTTGAAATATACTGTTGTTTTCAACCTTTCTGTGTTGAACAACTAACCAAACAGCATGGAAGCTCTACAACCGAGTAAGTGTTTATACATTTTCATTTACCGCTTTCATATACATATAACTGTATTGTGGGGCTGTTTCGCTGTAAGTCTTCTTTCATAAACTCATATCAACTGTGTAATAATAGTATAGATATTTAGAGTTTCCCCGGCAACTACGTCTAGAACTAGGTGACGCCGTTTCGTTTATTCGTAGAAATAGACAACTAGATCCCCAATAGGATCACCAGATACAGTCTTCTCTTCGGCTGTCCTCATTAGGAATTGTCAAGAAACTCTACTCCCAGAGATGAATGTATTCTCCGTGAATGGCATCTTTGAGTTTCTTCCAAATTCTCGAACTTTCCTGGCTTGATCTATTCCTTGTGAATAGCTTGTCTTGAACTTCTTGGGGTTTGGGGTCCCACGGGCTTCTTAAAAGCATCGGCCTCCTCTTGGGCATCGTCCAAGGACCCACAGGCTTCCTAAAAGCAACCCCGCCTCCTTCTGGGCTTAGTACAAGGACCCATCGGCTTCTTAGAAGTATTCATAGCCTCCTCTTAGGCTTCGTATAATGATCTCTTCCTCCGGGAATGATAGCCTCCTCTTGGGCTTCGTACAAGGACCGATCGGCTTCTTAAAAGTTTCCAGCCTCCTCTTGGGCTTCGTACAAATTGTCCCGACGACCTCATAGAGGTATAGGAACAGAACTTAATCATCTGTATAGAACAGTCCTTTCAAAGAGTCTACTACTGTTTCTCAAAGGATAGTACAAAAGATGAAACTCTAGACACAGACAGTCTAATCTCCTTGAGTTTTCCAGACATGCTCAAGTGACCCCTTCGTTAAATAGGAAGAAAACCCATAGACTCGGACAGTCTCAATACCTTCGGATTTCCCAATTCCTTAAAGAACATGAATAGCCCGGATCCTCGAATCAAATCCTCGAGTACAGTGTTGCTCATATAAGAACTGATTTTCTCTTTAAAAATCAGTATACTGGACCTGTCACTTAACTGAACAGTCGCCATAGCCTCCTCTTAGGCTTTGTATAATGATCCTTCTCCAGTGAAGTTAGCCTTCTCTTGGGCTTTATACAATGATTCTCCCTAGCGGAGTCAAACAACGTTTAGCCTCTCTCTCAGGCTTTGTATGAGACACATAAAGAGACTCCCTCGTTGAGTCAATTACCCCTTTCGCCTCCATCTCGGGCTTTATACGAGATACAAAAAGGTTCTTATTGAGCCAAACAAATTTTAGCCTCCATCTCGGGCTTTGTACGAGATATAAAAACTCTCTTGTTGAGACAAATAACCTTCATCTCGGGCTTTATACGAGATACCAAAAGACTCCATCGTCGAGTCAAAACCTTTTAGCCTCTCTCTCGGGCTTTGTACGAGACACATAATAGCCTCTTCTTAGGCTTTGTATAAGAAAACCACTGGTTGGTCCAATCAACCTTTTAGCATCAAAGCTGTGCCTCATTCACAGTACACAAACATCAACAACTCCTTCCCCTTCGTCTAATTGCTGTAAGCGGCAAGCCTCTGGATCATCTACATCCATGCCAATGTCCCTCTTTTAGTATGAGAAATTCCTAAGGAAAGATGGCATTGCTCTAAACTGAGTTAAAGTCTTCTCATTCAGGTTAAAATCCCCTATAAAGGAAATTATGGCATTGCCGGATTCACAAATCCCGGTTAAAGTAATCCTCCTTTAGAGTCAGTCACCCAACAGTTGTGACAAACAGACCCCTTTAGAGATGACAAATTCTCTCTAAGGTCAACACTTTTAGCTTCACATCTTGGGCTTTGAACAAGATACAAACTACTTTCAGCTTCACATCTTGGGCTTTGAACAAGATACAAACCACCTTTCGCTTCACGTCTTGGGCTTTGAACAAGACACCAAAAACACCCATTTCCTCCCATAGAATAGGAGGAACTACGAACGCTCTGATTTCCCTGTTTCGGTAAACGGGAATACGTAGGCATAAGATTGAAAGAAAAAATCTTAGCGAGCACACTAAACAAAAACCCAAAATCCCATACTTTCATATACATCTGTCCTAACATCCTAACCGATAGCCTAAAGCACCCCTCGTCAACAAAATAACCTAGGAGAAACCCCGAATCTTTGTAGCATCTGTAAACCAACAGTTTTGACTGTTTAACCTCAGTATGTAAGCAGGGTTAGTTAGAGACATCTATTTCCCTTCCTTCATCAGCTTTAATAGGATAAAAAATGAATCGAATTGTAGTACTAAAGCGATCGTGCTTCGCAACCACATCCAAAAATCACTCGCTACACCATCATCAAAAGGTACCAACGAAAATGTGAGCAACTATAAAGATAGGTTTTGTTTCCATCATCAGAAGGTGAAAATATGAGGTATGCAATTTGACCCTGTATGTTATTGTGTTTCCTTCAACTATTGTAATGTTAGAAGAGAGTGAGTTGAAACTATTATTAATGGACAAAAACTGCTTTGTTTACTTAGCTTCAAATGGTGGTAGAGTTTGTCGTCATCTTATCATTGCCGACAAAGGAATATCAAGAGTCAAAGCTACTGATTTCACCCATTAACACTGCAAACCCGTAAAGGTATCAAATTTATTCATTTCTACTTCAAAATTTGTGGTACTCTTTTTATATATAAAAAGAGACCCATTGTCAAAAGCCTTATTGCAACTATCAATGATCCTACTTGCAGATATCATGCGCCTATTTGTAAACATACAGATTCAAAAAAACAGTTTATAAAGCACACAACATATTCAAGCAATAAAGATTCGAAACCTGGAACGAGGAAAAAAAAGAGTACAAGTGTAATAATTTCATTTCATGATCATTAGTTAAACTAAATAGGAAAGAAAAACTGAACCCAACACCAAACAATTCAAATAAGTGTCAAACATATCAGAAGTCATGCATCAACAATAGCATTACACTTTAATTGCATATTTCCTCAATATGTGTGAAGTGGGGACACTTTAATTACATATTAGAAATTTGATTCAATGCTAAAGAATATTAAATTTTAATTTTCAATATGTGTGAAGTGGGGACATATCGTGTAACTTTAATTTCATATTATTTTTTTGGATATATCATATCATATGACTATGATGAAGCCTTAAACATGCCTTGTTTATAGTAATCGACTAATAAAGCTATATAAAATATACTTACACAAAATAAATTATGATATCATGCAATGAACTTCAAATTTATCTAAACGTCAGTAACATTTTCCTCCCACAAAGTCAACTATTGCTTTTTATTTGGTCTTCAAGACTGTGTATTATTCTGTTCTTTGTTTTAGAAATAGAGTGAATGAAGAGACAAAATGGTTGAGAATATGAATAGAAGCAACTTTGAAGTGTTGGGAATGTGTTGTGCTACAGAAGCAACACTGGTTGAAAGAATTCTGAAGCCTCTTCTTGGTGTCAAACATGTGTCAGTAATTGTTCCTACCCCAACTGTAAATGTGGTCCATGATCTTCTCCTCATTTCGGAATAGCAAAAAGGTCCAGGATCACTACTAGTTTCTACCCGAAACTGCAATTGTGACTATTTTTCTGCTAGTTTCTACTTCTTTAAGAGTGATCACTACTTTGATTTAAAACTTTGGTTCTAAATTACTATTTGAGTTAGTTTTATCATGTTGTTGATTTCTGAGAAGTTTGGAAATTATTAAATATTAAGGCATAGTTTGGATAAGCTTTTGTGTTATGAAAGATTCTCGATTAAAATAAGTTTATGCTTATTTGCTTATGCCAATGTATTCATTGAAATATGAAAGCTAATCTCAAGTTATATGAGATGAAGCCGTGTTAAAAAATTTCATAAATATTGCAAGATTCTGTTCAAGTTTTTTTAAGTCTTTTACGTAAGTTTTTTAGGCTTTCTATGCAAATGATTTCTAAATGTGATAGCTGTTATTTTGACCATTGTTCCTTTGTTGCCATTGATGTGGTGTTGGCTTCATTCCTCTTGTTCTGCTATAAACATCTGCTATAAACATTTCAGTTATGTTAATTCTAATTCATAGTGTTTTGTTTGATTCATGGTATTGTGTTGTGATCCTAACTTAGATATTAATTGAAATTCTGGTATAGTAGTCCCAGATGTCACATAACATGTAGAGACATCTGGTCTGTTATCAACAACATATACAAGATATAGACAATTAAAGAAGTTGCTGAAAAGTAAAGTGCACACAAGAATTGTTTACCCAGGTCGGTCTAACAACCTACATCTGGGGGAATACCAAGCCAGGAAGGAAGTCCACTATTAGCAGTATCAATTCATAGACCCTATAGCCAACACACCCGTTGACGATCTACTCACTTAATAAATACCCAATGACCCTTCTACCTTAGTCCATCCTAGATAAGAGACTCCATCTCACTTCCAATCATCGCAATGATGTCTAGCAGTCAACACCTCAGCCACTGCATCAACAGCTTGATTACCAATAACTCTTCAGTCACATAAAAATAGAAGACACACTCCTATGCCTATACTCAGCCAAGACTCTTGACTGAGAACACCATCTTGGAGTTGCTTAAAAGCTCCCTCCAAGAACAATACATCTCTTACCTACAGGCTTAGAGATAAACACGATGACCATCCCACAAACCGAGTGGTTCATCGACCAACACAACCCTTATAATTTACATGATGGTTGGCCTACTTTTTCTAGGTTACAATGCTTCTATTTATAACCTATACCCAACTGGATTTGGGCTTCAAATCACAGCAAATTTGCTGTTACAAATCTGCAGTAGGTTCTGCTACAAAATAGGTCTTCAATCAAACTTCATAAAATATCTCCATATTTAAATACTCAATCATTACTTGATTTTATCTTGAATCTTCCAGACCTTTAAATCAGCTCCACAAAGGATACATAATATTTCCAGGATCTTATGTATCTTTTAAATCTTAACTTTTTAATTCAGCTGCAAGATCTTCTTCAAAAGAATAGGAACAAATCTCCAAATAGTTTCCTAAAAAGTCTCCAAGATCCTTTTTATGAAATCCAATTAAATCTGCACTTTGTTCCTAATAAATCTCCATGACCTGTGTATAATGATGAGGTATCCAAAAAGATCTCATCAAATCAAATCTGTCAAGAGATATACAATAGCAGCACCTACTGTAACAGACAATGATGTTGTGACATCTCCTTTAACATCTTGATTAACCATCACAAAGCAGCAGTACCTGTTATACCAGATCAAGATGTTCTGTCATGACATTCCAAAAACAGCCACGTCATATAACCTTAACCATTCAGGTTCAGTGAAGTGCTCATGACATCTCTGTCACACCATTACAACCATGCACTCATACTAGGTAGGTGCAGCACAACATGTCAAGACATCACACTTGACATTTAACTAATCTAATATGACAGAAACTGAACATAACCAGTTAGTGCAGAACAACATGTCAAGACATCCTACTTGACATTTCACAACCTGCAACTAATATGTTATGACAGATACACATACAACATGTTAAAACACCTTCAGTGACATAAGAGCTAACATAAAGGTTTTAACAAAATTTAGCCAACATACATACTGTATAGCTGCAGAACTAACAAACTCCCCCTTTGGCAAATTTTGGCTAAAACCAACAATCAGAGATTCCAGCATCAGAAGACCAACACAGATTGTTAGCACAGTCACACACACATCAGCAAATAAAAACATTTATCACACAGCAACAACTTCACAACAACAGATCAACACTCAACTACATCTGCACACAATCACAACCTCACACAGTTAGTGGCAGAGGTACACAAATAAATGTTAGAACATCATATGGGGCATCAGATATCAGCACATCATGCAATCACACACTCTCCCCCTTTTTAGCCATATTTGACAAAGCAATGGCACACCAGAGCAATATCCATACAACCTTTGGATAACACAACCAGCTCCCCCTCAAGGAAACAACCAAGGAACACTCCTACTACTTACTTCTCCCCCTTTTTAGCCATAATATACCAAACCAAGAAATTATGCATCTAAGGATAATCAACCAAAAGCAAGCAAGTTAGTAGCAGAACACATCCAACTCAGAAGCTTGTATAATCTGACAGGTTACAGTACTCTCCCTGTCATGGATAACCAATGCTCCATTGCAAGAAAAACACCCAAAATGAATGGAAAACACAAGACGCATCTTCATGTCTTCAAGAGCGCACCCTCTGTTCAACACACCTGCTGAACACATTCACCTACTGCTTGACCCTCAAGCAAACCATGTACCACAACAGTACATAAATCAGATAGAAGCTTGTGTTCTCTGGAGACAAAAACCATAACATTCTGAACAGAATGTTCTGTCAATAGATGTTAAGACATCATCCTTGACATCATGAACAGAATCCAGCTGCACTAAGAAAAACACCACATTCCAAATAAAAATAGAATCTCCAAGCTCCCCCTTAAGCCAAGGGACCAAAAAACCAGAAAACCAAACAACCACCACAACACACAGAATTCTACACTACAACACTCTCTACTCTACCCCTATCTTTCTCAACATATGCTTCTTTAGCAAGAAACACCCCAAAACCACTACATGATATCCTACAACAGCTTCATGATCACATAGTGTGTGGATACCCAGAACCCATTCGTGTACCACAACCAACTGACTTGAGATCAAAGCTCCAGGAATTTTTAGCCCAATTGTTCCATAAGCACTAAACTTATCCACTTCTAGCATGTCCCATTCACATCAGGCTTCCAAGAAAATCCTTTACCCATCATTCTCCCGTATGATAAGATAAATACTTCTTAGATAAGATGTGAACTCAGAGTCCTACTCCAAGGATATCTGTTAGGACATTCTTGACACATCACATACACCACACACCATGGTTCTTGATATGCTCCACTACTGAACTTACTATTAGCATAGTAATCCACACTGAAGATCTTTACACAACACTGCAACACCAGCTTGAACAACAAGATCTTCAGAAACCCAGACATAAACTCTCGTCCACCAAAAGAAGGTATACTTCTATTCTCAACCTATAACTTCTGCCAGAAGCTCCAAGAGAATTAGAACCTCCTTATGTTTTCAACTAAATACTCTTTTGCACAAGAGCAATCAGTTTCAAGCATCCTGCTTGAATGCACACAATGAAACCAACCAAATTCCACCTTTTGATTGATCTCAATCTTCTTCAGAACTCCCACAAGATATCCTGATCCATCAATGAAACCAGATCTTCAAGTCACATGAACTACTTGCTCCATAGCAAGACATCTTGGATTCACCAAGCCTCTTAGTCATGTAACAGCTTCTCAAACCACAGCTCCTGCAAACTGTATGAGATAGAAATTTTTGAAGCATCCATAACTTCCATTACTGGAGATCACCTCTATCTTAAGCTGATGTGCCACATCACCAGCTGAGACTTCTGATGTTAAGCTAGATGTCAAAACAATATGATATCCAACTGTTGAGTTCAGCTCTTCCTTCTGCCACTTAGAAGAACCTCTTCCCTTTGCAGACACAGATTTCCATGCTCTCATAGACTTGATTCAACAATCAAGTTTGAGTAGACAACCTCCATCCTGCTTTGAAACGCCAAAGACTTCAAACCTGCCATATCTGAATCTTCAGAAAATAAGTAGTCCAAGACTACCCCATAGCCATAAAAAAAATGCCACTTCTAAATACACTATAGAACACACAATCTCATCTTTATAATCCCACCATGATCATTTCACTATCATGTAGGACATCAACACAGAGTTCCTTGAACCCAGGATGATCTCTAAGGATCACACCTTCAGCAGCTAATTCAGGTCGTCACACACCAACACACCACGAAAAGAAATAAACAGCCAAATAGAGAGAAGTAAATTCTTAACACTTCTGCAGTCCTGCACTTTTACATCAGACATATACATAGTCTCCCGTCAATGTATTTTGTCATTAGTTGAAAGCACAACACCTTAGATAAACGCTCAGCTCCCGTCAGAGTATTCACTATCGGTTAGATGCACATCCTTATCAAAAACAGACAAATACTTAACTCCTGTCAAGGTATTTATCATATGTGATAAGGCAACCTTCTCACACCAGGTACGACATTCTTTTCCTGCACACTTGTGGCACTAGCTGATCCCTCTTTTATTAATCCACACCACTGATCACTTCAGATTAGGTAAGTGGCTTGACCTGATACTCCACCATGAGCACAACTAACTCCCTTGGTTGAAAACTCAACACCTTTGAGATGCTGTTCCAACATCAGATCTGACACCAATCTCAAACACATGAATTTGACACTTACTATGGTTTTGGAGGTAACATCCGTAGTAATCCATGTACAACTCTTTGCAGGGGATACAAGCGTTCACCAGTAGCTGATCATCCTTTCTGATCAGACCATAAATACTTGCATGATACACACCATCAACACGTCTGCATCTTTTACTCTTCCAAGTGTTCCATCATGTGGGGGACATCACATAGCTGGACCTAAGCTTGATCAAGACTTCCCTTGATCATCTTAAAGGTCTTCAAAACTAATTCAAGCTCCAGTAAAACTAAACAACAGCAAGACTCAGAGTCACTTTCCTAATTAGGTTAAGTATTAGAGAGACTCGTTTAGAGACCAAAATAAATGGCTCTACAGATTTCTTGAAGTGCATATCAACCATACACTATAGTGCCTTTAAGAGTGGACTTGATAAATAAAACTCAAGTATCATTGGCAACTTTACACAGTTGGTTGAAACAGTCTTGCATACACTACATCATCACACATCAACTCTTCTGAGGAGACCAACCCTACTGCCCTTCCTTTACTAGTGACACAAGGAAACCCCAGGGTTTCATCAGATACCATGCAGCGGAATACACAATAATCATAACCTCCTCAACAGTCTTCAGGTACATCATATTACACAAAACCACCACTATCCAGGTGCAAACTAAATTCTAGGTTTGAAACAAAACAAATAAAATCTCCACCATGATTTTCGCCAGGAATCTCTCATCAGGAAAACCCAAAGAATTGCAAACAAAAGATAACAAACCAAACACACATTCTGAACTGAATGTTCTCCAGTTCTGTAGTCACATGTCAAGACATCTTGTCTAACATCACAGCTACACAGCAAACACACATCCACCATACTCCAGGTGGAACTGGTTAACCTAACACATCAGTTCACCACCAAAGTTACAGGCCCTCAACCTATAAAGGAATAACAGAGCCAATACACACACTGTCACAAATAGTCCATCCTCCACTTCAAGGGACCATTTAAATAACATATGAACTGACCAAGTCCAAATAAATTTTCAGCAAAGCTATCTTCCTTGCACATGAACCAGAAAGTATCTTCCCTAGGATCTCACCCAGAAAAACGAACAGGATGCCTGCTCTGATACCAATTTAAATTCTGGTATAGCAGTCCCAGATGTCACATAACATGTCGAGACATATGGTCTGTTATCAACAACATATACAAGATATAGACAATTAAAGAAGTTGCTAAAAAGTAAAGTGCACACAAGAATTGTTTACCCAGTTCGGTCTAACAACCTACATCTGGGGGCATACCAAGCCAGGAAGGAAGTCCACTATTGGCAGTATCAATTCATAGACCCTACAGCCAACACACCCGTTGACGATCTACTCACTTAATAACTACCCAATGACCCTTCTACCTAAGTCCATCCTAGATAAGAGACTCCATCTCACTTCCAATCATCGCAATAATGTCTAGCAGTCAACACCTCAGCCACTGCATCAACAACTTGATTACCAATAACTCTTCAGTCACATAAAAATAGAAGACACACTCCTATGCCTATACTCAGCCAAGACTCTTGACTGAGAACACCATCTTGGAGTTGCTTAAAAGCTCCCTCCAATAACAATACATCTCTTACCTACAGGCTTAGAGATAAACACGGTGACCATCCCACAAACCGAGTGGTTCATCGACCAACACAGCCCTTATAATTTACATGATGGCTGGCCTACTTTTTCTAGGTTACAATGCTTCTATTTATAACCTATACCCAACTGGATTTGGGCTTCAAATCACAGCAAATTTGCTGTTACAAATCTGCAGTAGGTTCTGCTATAAAATAGGTCTTCAATCAAATCTTCCTAAAATATCTCCATATTTAAATACTCAATCTTTTCTTGATTTTATCTTGAATCTTCCAGACCTTTAAATCAACTCCACAAAGGATACATAATATTTCCAGGATCTTATGTATCTTTTAAATCTTCACTTTTTAATTCAGCTGCAAGATCTTCTTCAAAAGAATAGGAACAAATCTCCAAATAGTTTCCTAAAAAGTCTCCAAGATCCTTTTTATGAAATCCAATTAAATCTGCACTTTGTTCCTAATAAATCTCCATGACCTGTGTATAATGATGAGTTATCCAAAAAGATCTCATCAGATCAAATCTGTCAAGAGATATACAATAGCAGTACCTGCTGTAATAGACAATGATGTTGTGACATCTCCTTTAACATCTTGATTAACCATCACAGAGCAGCAGTACCTGTTGTACCAGATCAAGATGTTCTGTCATGACATTCCAAAAACAGCCACGTCACATAACCTTAACCATTCAGGTTCAGTGAAGTGCTCATGACATCTCTGTCACACCATTACAACCATGCACTCATACTAGGTAGGTACAACACAACATGTCAAGACATCACACTTGACATTTAACTAATCTAATATGACAGAAACTGAACATAACCAGTTAGTGCAGAACAACATGTCAAGACATCCTACTTGACATTTCACAACCTGCAACTAATCTGTTATGGCATATACACATATAGCATGTTAAAACACCTTCAGTGACATAAGAGCTAACATAAAGGTTTTAACAAAATTTAGCCAACATACATACTGCATAGCTGCAGAACTAACATTAATGTCAGTTCCTTTGAGGTGTTTGACACTTTTGTGATGTAATGCAATTTAAAAGTATCTATATAATATGATTAGTGCTTATGCATGATAATTTCTATTTAATGCATGTGCATTATTAACTAACATGAGCCTTTTACATTCAAGTGTATTATTAACTAACACGGGCTTCATATCATATGCAGTTTATAATCATGCCCAGCTGCAGTTTAGATGAATCAGTTCAGGAAGTAATACATGAGGTTCAGGAAGTGACTAATAATTATTATGAATTTTTTCTAATACAACAATTATTATGACTTTTTTTTCTGCTCCTCATTTGTTCATGAGTTATCTCGCTTTAAGTTTATATATTACAATGTTACGATTACTATATATGATCTGAATGATGCATTGTTGCCTTATCATTTGTTTGTTGCAACTAAGGGTCTTGATTTCTCGCAATTGTCGAGCCACTTCACTGACATTGATGAATTATCAAAATTTGAAAAGTCGTAGGATTTGTGTAGGACTATTAGAATTACCAAGAATTTGTCTAAGATTATTAAAATTACTAAGAATCGGCTAGGTCCAGGCTAACTAATTTTGTTGACTTTTACAATTTGACTTTAGCCTCGGTTAGGACAAAGTTAATTATTTTGTTGACTTATGAAGTTTGACTTTAGCCTCGAATCAGCCGAGGCTAAATATTTTATTGACTTATGTAGTTTGACCTTAGCCTCGAAATAACCGAGGCAAAATATTACTTTAGCCTCGACCAGGCCCAAGGCTAAATATTTGTTGACTTATGGAGTTTGACTTTAGACTCGGTCAGGCCCAGACTATTTTTTTGTTGACTTCTTAATATTGAATTTTAAGCGTTGGCTTCAAGGTAGCCTAGATTTAGACTCGGCTAAATCGAGGCTACTCTATACACGACTTTTTTTGGCCAAAGCTAAATGTTACCTTCGATTGTTTTAGACTTTTCCCGACACCGACGCTACACCGAGGCTAATTGTCTAGTAGTGTCGGTTTTTTGCCTTATAGTGTCGATAAATGGCCGAGGCTTAATACTGTATTTCTAGTAGTGCAGGTGGGTACTCTTGTGTCTGAAGGAAGAATTTGATATCGTGATACCAAGGTTTATCGTCTATGTCTGCTTCGATCGCGAAGATATAAGCGGGCCTTTCAAGGTGCATTATGTCAATCTTAGGTATGTCGTTCCATTGACCTACACTAATCATGGAAGAGAGAGTGGCTAGTGCATCAGCCATGTGATTCTCTTCACGGGGGATATGATGAAACTCGATTCTGTTAAAGAATGGTAACAACCTCCTCGCGTAATCTTTGTAAGGAATCAGTCCTGATTGGTATGTGTTCCAATCTCCTTTGATCTGATTGATAATCAGGGTTGAGTCTCCATACACATCCAAGTTCTTAATCCTTAAGTCAATTGCTTCTTCGAGACCCATGATACAAGCTTCGTATTCCGCCTCATTGTTTGTGCACTTGAACGTCAGTCTGGAAGTGAAAGGAATATGGGTACCCTGAGGTGTTACGATGATTGCCCTAATTCCGTTTCCATAAGTGTTGACAGCTCTGTCAAATATCAATTCCCATTGGGAACTTGGTTCTGGCCCTTCACTGGGTAGCGGTTCATCACAATCTTTCATTTTCAAGTACATGACATCTTCATCTGGGAAGTCAAATCCGACTGATTCTTGATCGTCAATCGGTTGATAAGTCAAATGATCGACTAAAATACTTCCTTTGACGGCTTTCTGAGCATGGTACTCGATGTCGTATTCTGATAACAACATCTGCCAACGAGCAATCCTTCCCCTGAGAGCAGGCTTTTCAAAGACGTACTTGATCGGATCCATTTCGGAGATTAACCAAGTAGTGTGACAAATCATGTACTGGTGAAGACGTTTGGCTGCCCAAGCCAGAGCGCAGCAAGTTTTCTCGAGCATAGTGTACCGAGTTTCACAGTTGGTAAATTTCTTGCTTAAGTAGTAGATGGCAAACTCTTTTCTTTTGGTTTCGTCTTGTTGGCCAAGTACACAACCCATAGAGTCTTCCAAGACTGTTAGGTAGATGATCAATGGTCTTCCTTCCACCGGAGGTGATAGGATTGGTGGATTCAACAAATATTCTTTGATACCGTCTGACACTTTTTGGCAATCCTCTGTCCATACACAACTTTGATTCTTTCTGAGTAGTTTAAAGATTGGCGCGCATGTCACGGTCATGAGGGATATGAACCTTGAGATGTAATTCAAACGTCCCAAAAATCCTCTGACTTGTTTCTCAGTCTTTGGTGAAGGAATTTCTTGAATGGCCTTGACCTTGTCAAGATCAACCTCAATTCCTTTCTGGCTGACGATGAACCCTAAAAGTTTCCCTGAGCGGACACCGAATGTGCACTTATTGGGATTCAAGCGAAGTTTGTACTTTCTCAAACGCTTGAACAATTTTGACAAGTGGGTCATATGTTCCTCCTCTGTTCTAGATTTGGCAATCATATCATCGACATATTCTTCGATTTCTTTGTGCATCATGTCGTGAAACAGAGTAGTCATGGCCCTTTGATATGTTACCCTGGTGTTTTTCAAACCGAACGGCATTGCCTTGCAACAAAAGGTGCCCCATGGGGTGATGAATGAAGTTTTCTCCATATCTTTCGGCGTCATTTTGATTTGATTATAGCCCGAGAATCCATCCATGAAGGAGAAGACTTTGAACTTTGTTGTACTGTCTACCAACATGTCTATGTACGGTAAGGGAAAGTCATCCTTTGGACTGGCTTCGTTCAGATCCTTGTAGTCTACGCACATCCTGACTTTTCCGTCCTTTTTCGAAACTGACACTATGTTGGCTAGCCATTGAGGATATTCTGAGGTGGCGAGGAAACCCGCGTCAATCTGTTTCGACACTTCCTCCTTGATCTTGATAGCCATATCTGGGTGAGTCCGTCTCATCCTTTGTTTTACCAGCGTACATTCTGATCTTAGCGGTAGATGATGATCCATGATGATGGTATCCAACCCTGGCATATCTTGATAGGACCAAGCGAATACATCTGGAAACTCTTTGGAAGTTTTATCAAGTCTTCTTTGACAGTGGGACTAAGCAGTGCTCCCATCTTGACTTCTTTCCTCTCTTCTTCTGAACCCAAGTTGACCGTTTCCAACGGCTCTTTGTGAGGTTCAATGGACCTTTCCTCTTGTCTGAGTAATCGTGAGATCTCTTCTGGAATTTCTTCGTCGTCTTCTTCAGCAGCTTCAAATACCAAGAATTCAAAGTTGGGATAAGGCATTGGATCGTATGTTTCAACGTGGTTTAAAACAAGCAATCTGCATGACGTGATGATTTGTTTTTTTAGAAGAGATAGAGAGAAATGCAAGAGTGTGTGCAGTGTATTTTCTGAAAAATGCTTGTTATTGTTTATTTTTGGGTTGTTTTTAGGATTACCATTTTCTGAAAAAGCGAAAAGTGAAAACAGCAATAAATGCGGAAATTACAGAACGACGTTTATTTATTTATGATTTTGTCGATTCTTGAAGCTACAACCCTATAAAACAAAACTCTGTCGCTTTGGGCGAAGCGAAGAGAGACATTTACAGAAAAGTGAGCCCTATAAAACATCCGTTTCACCTGGGCAGGGTGAAAGGTTAAAACAAAGATGGCAATTACTTAGACTTATGAACGACTTTCGGGACATCGACAACAACCCATTGATGACGAACTCCTCGGTGAATCACAAAGTCTGGTACCTTCTTTCTTGGTTTATCCTCAGAAATGACACTGATTTCTGGCCGCGCAGGATCGTTGGAGTCTTCCTCCCAGGCAGAGTTGTCGTAGACGAACTCTTCTGTTGTATCTTGCACAGTGTTTTCGTTCTCAGGCGGATCTCCCCATCCAGTTGGCTGGATGTCTTCGAGCCTGATACGAGAGCTTTCAGGAGCGGTGTACTTGACCAAGAAGTCGTACTTGACACTCGGCTGTCCTAAGGTGTCCCATACTTCTGTGGGACTGGAGAAGTCATCCTTCTCGATGACGTTGACCTCAAGAAAAGCATAGTTGATGAACTTTTGTCCTGCAATCTTTACAGATTCATCGTTGTGCTGGATATCTTCAGGATGTCATGAGTAATGATCCTATGACTTGGTGGGGACGCAGGTATTCTTTTCAATGATGCTCAGCTGATATGCATCGTTGGGCTGAATCTTTTGCCCCAAGTCTTCTGGGTATGGCTTCCAGATAGGCAAGTCATCCAGGGGATCATAATAATCGTAGTCAAAGTTGTCTTTCATCAGAGTGTCCTGCTCTAATGACTTTGGTGGAGCACGACATCCCTCTGGATCACAATCTCTGTATATCATCTTGACGTCTGACCTCAGTATATATATTGGGCTCTACGTAGGAAAGTAAAATGGCGTATGCTCTTCTCCCTGAGACATATAACCGTCCTTGTTGAGATAGGACTTCCACTCTTCATCTGTATCAGAGGAGTCACCCTCATTGATGGTGTGTACTTCTTGAGACACTGGGTGGAGGAAGCCTCCACTGTGGAAGAAGTCCTGAATGGGATGAAAACTTTCATCTTTCTTGTCAGTCTGGGTACAGGTTAAAGAAAAACCAGGACCTTTCTTTGTCTTGTTATCAGTAGGATTTACCAGCTGTCCCTAATCTTTTGTGTCGTTACTCTTGATCACTTCGAGAGCATCTTTGTATGAGGAAACCGACGTTCCTCTCTCTGATCGATTCTCATTGCTCAATGAGAGTGCTTGGATCTGAGTTCCAACAACCTCCTCTGGTTCTACACAGGAGAATGATTATAAGTTGCTCACGATTAAGGCTTGCTCTCCGCATACTGTGACTAGCTTGTCATTCTTGACGAACTTCAGCTTCTGGTGAAGTGTCGAAGTGACTGCCCTAGCCTCGTGTATCCAAGGTCTTCCTAATAAACAACTGTATGCTGCCCGGATGTCCATGACCTGGAAAGTGACTTGGAAAGTGTGAGGACCGATGGTTATGGGAAGGTCGACTTCGCCGATAACTATTTTTCTGGATCCGTCAAAGGCTTTGACGATGACCTCGCTACCTCTCAGCGGGGCTCCTTGAAATGACAGTCGTATTAGAGTTGATTTTGGCATAACATTCAGAGCTGATCCGGTATCTACCAGTACGCTGGCTAAAGCATCGTCCTGGCAGTTGACTGTAATGTTGAGCGCCATATTGTGATTTTTGCCTTCTTCTAGCAGTTCTTCATCACTGAATCCTAAATTGTTGCATGAAGTGATGTAGGAGATGATGCTGTCAAATTGTCTTATCGTCACATCTTGTTCTACGAAAGCTTGTTCTAAGACTTTATGCAAAGCTTCCCTGTGAGCTTCAGAACTGAGCAAGAGGGATAGCATACAGATCCTCGAAGGAGTTTGCAACAGTTAGTCTATAATGTTGTACTCGCTCTTCTGGATGAGCTTCAGCATCTCATCGTTGTTCTTCGCCAGTTCCGGATTACTAGATTGGCTGACTGGTTAATTGGGAACTTCTGTTTGAGGTTCCTTTTCTTTGGCGGGTTCTCCAACTCCTCTGTTGAAGATCCGACCGCTCCGTGTTACCCGACTCATGTCAGTAATGTTCACGATGGAGGGTAATGGAGTTTCCTTTCCATTTTCAATTGTTGTTGCACCGTACTTGTAAGGGATAGCCTTATCGGATTTGTACGGTATTGGTCCCGGCAGATAGATAACCATATGAGCCTTTTTATTTTTCTGACCATCGTAGGCAGCCTCAATTAGTTCGAGGTTGAGAATCTTTCTACTATCAAGAGGAACTCTTGATTCATGGAGTAGAGGGATTATGGCACATACATCTTTGGTCCTTTCATGATTAGAGATTAAGACAACGTCTTTGCTTTGATCAGGGAGATAGTCGGGTATCTCGTTGGTCGAACCATAACTTGAACATGGTCGAATCTCTTTCCAGTCCAACTGATTTTGAAGAGCTGACCGTACAAGATAACATCCTTGGTTGTTCTCTTAGAAAACTCTACAGCACTCATAATTATGTGGTAGCACCCGACCACGTCTGCTTTGTATGCAGTGCAACTTTACTAGATCTGTTTCCATCGAGCGGATGTCCTGACTTTGATACCTATCAGGATTCTCGTCAGTCATACTGATCTGTTGTGTAGCTTCATCCAAGTATATTGGAAGCCACCAGTGCTCCAACAAGTGTTGAAGCGTTCTTTGGACAAGCGCACATCCTTGGTCGTCTTTACGACACACTTTACAGTTTTGATAATCATGTGAAGCCACAAAACCGAGCCTGGCCTGCTTAGCGTGTAATTCTACCAGACTAGTATTCATCAAGCGAATATCAAAGATCTGAATCATATTGACTTGATGGTTATTTATATCACGGTAATCCTGAATCCACCCGAGATCCATCTGACGCTGGAGGGTCTCTTGTACAAAAGAGCATCCCTGATTGCTTATTGAGAAGATCAGACAGGAATTGTAATCGTGCCATGGAGATCATGGTATTGACTTTGCCTTGAGTGCATTGCCACCAAGTTGATGTTCATCGCTAGAATATTATGGTTCTGGACAATGTTGGGATTTGTGTGAGCCATATTGACCTCACGGATTCGATGATCTTGAATCCATCCGAGGTTCATTTGCTCTTGTAGAGCTGATTGCACTACGAAACATCCTTGATTATTCTTTGAGCAGACATTACACTAGTGATAATTGTGAGGCGGCACATGACCGTACCCGCTCTGTCTACAATGCATCCTGACCAGGTTGGTTCATAATAGGAGTACCTCGTGAATTTGATAACTGCGGCTAAATTCCTCCTCTATCAAATTTACTGCAGTCTTCTCATGTTGAGGCAACGGGTTTGTCTGAACATTTAGATTAGTATCTTTGAAAGATAAGACCTCATTCCTGACAAGCTTCTGCACATCAGACTTGAAGCTGAGACAGTTTTCAATGTTGTGCCCCGGTCCTCCTTGATGATAAGGGCATGTTTGATCTGCTTTGAACCAAAAAGGCGGATTTTTCGGTACAGTAAGAGGAGATCTGGTTTGGACGTGCCCCTTGACCAGTAGTAGTGGAAATAGTTCTACGTACAACATCGATATAGGGTCAAACCCTGGTGGTCGTGTCGTATTATTGTTATTGTTGTACTGAGGACGAGCCTGCTGAAGAGTGTCGTAACCCGAAATTTGACCTCCCTCTTTTGCCTTTTGCATAAGCACGAACATTCGCATCGCTGGCATATGCATCCGCACTTTTCTCTTCGTGTTTCTCATTGCAGGATTTTCAGGTTTTTTGCCCGATTAACCGCATCCTCACGAAGTCATTACATCATCAAATCAAGCTCAAAACAAATGTTTCCATGTTTATTCATCAAAACAAGAGGTGGAAAATCAAAACCGGGACTTCAGTATCATTTCCTAAGCAAATTTGGGCAAAATCAACTGAAGTAACCAGTTACCCTGTGGTGAGTAACCGGTTACTCTATACAAAATTGCAGTCCCTGCTGCATTTTTGGGACAGCAGCCATGCACTCTCTTTGGTCTTTGATTCTACTTGATTCTAGCAGTGTGTGGAACATTCTAGACATCTCTAGACATTTCAAGACTATCCAAGTGTATTTATTCCAATGCTTCACTCTAAATTAAGTGCACCATGTTCCTTGATTTCCAAGTATGTGGATCTTTGGATATTGAAACTCACATTGGGATTGTTTCCGAGTTGGTTCTAACTAACCGAGTTAACCACCTTGACTCGGTGAGTCAAGCCTAACTAACTCCTAGCCTAGTTCCAAACCACCCAAAGCTAAGTCCAAACATAATTCCAAACCTCTCACACTCCAAACCTAAAGTCTATATAAACAAAGCTTCACTCATTTTTCAAGGATCTCACTCCATCCACAATCATTCACAAAAATTCACATTTCTTCACTCTCAATTCTCTCACATTCTCTCTGATTTTTTTGCTACATCTTCATCTTCATCTTCATCTCAATTCTCTTCCAAAACCTCACCAAAGCTCAATTTCTACATTAAAGGATAATCACTTTTACATCAAAAGTGATTATTTCTTGAGCTCAACCTTCATCACCTTGCTATTATACTTGGATTTCTGGAGTTTTATAAGCTTTTGGATTCACCTCAAGTGATCATTTCAAGATTCTTCGGTGATAATTCTCATTTTCGAGTTTTTGTCGCGTTTTGCTCGGTTTCGATACGTTTCGTCAACAAATTGAAGATTTCCTCTGGTTTTCTTTGATTTTCTGCATCAAGAATCCTTTGCAATAATTACCAAGGCACATCTTAGTCTTGTAGGTTGGTGTATCTCACTTTACTCTTTGTTTCGATCATTTTTACGCATTTACGATGTAATTCCGATTTGTTTTCGGTTTGATTTGCCATGCATTTGCTTGATCTTTGATCTCCATGATTTTTACTTGTAATTTGTGGTTAATTGCCCTTACATGATGTATTTTCGTGCACAAGTTCATGATCTAGCATGTGATGGTTGGTATAAGTGATTAAATGCTGAAAATCACTTTTGAAAAGCTGTTTTTTCTGTTATTTTTGCCACTGTCAAGTGGTAACCGGTTACCGTGTGGTGAGTAACCGGTTACTCAGTGCAATTTTAACCAAAAACGCAAATTTTCAAGCGAGTAACCGGTTACCCTGTGGTGAGTAACCGGTTACCACTGTACAGATTGGCCATTTTTGTGTTTTTTCAAGCTTGTTTGACATCCTCTCTTCCTCTAACTTCCATGGATCGATATGCTTGATTTTTGTGGATGTTTTAAGTGTTGTTTAACTTCTGTTTGAAGCATGCTTGTCAACTTTAGATGCTCGATTTTTTCATTTATCGACTATTTGCAACTTTGGCAATGTTTGGTCATGAACATCTTGCATTCCATTTGATCACTTGTTAACATGTTTTGCAATGCATACTAATTATCATTTGGTACTATTTTTGCATTTCATTTCTTGCCTTGCATTAAGTTTGTTCTTGATTGAGCAAATTTAATTTTGTATAATCAATAATTCACACTTTTTGCTTTAATGATTTTTCATTCTCTTTGGAAAATTGTTAGCATAGCATCCCCCTTTGATTAATTGATCGAAACCATGTTTCGATTAGTGGATCTTCCCCTTCCCTCTCTTTAGGATCTCTTTAGAGCTTCTCTTTCTGGATCCCCCGCTGAGCCGGAGTTTCGCACTACGCACTGCATTAGAGCACCGTACAACTGAAGCTGTTACGCTGTCCATTTCACAACACGCGGGAGCACTGTACAACTTAGAGTTGTTGTGCTGTCCGTTTCAACTTCTGCATTACACCCTGTCTGTTAGAGAAGGAATGAGAAGGGAGAACTCCTACTCTCATTCTGACTACTTCAGGTAGGGGACGAATGACCCTGTGCTTGGCTTAGTCACCTCTATATCCAGGCGGTAGTGTACCTTCTTCCCCAGTCGGGTTGATCCTTGATCACTCCTATCTCTTTCCATCTCTCTCTTTTGATCAATCACCCCTCTTATTGGTTGAGATCATTACCCCTTTTCTGGGTAGAAAATTCTCTTTGTTTCAATACTCTGTTCTCTTCTTGCGGTCAATCATTGCTTCTCGATTCTCAGAAGAGTCTCAATTCCTTTTCTTCAGTTAAACACAGTATTCCTGTTACAACTAAAACTCCTGCGAAGTTCACAAACTTCTTTTGGTTCTTCTCCCTTTGTTTGGTTAACCACTGCCTGTCAGTTAAAACACCAATTTACGCGTCTTCTCAGTTAACCACAGTCTGCCTGTTAAAATACTGAGCCTTTCGGGTTAATCACCTTCTCTTGGTTAATCACCCATTTTTTCAGTTAACCACAGTCTGTCTGTTAAAATACTGAGCCTTTTAAGTTAATCACCTTCTCTTGGTTAATCACTCATTCCCTTCTCGGTTAATCACAGTCTTTCTGTTAAAACCGAATCCCCAGCAGTTAGCAACCTTTTCTTGGTTCGAATACTTGCACCCTTGGGTTAATAACCTCTTTCGGTTTCAATACCCTTTTTGTCGGTCAAGTACCGCTTGTTCGGTCAGTGCCAACATCCCCAGTGGGTCACAACCTTTGCTTGGTTCCACACCCGTCCTTTAGGTTACAACCTTCATTCGGTTCTACACCCGTTCTCTTGGTTGATCATAGTTTACCTGTTAAAACCTTTCTCCCCACAAAACTACGATTTTCTATCTCCTCGGTTAACCATTGTTTATCAGTTAATATACTGAGATCCCCGCTTTAGTTCAGTATTCTCTTCTATTTGGTTCATCGCAGTCCGTTTGCTAACACCCAGTCTTTTATCTCCGCCCGGGTTAGTGTCTCTTTTTTTTCTTCGGTTAATCACTGCCAGTCAGTTAACATACTGAAACCTATTTCCCTTGGTTTGGATACCATTCCTTTCACCTTCCCCAGTAGAATTCTCTGTTCCCCACAGAGTCTTATCTCCTTGTCTCCGGTTAACCACTATCAGTCAGTTAATATATCAAATTCTCATTCTTTTATTCCCCAGTAGGGTCGCTACCTTCTGGTCCCCAACATTCCTCTTTGTTCTCTTGTTCCCCAGTGGAATTTCTTTTATCCCCTTTTGTTCCTTTACTTTCTTGGTTTCGACACCATTCCTTTTCGTTATCCCCAGCGGATCTTTTCTTTCCTCTTTTGTTCTTGGTTTTGACACCACTGTTCCTTTTCTTTTTCCGTCTTAGTTCCCCGAACTACGGAAGCTCTGATTCTGCATTCATTCGAATGTATGATACGTAGGCACGAGATCACGATGATCTTGGCGAGCACACTTCCACCCTTCTTTCTTCCTTTCCCCTTTCTTTTCCATGGTTCCTCTGAACTACGACGCTCTGATTTCCTCATTGCACTATGAGGGTACGTAGGCACGAGGGCCCCAATCCTCCGCGAGCACTTTCTCTCCTTTCTTTCTTTCTTTCTTTCTTCCCTTCTCTCTTTCCTCTCTCTTTTAGCTAGAAGCCTTTAGATAGATAACCCATCTAAGCCTAGAAGCAAGCAAAATGGTTCCCGTCGAGTACGACGGATGCGTTAGGTGCTAGTACCTTCCTTTCTCATAACCGACCCCCGTTCCTGTTTCTCTTCCCCTTGGGATTTATCGATATTTTCCCTGTCCTTTGGGACTAAATAAAGTTCGGCGGCGACTCTGTGTTATCTTTGAGTGTGCGATTCACTCAGGTATAAACCAGTCATCTTCAAAGACTCTGTTGTGTCCTTTGCTGATACTGTTGTTGATTTGGTTGGCTCAGAGCAACCTGAGGTTGATACGTTGGAGCCGGCGTAGGGTTGATAGCAGGAGTTACTGCTGCTACTAGTTGATACCTTCACCTTTGCTTTCCGAGAGATATATTACCAATATCTTGCTCTTTTTTCTTTGGGAAAGCACCACCGTATTTTTTGGTACTGCTTGGTGGCTCTGCATCTTTGACCAGTCGTCCTTCTCGGACTGCTTCTTCAAGGCGCACTCCCATGTTCACCATCTCAGTGAAGTCGCCGGGCGCACTGGCGACCATTCGGTCATAATAGAATGAGCTCAAGGTTTTCAAAAAGATCTTTGTCATCTCTTTTTCCTCAAGAAGGGGACAAATCTGGGCGGTAATTTCTCTCCATCTCTGAGCATATTCCTTAAAAGTTTCCTTGTCTTTCTGCGACATTGCTCTGAGTTGATCTCTGTCTGGTGCCATGTACAGGTTATACTTGTATTACTGAACGAAGGCAGTGCTGAGATCTATGAAAGTGTTAATATTGGTGCAGTTTAAACCCATGTACCATTTGAGTGTGGCACCGGTTAAATTGTCTTGGAAGTAATGGATCAGTAGTTATTGATTCTCTGTCTGAGTTGACATCTTTCGAGCGTACATCACCAAATGACTTTGAGGGCAAGAGTTGCCCTTGTATTTTTCAAAGTCACACATCTTGAATTTGTGCGGTATTTTCAAGTTAGGGACCAGACAAAGGTCTGCGTCGTCCTTTCCGAATAAATCCTGATCGCGAATGGCATGCAGTTCCTTCTGCATCTCCAGGAATTGCTCCTGGAACTCATTCATTCTTGTATACATATCTTCGTTTCCACCAGAAATTTCTTATGGAATCTGTCCTTCCGGGACAGTGTGTACCACTGGTTGTGGTATAGTCATTACGGCGGTGACTCTTGGTGCTTCCATGCCCAAAAGTTTGTAACCTTCAGGATTTACTGTCATAACTCTTGCGTCTTCGCTTTCCCGAAGCTTGTAACCTTCAGGCACAACGGTTCCTGCTGCAGTTTCTGGATCTTCAGTGACCGGCGGGATGTATCCCTCAGGGACAAAGTTGATAGGCATGCCCCAGGGGAGATCTTTAGGCATGTTGTACCGAGGATCATATATCTCCACTACAGGCGTAGATGTGATCTCTGAGATCACAGTCCTTTGTTGTTGCCTCTGAGCTGTTGCCAGGGATTGCATGTCACTGTGAAGTTTTTTCAGATCTTCCTTCAGAGCGTCGATTTCTTCTCTCAACTCTCTGTTCTCTTCCTCGAGATCGTCCATTTTCTTTTGTCGATTGGCCCGAGTATTATATGAGTGAGACAGTTTGACTCTAGAATCGTGACACATACGTGAGACTCGAAGATAGGAAGAATGTGTTATATGAGAATGATGAATGTTATGTAATGATATATATATTTTTGTTTTGTTTTAATAAAAAAGAAACTTCAACAAATAGATTGCAAATATCATACAGTGGGGAGACCCCTTTTTTTATTGAATTTGAAAGATTGCAGAAAGGGAAAATACAATATTTTACAAAGTGTTGTAAAAGGAAATGTCTAAGCTTATGGATCCTGAGTCCTCTCTGAAGAGAACTCAGATGCTGGTTCAGGTATTTTCCTTTTCTTTGACTGGGGCTCTTCAGCCGTTGTCGGGTTGTCAGTCCTTTGCCAAGTGAAATGAGTGAGCAAATTTCTTCGGTCTTCTTGATTTTCTACAACATGCTGCTCTAGTATCTTAATCAGAGCATCCTTTTCCTTTAACAGTTCCTGAATCTTAGTACACTATACATTGAAGATTTGGTACTTGTTTTTCCAAGAGCTTTTCTCCCGTTGAACCTTGTTGAGAGTGACCTGGAGTTTTTCCGTATCAGACATAAAATAAAGGACATATTCCTTTAACGGGAGAACTTTTTGACGAGGGTAAGGCATCTTCAGCTTGAGGGTTCTAGTTTGCACCCAATGGAGAGAAGGTTCCACGAAGATACAGTCTGGTCTTCCTAGAGACTCTCTTCCTTTGTTGTGAACATGTTGCCAGACATGCACTATTTCCTTCTTTAGTGCTCTGTCATTTTCTCCTTCCTTGAAGAAAAGACCTTCCAGATGAACATTACGTGGGATATTCTTCATCGGGTATCCGAGTTTACGGTGAACTAAAATTGGATGATAGTTGATTCCTCCTTTAGTTCCTATGAGGGGTACATTGGGGGAATTTCCGCATCTGTCGATGATCTTTATCCCCTCGTATATCCTATTGTACCAATTTATGTCAGAGTTGGTAAGAGACATGATTCTCTGTGACCAACGTAAAGTACTCTTACGGTCCCAAAAAGCAGCAGACTTGGGTAAATGGGAAGTGAACCATTTGTAAAGTAAGGGTACACAACATGTGATCATTCCTCCGCTGTAGAAATTCCTTAAGAGTGTGTTTGGATGAATGATTTTAATGAGGGAAAGTAATTTTTTGAAGGAATTTAAAATGACTTGATAAAAATCTATTGTTTGGATAAAAAAATATGGAGAATTGGTAAAATGATGTAAATTTATGGAGTATTCTATTCATATTAAATTTAAGGAATTTAAAATGACACAAAAAAGTAAAGAATTTCAAATTGCTTCTTAACTATATATAATATGAATGTTAAATTGTTTATTATTAATTTTTTAAATTTTGCAAGATGGTCCTCATATTTTATGAAAATTTCAAATTCACCCCCAAAATTTTCAAAAAATTGCAAATTAGTCCCTAATAATTTTCAAATTTTACAAATTGGTCTCTATTTTAATATTTTAAATTTGATCCAAAAGCTTTAAAAATTATGAAAATGATCCCAAATTTTTTACATTGAATCATTTTAATACTCCATCCAAACAAAAGAATTTAAAAATAAATGAATTCCAATTGAATCATTTGAATTACTTAGAATTTTAAATTCCCTAAAAATTCTCAAATTCCTCATCCAAACACACTCTAAGCTTTTGGATGAGGAATTTAAGAATTTTTAGGGAATTTAAAATTCTAAGTAATTCAAATGATTCAATTGGAATTCATTCATTTTTAAATTCTTTTGTTTGTATGGAGTATTAAAATGATTCAATGTAAAAAATTTGGGATCATTTTCATAATTTTTAAAGCTTTTGGGTCAAATTTAAAATATAAAAAATAGGGACCAATTTGTAATTTTTGAAAATTTTAAAGGACCAATTTGTAAAATTTGAAAATTATTAGGGACTAATTTGCATTTTTTTGAAAATTTTGGGGGTGAATTTGAAATTTTCATAACATATGAGGACCATCTTACAAAATTTGAAAAATTAATAATAAAAAATTTAACATTCATATTATATAGAGTTAAGAAGCAATTTGAAATTCTTTACTTTTTGGTGTCATTTTAAATTCCTTAAATTTAACATGAATAAAATACTCCATAAATTTACATCATTTTAACAATTCTCCATATTTTTTATCCAAACAATTGATTTAGATCAAGTCATTTTAAATTCCCTCAAAAAATTACTTTCTCTCATTAAAATCCTTCATCCAAACACACTCTAAGTGTACAGAATGATAAGCATCTGCGAGCAAGGTTGGTACGGCGTTTCCAATCAGAAATATCTTAATGGCATTGGTATCGACGAAGTTATCGATGTTGGGAAAAAGGACTAACCTATATGTGAGTAGACCAAAGATATCTTCGAAAGCAGTTATGTTTCCTATACTGGCAAAGTACAGGGCTTTTTCTACCAAAAACTTGGCTGGTAAACCTTGGATCCCTTCCTTAGTGGTCATGTGAGTCCTGACTTCTGACTCGTCTAAATAGATCACTCTTGCAATGGTTTGATCCTTTGGAATTTCTTCCAGTCCTGAAAACGGAGCTTGGTGAGTGATAGGTAAATCAGTCAGGTTAGAGTACTCCTCTAGCGTCGGTGCTAGTTGATAATCCGGGAATGTGAAACAGTGATAAAACGGATCGTAAAACTGAATTAATGTAGACAGGATTCCTTCAACTACATGGACTCTTAACAGAAACAACAATCCTCCATGCTTAGCTTTGAAAGCATCAGGATTGGTGATCATTCTTGCCAATCTTCTTAAATCCTCTAGTTTCGGAGCCTTGAAGGTGTACTTGTGCGTCTTTCTTCTACCGAAATCCATAACGCAATCTTTCTTTCTGATATTTGCAATTATTGTTTTAGTTTATTTTGAAAAAGAAAGAGAAGAGAAAAGAGAAGATTTTTTCTTTGTTTAAGAGTTTTTTACATGAATGCATGAATGCAGCACACAAAAACATTGAAAAAACATGGGTTCAAGGGTTCAATGTCACGAGCATGGAGTCATGGCTCTATCCATCCCCAAAGGTTGTATTCTGGTCAATTTTTATACCTATAGAACGGGTTAAAGGTTCCCAAAATCATTGACCCCCTAGGGATAACAACAGCAAGCTGGTTCACCCGATCGAGCTGTAGCATCCTAGGGTAATCTCAATTTAGGTGTAGTATCGCGTATCAACTATTCGCGATAGTTACCGCACTACCAAATGGCCACATGGTTAATGTCTACTAAATCCTCAGGGTCACGGGTGCCGCACTGGGATAGCGTCTATTTTCATGACGTTAGTCGTTCAACATAGTATCCACACGGGCCCTCACCTGATTTATTGGTATACTAGGATCGCTTATTCGGGAATCACTCCCTGTAAGTCCACCCGTCTATGCCATCACTTATCTTAGGGTTATCTCAAACTTTCCACATGCGACATCACTCGCATTCCCGTTGACAGAAAAATAAACACGGATATCAAGTAGGAAAAGCAGTATATATATATATAGTATGTAGAAAATTTCTAACAACCTAGACCTCTTAGGAATTCTAATCCTAGTCCTAGACAGATAAAAATGATTCCCCAGCAGAGTCGTCATTTTACTGTAGCGTGCGATTTTTGTCGGTGACGCGACCACCTTATCGCCATGGGTTTTACCTCACCGCAATGGTAGGAGTGAAGTGCTACTTTCTGATTTCTTATTTATCCTATGAAGCTGGAAAGGAAAGGGAAGCTATCTAAAACTAACCTTGCATGCAAATGTTTAACTGAACAAATTCTTAAAGAGATTCGGGGAGTTTAGGGTCAGGTTATACAATGAGGAGTTGTCAATTACCCATCCTATATGTGGTTATCCACAGGTTGTTAGCAATTATCCTTACTGCTTTCTACTTACTGGTGTTTGTCTGTTGTGGGTTGGAAAAGTTTCTCCTTTGGGGAGGTTTTGAGAGAGAGTGAGTTTTTGTTGATGTTCGGGTTTTTCGATGTTTTTTGGTAAGGTACTGGACCTAAGGTTTTTTATTGGCGTGCTCGCTAAGATTTCGTAATCTTATGCCTACGTATTTCCGTTAAAGATAAATAGGGAAATCAGAGCAATCGTAGTTCCTCCTATTCTATGGGAGGAAAAAAGATGTTTTGGTGTCTTATTCAAAGCCCAAGATTGAAGCTAAAGGTTATTTGTGTCTTGTTCAAAGCCCAAGATTGAAGCTAAAGGTTTAATTGAAAGAGAATTTGTCATCTCTAAAGGGAGACATCTTGTCTGTTTATCACAACTGTCGGGTGACTGATTATAAAGGAGGGTTACTTTAACTGGGATATGAGAATCCAGCAATGCCATAATTTCCTTTATAGGGGATTTGTCCTGAAGGGGAAAACTTTAACTCAGTGTTGAGCAATGTCATTTTTCCTTAGGAATCTTCCATGCTAAGAGAGGGGCAGTGGCGTGGATGTAAATAATCCAGAGGCTTGCCACTTACAACAATTAGATGAAAGAGGAAGTTTTACCAGGATAAGAGATGGACTACAGCTTGGATATTTGAATCTAACAAGTGTGCCATTTACATCAATTATCTGGGATTAGGGTTTGTTTTCTTTATCTGTTCTGATGTGTGATATACAGAGAAATGTCTTCCTATAGAGATATTTTGATTTTCTCTGAGGGGATGTTGATTTTTGTATGTGCCTTGATCAAAGCCTAAGGTTGAAGCTAAGAGATTGATTGACTCCATTAGGGAAGTCCTTATACAAAGCCTAAGAGGAGTCTGGAAAAGAATGACTCAACAAGAGAGTGCTTATATATGTCTTGTACAAAGCCCAAGATTGAGGCTAAAAGAGATTGACTCTTTGGGGGATATCATTATGCAAAGCCTAAGAGGAGGCTGAAAGTTGACTTTCCTGGGAAATATTTTGTCTATCTTGTACAAAACCCAAGATTGAGGCTAAAAAGGGAAACTGACTCTACTGGTGAGAGGTTTTATCTGTCTTGTACGAAGCCCAAGATTGAGGCTAAAAGAGGATTGCCTCTGCTGGAGAGTATGATTTGTCTTGTACAAAGCCCAAGATTGAGGCTCAAAAGAGGATTGACTCTGCTTAGGGAAATTTTATATGTGTCTTGTACAAAGCCCAAGATTAAGGCTAAAAGATATTTGACTGACTCAGCTGAAGATATTTATGGGTGTCTTACACAAAGCCCAAGATTGAGGCTGAAAAGAGACTGACTCAACAAGAGAGTGTTTTTATCTGTCTTGTACAAAGCCCAGGATTGAGGCTGAAAAGATGGCTAACTCAACAAGAGAGTGTTTATACGGTGTCTTATACAAAGCCCAAGATTGAGGATGAAAAAGGTTGACTCAATAAGAGAGTGTTTTTGTTTGTCTTATACAAAGCCCAAGATTGAGGCTGAAGATTGTTTATGGTTGTCTTGTACAAAGCCCAAGATTGAGGCTGAAAGGACTTATTGACTCAACAAGAGAGTGTTTTTATTATTTTGACTCAACAAGAGAGTGTTTTTATATGCCTTGTACAAAGCCCAAGATTGAGGCTGAAAAAGGGTTGACTCAACAAGAGAGTGCTTTTAGGAGATTCACTCAACAAGAGAGTGCTGAAAAGATGATTGACTCAACAAGAGAGTGCTTTTAAGAAAGAAGATTGACTCAACAAGAGAGTGCTGGAAAGGTGATTGACTCAACAAGAGAATGCTTTTGAAAAGGGTGATTGACTCAACAAGAGAGTGCTTTTGAGGCTAACTCTGCTGAGGAAAATCATTCTACAAAGCCTAAGAGGAGGCTGGCTTCTGCTGAGGATTATTGAGATCCAGAGGCAGGTCCAACATGGGGAATCAACTCTTGCTGAGGATTACAGAAGAGTTGAGGCATCAGATGCCTTGAGGTTCTGATTTTGGATAGTGTTATACTGATGATAAGCTGACCCTAGCTGGGGAAATTTAGGATAAAAAACTGAGTTTTAGATCCTGTGAGGGTTTTAACTCTACTGGAGATTGATTAAATGATCAGGGTTTCTCCCGTGTTTGTAGGTAGCTCGAGAATGTCTTTGAGATCCAAGAGGAGATGAGACTGTCCAAGTCTACTGGTATGGAAGAGTTTATCTTTGTATGATGCCCAAGAGGAGGCTAGTGCTTTAAGGGATGAGAATCAACCCTTAAATTGGTCTACGATTTTGACTCTTTAGAAAGACTGCTCTAATGAAGGATGACTAAGTTCTGTCCTATACCTTTAAGAGGTCTTCAGGGTCCTTGTATTAAGCACAAGATAAGGCATGGGAACTTCTAAGAAGCCGGAGGGTCCTTGTACAAAGCCCAAGAGGAGGCTGGGATGCTTTAGGAAGGCTGTGGGTCCAAACTTAAGAAAAGTTTAAGAAAAGTTTCACCGGGAATAATCTTTTCTTTAGTGAACAGTTATAGGGTTTGAAGAAATTCAATAGAGGTTTCACCGGGAATTGATCCTCTCTGGGGAAATGAACTTCTTTGACAATTTTCTAATAGTGACAGTCTGAGAAAAGTTTCACTGGGAATAATGCCTTTCTCTTTGTTCCATATTGTATAAGCCCAAGAGAAGGCAAGATTGTATCTGGAATTCCTATGGGGAACTTGTTTTGACTGTTGAAAGAGTGACCACTGGCTTTATCTAATCTTAGACCTAATTGCCGGGGAAAACTCTAAGCAGATAATATACAGGCATATATATACAGATGAAATATATACTGTATGTAAAAGAGGGTAGGATGACTTACAGGTGAGCAAGCTTACAGCACAAACAAATATATATATATATATATGCAAGTATGTAAAAGAAAGCTGTTTAAAACTTACAGGCGAGCAAGCTTCCATTGTAACAACTGTATGGTTAGTTGTTCAAGAAATTAAAGAAAGTTTTGATAACAACTATGGATTTGAATCTAAATCAAAATGGAAAGTTGTTTTTGAAAAGAAGATTGGGGCTTATACTCAAGGAGAGGCCCAAATATAACAGTGATCGCACCGTTGTTCTGAAAATTGTATCGAGATTTATACAACGACTAAGGCCTAAAAAAGGTTTTCTGTACAAAGGGATGGGTCTTACAACTCAAGGATATGCCCAAATTGTTTGAAAAAGAAAAGAAATGGGACTTACAACACAAGGGGTAGGCCCGGATGATTTTGTTTTGAAATGGCGACCGCGCCGAGATTTTTGAAAACACAGTGGGACTTATACAATGACTGAGGCCCAAAAATGATTTTTATTTACAAGGAATGGGTCTTACACTCTATTAGAGGCCGAAAGTGTTTTGAAAAAAAGATTTGTGAGGGTGAAACTAATCAAAACCCTAATTTGATTTAAAAATGTATTTCAATTGAATAAAAATTCAATTAAAATTATTAAAATTATCAAACATGTGTGGAAAACATGTTGTGATATTGGATTAATGTTTGAAAAACCATGTTTCATTCATAGAATGATTTGAAAATCATTTGAATTTGCAAAATCAAGAGAAAGAAATGTTTTTAAATGTTTAAAAACAAATAAAAACATAATTCTTTACAAAAATACTAAATATATGAAATAAATAATATTTTTGTGAAATTTTTATGGAATAAAATATTTTAACATTTTTGGGAATTTTCAAAAAAAGAACCAATAAAAAATAATTAAAATTGAGAGAGAAATTAATTTTGGAATTAATTAATAAAAACCACAAAATATATGAAAAATAGCAAAAAATATGAAAATGGCAAAATGGTCTGGGTGGGTGTTGAACCCATGACATCGTAGCCAAACACACATGCGCACTACCACTGGGGTGGTGATACATCTGCGTATCAAAACCACCCCATTAATATATAAGGGTGTCAAGTTTCTAGGCCTGGCCAAGGCGTCATGGCCTGGCCCTTGCCCAAGGCAAGGCCTAGTTTTGGCAATTTGCATGAAGCCTCTAACTTTCTCATTTCTCCATGGATTTGGACAAAATTTAGGTGCATCTGACCTATAATTTCATGAGGAATCCAATGGCGCCCTTGGAATTTTCAGAAAATGTCTCTATTTTAAAATCCGATAGTGATTTCAAAATAGGCCTAGATTTGCATGTTCTATGCTATCTCATCATACAGGCAGCAATAACATGGTAAATTGTTTCAAACATAACATATATGATATGTATGAGAGGTCCATAATCAATAGACCTCAAAGAAGTGCATGATTTAAAGAGTTCAAGTTGTGATGCACTTACCTCTTGGAGCTCCTTGTGTTATCTGCCAAGTTCCTTGTGCCAGAAGTAATTCAATGCTTTGAACACTCTTGATTGATCCCTTAGAAGCTTTTAGGATGATCAAAACCAGCTGGAATCGTCAGGAACAAGAATTGGCTATTTCTTGCAAAAGGGGCAAAAGTGACCAAGATAGTAATTCTCTCAAATGGTGTTCCAGATGAGGGAAACTAATTAGGACAGTTTGAGGATGATATTTGGAGTGTGTTTGAGGCCTGGTTTGGTTTTGGAAGTGACTGAATCAAGACATGGCTTGAAAAATGCAGAAAAGTCAAATTTTGAGGTTTTGGAGGTTGACTTTCTGATTTTGGTGTTTCAGATCACAAGTGAGTGTTTAAACAACTTAAATATGACATATTGGATGTGTTTGGATCATGAGCTATGGTGGAATTGCTATCTAACTCAAAAACTCAGAGATGACTTGCAAAAGAAGGTATTTTGGCCTAAAGAGAGAGATTTTGAGGAAAACATCAGTTGTAATGCTTTGGTGTACTCAAACTGAGCACAAATGAGCTCTATTTATAGTGCACCAAGTTTGTTTTGCAAGCAATAGTGAATGGCAGCTAGTACAGGCCTTTGGCCAATGTTGATCCAAGGGAATCTTTAGTCTCCTCTAGCCATTGACTTGAGGTTAGGGCACATGCCTATGGTCCTTTGATTCAGAGCTGAATCTTGACTCATTCAGTTAGGAATGTCTCAGTCCATGCCACCTTGATGCATTCATTGAATGCTTGGAAACAAAATTGGAGTCTTTTGCACTTTTTAGCCTTTTTAGGTTTGTTATGGCTATATGTAGATTCTTGGACTTGGGAGGCTTGGGGATCATATCATTCCCCTTGGATTTTATCCTTTGATGTGTCCAAATGGATGACAAGGCTTGGAGTTGTTCAATTTTGCCAAATCGAGCAAAATGACAAATTCTGCCTTGTACAAGACAGTTGGAAATGGTGATTTTGAGGGGATCATATCTCCTTGCTCAGGTTGAGTTATGGGAGGCTCTTGTGCTTTTGTGCTTTTTAGAAAGCCCTCATATGATACAATACATGCGTGATCATAGTTTGTCTTGAAACTATTTGAATCCAACTGAAAAATCCTCATGAACATTGATGTCCAAGGCTGGTAACTTAGGCAGATTTTCACTAAGTGTTGGAAAAGTGTCATTTTCTTCATTTTTGTCATTTTGATCAGTCCATAACTCAAAATCCATGAGGATTTGGAATCTCTTGTAGTTGACAGTTTTAAAGTATGTCAGATGGACTTTTATTTGAGCTTTGAATGAGAGAAAAAAGCCTTGTGGTTTAAGAGTTATGACCTTGCAAAGTTGGTACAAAATCACTTTTGTTCCATAACTTAGAAAAATTTTGGTTTCTCAAGGTTGCCCCTTTTGCAAGAAACCTCACTTTTCTTGATTTTTCTTAAATGAATGATGATCAATACCATACATTAACATTATTTTTGACTTAGGGGAACCATATTTGTGAAAAATTCCAAAAAGTCAAACTTGATTTTGTGCACAATTGACTTTTTATCGGATGAAATCCAAACTGTGCGATCCTTTGTGAAATCAAGTTCTTGACCTAATTTAAACCTAATGGCTGGATTCCATAGGTGTTATAGGGTGTATTGAATCATGTCCCAAGGTTTGGGAGCATGTCTTTGTCAAAAGTCAAAGATATAGTTGACTTTTCCTTCAAAATCCTAATTGTGGTCCAGATGAAATTGAAACTTGTGAATCAAGCTTCTTGAATCAATCCATTGTTGTAAATGGATCAATGTGGTGTATTTAAGGCCCTTAAATCATGTCTTGAGGTATTGGTTCATATCTTGTCTCAAAAGTCAACTTAGGGGTGAATTAGGTCAAGAAACCCTAATTCCTGATTTTTTTGTGAATGCATCCCCTGAGGTTAAATTAACTTGATGATTGGGTTCATGAGGTCCCTTGGAGTATCTTGGGTTATATTTTAAAGAATTGGATGATGCCCAGAAGAAAATTTTCATCTGGAGGCCTTGGTCGACCAAAACCCTAATTTGGTGACACTAGCAGTCTTGAGGCTTAATCCACTTGGAATGTTGCACTTCTGTGCCTATATCTTGATGTGGGAGTCCTCTTGATCCTTTATGGGTGTTTAAGAAATTAGACAAGTTAAAGATCATGTCATTTCTTGATTGATCCTTTATCTAAGTGCTCTGAGAGGGTCTGAAACCCTAATTCTAGATTGTAGTGAAAGGTCAATAATCCTTGAGGAAATTGATGAGGCATGATGGTATAACCATATTACGACAATGATCTTCACAATGATGGGAAATCTTGGTGGTCAAAATTTGGGGTATGACACCCCCCAACATATTTGTTAGTGCGTGAGGCACTTTTAATGAGGAGAGAATAGAGAGAGAATAAGGAAATAAGGATTTGTATTATTGAATTGTGCAAATAATGATACAAACTAGGGCTATTTATATACAACCCTAATTGAGCTTAGGCTAACACAACTTGGATTATATTTAAATATTAAATCTAATCAAATCAAATCTAATATTTCAACACACCCCCATAATCCAAGTTGTCGAGCATACGCTAGTCATAGTCGATCTGAACTATTTCTAATTTCTTTCTCAACTTCAGGAATCTGTCGATCTTCAATCCTTTGGTGAAAATGTCGGCCAACTGTGCATCACTTGAGCAATTCCTAACTTCAAGTTCACCACGATTTACCTTTTCCCTCAAGAAGTGAAATATGGCTTCGATATGCTTACTACTTCCATGCAGAACTGGATTCTTCGCCAGATTTATGGCTAACTTATTGTCGATTTGCAACACAAGAGGTTTCTTCACTTCGACCTCCATTTTTTCAAGTACTGATCTGATCTAAATTGCTTGACATGCAGCATATGATCATGCTATATATTCTGCTTCACACGATGACAATGCCACCACAGGTAGCTTCTTCGAACACCATGAGATTGAGGCACCACATACTTGAAAAAATAGCCAGTTGTACTTCTTCGATCTTCATTATCTCCACACCAATCAGCATCTGAAAAGAAATTAACTATTTCTCCTTTGCTTTCAGAATCTCGTCGAAATAGAATTCTAAAATCTGTTGTTCCTTTTAAGTATCTCAAAATTCTTCTTGCAGCTTTCATGTGTGACACTCTTGGTTCACCCATGAATCTGCTCACTAATCCTACTGCGAAAGCTATATCAGGTCGACTGTTGCACATATATCTTAGAGATCCAACTATTTGTTTGAACAAAGTTACATCAACTTTGTCTTCCTCTTTATGCTTCTGCAACTTCAAGTTTGGTTCGACAGGTGAGGATGCATGATTTGAATCATCCATTCTGAATGTCTTGAGTATCTCTTTGACATACTTCCTTTGATGTAGCACCATACCTTGCTTCAATATTTGAAATTCCATGCCTAGGAAATAAGACAATTTTCCCAGATCCGATATTTCAAATTCCTTCATCATCAGCTCTTTGAACTTCGACAAGTTCTCCAAGCTATTTCCAGTTACCAACAAGTCATCGACATATAAGCAGATGATTGTTATATCTTGTGCTACAACCAGAACATAGACACCATACTCAGACTTGCATTTGACAGATCCCAATTCGACTAAGTATGAGTTGATCTTCTTTTTCCATGCCCTAGGTGCCTGCTTGAGGCCATAGAGCGCTTTGTGCAACTTATATACTTTACTCGCTTCCTTCTGAATCACAAACCCAAGAGGTTGTGTGACATAGACCTCTTCGTCTAACGGTCCATTCAGAAATGCGGACTTCACATCTAAGTGAAATGTCGACCAACCTTGGTTACATGCCAATACTACCATTAGTCGAACAGTCTCCAGTCTTGCTACTGGAGCAAATACTTCAGAGTAGTCAAGTCCTTCTCTTTGAAGAAACCCTCGAGCTACTAATCTTGCTTTATGTCTTGCTATCGACGCATCAGCATTGTGTTTCACTTGAGCACCCACTTTACTTCGATAACTTTTATATGTGCTGGAAATTCGACTAACACCCATGTGTTGTTTCTTTTGATTTCTTGTAACTCTTCGACCATTGCTAACTTCCACTGTTGAATTTTTAAAGCTTCTTTATGGTTGATTAGTTTAGCACATGCAAGTAAAGAAAAATGAACTAATTCTCCATCTGGTGTGACTTCATCATCACCAGTCACTTCATAATCACGAAGTCTTGTTGGAGGAACTCTATTTCGTCGAGGTCTTTGACTTGTTTCAGCCACATCCTCTGTGTCGGGAATGTCAGCAACTGCTTCTACTTCGACTTCGATTGGATTCTCAACAATTTCTTCAACTTCGACTTCATCAGTTTCTTCATCGAAATCAGAGCTCATCAATGGCTTGTTAATTGAATTACTAGAATTCTAATCCCAGGCAGAATTTTCATCAATCACAATATCTCGACTCAATACAACTTCTCATTAATTGGATTGAACAGCCTGTATGCACCAGTCTTATGTTATCCTACCGGAATCATAGGTTCACTCTTGTTATCAAGCTTCCTTCTTCTTACATCAAGAACATGCTTGTAACACATAGAGCCAAACACTTTCAGATGACTCACTGATGGTCGTTTGCCACTCCACACTTCTTCAGGAACCTTGTTCTTCAATTGCTTGGTAGGGCACCTGTTCATGATATAAATTGCAGTCGAAACAACTTCACCCCATAAAGATTTTGACAAATTCTTCTACTTAAGCATACATCTCGCCATATCCAATATGGTTCTATTTCTTCTTTTAGAAATTCCATTATGTTGAGGAGTATAAGGAGCAGTTACCTCATGATTAACATCATGTTCTGCACATAATTTTTCAAACATCTTCGAAGTGTATTTGCCTCCTCCATCGGTTCGCAGAACTTTGATCCTCTTCTCACTCTGGTTTTCGACAAGCATCTTGAATCTCTTAAAGATTTCAAATAATTCATCCTTTCTCTTGATCACATAGATCTACAACTTTCGACTAAACTCGTCGACAAACGAAACAAAATATTTGTTTCCACCAATGGTATGTTCTTCGAACGGACCCCATACATCTGAATGTACAACTTCGAGTATGCAGGATGATCTCATTGGCATAGTCAAAACGAAAGAATTTCTGGATTGCTTTCCGACTAAACAACCTTCACAGAGTTTGTTAGGCATCTCAAGACTTGGAATACCAGATACCATATCTTGAGTAAGCAGCTGATTGAGTGATCGAAAGTTTAAATGTCCAAACCTCAAATGCCACAACCAACTATCCTTGTGGTCGACAACAGTTTTTAGACATTGTACTTCAGTCGAACTAATCATGGTCTTAAACGTCATGTTCTTCGACAATGGAGATTTCAAGACCAAATTGTTCTGGGTGTCGAACAATTTCAAAACTCCATCTTTCATGACAACTGAGAAGCCTTTTTTGATCAGTTGTCCAACACTTAACAGGTTGCACTTCATTCCAGATACATAGAACACATCTCTGATCATAGCTTTCGCTCCATTACTCAGTTGGAAAACTATGTTGCTAGTACCTTCTGCTTGCAACGAACTGTTATCAGCAAGTTTTATCTTTCTCTTCTTCGACTCGTCAAAATCTGCCAACCACTCCTTTCGACCAGTCATGTGATTTGAGCAGCTTGAGTCGAGGAACCAAATCTTGGATTCGACATGGTTATCTACCACTGCAGCCATAACCACCATACCACCTTCAGAATCATCTGAATCTTGGCGTGCAAGGTTCGCTCCTTCGTCCTTGCCTTTTTTCAATCCATTGTCTTTCCTGTACCAACAATGTTTGGCCAAATGACCCTACTTTTCACAGTTATAACACTGCATACCTTTTTTATCTTCTTTGTCCTTTCGATAGTTTCCTCCTCCTCTTTTCGAGGATTCAGAAGCTCTATCTTCGACCTGATTCTTGTGAGGGTTCAACCAAGACTTCTTTCCTTGAGTTTTATCGAATTTGCATTTGAATTTGTTGGAACCATCATTCCTTTTCCATGACTGAGCCTGCAGTGCTTGTATCGAATCCTGAACTCCCTTTCTTTTGACAATCCTCATCTCACGCGCCTCTAACGAACCAACCAAATCTTCCACTTTTAGGGTTTCAAGATTGTTGGATTCTTGAATAGCTACGATAACGTGATCAAAGTGAGAGGTCAACGTTCTCATTACCTTTTCAACTATCATCTTATCAGTTATGGTTTCGCCACAACCCTTCATGAGATGGACGAGTTTCTGAACCTTCGACACATATTCTGCAACTTTTTCGTCTTCTCCCATCGACAACAACTCATATTGTCGACGCAAGGTTTGCAACTTGACAACCTTGACTTGCTCACCTCCTTCATAATACTTCACCAAAATATCCCATGCCTCCTTCACCGTTTCAGCATGAGAGATTCTATCGAAGTTAGCAGCATCGACTGCCGTCTGAATGCAATAAGCAACCTTGCAATCTTTCTTCTTGACTTTGTTGTGGGCTTTTTTCTGTTCTTCGGTTGCATTTTCTATCAACACTGTAACACCGCCGGTAACCACTTCTAGGTTATCATGGAAGCCAAATAAGGATTACATATGTTTTTTCCATTGGATCCAATTCTTGCCGTCAAGCATTGAGAGGGAATTCAGAATGCTCTTATCACCAGTCATCTTCGCAGCGGTTGATTCACTTGTCCTGGAAACACGATCTCTGACGTGAAGTTCTTGAAAACTCGATCAAGAACAATAACCGGAAGCTCTGGATACCAATTTGTTAGTGCGTGAGGCACTTTTAATGAGAAGAGAATAGAGAGAGAATAAGGAAATAAGGATTTGTATTATTGAATTGTGTAAATAATGATACAAACTAGGACTATTTATATACAACCTCAATTGGGCTTGGGCTAACACAACTTAGATTATATTTAAATATTAAATCTAATCAAATCTAATCAAATTTAATCTAATATTTTAACAATACTTATGTGTCATAACTAACTTGATTAGTTACTGGAGATATAGATAGACATTTTTAAATGTTTCCTATAACTAATCAATGATAGAGAAAAGTTTCATCTTCTTCCCCACCTTTCAACTCTCTTTTTTCTTTCTACGAACACGTGAGATTGCTTTGACTAACCATTACTATGGTTACTAGAGCTGTCAAAATGAGTTACCCGACCCTAAACGGGCCGACCCTGATAGGCTCGGGCTTTTTAGGGCTGGGCCAAAAAAACTCATTTCTAATATGGGCTCGAAAAATTACTATCCGAGCCCGACCCTAGATGGGCTTCGGGCTACCCGACCCTAAATAGACCTTTTTTTAATAAAAAAATTAAAATAAAAATTCTATAATATTTATTATAAAGAAAATTAAAATATATTATTTTCAACATAATACATTTTTATAATACATTTTTAAATAGTATATTATCTTTTATCAATAATATAATGTGTTTTTAAATACAATACATGTCTAAATTGTATAAAATAATACTCAGATATTTAACATAAGGGAAACTTATAGAATACGAGAAAAAAGTATTGATTATATTAATGTATAATATTTAACAGAGAAATATTGAATAGAATATATATAAAATTTAGTGAGGTGAAAAAAATCAATGTGTTATTTTGGAGTAAGATAATATAAGTATTAGTATAATATTTTAAAATTTATAGTGATATGGGCCTAATGGGCTACCCACGGCCCATATGGGCTAGCCCTAATGGGTAGCGGGTTTTTTAGAGCTGGGCTAAAAAAACCCTGAAAAATATAAACTCTAATTGTAAAGTCCAAGTCCTATAATTCTTCGGGCCTGGTGGACGCCTATGTGAATTAATCCATCATAGATTTTCAATTTGAACACCATCATCGATTACAACGTTAACCAGAACTTTGATCCCCATAAATCATCAATCTAACTACCACTAGTTAAAAACTAAATTTGAAACATAAATTAAACACTCCTAATGGGTCTTACTCTATTATGTTCATTTGAAATTAAGAGTCAATTACCCTTTATTTATACTACAAACAATTATGTTATTAGATATTATATAAAAACGTGTAAACCAAACATACTTGTTTTATAAGATGGTATCACCAAATAGAAAAACATAATTATTATTCTAATTAATAACATCAACCATAATGTATTCGAAGTTTGATAATATTGGGGCCTACATTTCAGGTATCACCTAATTGTATGATGTAAGTGTCAGCTGTATATTTTGGACTATTCAAAAGAAATGAAAATGTGCTACACATTTCATGTTGTCTGTTCAAGGATACAAACTAAGTCAAGTTCATGGTGTCTGTTCATATTAAGGAAACAAACTAAGCCGCATTTTTTAAGTCGTGACTCTTAATATTCCACATGAAAGTGTTGCCATGAACTTATTCATAGTAATTTTTTCTAAATATTTTATAGAGAAAGTACCTTACATACATATGAAATTAGCTGTGAATCTCAATATCCACTTACAACTAGCTAATATTAGGGCTGAAAATGAGTCTAGACGAACATGTTCAATTCGACTCGATTTGTTAAGAATTGGTTCAGCTTAAATATTGGTTCGAGTTCGACACAATTTTTTTTTTAAGTTTAAATTCAACTCGTTATAAGTTTACGAACAATTTGGTTCAACTCATTATGTTCATCTCGTTATATTTATCTCGTTAGATTCAGATTATTTGCTTCACGAAATTAAAAGTCATTTTTTAAATCTATATTATTTATATATTTGACATTTTAAATTAATATTTTTTAAAAAAGAAAATATTGAAATAAAATAAAAGTTTTTAGATTGAAATTTAACTTTGTTTCAAGAATCTCTTAATTCAAAAACTATACAATTTTCAAGAAATACATTTGAAAGTCTAATTAAAAAATTACACAATTAGAGCTTAAATTTGTCTCAAAAATCTACAATTTCATTTAAATATTTAATAACCTTACAAATTTAATGAAATAGTACACGAAAAATTACTAAAAATTGATACGTTATCATCAAAGAATAATTACACCACTTACAACAATCATTACACATGTTATTTTAGCGAATTTCATTATGCCTCCAAAAATGATGACATTAAATGCAATTGTCAGTTTTACTTCCATAATTAGTACGAAAGAGACGAAATAGTATTAAGACTTGGAGTAAATATTTAAATATACTCTTAAAGACAATATAATCTTTCTCATATATATTCGAGTCTCATGAACCTAACGAGTCGAACTATTTATATTTTAAGTTCAATTTATTTAGTTAACGAACTTAGTTTTTCGCTTATATTCAACTCATTTGACTCATGAACATAGTTCAACGATTTAATTATCGATTCGAATTTCAAATTATTTTCGAATTGGTTCGGTTTATAATAAGTTCTAGTTAATATGCACGTGTGTATAATCTATATATTGAATTTTAAAGAATTTTTTTTTATTAGAAAATATATTTTCAATATATATTTCGAATTCTAATAAATAACAAAAAAAAAGGTTTAGTAGTGGGCATAATCTCCGTTCCTTGTTTACTAGGACTTATCCTATCTCGGCTATTATAAGTGTGAAGGCACATTGATTTAAATATTATAATTAATGCAACAAAGAGAATGTACGAAAAAGATAAAAGATAAGTATATAAAGAATTTATCAATATTTTTATATAGAAGACACCTTAAATCTATATGAAATTCGCTGTAAATCTCAAAATCCACTTACAACTAGCTAATATACACTAAGGTATAATCTATAAATTGGATTTTAAAGAAGTTCCTTTTTTTTTTAGAAAATATATTTTCAATTTTTATGCAGAGTCATAATAACAACAAAAATTCTTAGTAGTGAAAAATCTGTCTTTGTTCCTTGGTTATCATGTGAGCCCTAGAAAAGTTCGGAGGGTTGGGTCAGTATGCATTTCTTTTCAAATTCCTGGAGATTTCATCCTATAGGATATAAAAACATCCTATAAAAAACTTAAAATGTTTCTTAGATTTAGGAAATGTATTTCCGAACACAATTGTCTTTGTCATAAGTCAAAATGTTATAACTAATTCGGAGATGTATCCCCAAAATATTTCAAAACACACCTCATACATTTCATTGAGCCACAACAATATATTTTGTACACACAAATCCAAGAAGGCATCTCCGAAATATTTCAAAACACACCCTATACATCCCTATCTGAAAGACCCATTTTAAATATTTATTGATTCAAAGATGCATCTTCGTTTAAGGTTTAAGAAGATGCATCTCCGTGACTCGTCAAAACATTGCAAGTTAAGTTAGTTTTATGATTACACTGATGAAAATGACTATTTATAAATGTTAAGGCCTTTGTTATGTGATTAGTATTAAACCATACAACTGATATGCAAAAAATGACATATAAATCCGGAGTCAAAATATGTCATCGTGACTGTCGCGACACGAAAAATATCTGAGCACTTCGCACGCTCGAACGTACAATAGAGTCGCCACCGGATTTTATTTATTCTAAAGGAAAGGGAAAATATTGATAAAACCCTTGAGAAAGAGAAACGAGTAAGGGAGTTGGTTATGCGAGGGGAATGTATTAGCATTCCTCACACCCGTTGTATTCAATGAGAACCGTTTTGAGTGTTCTTTGTGCGGATGAGTGTTATTATCTAAAGGTTACTTTCGATTGATTTTAATTAAGGAGAAAAATAAGTTTTTAATTAATCTTCTCGCCGAGGATTCAAACCCTCGTGCCTATGTATTCTCATAGTGCAATGAGAAAATTAGAGCCTTGTAGTTCATGGGTAGAAAATAAGTATGTGTTGGTTACTTTTAGGGAACGATGTTATAATCGTATCCTTGAAGTGTTTTAACATTAGTTGATTCTGATCCTTGTTCGAATGCTCTAAGCTTTCAGTTTGACTGCTAAAGATCGAATTATAACAGTTCTTTTATGAAAAGAAAAGAAAATTGTTATGAAAAGGTTTTTTCTGATTGAACAAAAAAAAAAGAGAAAGAGTTGCTTGAGTTGAATTAAAAAGAAAGAGTTGCTTGAATGGGGAAAATGTTGTGAATATGAAGGTGTTGTTTGGTATGGTGAAAGTATTATTTGGACCAGGATTGGTATTGTTTGAACCCATAGGCCGGTGTATCTGAACTAAATAGTGTGGCGTTACCCAATAGACGGTGATTAGCCAATGAAGAGTTGTTAGGGTTTTGCCTAGATCTGGGGATCAAGACCTACAAGAAAGAGGTGTTTTCCTAAGCATTAGGTCTGACAAGGAAAACATGCATGAAGGGGTTTGCATAAGCATGAGACTAACACGACAAGCATAAATGAAGGGGTATGTATAAGCACTAGGTCTCACAAGACAGATATACATGAAAAAACGTTTGTCTAAGCAATAGGTGTGACAAGACAAACATAAAAGAAAAGGGAGTCTGCCTAAGCATAGGAGTAACAAGGCAGACATCCATGAGAATGAGGGGTTTGGATAAGCATGAGACTAACAATGCAACCATGCATTAGAATGAAGGGTTGGCCTAAGCATGAGAATTACAAGGCAAGCATGCATGAAGAAGGTCTTAACCACGAGAATGTGATTAACCCAATGAGAGGTGTTTGGTTCAGAGGTGGGTATTTTAACCATGAGAAGGTGATTAACCCATATAGGCGGTGATTAACCAAGAGAAGATGATTAACCTCAAGAGTGTATGAATGTCAAAGGGTATAATGTTTGGTCCAAAGAGACAAGTATTGTTGATTGGGATTATTGATGTGTTATCTGTGAAGAAGCAAGCTTGAAAGTTATTGGATTTGAATTTCACTAAAGTATATGAACTAAGTCGAATACTTTGAATAACTGGAGCCTACGTACCATATTCAAAGATATTCAGAACAAGGATAGGAAAGATCACTTTCATTCTTCTTCATTGCTTAAGGCTCGTGGCGCACAATTCACATCATAACTAACAAGTGATTGCAAGAGAATATACTTTTTGTTTTGAAAAAGGGTGATGCAATGTGCTTAGAGCATGAAGCTTCAGCAATGACCAAGGTCTTGATGTTCTTCTATCTTCAGAGTCTTGAATGTTAAGTCTTGACTTGATTGTGACTTGATGGATCAGGTGCAATGCAAGTGAGAGAATCTAATTCAATCAAGTGATCAAGGGACTTATGATCACTTGACTGAATAGTTATCCTATGGCGAGCATACAATTTTTCAAGACAAGTCATGAAAAGACAAGGCTAATCACAATAAATAATTAATTGATCAAAGTTGAATTTGATCAACTAATCAAATAGAATGAACATGCTAAGAATAAATCATTAAGAACATCGTAAACATGGAAAAGATAATGACATTATAGATTGGATCATCAATGGGAACTGGGCCTAGCATTGAAGGCCCTCATTGCATTGTCTTTGTTTGAATCAGAAGGAGGAAGGTGCTCCAGCAACTTGTAGGTGTCGTTAGGAAAACCTTTGGGCTTAGGAGTGCTTGAAGCCCAATGAGAATGGGCAAAGGGTGGGGGACTTAAACTCACCCTCATTAACTTTGTCTTTAGCTTTCCTAACCTCTCTCTCCCTCTCTCAATTGTCCCTCAAATGTCGAGCCCACGTTTGATCCTTACAAATAATAAGGAGAATGGCTGAAGTACACACTCTTTTTTATACATACGTTTGACGCTTGATAAACCACATATAAAAAAATTATTTGGTTACTTCAATTAAGGAGATGGTTGATTTAATTCACGTCATAAATTGTGGTTAATTTATGTAGTGAAATTAACCACAATTTTGACTACATTTTTGTAAATGTAACGTGTCAAATTAGTATCCAAAATAAAGGTCTATGTCTATCTGCATACTAGTAATTTTGTGTTCAATCTCATATGTTTGAATTTGTTTTTAATATATTTTAGGAAAATGTTAAATGGAGATGTTTTTGGTACACTCGTGTGAATGATGATTAACTATGTGAAGAACATGTCACAATAGTCAAATAATAATAAAAAATTGAACTTCAGCAGATGAATTTTAAAATGGGTATAAACTTTTTAGTGACGTGATAAACACGTCGCTAATAAAAAACTAAAACGCATTGTCGTACCTCGAAAAAATGAGAATGACCTCGCGAAGCGCAATCGCACGCCTGCGGGATGGACTTAACAGAGTCGCCACCGATCTTTATTTATTCCATAGAGGGAAAGGGAAAATATCGAATAAAACCCCTAAAAGAAAGGATAAGAAATGGTCATCGCTACCATTGTCTGAGTTCGGGAGTCGGTTACGCAAGGGGAAGGTATTAGCACCCCTCACGTCCGTTGTACTCAACGGGAACCGTTTAGTTAAGGTTAAATGTATGTTAGCTTAAGGTTTGTATCTAATCTTCTACTTAATGGGAAAGGAAGGTAAATGATTATTGTTAAAAGAGAGAGAACCTAAAGAGGTTTTATTACTAGGGTGCTTGCCAAGACTTCGGAGTCTCGTGCCTACGTATCCTTATGAGGATGGAATCAGAGCAATCGTAGTTCCCCTAACTAAGGTGAGGAACCATTGACTATGGCCAAAGTTCCAAGGGGAATGAGTATTCATGATCATGACACTCACATAGAGTTAAAGAACTCTCTAATTCTAAGTTGTAATGGGATTGAATGGCTATGAGGCCAAAGAGAAAAGATGTCACCAATGACTATGAGGTCAAGGGTTGAAGATGTTTTGGTTCCTTGATCAGAATCAAGATTTGTCCATAAAAATGGAGTTTTGAGCATGATTAGATGTATTTTAAGAATGATGATCATCAGATGATCAAAGAGTTTATATTAAAGTGTTAAACTCTAACACTCTCTATCATTCTAGATTAGTTTGAGAACATTGTTTGTTGGACAACGAACATTGATAAGGATCAATGGTTCAAAGAGTTGTGCTAGAGTGCTAGACTCTAACATCTCTTAGTCCAAATTATTATTAAGTGTTTTAAGTATGAAAGAAAGAAATGATTGGCTACCTCAATGTGCAAGACTTGAGACCAATCTTTCAAAGGGTTATGCTAGAATGCTAGATTCTAACAATCCTTTTCTTTCAAGTTTATTTCGAAAAAAGATTTGATGTATTTTGAACTATTGTTATCCTTAAAGAAGGATGGATTCTCGAGATGGCGATTGACAAAGGTAAGAGGTAGCAAAAGATGGAAAGTGGAAAAAAGTGAAAGGTGGCTCGCCAAGAATTAGGATTCTTGTGCCTACGTATTCTCATTGAAGAATGAGAAATCAGAGTATCCGTAGTTCTGACTACTACGAGTTGTTGGTTGCGGTATGTTAAGTGACTGGCGAACGTTTGAGAAAATGTCCAAAGAGTTATGCCAGAGTGCTAGACTCTAACGGCTCTTATTCATTTAAATTGATAACGAAAGTTGTTTGATGGATAACGAACGCTTGATGAAAATCAACTGTTCGAAGAGTTGTGTCAAGATGCTAGATCCTAACGGCTCTTATTAACCCAAGTTATAGTTAAGATTGTTTAATGGACAACGAGCTTTTGATGATAAGAAAGCTCAAAAGGGTTATGCCAAGATGCTAGATCTTAACGGTCCTTATTTGTCCAAGTTGATATAAAAGTTGTTCGATGGACAATGAACGTTTGACGAAAAATCAACGGTTCGAAGAGTTGTGCCAAGATGCTAGATCTTGACGGCTCTTATTAGTCCGGATTAAAATTAGATGTTTTTGAGGAGCGAAAGAACGAAGGAATGGCTACCCCGAAGTGCGAGACTTAGGACCAATCGTTCGAGGTTTATGCTGGAATGTTGGATTCCAACAGTCCTCTTCTTTCTTATTTTGTTTATATGAAAAATTTGAATATCATGTTTGGATTGAGGAAAAAGTTTGTCCTCAAGTTGAGAATGATTTAATCGGGTTGAAATAAATTATTTGATATTGGACCGGAAGCTAGCTCATAATATAGTGATTTAAACAATATTAATAACCAATTAGAACAATTAGTTATAATATTCTAATGAAAGTAAATAAATTAATGAATAAAAATGTCATAATCAAGATGAGAAAATAATAATTCTTTTATTTTTTATCTTTAAAATATTTATTTTTCTTGTTAGCTATTTACTAAAAAAACAAGTTTTTATCTTAAAAAAAACAAAATATAATAGTAAAAAAAATAAGATGAAAGGGCCAAGAAGGGATCTGAACATTAAAAGCCCAATAGCCAAATGGGCTGGGCGCGGGTCAGCCAGATCCCGGGTCATTTGCAAACCCGATTCGGATTGGATTAGAAGAAAGTCAAAATGAGAGAACCCTAATGGATTAACACGGCCGCCTCCAACATCAACACATGAAGGTTCCAAACACCCTCGTGAAAATTGAGGAACACAATCCTACTCTCCTTTTCCAATTCATCTTCTCCGACCTCACTTATTTTCCATCTACACTCTGATCATTCTATTTATATCTCAACACTGCGTTCTCTTACCCTCTCACAACCTCACCCTCTGCTCGAATGACCTCTCATCTCTCATTCGCGATCTCTGTGAATCGTGACCTCCCTTCCACCCTCTTCTATCAATTGCGCAAACCGAAACTACACATGAACATACAAAGATCGTCCCAAACAAAACCACCGATTCAAACATTTATCTTACTGAAATCGACATAACATCAAACCAAGCAAAGCCGCAGATTCGTAACCATGACTATGATCCTCTCAATTCAATTTCCTATTTACCGGAAAACGGTCAGTTTTATCGAAATCTCGAGACACGACATCAGTGATGTACATAGCAAAGAAAAGCAGAGGTTATAGCTCGACTACCCATGATTATTACCAAAGCGAAGAATCGACATAAACATTTTTGGAAGAAGACATACCAGGCGTAGTGACGAAAGCAGGTACGAATTCCTTTACTATCGTCTTCTTTTCTTATCTCTTTTACCTCATCCTCCAACTCTGTGATTCAATTGCCATAGCTAGCTCTGCTCGTATGAACTTGTGATTACAGTATGAAAATTTTGATTCAAAACTTTGCGCAGGGGGTACTGATCTTGTGATTTGTACGTTGCTGTTGATATTTCTGTGGTTGATGAAAATTTTGTGTGTGCGGGAGGTTGGTATTTTTATTGTTAAAGCTTTTTTCAATGAAAGGGTTTACAACCTTGTATTTGTTAGAATGTTTTTCTTTCTGTTTTTTCCTATTTTCTCAGAAGTATGGCTAGGGTTTGGTGGCTGGATTCTCCTCTCCCTCATGGCTCTGTTTACTGATGGCTTTATAGTAGAGGAATTAGTGTTTGATGCTGCTGAGTGACAAAAACTAATCTGGAAGTAGTTCATTTCTTTTTTGATGTTCAGAAATTGTTGTGATAATTTGATGAAAAAAACTACTATATTTCTTAAACTTATGATAGTCAAACTTGCTTTTCTCTACTTTAATTCTTGGTTAGTGTTTAAGTTCTAATTTCATACTAAAACTGATAATTACAGGTTCTGATCATGGAGCAGTATCGTGCAGGGTTTTTGTAGCAGCAGAGTTTTGGAGTGTTGTTGCACAGTTCAGGCTTGAAGCTACTTTGCAGCATGTAGTGACGTGTTGTACTGATTTGGCAGAATGCAGAATTCTTGGCATCTTGTGGCATGTTTGGCTTGAGGAGGTACCATTTTGGATTGTTGTTACAGCTGCTTTGATCGTAGCAGAGCTGTAACAGGGGTTACCGTGTTGTTGTTGTGTTTTGTTCGTGACATTAGGTCTTAATTGCCATGGTCTTAAGGTAGAACTTTAGGGATGCCACAAAACCAACTTGTAACTCTTTGTCCTTTCTTGTGTAATACTTTCCTTTGTAAACACTTAAACTTTAATCAATGTAACCTTCTTTATTTATTAATGAAAGCTTATGATCAAAATATCATCCAAGTAACATAATTTTTGTGGAGCGGCAACTTGGGCTTTAAAATATGTAGCTTCAAAATTTGGACATGAACAAAGCTATCATGGGTTTCAAAATATAAGCTCAAGAATTGGGCATGAATATTTAGCAAAGCTATCCAATTATGATGATCAACAATCCATTTGCACTCTAAACTCAAACAAACAGCATAAAAAACTCAAAGCCTATCAAATTCCAAAATAACCTTGAAACGAACTCCAAGAGGCTAATTGTGTCTGACTTTGATTCTTCTAGAATCCAAATACAAACTTCCACAAGATATTAACAGTTAAGTCTTGAGATATGATCAAAGAATCTTGAATTCTTGAAGAGGAGAAACTCTATATTTTAATTAACTAATAAAAAATGATGAACAAATTTGGTCAATGATTCATCCAAAGTCTTGATTGACCAGTGTCCACAATCTTCTGACTGAGATGTTTTCCGCGAAAATAAAGCCACAAAGCTTGCTCAATTAATTAGTGATGGAAACAAGATTGACCTAAAAAGCTCAAACAATGCTTATGACATCTAAGAGGTCAAAATTTGGGGTACAAGAGTTGCCCCTATTTAAATAGCTTTACCGGATGGAACGAGGAATGGAAACCCTCGGGACATCAAGGCGAAAGGTATTTAAATATAGCAAACCAAAAATTTTGCCCTTAGATGGAATGCAGATGCTAAGGACAAGCAACAGACATGCAAATGCTGACATGCCATGAGCTACTAGTATGGTGATATGATGCCATAATAGTGCAAAGATGCAGACAAACAAGACACCAAAGATAAAGAGCGAACAACCACAGGTGAGCATCACCGGGGAAGGATGAAGGTTAGTATCCATAAGGTAAACTCAATGGGGATACAAGCTAACAGACAAAAGAGACTTACTGGGGAGACTCCAAGGAAACACTGGGGATAGAAAAACTGAGGGGAAACCCTACAAGTTCTTACTGGAGATAGGACACCAAAGAGGTGTTCTCCATTGGGGAAAGATCTAGGGAGGTAGACGACGCGGTTCAAAAGTAACCGGACGATACTGGGGAAAAGACACATTCTTACAGGGCATGAAACCAGAAAGAAGACATGATCACCACAGGGGATCAGTTTGAAATAAAAGGATAGACATCCTACAAAGATTTTCTGGGGATTTCCTATACTGAAGAGTTCAAACGGGATCTTCAAGAAAAGCTAGAAAAGACAGAGGTAAATTCTGTGTCAAATGATGAAAGGTGACTGGACCTTTTGGCTGTGAATGAGGTTAATGAATCGAAAATGTACCAGAACTGGTTGAGATAACAAATATGATTCCGTTTATGGAGGATGCCAGCGATGACTGGACTTTAGGTTCAAGCTTAACACGATTCAAACAGGAACAAACTGAAATAAAAGCCTAAGGTGACTCGATTCAAACCAAAGACGGTGCCAACGATAATTGGACTTTGGGTTCAAGTTTGACACGATTCAAACAGGAACGGGATCTTAAAACAAGAGGCAATGTCCGACACGATTCGAACAAGGACTCGGTTCAGGTTTGACACGATTCAAACAAGAACAAGACCTTAAAACAAGAGACAATGTCCGACACGATTCAAACAAGGACTTAGTTCAGGTTTGACACGATTCAAACAAGAACAAGATTTTAAAACAAGAGACAATGTCAGACATAATTCGAACAAGGACTCGGTTCAGGTTTGACACGATTCAAACAAGAACAAGATCTTAAAACAAGAGACAATGTCTGACACGATTCGAACAAGGACTCGATTCAGGGTTGACACGATTCAAACAAGAACAAGATCTTAAAACAAGAGACAATGTCTGACATGATTCGAACAAGGACTCGGTTCAGGTTTGACACGATTTAAATAAGAACAAGATCTTAAAAGCCTAAGGTGACTCGATTAAAACCAAAGACGGTGCCAACGACAATTGGACTTTGGGTTCAAGTTTGACACGATTCAAACAGGAACGGGATCTTAAGACAAGAGACAATGTTCGACACGATTCGAACAAGGACTCGGTTCAAGTTTGACACGATTCAAACAAGAACAAGATCTTAAAACAAGAGACAATGTCCGACACGATTCGAACAAGGATTCGGTTCAAGTTTGACACGATTCAAACAAGAACAAGATCTTAAAACAAGAGACAATGTCCGACACGATTCGAACAAGGACTCGGTTCAAGTTTGACACGATTCAAACAAGAACAAGATCTTAAAACAAGAGACAATGTCCGACACGATTCGAACAAGGACTCAGTTCAAGTTTGACACGATTCAAACAAGAACAAGATCTTAAAACAAGAGACAATGTCTGACACGATTCGAACAAGGACTCGGTTCAGGTTTGACACGATTCAAACAAGAACAAGATCTTAAAAGCCTAAGGTGACTCGATTCAAACCAAAGACGGTGCCAACGACAATTGGACTTTGGGTTCAAGTTTGACACGATTCAAACAGGAACGGTTTTAAACAACAGGAAAGATGCCAGCGATGACTGGACTTCAGGTTAGACTTCTTGGGGAATACCAATTATGGTTGCAAAAAAAAGTTGGATAAAACCAGAGATAGATAAGTTTCTCGGGAGAGAGATTGCCATTTATCGTTGGGTATAAATTCCACAAAGCAGTTGATATCACAACACTGCTGGGGAATGAATTTTGTCTTCATGAGGATCAATAAAGATTCTTCCTGCGAGACCAAGTGCAAAATAAATGCATGTTCAAGATGGGCTCAGAAACCACACCTGCCAGGGATCAAAGTTCAATCTAGGAACAAGCTAGAAAGAAACGGTCAAATAAGACTCCAATTGAGGAATGAACTCAACTGGGGATTTATCTTATCCGAATGTGGAAAAAGATAACTGAAGCAACCATTATCCACGAGGATTGAACTCTGTGGGGAATTCAGAAAGAATGGGTACTTTATGCCTAAGGCTGACAACTCTATTGGAGAGAATAGGCAAACCCAGTCACTTGGGGAGATAAACGCCAAAGTGAACAAAAACAGGTAAACATCATAAAGGGATGGCCAAAATGCTAAGATGCTATGCATATGAATGCTTATGCCATGCTTATGCTGACAAAACAGACAAAAAGAAGTGAGACTGAAGATGAAATAAACATCTCGACAAAGGATACCCATCCAAACTCATCAGATTGGACCATTACTGGGGATGAATAAGTAGGATCATCAGATCTACTTCACTGGTGAAAAGAGTATTCCACTAGAGGTATATTATCATGACTTTACTAGGATTTCCATCATGAGCTTGATTTCCTTATTGGAGGAGGAAGATCCATGGAGATTGTCAAGGTTAGACGAAATAACAGCTTATTGGGGAGCTAGCAAAAGGTATCACCAGAATAGAGTAGTTCTGCATCCTGACTTGTATGATGATCACCAAAATAAACAACAACTCTTGCAACAGGTAATCTTCAAATCTTTTCTGCCCCAGATTATATGGTATGTTGGGAGAAAATACCAAGAGGATTTTACAGAAGAATCGGCATACGACATGCCTCAATATCTTCAAACTCTTAGATTCATGAATCTCGGCGTAACTGCCCCAGATTAACGGCGTTTGCACAACAAAGTCTTTGAACTTGCTCTTCAGACTGGTTGATCTGTGAAAGAGATGCCCCAGACTGATTGGCCTTTTAGAGATTTACCGAATCTCGACCTGATTTCCCCTGATTAACGGTATTCGTGATACACAATCCTCAGACTGCGGTAGAAACAAATGGGGAACAGTTTGCCCCTGTTGGTGGGTCATTGGAGTCCTTGCCTTGAAACAAACTTGTCATAATATGACCTCAAGAAGGCTTGCCCCAATATCCTGAATTTAAAAAGCTTCTGCCCCTGATTCGACAGCTCTTGGAATGCTTGATCTATGGAGAAGATGCCCCAGACTAAGCCCTTTATCAGGTTAAAGTCCCTAGCTGGCTGTATTTGTTGGAATTTCTTTGACATTAAATTGTCTTTGCAAACAGGTATTGTTCATTTAAAATTGGCAATGTTAATGAAAAATTCATGCAGGCTTTTGAAATCAAGTTTGTTGATGAAAACACACGCAGTGGAGTGATTAAAAAAACAAAAGTGGATCTAGTCATTTACAGAACGACAGATTTCGCGATTAGCAAAGATCATTAGGAGTCAGGTTACTCAACCTTGTTGTAGTATGCTTTCGAAACAACCTTACCTAAATTAGGTCTTTTAAGGGTTGTAACGTGGCTTGGTTCACGGTTTTATGAAACAAAGATAAAGGCTCAAAGTTTGTTTGGTACCCACCCCATCTCCGTGATGAACTCCAATCCTAAGCTCAGTTAACTTAAGCTATACATTCAGGTTCCTACAGACTAGGAACGAGCTGATGATCATTGATGATGATTTAGACACCTTGGATAGTCAGTACTCCCTCGCAGAATTTGGTTAATATTTGAGACTTTGAGACTTCTCCTTGTCTTTGCTGGTTGAGGCCACGATACCTCTTCTTTTGATTTGATTGAGGTCACGATACCTCTCTTTGTTTGCGGTTAGGACCTCCTTTTTGTTTGATCATTGCTTTGAAACTCCTTTTTTGGCTGTTGTACAAGTTCTTTTTGTATAAGGCAAAGTTCTGGGCTTCCCATCTTTCTTGGCTTTTGCCTTGAAAGAGACTCGGCTCATCCTTTGATTAAGGATTTTTCAGCTATCCTTCCTTATTGTTGCTTGGATGAACAACTTGTACAATACTAACTCATTTGATTTGAGAGAGCTGACTGGTGTCTTGCATGAAGCGCTTGCGTTCGAATGCGTAACCAAGTTAAACTGAGAACTACCCTACCCCAAGGTTGAGATTTAAGGGTTTTTTGCGTAAGGAAAGAAAACTCCTACTTCTAGGCTCGAAGGGTTAACGAGGGATTATCTTCCTTATTTCTCCAGTGTTTGGGAATTGAAGCAATGCCTTACATCCTCGACAAGGTTTAATCGAAAGCATATCACAGCAATTATGGATAAAATGTTCGTCATCCTCCCCAATCTTTGCTTAAACAAACATTTTGATGAGTTGGAAGAAAACAAGATAAAGATATATTTTTTGTTTTTTTTTCACGAACGTAAAAGTAAATGAGTGAAACGAATGGATTTAATTAAAAGATGCATAAATATTTCATTAATCTCACCAATTTGAAAATACGACAAAGCTTATAAGCAAACATAGATTCAACGCAAAGGAAATACAATCGAAAAAAAACTGAAATGAACAAAATACGGCCAGCTTCGGCGAATTGATTTTAGAAGACTTCAGTTTCCGGGCCCAAGCAGGAGAACACCTTCATCATTGATCAATTGCTCCTTGTGATATAGAACCTTAAGAGGCCTTACAAGTCCTTTGTCTTCTGCTTTAGGAGATGGGGCATTGGCATCCGACCCGCCCTCTTGATGTTTCAACAGCTTTAGCAGACTTAGCAGTTTCGCTTCGAACTCTTTGCACTCTTCAATGGGGTGCCCCATTGTCCCAGGATGGAATTGGCATTCAATCTCCGGGCGATCTTCTTCAAGGATTAGTTCCTTGTCACAGATCAGTCTTCGCACAAAATATTCTAAGGCTCGACAACCATCCAAATCATGCCCTTCGGCTCCCTTGTGGAATTCACAATTCAGGTTAGGATTGTGCCAAGGTCCTGGCACAGGTTTGAGAAGTCGGGGAATTACCAACTTGTTATGCATCAACAGTGGGAAGAGTTTGCTCAATGGTACTGGAATGGATTGGGGGTTAGCTTGGCCTATTCCAATAGGGTACTTCAACTTGTTTTGATTTTGGGAACCTCGAGGAGAGACAACCGTTGGAGGCTGGGACACCCTTTTGGTAGACTCCTGATGACGGTTACATTCGGGTGTAGGAACAAGACCAACGGTTGACTGGCATAAGGTTTCCTTAAATCCTGGACACAGGAGATCCTCAGGAGACGGCAAAGGATTATTCTTGGTACTAGAACGAGAGTCATCGAAAGATAGAATGTTTCTCTCCACTAAATCCCTCACAATGTGCTTCAAAGCAAAACAACCTTCTAAATCATGGCCTGGTGCCTTTTCATGGAACGCACAATGAGCATTGGAATTGTAAGAAGGTGGAAGCGGATCAGGAGGTGGGCCTGATGACCTTGTAGTTATTAACCCTTGTTGCACCAAAGCAGGATACAAAGCCGTATACGTCATAGGAATGGGAGGAATCAGAGGCCTTCCAACCTTTCTTTTACCTAGAATATTCTGACGAGAAACTTGAGTCCGTCGTGGATAAGCAAGGGCGTTGGGAGCTCGTTGATAGATTGGTGGTTGAGAAAGTGGCTGATAAATAGAAGCTTGATTGTTGAGTGTTGGCGTGATAGGGTGAATGTGATCCTCTTTTTTCACTAGGGCTTGCAAAGTTTCCAGAACCCAACTCATTTGGCATTTGAGGATTCTGACCTCCTCTTTCAGATCTTCCTGGTTCTTTAGAATTTCATTCATCGTTGCCATTGGTCCTGAGTGAATGCTAGATATCCTTGAGTGATAAAGGAAGAAAAAGATGAGACAGACTCAAGGCTGAGAAACGAAATGCAATGCAAATGGGATGGCATATGTATGGATGCAATGCTTATGATGTTTATTTTCAGAGAGTCCATTTTAAACTTTCAGTTGTTTAGCATAAATTCACGCGTAATGAAGATCAACACAAATTTAGAACCCCAAAATACTCATTCATTCAAATAAAATCAAGAGTACATAGTACAAGTGGATAATGAATTGAGTCACCCAAATACAACAATACTGAGTCTCAAAATACAAAACCATAATAAAAAAGTCTTCTTTGTTTCGCGCTCTTGAAGCTCTTTCAATTCAATCTTAAACCTCTTCATCATCCCCTCGATGAGCTGAATGAAGTAACTGATAGAAGCAGGAGTGTCTTCATCAACATCCTCCACAACCATCTCTAGCCTCAAAGGTATGTCCTTGGCTATCTCATTACAAAACCTTATCAAGCTTGCAAATTTTTCACGATACATGATAGCAGAAGGCTCAAGGAACTTAATGGTCTCCTCATAATCCTTCAAAACTTTATCCAATTGCTTTTTTTCATTCACCCATCCCACGCTTTGACTCTTCAAGGTCTGATGTTGGGTTTTCCAGTGTTCCACCAGCTCCTTGCTAGTGGCCAACTCATCACACTTCTCCTGCCATGCTTCTGCACTGATTCCAGAGACATTCCTTGCTTACCATCCTTGGCGGCGCTCGTGTTCTAATTCCTCTTTAGATTTCCTTAGGAGCTCTTTCAATTCTTTGATCTGGGCTTCAAGCTTTACTCTTACCTCTTTCTTCTGTTTGGTGGCTACATTCCACCAATGCTTCCATTCTTGTCCATTCCTCTTTGCTTCCTCTAATTGCTCGTGAAGAGATTCTAAACCACCATTGGCTTGGTCCAAGCAATCTAGGACTCGCTCTTTAAGATCCTCCTCAGCCTTGCTTTTCTTATTACTCTCTTCCAACAGCTCTTGTTTCTTATCAAACTTCCTCTTGAGAACCATGTTCTCGCCAGTCTTTTTGTTCAGCTGCGACTGTAGACCTTCATTTTCTTTCCCAAGTCTAGCCACCATGGCTCTTAGCTCTTCTACTTCCTCGAGAGAAACAGGCACAGGTTCGGGTGGAGGTGACCTTGGAGGAATAGGATCTGCTACAGGGAAAGGGAGCTTTACAACTTTGACTCTTTCGGTAACCCATTGCTGATATGGAACATCACTTGCCTTTGATATCCTTGATCCTTTAGTATGCACCTTCTCCCAAGATCTGATAATCCTATGGAGTAGTGATGGATCACTGGCTCCCATATCATTCAGAACCATTTCTTCCAATTCTCCATCATTAGGCTTTCCACGCATCGGGTGTCCAAGTTGTCGCAAGGCTAGCATAGGATTGTAGTTAATGCAACCCTTGGAACCTATTAATGGCACATTTTGGAAACTCCCACAGTTGATAACAACTTCATGGACGTTGAGCTTGTAACGATACCAAGGAATGTCATTGCTTGTTAGAGATACCAGGAATCTAGCCCACCCTTCACTGGACATCTTACTTATCTGATCATTGGATTTGAACACACATGCAATGAGCCAGTTGTAAAGTAAAGGAAGACAGCAAGCTAAAGTCCCGCTCTTCTTTTCATGGTGAGTGTGCAAGGTATGGAAAGTATCTGCCAGGAGAGGATTAACAAGATTTTTCTTCTCTTTCCAAACGGCCCAAGAGACACTAATAGCTGACGAGTCAATGAAGCCTTCATGATTAGGGAATAATACCAACCCATAGATGAGGATGGCTAATCTGTTTATCAATGCGTCCCAGTGACGTTCAATCAACCACTTCTCCGCTTCATTTTCTAAGAAAGTTCTCCAAAACCCAAGGAAATTTTCCTTCTTCTTCCAATTCCTTTCAGCATCGGATATGGAAATGTGTAGTGCAAGAGCCAACTCTTTCACATCAGGCTTTTGACCAATTCGATTGTATGCCATTCTTCCTTTCATTGTGAAGCCTAACAGTCTGTCATATTCCTCCAAGGTAGGAGTCAACTGGAAGTCTTGGAAAAGGAAACTTCGGAGTGGAGGATCGTAAAACTGAGCTAAGGCTGTGATAGCTGGGATCTGGACATCCACTATGAGGAGATCTAAAACATGACCAAACCTTCCTTGCATTGTAGTTTTGAAGCAACGAGGAACCTTTTCCAAGAACCTTAGTATGTTGGTGACATCTTGCATCTTTGCCTTGAGTGGCAATGGTTTCCTCCTGTCTGAACTCATTACGACCTTTTCGTCCTAAACAAACTGCTTTGTTAATAGGACTCCCTGAAAACAAAACATATGAGTGTTATGATGATATGCAAAATGCTCATGAATGCACATCAAAGGTTTGGGATAAGGTAAACACCTCATAACTCCCTAATTGGTAGGCTTATTAAAAGACGGTTCTATGACAAATTACTCTTAAACCCGCTCACATGATAGTTTCTAGGTTTTTGGTCAGGGTTTCAGATTCACGGACCTTAGTCGTATCAACGTTATACAATGGGCTAGCCATTTTACAACGAGAGTGACGAAAAAGGTCTCTTCTGATTGGGGTTCTCATATTGGTTGGATCAAGGAGATGTCCTTGAAGTCCAATATTACGCAACCACCGAAATAGAACTGGTTCTAAACGGGGACCTAGAGTCATGGACCCTTCATGAATCAGCGTTATGCAACAGGCTAGCTGTTTTATAAGGAGATCTACAAACAGGTCTACTCTAGAGGAGCCTTCATGTTAGTTGCTACAAGGAGCTTGCCCTCGTAGTCTAACACTACTAACTGCCAAATCTATCCTTATGTTTTCTCTCTGCTTTTTCCAAAACTCGAGTGTAGAGCTTTATTCAAGAAATTAAATCCCCAAAGCCCACACATGATATACAGAGATATGTATGAAAAAGCAATAAAGCATGAGCAATAAAACAAATAATCAAAGAAAAAACCTAAACACACATATGAAAACCTAACTAAACTAGGCTTGACTCACTTAGGGATGATTACTTCCCCAGCAGAGTCGCCATCTGTCGTACCTCGAAAAAATGAGAACGACCTCGCGAAGCGCAATCGCACGCCCGCGGGATGGACTTAATAGAGTCGCCACCGATCTTTATTTATTCCATAGAGGGAAAGGGAAAATATCGAATAAAACCCCTAAAAGAAAGGATAAGAAATGGTCATCGCAACCATTGTCTGAGTTCGGGAGTCGGTTACGCAAGGGGAAGGTATTAGCACCCCTCACGTCCGTTGTACTCAACGGGAACCGTTTAGTTAAGGTTAAATGTATGTTAGCTTAAGGTTTGTATCTAATCTTCTACTTAATGGGAAAGGAAGGTAAATGATTATTGTTAAAAGAGAGAGAACCTAAAGAGGTTTTATTACTAGGGTGCTTGCCAAGACTTCGGAGTCTCGTGCCTACGTATCCTTATGAGGATGGAATCAGAGCAATCGTAGTTCCCCTAACTAAGGTGAGGAACCATTGACTATGGCCAAAGTTCCAAGGGGAATGAGTATTCATGATCATGACACTCACATAGAGTTAAATAACTCTCTAATTCTAAGATGTAATGGGATTGAATGGCTATGAGGCCAAAGAGAAAAGATGTCACCAATGACTATGAGGTCAAGGGTTGAAGATGTTTTGGTTCCTTGATCAGAATCAAGATTTGTCCATAAAAATGGAGTTTTGAGCATGATTAGATGTATTTTAAGAATGATGATCATTAGATGATCAAAGAGTTTATATTAAAGTGTTAAACTCTAACACTCTCTATCATTCTAGATTAGTTTGAGAACATTGTTTGTTGGACAACGAACATTGATAAGGATCAATGGTTCAAAGAGTTGTGCTAGAGTGCTAGACTCTAACATCTCTTAGTCCAAATTATTATTAAGTGTTTTAAGTATGAAAGAAAGAAATGATTGGCTACCTCAATGTGCAAGACTTGAGACCAATCTTTCAAAGGGTTATGCTAGAATGCTAGATTCTAACAATCCTTTCTTTCAAGTTTATTTCGAAAAAAGATTTGATGTATTTTGAAGTATTGTTATCCTTAAAGAAGGATGGATTCTCGAGATGACGATTGACAAAGGTAAGAGGTAGCAAAAGATGGAAAGTGGAAAAAAGTGAAAGGTGGCTCGCCAAGAATTAGGATTCTTGTGCCTACGTATTCTCATTGAAGAATGAGAAATCAGAGCATCCGTAGTTCTGACTACTACGAGTTGTTGGTTGCGGTATGTTAAGTGACTGGCGAACGTTTGAGAAAATGTCCAAAGAGTTATGCCAGAGTGCTAGACTCTAACGGCTCTTATTCATTTAAATTGATAACGAAAGTTGTTTGATGGATAACGAACGCTTGATGAAAATCAACTGTTCGAAGAGTTGTGTCAAGATGCTAGATCCTGACGGCTCTTATTAACCCAAGTTATAGTTAAGATTGTTTAATGGACAACGAGCTTTTGATGATAATAAAGGTCAAAAGGGTTATGCCAAGATGCTAGATCTTAACGGTCCTTATTTATCCAAGTTGATATAAAAGTTGTTCGATGGACAATGAACGTTTGACGAAAAATCAACGGTTCGAAGAGTTGTGCCAAGATGCTAGATCTTGACGACTCTTATTAGTCCGGATTAAAATTAGATGTTTTTGAGGAGCGAAAGAACGAATGAATGGCTACCCCGAAGTGCGAGACTTAGGACCAATCGTTCGAGGTTTATGCGGGAATGTTGGATTCCAACAGTCCTCTTCTTTCTTATTTTGTTTATATGAAAATTTTGAATATCATGCTTGGATTGAGGAAAAAGTTTGTCCTCAAGTTGAGAATGATTTAATCAGGTTGAAATAAATTATTTGATATTGGACCGGAAGCTAGCTCATAATATAGTGATTTAAACAATATTAATAACCAATTAGAACAATTAGGTATAATATTCTAATGAAAGTAAATAAATTAATGAATAAAAATGTCATAATCAAGATGAGAAAATAATAATTCTTTTATTTTTTATCTTTAAAATATTTATTTTTCTTGTTAGCTATTTACTAAAAAAACAAGTTTTTATCTTAAAAAAAAACAAAATATAATAGTAAAAAAATAAGATGAAAGGGCCAGGAAGGGATCTGAACATTAAAAGCCCAATAGCCAAATGGGTTGGGCGCGGGTCAGCCGGATCCCGGGTCATTTGCAAACCCGATTCGGATTGGATTAGAAGAAAGTCAAAATGAGAGAACCCTAATGGATTAACACGACCGCCTCCAACATCAATACATGAAGGTTCTAAACACCCTCGTGAAAATTGAGGAACACAATCCTACTCTCCTTTTCCAATTCATCTTCTTCGACCTCACTTGTTTTCCATCTACACTCTGATCATTCTATTTATCTCTCAACACTGCGTTCTCTTACCCTCTCACAACCTCACCCTCTGCTCGAATGACCTCTCCTCTCTCATTCACAATCTCTGTGAATCGTGACCTCCCTTCTACTCTCTTCTATCAATCGCGCAAACCAAAACCACACATGAACATACAAAGATCGCCCCAAACAAAACCACCGATTCAAACGTTTATCTTACTGAAATTGACATAACATCAAACCAAACAAAGTCGTGGATTCGTAACCATGAATATGATCCTCTCAATTCAATTTCCTATTTACCGCAAAACGGTCCGTTTTAACGAAATCTCGAGACACGACATCAGTGATGTACATAGCAAAGAAAAGTAGAGGTTATAGCTCGACTACCCATGATTATTACCAAAGCGAAGAATCGACATAAACATTTTTGGAAGAAGACATACCAGGCGTAGTGACGAAAGCAGGTACGAATTCCTTTACTATCGTCTTCTTTTCTTATCTCTTCTACCTCATCCTCCAACTCTGTGATTCAATTGCCATCGCTAGCTCTCCTCGTATGAACTTGTGATTACAGTATGAAAATTTTGATTCAAAACTTTGCGCAGGGAGTACTGATCTTGTGATTTGTACGTTGTTGTTGATATTTCTGTGGTTGATGAAAATTTTGCGTGTGCGGGAGGTTGGTATTTTTATTGTTAAAGCTTTTTTCAATGAAAGGGTTTACAACCTTGTATTTGTTAGAATGTTTTTCTTTCTGTTTTTTCCTATTTTCTCAGAAGTATGGCTAGGGTTTGGTGACTGGATTCTCCTCTCCCTCATGGCTCTGTTTACTGATGGCTTTATAGTAGAGGAATTAGGGGTTGATGCTGCTGAGTGACAAAAACTAATCTGGAAGTAGTTCATTTCTTTTTTGATGTTCAGAAATTGTTGTGATAATTTGATGAAAAAAACTGCTATATTTCTTAAACTTATGATAGTCAAACTTGCTTTTATCTACTTTAATTCTTGGTTAGTATTTAAGTTCTAATTTCATACTAAAACTGATAATTACAGGTTCTGATCATGTAGCAGTATCGTGTAGGGTTTTTGTAGCAGCAGAGTTTTGGAGTGTTGTTGCAGAGTTCAGGCTTGAAGCTACTTTGCAGCATGTAGTGACGTGTTGTACTGATTTGGCAGAATGCAGAATTCTTGGCAGCTTGTGGCATGTTTGGCTTGAGGAGATACCATTTTGGATTGTTGTTGCAGCTGCTTTGACCGTAGCAGGGCTGTAACAGGGGTTACCGTGTTGTTGTTGTGTTTTGTTCGTGACATTAGGTCTCAATTGCCATGGTCTTAAGTTAGAACTTTAGGGATGCCACAAAACCAACTTGTAATTCATTGTCCTTTCTTGTGTAATACTTTCCTTTGTAAACACTTAAACTTTAATCAATGTAACCTTCTTTATTTATTAATGAAAGCTTATGATCAAAATATCATCCAAGTAACACAATTTTTGTGGAGCGGCAACTTGGGCTTCAAAATATGTAGCTTCAAAATTTGGACATGAACAAAGCTATCATGGGTTTCAAAATATAAGCTCAAGAATTGGGCATGAATATTTAGCAAAGCTATCCAATTATGATGATCAACAATCCATTTGCACTCTAAACTCAAACAAACAACATAAAAAACTCAAAGCCTATCAAATTCCAAAATAACCTTGAAACGAACTCCAAGAGGCTAATTGTGTCTGACTTTGATTCTTCTAGAATCCAAATACAAACTTCCACAAGATATTAACAGTTAAGTCTTGAGATATGATCAAAGAATCTTGAATTCTTGAAGAGGAGAAACTCTATATTTTAATTAACTAATAAAAAAATGATGAACAAATTTGGTCAATGATTCATCCAAAGTCTTGATTGACCAGTGTCCACAATCTTCTGACTGAGATCTTTTCCGCAAAAATAAAGCCACAAAGCTTGCTCAATTAATTAGTGAAGAAAACAAGATTGACCTAAAAAGCTCAAACAATGCTTATGACATCTAAGAGGTCAAAATTTGGGGGACAACACGCAGCTTTTCATGTGGGGGAAATTTCAAATTTCCAAAAAAATTGTTGTGACATTAAACACACGTCGCTAGTAGGTTTCAAAAATTAAAAAGTTTAGGTGGGAAATGTTATCATTTGATATAAATGAGGTGCAGACATCCTGGCACATATTATGACTATTTTGAAAAGTTAGTGAGGTGGTATTCACGTCGCAACAAATTTCAAATTAGTGACATTATTATCACGTCACAATATATATGACTATTCTGACACAAATTGAATTTTGAAGTTTAGTGAGGTGAATTACACGTCGCAATGAATTTTAAATTAGTGACATGTGATTTACGTTGCAACTCTCAATAGTCATTTTATTTGCAGCGTGTTTTCCCTATCGCTAAAGTGTCTATCTATTAGACAACTTGCAGCATCCCCCAATCCCCAGAATTAATTTTTTCTTTTCCTTGTCTTCCTCTCTCAGTTCCTCTATGTTCCTCCCATTTTCTTCTTCTATTTTCTCACAACTTCTTCATATTTGCACAAAAGTCTTCCTCATGTGATGAGTAGAAATTGGGGGTTGATGCCCAGACAAGTTGGTATAAACACAGTGATTTGCCCCTTTGCTTTGAAGTCTCCCAAAACGTGGAGCATTCGCGTGAATCTTTCTCCCATCAATAACCACATTGTCCAACTTCACCGCTAGCATTCTGGTGTCTTCGACCCCGCGAAAGCGTGCGGAACCAAATCTCTTGCCCAACTTGTTCCTTTTTGACGGTATCACCACTTCGACGATATCACCGATACACCCGAACAACTCGAAAAATATCAGAAGCTCTGATCCTATCTGGGATTTCGGAGAAGAAGATAGAAGAAAGTTCTTTTTCGTCATCCAATTCTGCATGTTTCCTTCTTCCACTTGGAAAAGTATCCCACCTTGACACCAAATGCCTGAAGCCGTGCCGCTTGGGCTTCTGCCATTGTTGATTAGTGATTAAATTTAATAATAAGATTAATTAAATTTTTAGTAGAATAATTTCTTATAAATTTAATTCAATGATACACACACTATATATAGGTTAGAAATCTCAATGTTTCAGAAAAGTTTCAAATGATCTCATATATCCATATGAAGAATGCTTAAGATATGAAAAGTTCAGTTTGAAGATTCAAAAAAGTTTCAAATGATCACATATATCCATTTGAAGAATGCTTAAGATATGAGAAGTTTAGTTTGAAGAAGAACAATAAAAAAAATGTGATTCGAAATCATTATTATTCTAGTTTAAGTGTTATAGGCGGAAGCAAACATACATTAGATGGATTAAAAAGTTATATGTTTCATTGCATTCATAAGAAGAATGATTCAATCAATATCTTAAAAAATTAAAGAATATGAAGTTGTTTTTGTTTTTGTTAAAAAACATAAACCGGTTAACCTCCCTGATGTTAGCCAGGGAAGGTCGTAAATGTATGGTCGGAGTGTCTGTGATTGAAGTGGGGTTGATAGTCACTACTGTTGGCTGACCAGGGTTTACTGCTTCCATGTTATTCATCGTCCCTTGAATCCCAAGAGACCCATTCCATTAATAGGATAGTAGTTATAACCATATATTATTAATGAAGATCATAATACTTCATGATTTATGAAGATGTTGTAACATCTGACTCATAACTTCATAACCGATGAATGACTTTTTGCTACCCTTTTTAGAATCTGAGAATAATGCTTCCTACCTGAGTAAGCCATCTCAGACATATCAAAAACTCAGGGTGTATACTCTAGAGTCATTATGCAGATTTGTTCATATCGTCTGGGAACATCCCTCTGATATTTTTAAGGCTCAGGCTCCTATTTATTTCATAAGTAGCAACTCGACTAAATATTCAAGGAATTTGCATATCAACAAATGTTTTTGCCTTGGTTTTTTTTTTCTCATCTGAATTCTCTTAGTTTATATATGATAATTTATGTTTAGGGAATTTATTAGGTGATCTGTATTTTAGGAAGTTTTAGGTTAGATTGTTATCTGATTACTGATTGTAATCTTATTTAGTTTAGGTTTTGATCTATTATTCATTATTCGATCCTTAATTTGATTAGATTCATTGTTTGAAATGTAACGCATTGTAATTTGAATATATTTTTAGCAAGTTTTGACCTTTGATCCATCTTGATTGCAAATTTTGTGCAAATTAGAGTTTCGGAAAAGGGACAATGAAGATTTCTTATTTGGTCAACTATTTTGACCATAAAAATTAATAGTAAAATCTAAATAAAAATAAAAATCTAAAAAAAAACTAAATGACTCTGCACGCCCTTAGAAAAAATAATTATATTATAATTAACCTTGATTTAATAAAATAATAATAATCCAACTCAATAATAAATAATAATCTCAATAATAAGGTAATTAAGACTAATATAATAATCCTACTAGTTTAAACCTTAAATTAACAATAATCCTACTAAAATGTAATTAATCTAAATTAACACTATACCAATTAACAACTAATATAATAATTTTAATAAGAACTTAAACTAATATTATTCTAATAATATATTGATGTTGATAATGGCCCAACCTCCTCCTAATTTTTAAAACATATTAAAACTAATAACAACTTAATAACTAATGACTTAATTAATGATTTCAAAAGACTATGATACTTCTAAAGAAAATATTAGTTCCTAATCATCGCCCATAACCCCCAACTTAATCCTATTGATGTTTGATATTGAGCATTAAGCTAATTATCAAAATACCTAAAACTCCTAATGACCACATCATGACCCCAAATTACCCCTATAATTTCTAAAAAACCTTTAATAAATAAAATACTAGCTAATGACTTATTCTAGTAACGTTTTGTCTGTCATCCACTAGATGTCCTAAAAATATCTAAACTAAATGCTAAAGTCTAGTAAACTTTTCTCAATAACCCCAATATTTTCTTATAACCCTTATACTGGTAAAAAATCAAAATGACCTCCTTTGACTTTTTTAGGTCATTGGGAAGACTATATAAGTGTTAAATATTGGTCAAAATTTAGGGTATGACACCTAGAATGTCCCTTCTAGATGATTTAATAGATTTAAATCAATTAAATCTAATAAAATTTGCATCTTTCTAAATACACATGATAAAATTTAAAATGCAAGCATGAAAAATCTATTTTATTTTTTTGAATAATTTGACAAAAGAATAAAAATAAGATGACTGAAAAATGAATAAAATTCGGGCGCTAAAGTGCCCGAAAAATTAAACTGAATGCACTAAAATGATCAGCGTGAAATAAGGCTCTTAGAAACATACAGATTTTAATCAGATTTTGAAATAAATTTTGACCGGTAAAAAGGCTCAGGCTGATCAAAATGCGACTAAAAAAGTCTTCGAAAAATAAAACGAGCACGCCATTTTAAACTATGCGAATTGTAGATTAATAATACTGACGTCTGCAAGCTAGGTTTTAAAACTTTTCGTCCGATGATTTTACATATATTTGAGAAATAATTCAACCAATCTGTTTGTATATTTGAAAATTCATTTGACCGACATTTTAGGCGTTATTCATGATGAAATGCATGTTATGCTTTACAGATGATGCAAAGTAAAAATAAAATGGAATATATGAACATTTTTAAAGGCCCGGACAAAATTGGGGTATGATACCGAGCCATACCTAGCCTATCCAAAATTTCGGTTGCTGAATCCATTTTAACGAATCTTCTGAACACCATTGATAATACTACGAAGACTTTTTTCTCCAAGCATGGACCAATAACTCGTGAATTCGGCACCAAACATATATTCCCGCTATAACGTCTATTATTTCCCATTTTCTAATAACACTCAACAATTTATTAAAGAAAGGAGTTGAATCCTTCACCACCTCTTTGAAATCCTCTTCCTCATCGATCTTAAGGAATACTTTGTCGCCTCCCATTGGAATGAGATTTACAGTGGCTATGCCTTCATCCACCATTCCGCAGATACCTTCTGGTGGAAACGACAACATGTTCGACAAAATGAATGAATTTCCAGGAGCAATTCCTGGAGATGCAGAAAGAACTGCAAGCCCTTCGCGGTCAGGATCTATTTGGAAAGGACGCCGCAGACCTCTGCTTGGTCCCTAATGTGAAAGTTCCGCACAAGTTCCAAGTGCCTGACTTTGAAAAATACAAGGGTAACTCTTCCCCTCAGAGCCATTTGGTGATGTATGCTCGGCGAATGTCAGCTCAGACAAAGAACCAGGAGCTACTGATTCACTACTTTCAGGATAATTTAACCGGTGCAGCATTAAAATGGTACATGGGTTTAAACCGCGCCACAATCGCCACATTTAAAGATCTGGGCGCTGCCTTTGTTCAACAGTACAAGTATAATCTGGACATGGCACCGGACAGAGATCAATTCAGATCAATGTCACAAAAGGACAACGAAACCTTTAAAGAATACGCTCAAAGATGGCGTGAAATTGCCGCTCAGATTTCTCCACCTCTGGAGGAAAAAGAGATGACAAAGATCTTCTTGAAAACCTTAAGCTCATTTTACTACGATAGAATGGTTGCCAGTGCGCCCAGTGACTTCACCGAGATGGTGGGCAGGGAGTTCGTCTTGAGGAAGCGGTCCGAGAAGGACGTTTAGTAAAAGACGCTGGATCATCAAGTAGTACGAAACGATACGGTAGTGCTCTCCCTAAGAAAAAAGAGCAAGATATTGGGAATATCTCTCTCGGAAAGCAAAGGCGACGTTACCAACCAGTAGCAGCTGTAACCCCTGCTATCAACCCTGCGTCTGTTCCTACGTATCAACCTCAGGTTGCGTAAAGCTAACCTAATCAACAACAACTTTAACAAAGGACACAACAGCCTCTTCGGCAGGCTCGTCCTCAGTACAGCAACAACCATACAACGCGACCACCAGGGTTTGACCCTATACCAATGTTGTACGCAGAGCTGCTTCCATTATTACTGGTCAAGGGGCATGTCCAAACCAAGTCTCCTCTTACAGTACCGGAAAATCCTCCTTTTTGGTTCAAAGCGGATCAGACTTGTCCTTACCATCAAGGAGGACCAGGGCATAACATAGAAAACTATCTCAGTTTCAAATCCGACGTACAAAAGCATGTTAGGAGCGGGGTTTTATCTTTCAAAGATACAAATATGAATGTTCTCACGAACCCGCTGCCTCAACACGAGAAAGCTGCAGTCAATTTGATAGAGGGGGAGTCTAACGACAGCTGTCAAATTCATGATGTACTCTTGTTAAGGGCCAACTTGGTCAAGATACATTGTAGACAGAGTGGATATGGCCATGTGCCACCTCATAATTATCACCAGTGTGATATCTGCTCTAAAAACAAATCAAGGATGTTCTGTGGTGCAATCAGCTCTACAGGAACAATTGGATCTCGAATGGATCTAAGAACACCAAATTCGTGGAGTCAACATGACCTATACGAATTCCAACATCATTCAGAACCACGACATTCGTGCAATGAATGTTAACTTGGTGGCAATGCACTCAAGGCAAAGCCAGTATCATAATCTTCTGCGTCACGATTATAATTCCTGTCTGATTTGCTCGGTAAATAAACAAGGATGCTCTTTTGTACAAGAGGCCCTCCAGCGTCAGATGGATCTTGGATGGATCCAGGACTACCATGATAAAAATCCTTATCAGATCAACATGATTCAAATCTTCGATATTCGTTTGATGAATACCAGCTTTGTGGAGTTACACGCCAAGCAAGTCTAACTCGGTTTTCTCACTTCGCATAATTATCAGAGCTGTAAAGGATGTGGTGAGAGTAACCAAGGGTGCGCTCTCGTTCAGAGAACTTTACAACACTTGTTAAACCACTGGTGGCTTCCAATCTATCTGGATAAAGACACACAACAAATCAGTGTGCATAATGGAAACGCTACTCGGCGTAAAAATTAGGATGTCCGATCTATGGAAACAAACCTGGTAAGGTTGCACTGCATTCAAAGCGGGCGTGGCCAGGTGCCACCCCACAACTATGAACGCTGTAGGGTCTGTTCGGAAAATAACCAAGGATGTTACCTCGTGCGAGCAGCCCTTCAGAGTTAGTTGGACCGCAAAGAGATCCAACCTTATTCCGTTTTGGGGTCCATTGACTGGACGCCTGACTACTTCGCTGACCAGATCAGAGACGTGGTTGTAATCTCTGACCCTGAGAGGAACATGGATGTTTGTACCATCATCCCTCTACTGGACGAATCAAAGGTTCTTAGCCAGGAACTGATTGAAGTTACTTACGACAGTAAAAAAAATTAGAAGGCTCCTGTAGTTATCTATTTTCCAGGACCAGTACCGTATGAATCAGCTAAGGCAATCCCTTACAAATACGGTGCGACGATAATTGAGAATGGAAAGGAAATTCCATTACCCTCCGTCGTGAATATTGCAAACATCAGTCGAGTAACACGGAGCGGTCGAATCTTAAACCGAGGAGTTGGAGAACCTAACAAAGAAAAGGAACTTCCGACAGAAGCTCCTGATCCACCATTCGGTCAATCCAGTAATCCCGACCTTTTGAAAAACAACGATGAGATGCTGAAGCTAATCCAAAGGAGTGAATACAACATTGTTGATCAGCTGTTACAAACTCCTTCAAAGATCTCAGTGCTGTCACTTTAACTTAGTTCTGAAGCACACAGAGAGCCTCTACAGAAAGTCTTAAAGCAGGCCTTTGTGGAATAGGATGTGTCAATACGACAGTTTGATAGCATCATCTCTAACATCACTTCCTGCACACTACTACGAAAAACACATTTAACAACGGTTGGGAATGACATATAATGAGGCGGGCGAAGGCGTTGTTATGTAGATTGTCGTTGTAAGTTTGCTGTTTCTACAACGGTCTGTAAACCGTTGTTGAAAGGTAGGACGCGCGCCATATATCACAACGGTTATGATAATAAACCGTTGCGATACATACACTTAGGTTCTGGGTTCGAAACCCATAAGTAGCGAATTTATATAAAACATAAATTACTTATGATATCGGTTACAATATATAACCGTTGTTGTAAGTACCCTAAGTTTATTATATTAAATGTAGATTGCTTGTTTTCCAAACACCTCACTAAATAAATATACATGGATTAAATTTGATGAAGATGTCTATAATCTGCAAATAAAGCTGTTCTTGAAAACCAACTTAAACAAACCAATGTTGTTTTCTGATTGAATTCATCTCATCGTGCATTTCACGCTCTTTTATATATATTGTGGTTTATTGATCTAACTCCTTCGATATATCGCTATCTTCGATTATAGTTAAATTTCCATAAGATAAACAAGACATTGGATAATTTGCCTCATCTTTGATTTAACTATATTGGAAGATGGCGATGCATCTAAGGAGCGAGATCATTATACCATAATCTATATATAAAAGAACGTGAGGTAAATGATGAGAGGCATGCAATCAGAAAACAACATTGGTTTGTTTAAGTTGGTTTTCAAATACAACTTAATTTGCAGATTATAAGTATCTATGTCAAATTAACTAAATATATTTTAAGTGAGGGTTAGTGAAACAAACAATCTACATAAAATATAATAAACTCAAACAAAATTCTATACCAGATCCAGATATTATAAACTCATATAATACGCTTGCTACCACCAGCAAACTTTAAGTGAGGGTTTGTTAAACAAACAATGTAAATAGAATATGATAAACTCAAACAACATTCTATACCAGATCCAGAAATTATAAACTGATATAATACGCTTGCTTCCACCAGCATCATCACCCTGTATCATCCCCTTAACCTGAAAGGAAATAAAGCAAACTTCAAAAATGAGCATCCTCAGTTGAAAACAAACCCTAAAACCATAATCCAGTGATGAGTAAAGAGAGGAACATGAATAACACACCTTTAAATGAAACTAATCACGGAATAGGAATCAATTATGATGTTGAACTAGTTTGGGAAGCCATGAAAAAGAAATATAAGGAGGAAGAAGCTTACACAAAAGCTTCATACTTCTTATACTTCTTTTCATTGCTTCTAAAACTAGATAAAGTTTGCTTACACTGTTGTTTCTTCATTTACTAACATCTTGTTTGTGATGCTATGAAAAAAAATACAAGGTGGATGAAGTTTCCATCATAGCTTCATGCTTCTTATACATTTTTCCATAGCAACACAAACATTACGAAGTTTCTAAAGTATGGTCTTTGTTAAGGTAGTGAAAACGAATCTGAAAAAATGAGAACAATCAACAAAAACAACATGCAACAAACGAGATAATGGGAAATATCTAACAATAGATGGAAGAAGAAGAATACCTTAATGTATGAAGCACAAGATTCACGGCTAATGGTGAAAACGAAGAGAAAAAATGGGTTCTAGGGTTTCACTTTGAAGGCAAGGCGTTACTGTCAATTAAGTGAAAGTTTTTTCGCTTATATATGGGTAAACTATTTCACAACGGTTAACAATAACAACCGTATAGATACGTATTTTTTATTATAAATATATCACTACGGTTTACCAGAATAACCGTAGTGATAACCCTTTTATCTGTGAATTTTAAAATAAATAAAAACCGTATACATAGGTATTTATTTATTATAAATATATCACTACGGTTAACCAGAAGAACCGTAGTGATAACCCTTTTATTTATGATTTTTAAAATTAATAAAAACGAAAAGGTGCGCCTTAACTTCTAACTTAATGCATCTGCAGTTTAAACATCAACAATGTAATTCACAATGCATCTGCAGTTTAAACATCAACAATGTAATTCGAACCCTAATTCAACTATTACATTTCATAACAAAGTAAATATTAAACATAAAGGAGACAAAAAAAACATAACATCTTGATATTTCCAGAAAATATCTCTGATTTCAGTTTGTTCTTTAAATTCTTGTTCTTTTTCTTTAAATCCTCATACATAACCTTCAGATAGCCCACAACTTCCAACTCTGACTTCATAATGCTCTCATCGTCATTTCCATCTCTTTCTCCCACGTCTTCATCCCATATGAACAAATGACATGTTTCATCACTCCTCCAAAATGGACATCTCCAAAAAAGCCTTCCTTTATTTTGTCCCTTCTTGCATTGATACGAAACCATACGACCATCACAACCACAAAAATTTCTAGATCGAGATTTTACACTGGAACAAGACGTAGAAACACCTTTGGATGATTTTGTCTTCAAATGTGACATTGCAACACCTTAAAGTATAACACTTTGTTGTTGTTGTTGTTTTCTTCCCGACAATGGTGACGGCATTGGTGTTAGGGTTGTTTCAATGGATAAATTGATATATATACTTGGTGTTTAAAATACATAAAAAGAAGCTTCAATTTGTAACAACGGTTTTGATAAATATCCGTCGTGATATCCTTATTATTTTTTAGTTAAATATTAATAAAACTTAAAAAGGGAGCATTTACATCAAAGGGATAAACTATTTGAGGGCGATGAGGTTCGAACCCATGATAGCTAGATTGTATCACCACGGTTTTCATAAAAACCGTTATTATACCCTTGAGATTTCTAATTAAAATAATGCGCGCGCATCTAGTACGCACTATAAGAACGGTGTATAGGATGCCGTTGTAAACCTGTCGTTGTTGTTTGGCCGTTTTGTAGTAGTGGCAACAACTTAGGATTCAGTGATGAGGACTTGCCAGAGGGGGGCAGAAGTCACAACATGGCGCTCAATATCACAGTTAACTGCCAGGACGATGCTTTAGCCAGAGTACTGGTAGACACAGGATCGACCATCAACATTATGCCAAAGTCCACTTTAATGCGACTATCATTCAAAGGATCCCCGATGAGGGGTAGTGAGGTCATCGTCAAAGCCTTTGACGGATCTCGGAAAGAAGTCATCGGCGAAGTCGACCTTCCCATAACTATCGGTCCTCACACTTTCCTAATCACTTTCCAGGTCATGGACGTCCGGGCAGCGTACAACTGTTTATTAGGAAGACCTTGGATACACCAGGCTGGGGCATTCACTTCGACGCTGCACCAAAAGCTGAAGTTCGTCAAGAACGATCAACTCGTCACGGTCTGTGGAGAGCAAGCCTTGCTCGTGAGTAACCTGTCATTATCTACTTGTGTGGAACCCGAGGAGATTGTTGGAACCTAGTTTTAAGCACTGTCGGTGAGCAATGAGAATCAATAGGAGAAAGAAACATCAATTTCCTCGTACAAAGAAGCTCTCGAGGCGATCAAAAGTAATAACACAAAGGGAAGGGGATAGCTTGTCATTCCTAGTGACAATAAAACAAAGAAGGGTCTTGGTTTTTATGCAACCTGCACCCAGATAGCTGCTAACGATGAAAGTCTTCATCCCATTCAGGACTTCTTCCACAATGGAGGTTTCCTTCACCCAGTGCCTCAAACAGTCCATACTATCAACGAGGTGGATCCCTCCGATACAGATGAGAATGGAAGTCCTATCTCAACGAGGACGGTTATATGTCTCAGGAAGAGGTGCCTACACCATTTTGCTATCCCGCACAGAGTCCGAGATTTATACCCAGGTTAGACGTCGAAATGGTATATGGATATTGTGATCCGGAAGGATGTCGCGCTCCGCCAAATTCATTAGAGGAAGACACTCCGATGAAATACAACTTTGACCACGACTATTATGGCCCAATGGATGGCCTGCCTATTTGGCAACCGTACCCCAGAGACTTGGGGCAAGAAAATCAGCCAAACAATGAAAATCGGCTGAACATCATTGAATAGAATACCTGTGTCCCCACTATGTCATGGGATCAACACTCAGGTCGTTCAGAACCTATCCAGTACGACGACGAATTGGCAAAGCTTGCCGGACTAAAATTCATCAACTATGCTTTTCCCGAGGTCAACGTCATCGAAAGGGATGACTCCTCCAGTTCCAAAGAAGTGTGGGACACCTTAGGACAACTGAGTGGAAAATACGACTATATGGTCAAGTACACTGCTCCTAAAAGCTCTCATATCAGGCTCGAAGACATCCAACCAACTAGATGGGGAGATTTGCCTGAGAGCACCAATACTATGCAAAATACAACAGAGGAATCCTCCTACGACAACTCTGCCTAGGAGACAGATTCCAATGATCCTGCTCTGCCAGATATCAGCGTTATTTCTGAAGACAAATAGAGAAGGTGCCAGACTTTGTGATTCACCGAGGAGTTCGCCGCCAATGGATTATTGTCGATGTTCTGAAGATTGTTCATAAGTCAAAGTAATTGCCATCTTTACTTTAACCTTTCACCCTGCCCAGGTGAAACAGATGTTTTGATATGGCTCACTTTGTGTAAATCCCTCTTTGCTTCGCCCAGAGCGACAGAGTTTTGTTTTATAGGGCTGTAGTTTCAAGAATCCACTTGTTTATTAATAAACTAACGTCGTTTTGTAATTTCCGCATTAATTGCTGTTTTCTCTTTTTGCTTTTTCAGAAAATGGTAATCCTTAAAAACTATTCAAATAATAAACAAGCAATTTTTCAAAAAAAATACACTGCACACACTTGCATTCTCTCTATCTCTTCTAAACACAAATCATATCGTCATGCAGATTGCTTGTTTTAAACCCCGTTGAAACATACGATTCATGCCTTCTCCCGACTTTGAGTTTCCGGTATTTGGGGCTGAAGAAGAAGTTGACGACGAAACTCCAGAAGAGATCTCCCGACTACTCAAACAAGAGGAAAGGTCCATTGAACCTCACAAAGAGCCATTGGAAACGATCAACGTGGGTTCAGAAAAAGAGAGAAGAGAAATCAGGATTGGGGCACTGCTCAGTCAAACTGCCAAAGAGAGTTTAACAAAGATTCTCATAGAATTTCCCGATGTATTTGCCTGGTCCTATCAGGACATGCCAGGGTTGGATACCAGCATCATGGAATATCACTTACCGTTAAGGTCAGAATGTCCGCCAGTAAAACAAAGGTTGAGACGGACTCACCCGGACATGGCCATTAAAATCAAAGAGGAGGTACAAAAATAGGTTGACGCAGGCTTCCTCGCCACGTCTGAATATCCTCAATGGTTAGCCAACATCGTACCCGTTCCAAAGAAGGACGGAAAAGTTAGAATGTGTGTGGATTACAGAGATCTAAACAAGGCTAGTCCAAAGGATGACTTTCCTTTACCACACATTGACATGCTGGTAGACAGTACAGTAAAGTTCAAAGTTTTCTCCTTCATGGATGGATTCTCGGGCTATAATCAAATCAAAATGGCGCCGAAAGACAAGGAGAAAACTTCGTTCATTACCCCATGGGGTACCTTTTGTTACAAGGTAATGCCGTTCGGTTTAAAGAATGCCGGGGCAACCTATCAAAGGGCCATGACTACTCTGTTTCATGACATGATACACAAGGAAATCGAGGTATATGTCGATGACATGATTGCAAAATCTAAGACAGAAGAGGAGCATGTGACCCACCTGTCAAAACTATTCGAGCGGTTGGGAAAGTACAAACTCTGCTTGAATCCCAACAAGTGCACCTTCGGTGTCCGTTCAGGGAAACTCTTAGGGTTCATTGTCAGCCAGAAAGGAATTGAGGTTGATCCTGACAAGGTCAAGGCCATTCAAGAAATGCCTTCTCCGAAAACTGAAAAACAAGTCAGAGGATTCCTGGGACGTTTGAACTACATCTCCAGATTCATATTCCTTATGACCGCGACATGCGCACCGATTTTCAAATTACTCAAAAAGAACCAGGACTGCGTTTGGACAGAAGATTGCCAAACCGCTTTCAACAGTATTAAGGAATACCCATTGAATCTGCCGATCCTGACACCTCCAGTGGAAGGAAGACCACTGATCATATACTTAACAGTCTTGGAAGACTCCATGGGCTGTGTACTTGGCCAACAAGACGAAACCAAAAGGAAAGAGTCTGCCATCTACTATTTGAGTAAGAAATTCACCGACTGCGAGACTCGGTACACTATGCTTGAGAAAACTTGATGCGCTTTGGCTTGGGCAGCCAAATGTCTTCGCCAGTATATGATTCGTCACACCACTTGGTTAATCTCCGAAATGGATCCAATCAAGTATGTCTTTGAAAAACCTACTCTCACGGGAAGGATTGCCCGTTGGCAGATGTTGTTATCAGAATATGACATCAAATACCACGCTTAAAAAGCCGTTAAAGGGAGTATTTTAGCCAATCATTTGGCTCATCAACCGATTGACGATCAGGAATCAATCGGGTTTGACTTCCCAGACGAAGATGTCATGTATCTCAAAATAAAAGACTGCGATGAACCGTTACCCAGTGAAGGGCCAGAACCAGGTTCCCAATGGGGACTTATCTTTGACGGAGCTATCAATCATTACGGAAACGAAATTGGGGAAATCATCATAACACCTCAGGGTACCCACATTCCTTTCACCACCAGACTTACGTTCAAGTGTACAAACAACAAGGCCGAATACGAAGCTTGTATTATGGGTCTCGAGGAAGCAATTGATTTGAGGATCAAGAACTTGGATGTATATGGAGACTCAGCCCTGGTCGTCAATCAGATCAAAGGAGATTGGAACAACATACCAATCAGGATTGATTCCTTACAAAGATTATGCAAGAAGGTTGCTACCCTTCTTCAACAGAATCAAGTTTCATCATATCCCTCGTGAAGAGAATCACATGGCTGATGCCTTAGCCACCCTCTCTTCCATGATTAGTGTAGGTCAATGGACCGACCTACCTAAGATCGACATAATTTGCCTTGAACAGCCCGCTTACATCTTCACGATTGAAGCAGTCCTAGACGACAAACCTTGGTATCACGATATCAAATGCTTCCTTCAGAAACAAGAGTACCCACCTGGGGAACTAAGGAAGGACAGGAAAACCCTCAGAAGGCTGGCTGGCAGCTTCTTCCTGAGCGGTGATACACTTTATAAGAGAAACTTCGACATGGTCTTGCTTCGATGCGTAGACAGACAAGAAGCAGACATGCTGATAAAGGAAATCCACGAAGGATCCTTTGGCACTCACGCCAATGGACAGACAATGGCGAGAAAAATTCTCAGAGCAGGGTACTATTGGTTGACCATGGAATCCGACTGCTACAAGTACATGAGGAGGTGTCATAAGTGTCGGATATACTCCGACAAAATCCATGTACCGCCAACGCATCTCAAAGTTCTTTTTTCCCCGTGGCCTTTTTCCATATGGGGAATCGACATGATCGGCATGATTGAACCCAAAGCTTCGAACGGGCATCAGTTCATTCTGGTAGCCATTGATTACTTCACCAAGTGGGTCAAAACAGTGCCGTACGCTAATGTAACCCGACAAGTGGTGGTCCGATTTATAAAAAACAATATCATTTACCGTTATGGTGTTCCGAGCCAGATCATTATAGATAATGGATCTAACTTGAACAATAAGATGATGAAGGAGTTGTGCGCTGAGTTCAAGATCAAACACCATAACTCATCTCCCTACCGACCCAAGATGAATGGAACGGTAGAAGCGGCTAACAAGAACATCAAGAAGATCGTTCAAAAGATGGTTGTAACCTACAAAGACTGGCACGAGATGCTACCCTTTGCTCTTCATGGTTATCGTACATTTTTCCGCACTTCAACAGGGGCAACCCCTTTCTCTCTAGTATATGGCATGGAGGCAGTGCTCCCCATCGAAGTAGAGATCCCATCAATCCGGGTATTGATGGAAGCTAAGCTTACAGAAGCTGAATGGTTTCAGAGGCGACACGACGAACTAAACCTGATCAAAGAAAAGAGAATAACGACACTACGCCATGGTCAGTTGTATCAGCAAAGAATGAAGAAGGCGTTTGACAAAAAGGTTCGACCTCGCGTCTTTAGGAAAGGAGATCTTGTGCTAAAAAAGGTACAATCGTTTCTCACTGATTCTCGGGGCAAATGGACTCCAAATTATGACGGCCCCTATGTGGTCAAGAACGCTTTCTCAGGCGGTGCCTTGAGACTTGCAACCATGGATGGAGAAGAATTTTCCTACCCCACGAATGTTGATGTAGTCGAGAAATACTTCGCCTAAACTAAAAAAAAGTCTCGGTGGATTGAAAACCCGAAAGGGCGGTCTAGGCAAAAATTAGAGACATGATCAAAGATCATCCCAGTGGATTGGAAATCTCAAAGTACAGTCCAGGCAAAAGTTAGGGATAATGACAAGTAACTACGTCTGATTAGTTCAACTCCTCAGCAGTACTGCCATCCATCGAAAGAAAACTCCAGTCAAGGTCATCTTCGACATAAGCTCAGGATGTCCCGAATTCAAAGTTGGTAGAAGGATAGTGGTCGTTATGTTTCAATGTGGCCCTTTTCCCTTAAATTACCATTTTCTAAACTTTGTAAATACTCTGTGGAATCACGCGTCTGGCTGATTTCCATCCTATCAATAAAATTTGAGCCCTAGTGCTTTTGTTTGCAATTCTCATTTGTTTTAGCTTTACAGAATGACATTTTAACATGATTAACGATTCTTGAAGTAAAACAAAAATGAATTTACTTGTAAAAATTTTCTGCTTTTAAAATAAAGATGGCAATTCTTTTGACTGTTGAACATCGAAAGAACATCGATTGCGTCTCCAAAAGTGTTCGAGCCTCAAAGTGTAGATTCAAAGTACTCCTTCTAAGCCAGTGCGCCTGAATGAAGGATCAGCTATATCAGATGCGACTTTCCCATCTGATACCCTCGGCAGAGTTCTTACCTCCTAAGCCCGACCAACGGTGTTCCCCGCAAGGACTATTTATCCTAAGCAAGGCAGAATTGCTATCTTGAACCAGCGGTACTTCTTCGTCCCCAGCAGTGGTCGAGTATCCAGTCGTGTTCATCCATTAGTCTGTATGTCGTGTCAGTTTTGTCAACATATACATACATACATCATGCATTATTGATTTACATTCATATTCATATTGCATCACTATCACTCTAGTCGGTCTTATCCCCTAGTGATAACAGTCTTCTCAATCGAGTTGTCAGTTCTTTCCTCGCCAGGAAATGTTGCGTCTGAACAATCTCTCTCCTCCAGTATATTTCTGGATTAGAACCGGTCCTCGACCTCTTTGATAACTTGAACCTCTGAAAAACAAAAAAACGTTCGACAAATGTCACTCTTCGCCATTGAAGATGATATCTTCGCTTTCCCGGATTAAGGAAAATCCCCAAAGAAAGCCTCACAACTACAGACTCTCAGCAACACATTGATTTTTCTTTCCAGAAAGCCAATGTTAATGAAGTCATCAGCACCTCAAAATTGGGGTACATCATATGGCATTTCTCCGAGAAGATCTCCGAGAAAAGTATGATGTAATATCTCCAAGTGAAAGCAGTCTCTCAAGAAGACTCGTTTTCCCCAGATAGAGTCGACAAATGGCATCTCCAACAGAGAAGTTTGTACCCCTCTACAACTCAGATGACTGGGTTCCCCAGCAACTCTGACATCAAAATTTTTCCATAAAATGCCATCTCCCCAGGAAAATTCGGCGAGAAGTTTGAGGAAAATTGCTACGCATAGCGTCCCTTGTCAAGAAAGTTTATTGACAAAAGAAACTGAGACCAATTCCTTGGTAGGAAACCAGGATCGAGGGGAAGTTTACATCAGAAACTAAGACCAGTTCCTTGGTAGGAAACCAGGATCGAGGGGAAGTTTATTTCAGAAACTAAGACCAGTTCCTTGGTAGAAAACCAGGATCGAGGGGAAGTTTACATCAGAAACTAAGACCAGTTCCTTGGTAGGAAACCAGGATCGAGGGGAGGTTTACATCAGAAACTAAGACCAGTTCCTTGGTAGGAAACCAGGATCGAGGGTTTACATCAGAAACTAAGACCAGTTACTTGGTAGGAAACCAGGATCGAGGGGAGGTTTACATAAGAAAGTAAGACCAGTTCCTTGGTAGGAAACCAGGATCGAGGGAAAGTTTATTTCAGCAACTAAGACCAGTTCCTTGGCTGAAAACCAGGATCGAGGGGAAGTTTTTACCTTTTTTAAGTATTAATGCTTAGCAAAAGAAGATGAATGCGTACACTGCCATTCATAACCACCATCAAAATTTCGGGTATTCCGATATTTAATCATCTTGCACCCCGAATGCCCGAATACCTTCGCCATTCACACCTTCTGGTCTAAGAAGATAAAATAGGGGCATCTTTCATACCCCAAATTTTGACCACTAAGATTTCCCATCATTGTGCAAATCATCATCACAATATGGAGGAACCTTCATGCCTCATCAGTCTCCCCAAAGATGGGTGAACACTCACTACAAACAATAATTAGGGTTTCAAACCCTCTCAGAGCTCTTAGACAAAAGATCAATCAAGGAATGACATGATCTTCAAATTGTCTAACCTCTCAAACATCCACAATGGATCAAGAGGACTCCCACATCAAGGATTAAGCACAAGGCTACAACCTTCTAAGTGGATCAAGCCTCAAGATCGACAGTGTCACCAAATTAGGGTTTTGGTCGACCAGGGCCTCCAGAAGGAAATTTTCCTCTGGGCATGAGCCAATGCTTCAAAGCATAACCTAATATGCTCCAAGGGACATCAGGCAACCAATTATCAAGTCAATTTAGCCTCAGGGGATGCATTCAGCAAAAATCAGGAATTAGGGTTTCTTGACCTAATTCACCCCTAAGTTGACTTTTGGGACAAAACATGAGCCAAGACCTCAAGACATGATTTGATGGTCTCAAATACACCACATTGATCCATTTGCAACAATAATCCAAGAAGCTTGATTCCCAAGTTTCAAGTTCATCTGAACCACAATTAGGGTTTTGAGGAAAAAAGTCAATTGTACCTTTGACTTTTGACCAAGACATGCTCCCAAACCTTGGGACATGATTCAATACACCCTATAACACCTATGGAATTAATCCATCAAGTTTGATTTAGGTCAAGGACTTGATTTCATAGAGGAACGCATAGTTTGGAGTTCATCTGATAAAAAGTCAACTGTGCTCAAAAGTCAACTTTGACTTTTTGAGATTATTCACAATTATGGTTCTTTGACCCTAAAATGATGTTAATGTGTGATTGGAATCATCATTAACAAAAAAAAATCAAGAAAAGTGGGATAACTTGTAAAAGGGGTAACCATAAAAAACTTCGAAATTTTCTAAGTTATGGAATAAAGTGGCTAGGGTACCAACTTTAGAGGATCATAACTCCTAAACCACAAGGCCATTTTTCCCCATCTAAAGCTGGATTTGTAGCTCTCATGGCCCTCTACAAAAGATTCAACTACACCTCATTCCAATTCATCATGGATTTTGAGTTATGGAATGATCAAAATGACTGAAAACATGAATGCCACTTTTTCCAACACTTTGTGAAATTTTTACTAAGTCAGAATCTGCCTTCACTTTTTTCCAAATGTAGGGGCATTTTTCACTTGGATCCAAAAAGTATCAAAACCAATTATGATCAAACAGTTGTTATATCATATGAGGGCTTTCCAAAATGGCCAAGAACTACATCAAATTCCACTTGGGCCATGAGATATGACAATGGCAACATGCCTTGCTGAAAACTGTCAAAGCAAGGGAGATTTGTGTATTTTGCTCGATTTACCAAATTTGTGCAAATGACAAACACACTTATCCATCTGAATACCTCAAGGGGGGACCAAGGAGGAACCAACTCTGATCCCAAGCCTCCAAAGTCTTTGGAACCAAAAGTAGCATGCCAAACCTAGAAATCCCTAAAGAGGGGACAAGACTTCAATTTTGGATTGGAGCATTTAATGGATGCACCAAGGTGGCATGGACTGACCCATTTCCAACTGAATTCAGTCAAGACTTATCCAAGACCAAGGGAACCAGCAGCCTGTGCCCTAACCTCTAGTCAATGGCTAGAGGAGACTTGGATTCTCATTGCTCAACATTGGCCAAACCTATGTAGCAGTTGCCATTCACAATTTCTTGCAAAACAAACTTGCTCTACTATAAATAGAGCTCATTTGTGATCAGTTTGAGTTCACCAAAGCCATCAAACATATGCTTTCCTCAAAATCTCCTTCTTCACTCCAAAATTGCCTTCCAAAGCAAGTCACTATCGGGTTTTGAGATTGGGAGCTATTCCAATCAAACCAATCACACACACACACACACACCTCATAAACATCATATAGAAGTGATCCAAACACTTAAACAACATCTGGAACACTGATTTCTCAAAATCACCAGCCAACTGCTCAAGGTTTTAACCAAGTTGCAGTTGGGATACCATCATCAGTTCCAGATCATTTCCATTCATTCCAAGCATCCAGACACACTCCATAACACCTAGGGAAGTTGTCCATATCCTTAAAACCAAGTTGTAACACCTCTAACACAAAACACGATCACTAGCTGCAAGAGGTAAGCATGAGCTCTTCTAACTCTATGATCCATGCAATTTTTGCTGCACAATAATTTGGCCATATGTTCATAATCATGCATATAGTGTTTTCCCTCAATCAATTGCTTTGTTTGAATCGTGTATGGAATTTCTAAACCTTCATGTAAATTTTAGGGTTCTTGAGGTTTCTCTTTGATTTCTTATACCATGGTTAAAATAAATGAAATTAAAGACCATAGACATGATCGTGAGGTGAAAACGAGTAGATTGATATGTAGATTGCATGATATAATCAAGTATTCAGTGAGATTGGATAGAAAACACAAATCTGCAGAAACAGAGGGTGGCGCGTGTTTTTGCCATGTTCTTGGCGCCATTTTTGAACATTTGAATATTTGAAGTTTTGTGATTTTATTTAATTGATTCAAAAATTAATTTCTCTCTGAGTTTTAATGATTTTGAGTTGATTCTTTTTTTAATAATTTACAAAAATGTTAAAATATTTTATTTTCCCAAAAAATCCAAAAAATATTATTTATTTCATATACTTGATATTTTTGTAAAGAATTAATATTTTAATTGTTTTTGACATTTAAAATATTTTCTCCCTCTTGATTTTTCAAATCTTAGTGATTCCCAATAATTTTGTAGATAGAAACATAATTTTTGAAACATTAGTCCAAGATCACAATTTGTTTTCCACATGTTTAACAAATTTGATCATTTTAATTGAATTTTTATTCAATTAAAATACATTTTGAAAACAAATTACGGTTTTTGATTAATTCAACCCTCATCAAACTTTTTTAAAACCTTTGGGCCTCTTGAGAGAGTGTAAGACCTATCCCTTTGTACAAAAAACCTTTTTGGGCCTCATTCACTTGTATAAGTCCCTCTGTACAAATTCAAAACAACAATGCAATCACTGATAAAACCCATGGGCCTCTCCTTGAGCTGTAAGCCCCATCACTGGTACAAAAACACTTTGGGCCTCTAATAGAGTGTAAGACCCAATCCCCTTTTAACCAAAACAATTTTGGGCCTCAGATATTGTATAAGTCCCTCTGCGTTAAAAGAAAATCTCGGCGCGATCGCCAGTTCAAAAATCAAACCCTTTGGGCCTACCCTCGTGTTATAAGCCCCATTTCTTTTTCTTTAAAAATCATTGGGCCTCTAATAGAGTGTAAGACCCAACCCTTTGTAGAAACCAAAACCTTTTGGGTCTCAGTGTATTGTATAAGTCCTGATACCATCAAAAAGTTCAGCGTGATCGTTGCCTTTTAAAACAAAACCTTGGGCCTCTCCTGGAGCTGTAAGCCCCACCACTTGTACAAAATAAACCTTTGGGCCTCTTGAGAGAGTGTAAGACCCATCCCTTTGTACAGAAAACCTTTTTGGACCTCAGTCACTTGTATAAGTCCCTCTGTACAAATTCAAAACAACAGTGCAATCACTGATAATACCTTGGGCCTCTCCTTGAGCTATAAGCCCCAACAATATTTTCAAAGCACTTTCTCCTTTGATTTTGAATATAATATTGTTATAAAAGCTTTCTTTGTTGAACAACTAACCAAACAACATGGAAGCTCTACAACCGAGTAAGTGTTTACCCGTTTTCTTTATCCGCTTTCATATATATATAACTATATTGTGGGGCTGCTCACTGTTAGTCTCCTTTCACAAACTTTTATATACTCGTCATATACCAACTGTGTAATATTAGTATAGTTATTTAGAGTTTTACCCGGCAACTACGTCTAGCACTAGGTAAAGCCCTGTTGGTCACTCTTAAATACAAATAAAACTAGATCACCATAGGATTACCAGACACAGTCTTCCCTCCTCTTGGGATTAAACAATATGGAGACATGAAAGGCAGCATTCTCGGTGAACCCTTTCTCACACTATCACCCTTAGAAATTGTCAAAGAAACTCTAACTCCCCAGAGATGATCTTTTCTCCGCGAATGGCATCTCTTGAGTTTCTTCCAAATTCTCGAACTTTCCTGGCTTGATCTATTCTCGGTGAATGGCATGTCTTGAATTTCTCGGGGTTTGGGGACCCAAAGGCTTCTTAAAAGCATCCCTGCCTCCTCTTGGGCGTTGTACAAGGACCCTTCGGCTTCTTAAAAGCTCTCATGCCTTCTCTTGGGCTTAGTACAAGGACCCAGAGACCTCTACAGGTATAGGAACAGAACCTAGTCATCAATTTGCTAGAGCTGTCTTTCTGAGTCAAGTGTCAGACCAGTTAATGGGTTGACCTTCATCCTTTAACATGCCAGCCTTCTCTTGGGCATCATACAAAGATCATTCACCACCTGAGAATCGATTTCTAAAAACACCCATAGACTTGGACAGTCTCAATACCCTTTGGATTTTCCATTTCCTTAAAGAACAGGAAATAACCCCGATCCTCTGATCAATGCCAAAGCACAACAATACCTTTAATCAGTCCCTTCATAAGAACTAATTTTCTCTTTATCAAACATACTGGACCTGTCACTAAACTGAAATAGTTACAATAGCCTCCTCTTGGGCTTTGTACAATGATTCTCCCCAGTGAAGCTAACCTATTCACACTCTTTTGTTGAGTATAAAAGACTCTCTCGTGGAGTCAAACATTTTCAGCCTCCATCTCGGGCTTAGTACGAGATACAAAAACTCTCTTGTTGAGTATAAAAGACTCTCTTGTTGAGTGAAACACTTTTAGCCTCCGTCTTGGGCTTCGTACAAGACACATACAAAATCACTCTCTTGTTGAGTAAACCCTTTTAGCCTCCATCTCGGGCTTCGTACGGGATACAAAAAAATGACTCTCTTGATGAGTCAGCCACTTTCAGCCTCCATCTTGGGCTTCATACGAGATATAAAACACTCTCTTGTTGAGTATAAAAGACTCTCTTGTTGAGTCACACCTTTTAGCCTCTCTCTCGGGCTTCGTACGAGACACATAAAAAACACCCTCTTGTTGGGTCGATAGCCTCCTCTTAGGCTTTGTATAAGGAAACCCCGGTTAAGTCAATCAACCATTTAGCATCAAAATATGTGCCTCGTTCACAGTATACAAACATCAACAACTCCTTTTCCCCCATCTAATTGCTGTAAGCGGCAAGCCTCTGGATTATTTACATCCACGTTACTGTCCCTCTTTTAGCATGAGAAATTCCTAAGGAAAGATATCATTGCTCTACACTGAGTTAAAGTCTTCCCCTTCAGGTTAAAAATCCCCTATAAAGGAAATTATGGAATTACTGGATTCACATATCCCGGTTAAAGTAATTCTCCTTTATAACCAGTCACCCAACAGTTGTGGCAAACAGACCCCCTTTAGAGAATGCAAATTCTCTCTAAAGTCAAAACCCTTTAGCTTCACATCTTGGGCTTCGAACAAGATACAAATAGACCCTTCAGCTTCACATCTTGGGCTTTGAACAAGATACAAACTCCTTTAGCTTCACGTCTTGGGCTTTGAACAAGACAGCAAAATAACCTTTTTCCTCCCATAGAATATGAGGAACTACGATCGCTCTGATTTCCCTATTTCGTCAAACGGGAATACGTAGGCATAAGAATGAAAAATCTTAGCGAGCACACTAATAAAAAGACCCAAAATCTCGTACCCTCATAACATCAATCGAAAAGCATCAGACCTAACATCCTACTGATAGCCTAGACACTATTTTTAACGAAATAACCTAAGAGAGACCCACAATCTTTATAGCATCTGTAAACCAACAGTCATCTGTTTAAACTTAATATGCAAGCATGGTTAATTGGAGACATCTATTTCCCTTCCTTCATCAGCTTCAAGAGGATAAAAAATGAATCGAGCTGTAGTACCCCAAAGCGATAGTGCTTCGCAACCACACAAAAACTCGCGCTACATGATGCTGCACACTGTACTCGTTAAATTCGATATTTCATCTCTTTCGTATCACGCCAAAGGTAACACACTTAGGACAAAATCTTCTTATTTCCAATCTTACAATCAATTTCTCCTCCGATTCTTATAAATCCGACTGAGCCCTTTCATTTGTCACCTTCCACTGTGCAACTCCAATTCTAACAATGGGATACCACCAATTCTTAAGCATTACCCAGTAGCTAACAGTCTACAGAGAACACACTTATCCACTGGGATCCTTACTAACCAACGGTACAAGAAACTTACTGACGTCCTATGGTAGAATAATTTCTTGGCCAACACACAATATTCTTATCATTGGTCCAATACTCTCCAGTCGATAGAGATGCAGGAGTTACACTGCTACAACCGTAACATATACAACTCCAAGTCCATTCTAAACTCGAACTAATATATCCAAAAAAGTTTAACAACCTCCGGTTCTGGTTACCACATTCCAAATCGATTCTTCTTACGGTTTCCGACTTACTCAAGGTTTCTGTCGTCACCAAATCTCCACTAATGACAATGTAACACCATCACGAAACTTCAAACATATACTAATCACCACTTATCAAAACTAAAACCCTCCAAGGTACAACTGTGAGTTTCCACGTTACTCGCCAATTTACTTACAACACTCCTCATACACCCACACTTTTAGAGACCATGCCACGTTCTCAATTGAATCCACTTTTCTCATTCGTTCCATTTCATAAACGATCCAAGTTATATGCTTAACCTCGGAACGTCTAATTCTTACTCGTACTTGAAAGATAACTTTCAAATTTCACCCTCGTGGTAAAAACACAATTGCACACAACTGGTACCACTCTCACGGAGCCTAAATCCAATACCATGAAAGCACGGAAGATAACAATTTCAACTATAACCCACCGTTCATACCTTACTAATACCATTAATACACACCGAAATATTCCTTACAAGAACAATAATTCGTGAGTACTCTCCAACTTCGTCCTTAAGACTCGCAACGGTAATGGTAGTAATACACTTACAACTTTCTCACTCTTAACATGGTTCACAAGATTACCTCCCCAAAAGTCAACCCTCTCGTCGTTTGAACAACTGGTCAATTACGCAACACCTTTCCAGAAGTCACGATTTTAAAAACACAAATCCGTTCTTTATTTACTTGCAATCCCGTTTTCCATTCACACAACACTCTCCAATCGGAGCAACATAAAGTAACAAAACACAAACGATGGTTCCTAAGGGATTTCACAATTTACACACATGTTAATCGATTAACCATTTAAGCTAATCGGTTAACTTCTCAAAATTCCACGTAAAACACCTTCCATGCACGTGTTAATCAGTTAACCACGCTGTTTTAAACTGTTAACACCGCTGCAGAATCAAAACCAGTTTCTTCTTAATTCAAAGCCATCCCTACTCAAGCCATCAATCTGATTTATTCTATCTTGGAATATGATTCTCAACTCGCGGCTTCTTAACTTATAACATTCACTAACCATGATTCCACTCAAGGTAATACAGAACAAGTTAAAACATTCAGACGACACACTCCAACCAAGTGACAAGGCAAAATTCCAAATTCTGACGAGGTCACACTACAAGCTTCAGCGGGATAGTTCCTTTCTGCTTAAACAACTACACTTACGGGAAGTCAAAATGACGACATTCTAAGGTTTGAGCCACAACTCATACTTGATTCGTCCATAAGAAAACTCAACACGCAACCATCATACTATACCACAAAAGCGATGGACATAACCTGCAACACACAACCTTATTCCCTCACTTGAATTCCTTGGTGAGAAATAATAGCAACCATGTTCTTAGTCCAACAAAAGGTAGATTCCTAATATTCCGACTATTCACAATTACAGAATTTCTCTATACTTGAAAATAAATCGGGGCAATGCATCCTCTTGAAGAACCTTTCCACCACTTCGTACACATTAACTGGGATTTATTGCCCTTCATTATCTATTGCACATTCCACTTACCAAAATACTTAATGGAAGATTCCGCAACCGACAATTTTCATCAACCATTTACAAAACCCTTATGGTATAAATCGTCCCGTGATTTACACTTCCTTAATTTCAGCCTTAACAACATCTTAAGGATTCTATCACACATTCGTCCAAAATATGCTCCGTTGTCACTTCCTCTTAACATACCATCGATGCCGCTTTCCTTTGTAATCCTCTTATGTCCAAATATAAAACCATCTTACTAAAATTTCCTTAAATCCAAGATACTTACTCTATTCCGTAACACACACTTCTTCCGGTCTGTATCACTATACTTTCCGTTACTAAATGAAGTTCAAACTTTCTTCGACACAATAGCTTATACTGTTCCTTGGGTAATTTAACAATTCCAAATTTGTCACTTACTGAAAACAGAAATCCTGATGTAATATCTCAACTTAATCTCTCTTCATAACTGAATATACGCAATTCATCACACACTCTTCGTCCGACACATACTTGTTTCACTTGAAGTATGTAAACACATCCTTGTGTCCTTTCACACACTTCTCTACTACTACTTTAGGTTCTCATAAAAGCCGAACGTCCTTAGCCCTCAACTTTTTTCCAGTTGGAAGACATTATTTCAAACACATTCCTTAGGGTACTCTCGTCCATTCAAGATACCATAGCGACCTTAGAAACTGAAGCACCAATACTTATCTCACTTCCGGACCTTATGTCACACATTCCACAAAACAACTTTTCTTTTCCACGGAATGAGATCACTTGAAATTCTTATCCTTATCAGTGGCCAATCCATCTCTACTAGCGATTTTACATATTCCTTAATACCTTAACCAATCATCCAATAGAGATCCTTAACTTTCAGGCTCCATCCATTCCAAAGGATTGCTTGAACAACACACCACTCTCAATTTCCATGCTACCCAAGCACAACTTCTATTAAAACCTCATCGAGCTGATCCAAAACCCTTCACTACTAACTCTTGGCTTGAGCCTACCCTCACAACACAAGTCACGACAACACTTCGGAGTCCTCGTGGTCGCTTAACCATGATTCTACCTATCATATACATAGTATTAGGTTGATCAGGCCCAACACTAGATAGTATGATATTAAGAGTCATGCTGGCAAGACACACTTAAGAGGCGGGAATAGATTTACTTATGATGTTTCAAGGCTAGGTCGAGGACACGACCTGCTCTGATACCAACTGTAACGCCCTGTATAATATATGTCTAGAATAATACAATACAAGCATTTTATTTGGTACTGACACCATCATAAGTGCCTAATGGCGTAATTCACATACTTGACCATTTCTAAAACATAAATACAATCTATGGTACAAGATATGGAAATTAGCCAAAACAAAAAAAACTAAGATTAATATACAATATCCTCAATTGTATACAACAAATACACTGCAGAATAAGCTCAACTAAGCTTCTCTTGAAACATCCAAGCATAGCTCCACTTGTAAATCAAACCTGCAAATACCTCCTGAAAATAATCAACAATAGTGGGGTGAGATACATCAAATCTCAGTGAGTTCCCTATCTTATAGATTCTCTCGGCTTTACAAGGTTCTATCAATCCTAACTCAAGTCAATGGGAAGGGAAATGACCTTGAGTTCTCAATCTCACAATCTCACACTATATGGAAACATGTCATGAGTATGCTAACTCATAAATCCCACTAATGGAAAATATGTCCCGAGCCTGTTAACTCAAGAAACTCATTAGTCGATAACCTTACAAAGGCATCCCATTTTCCCATCCGCTTCTACGTCTAGAAGTCGACCCGAGTCATGGATCCTTGTAGTTACTTGACATACAAAATGGATTCGGGATCATTGGCCTGTTAACCGTGATCCGTCACTTCTCATGGCCTGTTAACCATCGCAAGTCTCTTTACCATATAGGCTCCATTCGTACTACACGTAGGAATCAAACCTACAAAGTAATTGTGTATACGTTTCAGAGGAAGAGCTCGAGAGTCATGAAACTACACCTCAAGATAAATGGTTATGATTACGTGATCATACACACAATGTGATTATATCCGACAATCACAAGGCCACATTCGCCTTAAGGCCTCTTGTGCCTTTTCTCATAAAACACAAAGGTTTCCACATGTTCCATACTAGTGTCTCACTCTCTCCTAGACCAATCTCGTCACAGATGTACCTTCCTACATCAGGTGCCCGAGCCTTGCCATCTAGGTTATATACTGTCATACCCCAAATTTTGACCACTTAGATTTCCCATCATTGGGCAAATCATCATCACAATATGGATGAATCATCATACCTCATCAGTCTCCCCAAAGATGGGTGAGCATTCACTACTATAAAAAATTAGGGTTTCAAGCCCTCTCTGAGCCTTAGACAAAAAATCAATAAAAAATTTACATGATCTTCAACTTGTCTAACCTCTCAAACATCCAAAATGGATCAAGAGGACTCCCACAGTAAGAATCAAGCACAAGGTTGCAACATTCTAAATGGATCAAGCCTCAATATCGCCAGTGTCACCAAATTAGGGTTTGGTCGACCAGGGCCTCCAGATGGAAATTTTCCTGTGGGCATGAGCCAATACTTCAAAGCATAACCTAAGATACTCCATGGAACACCATGGCCCCAATCATCAAGTCAATTTAACCTCAGGGGATGCATTCATCAAAAATCAGGAATTAAAGTTTCTTGACCTAATTCACCCCTAAGTTGGCTTTTGGGACAAATCATGATCCAAGACCTCAAGACATGATTTGAGGGTCTATAATACATCACATTGGTCCATTTGCAACAATGGATTGATCCAAGAAGCTTGATCAACATGTTTCAGGTTCATCAGAACCACAGTTAGGGATTTGAGGAAAAAGTCAACTGTACCTTTGACTTTTGACCCAGGCATGCTCCCAAACCTTGGGACATGATTCAATACACCCTAAAACACCTATGAAATCAATCCATCAATTTTGATTTAGGTCAAGGATTTGATTTCATAGAGGATCGCGCAGTTTGAAGTCCATCTAACAAAAAGTCAACTGTGCACAAAAGTCAACTTTGACTTTTTGAGATTTTTCACAATTATGGTTCTTTGACCCTAAAACGATGTTAATGTGTGATTGGGATCATCATTCATCAAGGAAAATCAAGAAAAGTGGGATAACTTGTAAAAGGGGTAACCATAAAAACTTAGAAAATTTTCTAAGTTATGGAACAAAGTGGCTAAGGTACCAACTTTGGAGGATCATATCTCCTAAACGACAAGGCCTTTTTTCCCCATTCAAAGCTGGATTTGTAGCTCGCATGGCCTTCTACAAAAGCTTCAACTACACCTCATTCCAATTCATCATGGATTTTGAGTTATGGAATGATCAAAATGGCTGAAAACATGAAATGTCATTTTTTCCAACACTTAGTGAAATTTTCACTAAGTCAGAATCTGCCTTCACTTTTTTCCAAATGTAGGGGGCATTTTTCACTTGGATCCAAAAGGTATCAAAACAAATTATGATCACTCACATGTTGTATCATATGAGGGCTTTCCAAAATGGCCAAGAACTTCACCAAACTCAATTTGAGCAAGAAGTTATGACAGTGGCAATATGCCTTGCTGCAACTGTCATAAAAAGGCAGATTAGGGAGTTTTGATCGATTTGCTCAAAATTTGCCAAGGGCAAGCAAGTCTATCCATATGAACACCTCAAGGGGAGACCAAGGAGGGACAAACACTGATCCATCAGCCTCCCAAGTCTTTGGAACCAAAAGTAGCATGCCAAACCTAGAAATGCCTAAAAGAGGGACAAGACTCCAATTTTGGTTTGGAGCATTTAATGGATGCACCAAGGTGGCATGGACTGAGCCTTTTCTAACTGAATTCAGTGAAGGATGATCCAAGAACTAGGGAACCAGCAGCCTTTGCCCTAACCTCTAGTCAATGGCTAGAGGAGAGTTGGATTCCTATTGATCAACATTGGCCAAACTTCTGCAGCAATTGCCAATCACTATTGCTCCCAAAACAAACTTGCTCTACTATAAATAGAGCTCATTTGTGATCAGTTTAAGTACACCAAAGCCATCAAACAGATGCTTTCCTCAAAATCACCTTCTCACTTCCAAATTTGCCTTCCAAAGCAAGTCACTATCGGGTTTTGAGTTTGAGAGCAATTCCAACCAAACCAATCACACACACACACACACACACAGACACCTCATAAACATCATATAGAGGTGATCCAAACACTCACAAGTGACCTGTAACACCAAAATCTCAAAGTCACCTCTCAAAACCTCAAAATTGGACTTTTGTGCATTTTTCAAGCCATGTCTTGATTCAGTCACTTTCCAAACCAGATAAGACCTCAAACACACTCCAAATATCATCCTTGAACTGTCCCAAATGGTTCCACACATCTGGAACACCGTTTGAGAGAGTTGCTATTTTGGCCACTTTTGCCCCTTTTGCAAGAAAGAGCTCAAACTTGTTCCTGAGGTTTCCAGGTGATTCCAACCATCCTAAAAGCTTCTAAGAGATCATTTGAGGGTGTCCAAAGCATCAAATCAGTTCTCGAACAAAGCCCTTGGCAGATTGCCAAAAGCTCCAAAAAAGGGGTAAGCATCACAACTTGAATTCTTTCAATCATGCTTTCCTTTGATGTCCACTGATCATGCATCTCTCATACATGTTATATGTGTTGTGTTTGCACCAATTTATGATATAATTCATACCTGTACCAAGAGATAGCACAGAAAATGCAAATCATGGCCTATTTCAAAACCACTATCGGGTTTTTCAATAGGAGCATGATCTGAAAAAACACCATAAGCATTGGATTCCTTGTGAAATTCTAAGCAGGATAGACCTAAATTTTGTCCCAATCCACGGAGAAATGAGAAAGTTATGGCCTTCACGTTTCTAACCAAAATCTTGCCTTGCCTTGCCTTGGGCTAGGCCAAAAACAAGGCAAGCCTTGTATATTTGTGGTTGTGTTTCAATCAACGGATGTATCACCACCCCAGTGATAAGGCGCGCGACCTATACACAAGAAGTCTGGGGTTCGAATCCCCCTCGCCCCAGATCCTCTTTTTTACCACTTTTTTCATATTTTTCATATTTTTCTATTTTTCATATTATTTTTAATGATTTGAAAAATTAATAACTCCCTCAATTTTAATTATTTTTTATTGGTTCTTTTTGCAAAAAATCACAAAAATGTTGAAATATTTTATCCCACAAAAAATCAAATTTATATTATTTATTTAATATAATTAGTATTTTTGTGAATGAATTCATTTTTAATTGTTTTTAAACATTTAAAAGTGAATATTTACCTTGAAAATCAAAACCAAATGAGTTTTAATTCATCTTGTGATTAAAACCTCATTTTTCAAACCTTAAACAAAAATCGCAAGTGGTTTATTCAAACTTATTTGGTATTTTTTATCATTTTATTGATTTTCTTTAAATATTTACTTTTAAAGGAAAACAAATTTAGGGTTTCTTTGATTTTCACCCTCACAAATCTTTTTCAAACACTTTGGGCCTCTAATAGAGTGTAAGACGCATCCCTTGTAAATAAACCTTTTTGGGCCTCAATGCATTGTATAAGACCCAGTACGTTAAAGAAATCTCGACGCGGTCGCTATTTTTCAAAACCCCTGGGCCTCTCCTTGAGTTGTAAGCCCCATCTTTTCTTTTAAAATTACCTTTGGGCCTCTTGAGAGAGTGTAAGACCTATCCCTTTGTATAGAAAACCTTTTTGGGCCTCAATCACTTGTATAAGTCCCTGTACAAATTCAAAACAACAGTGCAATCACTAATAAAACCTTGGGTCTCTCCTTGAGCTGTAAGCCCCAACAATCTTTTCAAAGTACTTTCTCCTTTGATTTAGAATATAATATTGTTATCAAAGCTTTCTTTGTTGAACAAACTAACAAAACAACATGGAAGCTCTACAACCGAGTAAGTGTTTACCCGCTTTCTTTATCCACTTTCATATATATATATATAACTGTATTGTGGGGCTGCTCACTGTAAGTCTTCTTTCACATCCTTTTATATACTTGTCAAATATCAACTGTATAATACTAGTATAGTTATTTAGAGTTTTCCCCGGCAACTACTTCTAGTACTAGGTAAAGCCTTGTTGGTCGCTCTTAAATACAAACAAAACTAGATCCCCCGTAGGATTCCAGATACAGTCTTCCCTTCTCTTGGGGTTAAATAATATGGAACAAAGAGAAAGGCAGTATTCTCGGTGAACCTTTTCTCAGACTCTCACTCTTAGAAATTGTCAAAGAGACTCTACTCCCCAAAGTTGATCTATTCACCGTGAATAACATCTCTTGAGTTTCTTCCAAATTTAAGAACTTTCCTGGCTTGATCTATTCTCTGTGAATAACATGTCTTGAATTTCTCTTGGTTTGGGGACCCACAGGCTTCCTAAAAGCATCCCCGCCTACTCCTGGGCGTTGTACAAGGACCCTTCGGCTTCTTAAAAGCTCTCATGCCTTCTCTTGGGCTTAGTACAAGGACCTAGAGACCTCTACATGTATAGGAACAGAACCTAGTCATCAATTTGCTAGAGCTGTCTTTCTGAGTCAAGTGTCAGACCAGTTAATGGGTTGACCTTCATCCCTTAACATACCATCCTTCTCTTGGGCATCATACAAAGATCATTCACTATCTAAGAATCGATTTCTCACAACACCGATAGACTTGGACAGTCTCAATACCCTTTGGATTTCCCATTTCCTCAAAGAGCAGGAAAATAACTCTGATCCTCTGATCAGTACCAAAGCACAACCTTACCTTTAATCTTTCCCAGCATGAGTCAATTACTGTAAACTCACAGAAATTCGCACCAGAGAAAAAAAACTCAACTATCACAATACAGGAAAAATTCCAACTCAGACCATTTTACTGTCATCAACCCATCGGAGCCTCATGGTATCTGGCATCCTTCATAAGAACTGATTTTCTCTTTTATCCAACATACTGGACCTAGCACTAAACTGAAATAGTCACCAGTATAGCTAGCCTCCTCTTGGGCTTTGTACAATGATTCTCCCTAGCGGAGCTAACCTTTTCACACTCTCTTGTTGAGTATAAAAGACTCTCTTGTTGAGTTAACAACCTTGTTAGCCTCCATCTCGGGCTTCGTACGAGATACTAAAACACTCTCTTGTTGAGTATAAAATACTCTCTTGTTGAGTCAATTCCCTTTTAGCCTCCATCTCGGGCTTCGTACGAGATAGAAAACACTCTCCTGTTGATTATAAAAGACTCTCTTGTTGAGTCAATCTCCTTTTAGCCTCCATCTCGGGCTTCGTACGAGATACTAAAACACTCTCTTGTTGAGTATAAAAGACTCTCTGGTTGAGTCAAACCCTTTTAGCCTCCATCTCGGGCTTCGTACGAGATAGAAAACACTCTCTTGTTGAGTATAAAAGACTCTCTTGTTGAGTCAATCTCCTTTTATCCTCCATCTCAGGCTTCGTACGAGATACTAAAACACTCTCTTGCTGAGTATAAAAGACTCTCTTGTTGAGTCAATATCCTTTTAGCCTCCATCTCGGGCTTCGTAAGAGATACTAAAAACTCTCTTGTTGAGTATAAAAGACTCTCCTTTTAGCCTCTATCCTGGGCTTCGTACAAGACACATATAAAAGCACTCTCTTGTCGAGTCATACACTTTTTAGCACTCTCTCGTTGAGTCAACCCTTTTAGCCTCTATCTCCGGCTTCGTACGAGACAGATAAAGAGCACCCTATTGTTGGGTCAATAGCCCCCTCTTAGGCTTTTTATAGAGAAAACCTCGGTTGAGTCAATCAACCTTTCAGCATCAATCTGTGCCTTGCTCATAGCATACAAACATCAACAACTCCTCTTTAGAGATGACAAATTCTCTCTCATCTAGAACCCTTTTAGCTTCACATCATGGGCTTTGAACAAGATAAAAATCACCTTTTGCTTCATGTCTTGGGCTTTGAACAAGACACCAAAACAACCTCTTTTCCTCCCATAGAATAGGAGGAACTATGATCGCTCTGATTTCCCTATTTCGTTAAACAGGAATATGTAGGCATAAGATTGCAAAATCTTAGCGAGCATACTAATAAAAAACCCAAAACCCGGTATCTCCACCAAATCAACCCAAACGCATCAAATCTAAACACATTAACAAAAACCTCACAAATAATCCAGACACCGTGTTCTTAATAAAATAACCAAAGATTGGGCCTCACATCCACATAGCATCTGTAATCTAACAGGCCGCTGTTCAAACTCAGTATGTAAGCAGGGTTAATTGGAGACATCTATTTCCCTTCCTTAATCAGCTCAATAGGATAAAAAATGAATCGAACTGTAGTACCCAAGCAATAGTGACTCAGGACCACAAAAATCGCGCTACAGAAAAAATGGCGCCCACAGTGGGGCTCGTCTTCTCTTTCTTACAATCTTCGGTGAAAACCTTGAGTTCACAAAATGTCACAGAAATGGCGACTCTGCTGGGGAGTCATTGTCTGTATAGGATTATAAGACTAGAGGTCTAGGATGATTAGGACAAATATATATACTGCTTTTCCCAATTGATATCTATGTTTATTTTTCTGCTAATGGGAATGCGTGTGATGTCGCATGTGGAAAGATTGAGTATACACCTAAAATAGGTGATGGCAATGCGGGTAATCTTACGGGGAGTGAATCCCAGTTAAGAGTCCCCGATCGACCATCAAACTCAGTGGAGACTCCCTTTGCAGATAAATTGCCTATACGACTTCGGTTGTTGAAAGTAGTGTGGTCGACTGGGTTATTTGAGAAGTTGAGGTTTTTAGTAGGCTGAAACCATTTTGTAGTGCGGAAGCTATCAGAAATAGTTGTCACACGATACTACCCTCATCTGAGATTACTCTAAGGTACATCAGCTCGCTGGCGATCCGCTTCCTGTTGTTATCCCAAGAGGGGTCAATGATTTTGCGGACAGGTACAAAAAATCACCAGTATAAACCTTTGGGGGGGGGGGGGGTAGAGCCTTAACTTCATGACACCGACCCTTTGACCCCATGTTTTTTCTATGTTTTTGTGTGCTGCATTCATACATTCATTTAAAAAAAACATTAAAACCAAAAAAAATCTTCTCTTCTAGTCTCTCTTTTTCAAGTTAAACTGAGACAATGATTGCAAATGTCAGAGAAGGGAGATTGCGTTATGGATTTCGGTAGAAGAAAGACTCACAAGTATACCTTCAAGGTTCCAAAACTAGAGGATTTAAGAGGTCTGGCGAGAATGATCACCAACCACGAGGCTTTCAGAGCCAAGTATGGAGGACTGTTGTCTCTGTTAAGGGTCCATGTAATTGAGGGAATCCTGTCCACACTAATTCAGTTCTACAATCTAGTCTATCACTATTTCACATTCTCGAATTATCAGCTAGCACCCACACTGGAGGAGTATTCTCATCTGACTCATCTGCATATCACTGATCAAGCTCCCTTTTCTGGACTGGAAGAAATTCCAAAAGATCAAACCATCACAAGAGCAATTTATTTGGATGAGTCAGAAGTCAGGACTCACATGACCACTATGGGTGGCATCCAAGGTTTGCCAGCTCAATTCTTGATAAAGAAAGCCCTGTACTTCTCCAATTTAGGGAACGTGGCCGCTTTCGATAGCATATTTGTTTTGCTCACCTACGGGTTATTTTTGTTTCCAAACATTGATAACTTTGTAGATATCAATGCCATTAAGATATGTATGTATGGCAACCCTGTACCAACCTTACTCGCAGATGCGTATCATTCGGTACACTTAAGGAATTTATACAGCGGAGGAATAATCACATGCTGTGTGCCCCTGCTATACAAATGGTTCATTTCCCATTTGCCCAAGTCTGCTGCATTTTGGGATCAAAAGAATACTTTACGTTGGTCGTAGAGAATCATGTCTCTTACCAACTCTGACATCGATTGGTAAAATCGAATCTACGACAGGATCAGGATCATTGACTGTTGTGGAAATTTCCCAAATATACCCCTTATAAGAACTAAGGGATGTATCAACTATCATCCGGTGTTAGTTCGTCGTCAATTTGGATACCCAATGAGGCATGTCCCGCGTAATGCTCATCTGGAAGGTCTTTTCTTCAAGGAAGGAGAAAATGACAGGGCACTAAAGACAGAAATAGTGCACGCTTGGAAACACGTTCATAGGAAAGGACGAGAGTCTCTAGGAAAACCAGACTGTGTCTCGGTGGAGCCTTATCTCCACTGGGTACAAACCAGGTCTCTCAAGCTAAGGATGCCTTACCCTCGTCAGGAAGTTCTTCCATTAAGGGACTCTGTCCTTTATTTCATGTCAGACACGGAAAAACTTCAGGTTACTCTCAGCAAAGTTCAGCAGGAGAAGAGGTCTTGGATGAACAAGTACCGTATTCTCAATGTGGAGTGCAAGAAAATACAACAACTGTTAAGAGAAAAGGATGCTTTGATTGAGGTTTTAGAGCAACATGTTGTAGAAAATCAGGATGACCAAAGGAATTTACTCGCTCCTTTCACTTGGCAAAGGAACGACAACCCGACAATGGCTCAAGAGCCCCGGTCAAAGAAAAGGAAAATACCAGAACCAGCACCTGAGCTCCCCTCAGAGAGGACTCAGGATCCATAAGTTTAGATTTCCTTTCGCAGCACTTTGTAAAATACTGTATTTCCATTCCGCAATCCTTTGATTTCAATAAAAATGGGGTTTCCCCCACTGTTTGATATTTGCAATCTAATTGTCAAAGTTTACTTTGAATAAACAATAATAATTAACATAATCATTGCATATCATTCAACATTCTCACGTAATGCATTCTTCTTACCTACGAATCTCACCTTTGTGTCTCGATTCTAGAGTCAAACTGTCTCATTCGTACAATACTCGGGCCAATCGCCAAAAAAAGATGGATGATCTCGAGGAAGAGAACAGAGAGTTGAGAGAAGAGATCGACACTCTGAAAGAGGATCTGAGAAAGCTTCATAATGACATGCAAGCTCTACCAGAAGCTCAGATGCAACAACAAAGGACTGTGATCTCAGAGATCACATCGACGCCCATAGTGGAGAAGTGTGATCCTAGGTACAAAATGCCTAAAGATCGTCCCTGGGGCATGCCTATCAACTATATCTCACAAGGATATGTTCCGCCAATCAATGAGGATCAAGGAACCGCAGCAGGAGCCGCTGGACCTGAAGGTTACAAACTTCGGGAAAACGAAGATGCCAGGGGCATGACAGCAACTCCTAAAGGTTACAAACTTCGGGAGACACCGAGAGTCTCGAACATAATGATTATACCACCGCCCTTGGTACACATTGTCCCGGAAGGACAAATTCCACAGATACCTTCTGGTGGAAACGAAAGTATGTTCGACAGAATGAATGAGTTCCAGGAACAATTCCTGGAAATGCAGAAAGAACTAGAAGCCCTTCGCGGTTAGGATTTATTTGGAAAGGATGCCGCGAACCTTTGTTTGGTCCCTAATGTGAAAGTTCCGCACAAATTCCAAGTGCCCGATTTTGAAAAGTACAAAGGCAACTCTTGCCCTCAAAGACATTTGGTGATGTTTGCTCGGCGAATGTCAGCTCAACCAAAGAACCAGGAGCTACTGATTCACTACTTTCAGGATAGTTTAACCGGTACCACACTCAAATGGTACATGGGATTAAACCGCACTAAGATCGCTACTTTCAGGGAACTTGGCGCTGCTTTCGTTCAACAATATAAATATAATTTGGACATGGCACCAGACAGAGATCAACTCAGATCGATGTCACAAAAGGTCAAGGAAACCTTTAAGGAGTACGCTCAAAGATGGCGTGAAATTACGGCTCAGATTTTTCCACCTCTTGAGGAAAAAGAGATGACAAAGATCTTCTTAAAAACCCTGAGCTCAGTTTACTACGATAGAATGGTTGCCAGTGCGCCCAGCAACTTCACCGAGATGGTGGGTGTCATACCCCAAATTTTGACCACTAAGATTCCCATCATTGTGCAAATCATCATCACAATATGGGTGTATCATTATGCCTCATCAGTCTCCCCAACGATGGGTGAGCATCCACTACTATCAAAATTAGGGTTTCAAGCCCTCTATGAGCTTTAGACAAAGGATCAATCAAGGAATGACATGATCTTCAAACATCCACAATGGATCAAAAGGACTCCCACAACAAGAATCAAGCACAATGTTGCAGCATTCCAAGTGGACTAAGCCTTAAGATCGAGAGTGTCACCAAATTAGGGTTTTGGTCGACCAGGGCCTCCAGATGAAAATTTTCCTCTGGGCATGAGCCAATGCTTCAAAGCATAACCTAAGATGCTCCATGGGACATCATAAACCCAATCATCAAATCAATTTAGCCTCAGGGGATGCATTCATAAAAAATCAGGAATTAGGGTTTCTTGACCTAATTCACCCCTAAGTTGACTTTTGGGACAAATCATGAGCCAAGACCTCAAGAGATGGTTTGAGGGTCTCTAACATACTACATTGATCCATTTGCAACAATGGATTAATCCAAGAAGCTTGAGCAACAAGTCTCAAATTCATCAGAACCACAATTAGGGTTTTGCGGGAAAAGTCAACTGTGCCTTTGACTTTTGACCAGGACATGCTCCCAAACCCTAGGACATGATTCAATACACCATATAACACCTATGGAATCAATCCATTAAGTTTGATTTAGGTAAAGGACTTGATTTCATAGAGGATCGCACAGTTTGGAATTCATCTGACAAAAAGTCAACTGTGCACAAAAGTCAACTTTGACTTTTTGAGATTTTTCACAAATATGGTTCTTTAACCCTAAAATGATGTCAATGTGTGATTTGAATCAACATTCATCAAGAAAAATCAAGAAATGTGGGATAACTTGTAAAAGGGGGTAACCATAAAAACTTAGAAATTTTTCTAAGTTATGGAATAAAGTGGCTAGGGTACCAACTTTGGAGGATCATAACTCCTAAACCACAAAGCCATTTTTCCCCATTCAAAGCTGGATTTGTAGCCCTCATGGAATTGGCTAGTCCTCATTCCAATTCATTATGGATTTTGAGTTATGGAATGATCAAAGTGGCTGAAAACATGAAATGCCACTTTTTCCAACACTTAGTGAAATTCTCACTAAGTCAGAATCTGCCATCACTTTTTTCCAAATGTAGGGGCATTTTTCACTTGGATCCAAAAGGTATCAAAACCAACTATGATTAAACAATTGTTGTATCATAGGAGGGCTTTCCAAAATGACCATGAACATCACCAAACTCAACTTGATCCATGAGATATGACAATGGCAACATGCCTTGCTGAAAACTGCCAAAGCAAGGCAGATTTTGGAGTTTTACTCGATTTGCCCAAATTTTGCAAATGACAAGCAACTCTATCTATTTGAACACCTCAAGGGGGGACCAAGGAGGAACCAACTCTGATCCCAACCCTCCCAAGTCTTTGGAACCAAAAATAGCATGCTAAACCTAGAATTGCCTAAAAGAGGGACAAGACTCCAATTTTGAATTGAAGCATTCAATGCATACACCAAGGTGGCATGGACTGAGCTATTTGCAACTGAATTCAGTCAAGACTTATCCAAGACCAAGGGAACCAGTAGCCTGTGCCCTAACCTCTAGTCAATGGCTAGAGGAGACTTGGATTCTCATTGCTCAACATTGGCCAAACCTCTGCTGCAGTAGCCATTCACTATTCCTTGCAAAACAAACTTGCTCTACTATAAATAGAGCTCATTTGTGATCAGTTTGAGTACAATAAAGCCATCAAACAGATGCTTTCCTCAAAATCTCTTCTTTCACTCCAATTTTGCCTTCTAAGGCAAGTCACTATCGGGTTTTGAGTTTGAGAGCTATTCCAACCAAACCAATCACACACACACCTCATAAACATCATATAGAAGTGATCCAAACACTCACATAACATATGGAACATCAAAATCACAAAATCACTAGCCAATTGCTCAAGTTCTTGACAGATTTGCAGTTGGGGTACCATCTCAAGTTCCAGATCATTTCAATCCACTCCAAGCATCCAGACACACTCCATGGCACCTAGGGAAGCTATCCACATCATTGGAACCTAGTTGTAACACCTCTAACACAAAACACGATCACCAGCTGCAAGAGGTAAGCATGAGCTCTTCTAACTCTATGATCCATGCATTTTTTGCTGCACAATAATTTGGCCATGTGTTTATAATCATACATGGAGTGTTTTCCCTGAATCAATTGCATTGTTTGATTCGTGTGTGGAATTTCTGAACCTTCATGCAAATATTAGGGTTCTTGAGGTTTCTCTTTGATTTCTTATTCTATGCTTAAAATAAATGAAATTAAAGACCATAGACATGAGCGTGAGGTTGAAACGAGTAGATTGCATGATATAATCAAGTATTCAGTGAGATTGGATAGAAAACGCAAATCTGCAGAAACAGAGGGTGGCGCGTGTTCTTGCCATGTTCTTGGCGCCCTTTTTCAAAAATTTGAATATTTGAATTTTGTGATTATATTTAATTGATTCAAAAATTAATTTCTCTCTGAGTTTTAATGATTTTGAGTTGATTCTTTTTTTAGTAATTCACAAAAATGTTAAAATATTTTATTTTTGCAAAAAAAATCCCAAAAATATTATTTATTTTATATGCTTCATATTTTTGTAAAGAATTAATATTTTAATTATTTTTGACATTTAAAATATTTTCTCCTTCTTGATTTTTCAAACTTTAGTGATTTTCAATCATGTTGTGGATAAAAACCTGATTTTTGAAACATTAATCCAAGATAACAATTTGTTTTCCACATGTTTAACAATTTTGATCATTTTAATTGAATTTTTTATTCAATTAAAATACATTTTGAAAACAAATTAGGGTTTTGATTAATTCAACCCTCATCAAACTTTTTCAAACTCTTTGGGCCTCTAATAGAGTGTAAGACTCAATCCTTTGTAAATACAAACCATTTTTTGGGCCTCAAGTATCGTATAAGTCCCGTTGTATTTTTAAAAGTTCGGTGCGATCATCGCCCGTTTAAAATAAATAATCTGGGCCTCTCCTCGAGCTATAAGACCCATTCAAAACCATTGGGCCTCTATTACAGTGTAAGACCCAACCCTTTTTGAAAACCAAAATATTTTGGGCCTCAGTGTATTGTATAAGTCCCGATACCGTCAAAAAGTTCGGCGCGATCGTCGCCTTTTTAAACAAAAACCCATGGGCCTCTCCTTGAGCCGTAAGCCCCATCACTTGTACAAAATGAAACATTTTGGGCCTCTAATAGAGTGTAAGACCCAATCCCCTTTGAACCAAAACAAATTTGGGCCTCAGATATTGTATAAGTCCCTCTGCGTTAAAAGAAAATCTCGGCGCGATCGCCAGTTCAAAAATCAAACCTTGGGCCTCTCCTTGAGCTGTAAGCCCCACCACTTGTATAAAAATAAACCTTCTGGGCCTCTTGAGAGAGTGTAAGACCCATCCCTTTGTACATTTAAACTTTGTGGGCCTCACTTATTGTATAAGTCCCTCTGTACAGTTTTCAAAACAGCGGTGCGATCATCGTTAAAACCTTGGGCCTCTCCTTGAGCTGTAAGCCCCAACAATTCTTTTCAAAGCACTTTCTCCTTTGATTTATAATATAATATTGTTATCAAAGCTTTCTTTGTTGAATAACTAACCAAATAGCATGGAAGCTCTACAACCGAGTAAGTGTTTACCCGCTTTCTTTATCCGCTTTCATATATATAACTGTATTGTGGGGCTGCTCACTGTAAGTCTTCTTTCACAAACTTTTATATACCTGTCAAATATCAACAGTGTAATACTAGTATATTTATTTAGAGTTTTCCTCGAAAACTACGTCTAGCACTAGGTAAAGCCCCGTTGATCGCTATTAAATACAGTCAAAACTAGATCCCCAAAGGATTACCAGACACAGTCTTCCCTCCTCTTGGGGTTAAACAATATGGAGATGTGAAAGGCAGATTCTTTTTGAACCCTTTCTCAGACTGTCACCCTTAGAAGTTGTCTAAGAGACTCTACTCCCCAGAGATGATCTTTTCTCCGTGAATGGCATCTCTTGAGTTTCTTCCAAATTCTCGAACTTTCCTGGCTTGATCTATTCTCTGTGAATAGCATGTCTTGAACTTCTCGGGGTTTTGGGACCCACAGGCTTCTTAAAAGCACCCTTAGAAATTGTCAAAGAAACTCTAACTCTCCAGAGATGATCTTTTCTCCGTGAATGGCATCTCTTGAGTTTCTTCCAAATTCTAGGACTTTCCGGGCTTGATCTATTCTCAGTGAATAGCATGTCTTAAACTTCTCGGGGTTTGGGGACCCACAGGCTTCCTAAAAGCATCCCCGCCTCCTCTTGGGCGTTGTACAAGGACCCTTCGGCTTCTTAAAAGCTCTCATGCCTTCTCTTGGGCTTAGTACAAGGACCCAGAGACCTCTACAGGTATAGGAACATAACCTAGTCATCGATTTGCTAGAGCTGTCTTTCTGAGTCAAGTGTCAGACCAGTTAATGGGTTGACCTTCATCCCTTAAAAAACCACCCTTCTCTTGGGCATTATACAAAGATCATCCACTATCCGAGAATCGATTTCTCAAAACACCCGTAGACTTGGACAGTCGCTATACCCTTTGGATTTCCTATTTCCTTAAAGAACAGGAAATAACCCCGATCCTCTGATCAATCCCAAGGTACAACATTACCCATATAAGAACTGATTTTCTCTTTATTCGATATATTGGACCTGTCGCTAGACTGAAACAGTTACATTGGCCTCCTCTTGGGCCTTGTACAATGATTCTCCTCAGCGGAGCTAACCTTTTCAGACTCTCTTGTTCAGTCAAACACTTCAGCCTCCATCTCGGGCTTTGTACGAGATACAAAAACACTCTCTTGTTGAGTATAAAAGACTTTCTTGTTGAGTCAATCCTTTTTAGCCTCCATCTCGGGCTTCGTACGAGATAGAAAATCACTCTCTTGTTGAGTATAAAAGACTCTCTTGTTGAGTCAAACCCATTTTCAGCCTCCATCTCGGGCTTCGTACGAGATACTAAAACACTCTCTTGTTGAGTATAAAAGACTCTCTTGTTGAGTCAACTCCTTTAGCCTCTCTCGGGCTTCGTACGAGACATATAATAGACTCTCTTGTTGATTCAACCCTTTTAGCCTCCATCTCAGGCTTCGTACGAGATAGAAAATCACTCTCTTGTTGAGTATAAAAGACTCTCTTGTTGAGTCAATCACCCTTTAGCCTCTATCTCGGGCTTCGTACGAGATACAAAAACACTCTCTTGTTAAGTATAAAAGACTCTCTTGTTGAGTTAACTCCTTTAGCCTCTCTCTTGGGCTTCATACGAGACATATAACAGACTCTCTTGTTGAGTCAACCCTTTTAGCCTCTCTCTCGGGCTTTGGTACGAGACACATAAAAACACCCTCTTGTTGGGTCAATAGCCTCCTCTTAGGCTTTGTATAAGGAAAACCCCGGTTGAGTTAATCAACCTTTTAGCATCAAAGCTGTGCCTTGTCCATAGTATACAAGCATCAACAACTCCCCTTTAGAGATGACAAATTCTCTCTAAAGTCAAAACCCTTTAGCTTCATATCTTGGGCTTCAAACAAGATTCAAATAGACCCTTCAGCTTCACATCTTGGGCTTTGAACAAGATACAAACCACCTTTAGCTTCACGTCTTGGGCTTTGAACAAGACACCAAACCAACCTTTTTCCTCCCATAGAATAGGAGGAACTACGATCGCTCTGATTTCCCTGTTTCGTCAAACGGGAATACGTAGGCATAAGATTTGAAAAATCTTAGCGAGCACACTTATAAAAAAACCCAAAATCCTATACCTCCATCAATCAATCGAAAAGCATCAGTCCTAACATCCTACCAATAGCCTAGACACTGTGTTCTTAACAAAATAACCTAATAGAGACCCACAATCTTAATAGCATCTGTAAACCAACATTCATCTGTTTAAACTCAGTTTGCAAGCAGGGTTAATTGGAGACATCTATTTCCCTTCCTTCATCAGCTTCAATAGGATAAAAAATGAATCGAACTGTAAAACGATAGTGCATCGCAACCACGCAAAAATCTGCGCTACAGTGGGCATGGGAGTTCGTCTAGAGGAAGACGTCCGAGAAGGACGTTTAGTTAAAGACGCTGGACCATCAGGTAATACAAAACGATACGGTAATGCTTTCCCTAAGAAAAAAGAGCAGGATATTGGGAATATCTCTCTCAGAAAGCAAAGGCGACGTTACCAATCAGTAGCAGCTGTAACTCCTGCTATTAACCCAGCGCCTGTTCCTACGTATCAACCTCAGGTTGCGCAGAGCCAACCTACTCAACAACCATGTCAGCAAAGGACACAACAGCCTCTTCAGCAGGCTCGTCCTCCGTACAACAACAACCGTACAACGCGACCACCAGGGTTCGACCCTATACACATGTTGTATGCAGAATCGTTTCCGTTACTACTGGTCAAGGGGCACGTCTAAACCAAGTCTCTTCTTACAATACCGGAAAATCCGCCTTTTTGGTTCAAAGCGGATCAGACTTGTCCTTACCATCAAGGAGGACCGGGGCATAACATAGAAAACTATCTCAGTTTCAAATTCGATGTGCAGAAGCTTGTTAGGAGCGGGGTATTATCTTTCAAAGATATGAATCCTAAGGTTCTCACGAACCCGTTGCCTCAACACGAGAAAGCTGCAGTCAATTTGATAGAGGGAGAGTCTAACAACAGCTATCAAATTCATGATGTACTCTTATTGAGGACCAATCTGGTCAAGATGCGTCGTAGACAGAGCGGGTATGGCCATGTCCCACCGCATAATTATCATCAGTGTGATATCTTCTCTAAGAACAATCAAGGATGTTCTGTGGTGCAATCAGCTCTACAGGAACAGTTGGATCTCGGGTGGATCCAAGAGCATCGAGTTCGTGGAGTCAACATGACCTATACGAATTCCAACATCATTCAGAACCACGACATCCGTGCAATAAATGTCAACTTAGTGACGATGCACTTAAGGCAAAGCCAATATCATAACCTTCCGCGACACGATTACAATTCCTATCTGATTTGCTCGGTAAATAATCTGGGATGCTCTTTTGTACAAGAGGCCCTCCAGCGTCAGATGGATCTTGGGTGGATCCAGGACTACCATGATAAAAATCTTTATCAGATCAACATGATTCAAATCTTTGATATTCGTTTAATGAATACCAGCTTGGTGGAATTACACGCTAAGCAGGTCCAATTCGGTTTTCTCACTTCGCATAATTATCAGAACTGTAAAGTATGTTGTGAGAATAACCAAGGGTGCGCTCTCGTTCAAAGAACTTTACAACACTTGTTAAACCACCGGTGGCTTCTGATCTATCTGGATGAAAACACGCAATAAATCAGTGTGCTTAATGGGAACCCTACTCGGTGTTAAAGTCAGGATGTCCGATCTGTGGAAACTGACCTGGTAAGGTTGCACTGCATTTAAAGCGGACGTGGCCAAGTGCCACCACACAACTATGAACGCTGTAGAGTCTACTCGGAGAATAACCAAGGATGCTACCTTGTGCTGGCAGCTCTTCAAGGTCAGTTGGATCGTAAAGAAATTCACCCGTGTCCCAGTTTCGAGTCAATCAACTGGACTCCAGACTACTTCGCTGATCAAATCAAAGACGTTGTCATAATCTATGATTATCAACAGAATAAGGATGTTTGTACCATCATCCCTCTACTGGACGAATCAAAGGTTCCTAGCCAGGAACTGATTGAAGTTACCTACGACAGTCAAAAAAATCAGAAGGCTCCTGTAGTTATCTACCTGCCGGGACCATTACCATATGAATCAGCTAAGGCGATCCCTTACAAATACGGTGCAACAATAATTGATAATGGAAAGGAAATTCCATTACCCTCCGTCGTGAATATTGCAGACATCAGTCGGGTAACGCGGAGCGGTCGAATCTTCAACCGAGGAGTTGGAGAACCTAACAAAGAAAAGGAACTTCCAAAAGAAGCTCCTGATCCACCAGTCGGTCAATCCAGTAATCCCGACCTTTCAAAGAACAATGAGGAGATGCTGAAACTCATCTAGAGGAGTGAATGCAACATTTTTGATCAACTGTTACAAACTCCTTCGAAGATCTCTGTGCTATCACTTTTATTCAGTTTCGAAGCCCACAGAGAGGCTCTACAAAAAGTTTTAGAGCAGGCCTTTATGGAACAGGATGTGTCAATACGACAGTTCGATAACATCATCTCTAACATCACTTCCTGCAACAACTTAGGATTCAGTGATGAGGATTTGCCAGAGGAGGGCAAAAGCCACAACATGGCGCTCAATATCATAGTTAACTGCCAGGACGATGCTTTGGCCAGCGTACTGGTAGACACCGGATCGGCCATCAACGTTATGCCGAAGTCCACTTTAATGCGACTAACATTCAAAGGATCCCCGATGAGGGGCAGTGAGGTTACCGTCAGAGCCTTTGACGGATCTCGGAAAGCAGTTATCGACGAAGTCGACCTTCCCATAACTATCGGTTCTCACACTTTCCTAATCACTTTCCAGGTCATGGACGTCTGGGCAGCGTACAACTATTTATTAGGAAGACCTTGGATACACCAGGATGGGGCAGTCACTTCGACACTGCACCAGAAACTGAAGTTCGTCAAGAACGATCAACTCGTCACGGTCTGTGGAGAACAAGCCTTGATCGTGAGTAACTTATCATCATCTACTTGTGTAGAACTCGAGGAGGTTGTTGGAACTCAGTTCCAGGCACTTTCGGTGAGTAACGAGAATCAATCAGAAAAAGGAACATCGATTTCCTCATACAGAGATGCTCTCGAAGTGATCAAAAGTAACAATACGAAAGGATGGGGACAGCCTGTTATTCCTTCTGATAACAAAACAAAGAAGGGTCTTGGTTTTTCTTCAACCTGTACCCAGACTGCTACTAACGATGAAAATCTTCATCCCATTCAGAACTTCTTCCACAGTGGAGGTTTCCTTCACCCAGTGCCTCAAGCAGTCCATACCATCAACGAGGGAGATCCCTCCAATACAAAGAAAGAGTGGAAGTCCTATCTTAACAAGGACGATTATATGTCTCAGGAAGAAGTGCATACGCCATTTTGCTATCCCGCACAGAGTCTGAGATTTATACCAAGGTCAGATGTCAAAATGATGTACGGAGATTGTAATCCGGAAGGATGCCGTGCTCCACTAAACTCATTAGAGGAGGACACTCTGATGAAGGACAACTTTGACCACGACTATTATGGCCCAATGGATGGCCTGCCTATCTGGCAGCCGTACCCAGGAGACTTGGGGCCAGAAAATCAGCAGAACAATGGAAATCAGCTGAGCATCATTGAACAAAATACCTGTGCCCCCACCATGTCATGGGATCAACACTCAGGTCATTCAGAAAATATCCAGTGCGACGATGAATTTGCAATGTTCGTCGGACTAGAATTCATCAACTATGCTTTTCCCGAGGTCAACGTCATCGAAAGAGATGACTCCTCCAGTTCCAAAGAAGTGTGGGACACCTTAGCACAACCAAGCAGCAAATTCGACTATATGGTCAAGTACACCGCTCCTGAGAGCTCTCGTATCAGGCTCGAAGACATCCAGCCAACTGGATGGGGAGATTTACCTGAGAGCACAAATACTATGCAAAATACAACTGAGGAATCCTCCTACGACAACTCTGCCTGGGAGATAGATTCCAATGATCCTGCTCCACCAGAAATCAACGTTATTTCTGAAGACAAATCAAGGAAGGTACCAGACTTTGTGATTCACCCAGGAGTTCGCCGCCAATGGGTTGCTGTCGATGTTCCGAATATCTTTCATAAGTCAAAGTAATTGTCGTCTTTATCTTACCCTTTCACCCTGCCCAGGTGAAACAGATGTTTTGATAGGGCTCACTTTCTGTAAATATCCCTCTTCGCTTCTCCCAAAGCGACAGAGTTTTGTTTTATAGGGTTGTAGTTTCAAGAATCGGCTTGTTCATAATTAAAATAACTTTGTTCTGTAATCCCCGCATTAATTGTTGTTTTCTATTTTCGCTTTTCTTAGAAAATGGTAATCCTAAAAAATAATTCAAAATAAAAACAAGCAGTTTTCCAAAAAAAAATTACACTGCACGCACTCTTTCATTATCTCTATCTCTTCTAAAAAACAAATCATCACGTCATCCAGATTGCTTGTTTTAAACCTCGTTGAAACATACGATCTGATGCCTTCTCCCAACTTTGAATTCCCGGTATTTGGGGCTGAAGAAGAAGTTGACGACGAAATTCCAGAAGAGATCTCCCGTTTACTCAGACAGGAGGAAAGGTCCATTGAACCTCCCAACTTTGAATTCCCGGTATTTGGGGTACTGCTCAGTCCAACTGCCAAAGAAAGTTTGATAAAGCTTCTCAAAGAGTTTCCCGATGTATTCGCTTGGTCCTATCAAGACATGCCAGGGTTGGATACCAACATCGTGGAACATCATCTATCGTTAAGGTCAGAATGTCTGCCAGTGAAATAGAGGTTGAGACGGACTCACCTGGACATGGCCATCAAAATCAATGGTTAGACAACATCATCCCGTTCCGAAAAAGGACGGAAAAGTCAGAATGTTTGTCGACTACAGAGATCTAAACAAGGCTAGTCCAAAGGACGACTTTCCTTTGCAACACATTGATATGCTGGTAGACAGTATAACAAAGTTCAAAGTTTTCTCCTTCATGGATGGATTCTCGGGCTATAATCAGATTAAAATGGTGCCGAAAGACATGGAGAAAACTTCCTTCATCACCCCACGGGGTACTTTTTGTTACAAGGTAATGCCGTTCGGTTTGAAGAATGCCGGGGCAACCTATCAAAGGGCCATGACTACTCTGTTTCATGACATGATACATAAGGAAATCGAGGTATATGTCGATGACATGATTTCCAAATCTAAAACAGAAGAGGAGCATGTGACCCACCAGTCAAAACTATTCGAGCGGTTGAGAAACTATAAACTCCGCTTGAATCCCAATAAGTGCACATTCGGTGTCCGTTCAGGGAAACTCTTAGGGTTCATCGTCAGCCAGAAAGGAATTGAGGTTGATCCTGACAAGGTCAAGGCCATTCAAGAAATGCCTTCTCTGAAAACTGAAAAACAAGTCAGAGGATTCCTGGGACGTTTGAACTACATCTCCAGATTCATATTCCTCATGACCGCGACATGCGCGCCGATTTTCAAATTACTTAAAAAGAACCAGGATTGCGTTTGGACAGAAGACTGCCAAACTGCCTTCGATAGTATTAAGCAATACCTGTTGAACCCACCGATTCTATCACCTCCTGTGGAAGGAAGACCACTGATCATTTACTTAACAGTCCTAGAGGACTCAATGGGATATGTACTTGGCCAACAAGACGAAACGAAAAGGAAAGAGTCTGCCATCTACTATTTGAGCAAGAAATTCACTGACTGTGAAACTCGGTATACTATGCTTGAGAAAACTTGTTGCGCTTTGGCTTGGGCAGCCAAACGTCTTCACCAGTACATGATTCATCATACTACTTGGTTAATCTCCGAAATGGATCCGATCAAGTACGTCTTTGAAAAGCCTGCTCTCACGGGAAGGATTTCCTGTTAGCAGATGTTGTTATCAGAATATGACATAGAGAACCACGCTCAGAAAGCCGTTAAGGGAAGTGTTTTAGCCGATCATTTGGCTCATCAACCGATTGACAATCAAGAATAAATTGGGTTTGACTTCCCAGACGAAGATGTCATGTATCTAAAAATGAAGGACTGCGATAAACCGCTACCCAGTGAAGGGCCAGAACCAGGTTCCCAATGGGGACTTATCTTTGACGGAGCAGTTAATCATTACGGAAACATAATTAAGGCAATCATCATAACACCTCAGGGTACCCACATTCCTTTCACCGCCATACTTGCATTCAAGTGTACAAACAACGAGGCTGAATACGAAGCTTGTATCATGGGTCTCGAAGAAGCAATCAACTTAAGGATCAAAAACTTGGATGTATATGGCGACTCAGCCCTGGTTATCAACCAGATCAAAGGAGATTGGAACACATACCAATCTGGATTGATTCCTTACAAAGATTACGCGAGAAGGTTGTTACCATTCTTCAATAGAATTGAGTTTCATCATATCCCTCGTGATGAGAATCACATGGCTGATGCATTATCCACTCTCTCTTCCATGATTAGTGTAGGTCAATGGAACGACCTACCTAAGATTGACATAATGCGCCTTGAGAGGCCCGCTTACATCTTCACGATTGAAGCAATCATAGACGACAACCCTTGGTATCACAATATCAAATGCTTCCTTCAGAAACGAGAGTACCCACCTGGGGCACTAAGGAAAGACAGAAAAACCCTCAGAAGGCTAGTGTTGAAATACAATTAGAGTTAGGGTTTTGTTATCGGTCAACAGGGATTGTTCGGTGATATCGCAGCCGTTCTATAGTCGTAACATTTCAAACTTTAAAGTAACAAGGGGTTTTAGGTTGGTTTCATAGCGTTCACATTCAAATTTAATTAAAAGCGGTAAAGATGTTGTTTTAACGGTTTATAAAAGCATGTCAAGATTAGGGTTCTACAAACCACTTTGCACATATATAATCGATAAGCTAATGAACTCGGTTAAATGATAAATACAATCACATATCCTCCCAATATGTTTATCTCTAACACATATTGTGAGTTTTGCCATTTTGATCCTTTGTTGATTTCTCACACAAACTATCAAAATGACAACATTAGAGTTCAATATTTGGTGAACATCAACACACATTACTATCTCTAGCCAATGTACATTGATGGATGAAAAACCTAGGTAAAGAGTAGGAACACATTTCTCAATCATGAACCAACACAAAGAATAAACCATATAAACAAAGTTTTTCATCATACATTCATCATCCAAGAGTTCACAACCTAGAATCAATCCATATACATACAAAGGAAAGGTTTACCTACATCTAACCTTGACACAAAAGAGAAATTAGCTACACATATTCATGGTAGCTTGATCAACAAGAATCGGGAGAAGAGAATCGAGCATCAATGACGATTCCTCAACAAAATGATGCTTTCAATCTTCCAAAGATGAAGTGCTACAGTGTATAATGTATTTTGATATTAAAAAGTACCAAGGATCCTCTAAAATTCTGAACAAAACAACTTAAAAAGGGGCTGAGAATCGTGGAGCGCGCAGACGGCCGCTGAGCGGGCTCCACTTACAAAATAAACCGCCTCAGAGTGCGCTGAGCGGGCTAAGGACCCCGCTGAGAGCGCTACCTTATGTAATTACTTCCACCAGTGCGCTTGGAACGCGCTGAGCGGGCATCAAGCGTGCTCCAAAAATGATTATTTTCCAAAACTGCTTTTGTGGGGCCTTCATAGCTCCATTCTTCACACTTCCATGCAAAAATCTGCAATAAAAACAAAAAAGTTAAATAGATAAGTCAAATAACGAAATTAGCTAGAAAACGGTTATAAAACGGAAACAATGGGAAAAGGCTTGGATTTACAAATAAAGCTCACAAAAAGGTGCTAACAACTAATCTCAATATTAACACTTTTTAGCACCTAACAACTCTCCCCAACTTGTTTCTTTGTTTGTCCTCAAACGAAGGTAAAATAGAATAGAAGCAAGCGGAAAACCGGAAACAAACACCAACAAAAATTAATGGTTCAAACAAAATTAACACGCACGCAAGTACCGCTCGGCCTTACAAAGAATGAAAACATGTAAATGAACAAACTTCTAAACATAAATAACAAGCACAAATCATATGCAAACAAATGTTCAAATTGGAATCACCTAATTTATTCACATGAGCCTAGCTCAATATATATACAAGGGACAAAACACACTTATTAGCAAAAGTGTCAGCATCCAGAACAATTCATGCATTCATCAAACCAATTCAACAAGAAAACCAAGGAAACAAAGATCTCTTAAGGGCTTCTAAAGGTTGTAACTTGGCAAGGTTTAACAAGAAAGGGATATTTGTAAAAGGCCAATGAAACAAAGTGGTTAACAAAAATTTTCAACAATGAACAACATGCCAATAACCCACTTAGACAAACCTCATAACAATTCAATTCAATCCTTTCTTTTCTTTTCTATTCTTTTCTTACGGTGCATTCTTTCATTCTATTAAGAATGTTATTTTTCATTTTCTTTTCAAGCAACTCCCTTAGGAGTGCAAAACATAGCACAAAATAGTGTTTCGTGTTTCTTTCTTTTTCACAAGAGGCACCAATTCACCTTTTCTTTTTCTTTTTCACAAACTACAACCACTCTCACCAACTTTAAACCATACCATATTTATTGTGCAATGTTCTTCAAAAGTATGTTCAAACAAAGGGTTAAGTGTATATAAAAAAAACTAGAATGAATCACATTGATTTTCTTTTTAGCATCAACAACCCACTATTGAGTGGATTCCTTTGATCATTCGATGGGTTGATGCAAGATTCATTCCAATTTCAAGGCTCAACATGGCTAGCAAGTGCTCACACCTCTCACAAGGTAAAATTGAAGTTTATTTGGATTGGTGGTTTTTCTCATAATCAAAAATTGCCTAGATCATTTCAATGTTTCCAAGGTTTGCAAATGAATACAAGATTAAACATGAATCATACGAGCTAAACAACAATTACAAAATCTCTTAATATTTATGAACAATGGAGGGACTCACATTTGTGGTTGTGTCCTAATTGATTCCAAAATGAACAAAAATGCAAAATGAAGAAAAGCTTGAAAATTATGTAAAGCACAAAGTTCATAAACATACTAACATTCTACAAAGCACAAAACAGAGTACCTTTGTGTGCACCAACTTAGAACTTTATCATCACCATCAATGAATGGTGAAGTGCATCACTTATTGTTCAAAGAAGCAAACTTGCTTCATCCACCAATTACCTTAAAAATAAAGGGCAAACAACAAAAATTTTCTGTACAAACAAACCATAAAAACATAGAACAACATCCCCCCGGATGTTAAATCCATTAATCAACAAAAATTTGAATAAATATTCAAACTCACATCCGCCCGGATGGAGAATATAAAATTCCTACACAAGGTAGTCAATACAAAATCCAAACATAATAATTATACCAAAATAAATAAAAAAACAAAATATAATAAAGGACTAATCAAACCCAACATCAGTCAAAACTAGAGCTAGACGCTCCATGATCCGCTTCATCATCACCGTCATCGTCATCAAGGTCGCCTTCGCCTGCCCCCTCCGGAAAACCAGGCCTGCCCTCAGGCCAACGAGCATAAGCAATGAGGTCTTCGCGAGACCTCAACCGGTGGTCCACATGTGGTTCCCGAATCTGCAACTACAACTACATCATAGAATCATGCATAAATAATAAAGCCTGCTGATGAGCCTCGTGCATGGCCCAATTGGCCTCAGCACTTGGATCATAAGCGTTCCTGCGTCCGCGCCCTGGCCGCGAGCAGGAGCAGCAGCAGCTACAGGGACAACCTGCTCTAAATCAATCACCCCCATACAATAACGGGTGACATAAACATCATCTGCAACCTGAAGCTTCACATTCCCATAGGTAGGTAATGCAACTTGCGCCTCATGGCATAAAGCCATAATCAACCCTGGATAAATAAGGCCGCAAGCCACACGATCTCCAAGCGGTGTACCGCTGGTGGCATTTCTCTTCATCTCATTAGAAATAATCCGTGCAAAATCCACCGTATGGCCCTCTCTGCATAAATGAAAAATCAGAGTCGCGGTCTCCATGGATATAGAGGAGGTGTGGCTTCTTGGTCGAAGGTTGTATAAAACAACAGACATGACAAGCTGTGAGATAGTATCCAACACCCTCCTAGCAAACTTTAGGGGCGCTCCATTAGCGCTTAAAGTGTAAGTACCCCCGCCTCTGCACAAAGCATCCCTAAGTTGGTCGGCATTTCAATTCCGCCGAGCCAACGTCCTTTCATAGTCACATAACTCATCTGGTCCCAGCTGAAGTGGGCTTTCAAGGTAAGTATTGATGGAATCCCTTGAGAAATTGATTTCTTTCCCCCGAACCCAAGTTTTGAAAGTGAACGCATCACCAACGGAGGGTAACGCATTAGCATAAAACTCCCTCACAATGTCTATGTGGTACTCAGGAAAGGGAGAACCAAGCTTATCCCACGCACTACCTTGGACAAAATGGGCCATGTTTCTATGGGGACCATCTGGATCAATCACAATTAACCTGTCCGGCCAAATCACTCTCTTTTCAAGTTGCACGTATCGTTGTTGTTGCTCGAGGCCAACAAAACACGCCGTATCGAATTAGCCAGCAGGAGCTCATCTGTTAGGATTTGACGTAGAACCAACGACTCGTTGTTTCTTTCTTCCCGACATCTGAGAAAAAAAACAAAAAACAACATATACACAAAACAGTACCACACGTTAGCGAAAACAACTTGCTAAAATTCCTAATTTATATAACAAAATACATAGAACAATCACAACACAGCAGAACAGAATTAGGAAAAGGGGGAATTTTCTGCAAATCTCAGAGCGCGCTGAGCGCGCAGGAGCGCGCTGAGCGGGCTCTGCGAAATGCAGAAAAAACCCCCTTTGCAACAGATGGTTCCAAAAGGTAAAAACTACATTCAATTCCACTACACAACCATTTTTACAGAGAAATACTCAAAATGAATTCACAAAAATAAAAAACAAATTAAACTTCTCACAAAATCTAATTCTAAAATTTCATACCCTAAATTCTAAAATTCTAACTTCTAACAAACATGCAATCATACTAAATAACATTTATACAGAAATTAGTCATAACAGAGGCAAAGGAAAGAAGTAGAACAAGAACATTCAACATTTAACACAATGACCCAAAAATGGGTTTCCAAATGAAAATGAAAATTTGAAAAATAAAGACTTACAGTGCTGAAAGTGATGATGCTTAGCAGAAAAATGAAGAAAGATGTTGTAGGGAACTTGAAAATCCAAAGAGGTTTTTGAAAAACTTGAAGAAGGAGAGAGAGCACAAGAGAGTTTTGAGAGAAAATGAGGGAAATGAGGCAAGGATTTTTAACCCTAGCAACATAAACATCATTCTGGGCTGGGTACAGCTTTGTGGGCCTAGAAAAACAAAATATTTTTTTTCAAAATTTCGCAGACCGCGCTGAGCGGGCACTAAAATGCTCAGAATCCTCCCAGCTTGAAAATTTCAACTAACCGCAGTCCAAAACAACACTCTAAGCAGCATACAACATCAACTTTACAGAAAACACAATCTAAATAGCAAATGGACTATAAATGCGATAAATACTTACAGTGTTGGGGTGCCTCCCAACAAGCGTTTGTTTAACGTCGGATAAGCTCGACGGTTCAAGATGCTCACTTAAGAACATCAAGAAAATCAGAACAACACTCGCGATCGAAATTCCCTCCTAGGTAAATTTTCAGACGTTGACAGTTTACGGTCCAACAGTCTTTCTTCTCCAAGTCCTCAATCACGACTGCTCCAAAATTCTTTACTTCTTTGACACAGAATGGTCCCGACCACTTTGATTTTAATTTTCCCAGAAAAAGTTTTAACCGGGAATTGAACAAGAGAACCAGCTGGCCAACTAAAAATTCCTTATGCTTAATCTTCTTATCATGGTAACCTTTCACCTTCTCTTTGTACAACCAACTTGAATGGTATGCGGCATTCCGCATTTATTCCAACTCAAGCAATTGCATTTTTCTTTTGTCACCGGCCAAGTTCTTATCGAAATTTAACATTTTCAAAGCCCACAAAGCCTTATGCTCCATTTCAACCGGTAGATGGCAAGTTTTACCATAAACCAATTGAAACGAAGTTAGACCGATTGGAGCCTTATAAGCGGTGCGATATGCCCATAAAGCCTCGTCCAACTTTTGCGACCAATCCTTCCTAGAACTTGACACAGTTTTTTCTAAGATTCTTTTTACCTCGCGGTTTGATACCTCAGCTTGACCATTCGACTGTGGGTGGTAAGGGGCCGTCACCTTATGCGATACACCATAGTGTTTTAAAACATTTTCAAGAGGTGTATTACAAAAGTGTGACCCGCCATCACTAATGAGCACCCGAGGAGTGCCAAAACGGGAAAATATGTGTTTCTTCAAAAATTTGATCACCGTTTTGCCATCCGCCCTAGGTGAGGCAATCGCCTCAACCCACTTTGATATGTAGTCCACCGCTACCAACATGTACACGTTCCCAAAAGATGGTGGGAATGGACCAACGAAATCGATACCCCAACAATAAAAAATTTCTACCTCTTGTATGTTTTGGAGGGGCATTTCATCACGTTTTCCATTTCCACCCATTCTTTGGCACATGTCACAACTTTTCGCATGGAGATGTGCATCTTTAAAAAGAGAAGGCCAATAAAAGCCCGATTGAAGGACTTTAGTGGCCGTCCTCGTACCATTAAAATGGCCTACATACGGCGAGTTGTGGCAATTCCAAAGAATGCTTTGAGCCTCATCGCTCGTGACACACCTTCTTAAAAGGTTGTCACTTCCTAATTTAAACAAATACGGGTCGTCCCACATGTAGTAATTAGCATCCGAAAGGAACTTCCTTTTTTGGTTCCAAGTTAGGTCTTCGGGCACCCAACCAGTAGCTTTATGGTTAGCAAAATCTACAAACCAAGGCCTAACTTGGACTTTAAAAAGTTTTTCATCAGGAAATTCCTCTTGGATTTCCTTTTCAGCTACGGTAACCTCAACATTGACAAGGCGAGACAAGTGATCCGCCACCAAATTTTCCAAACCCTTTTTATCTTTTATTTCTAAATCAAACTCTTGTAATAAAAGGATCCATCGGATGAGCCTTTGCTTCGAATCCGGTTTAGTTAGCAAATACTTGATCGCCGAATGGTCGGTGTAAATAACAACTTTTGACCCGATGAGGTAAGATCTAAATTTCTGAAGCGCATACACAATAGCAAGTAATTCCTTTTCGGTAGTGGCATAATTAACTTGTGCCTCATTTAAAACTTTACTTGCATAGTGTATGGCATGGAAACTTTTTTCCTTCCTTTGACCAAGAACCGCTCCAACAGCATAATCACTCGCATCGCACATAAGTTCAAAATTTAAAGTCCAATTTGGAGCGATTATTATTGGAGCGGTAACTAACTTTTCTTTTAAAATTTCGAAAGCATGAAGTCATTCATCGTTAAAAAGAAATACCTGTTCCTTGTTTAGCAAGTTGCTCAATGGTCTAGCCACCTTTGCAAAGTCTTTGATAAAACGCTTATAAAATCCGGCATGCCCAAGGAAACCTCGGATCCCTTTGACGTTGGTAGGAGGAGGCAACTTCTCTATCACTTCAACTTTTGCTTGATCCACCTCAAGGCCTTTGGAAGAAACTTTGTGGCCGAGCACAATTCCCTCCGTCACCATAAAGTTACACTTCTCCCAATTTAGCACTAGATTTGTCTTCACACGCCTCTCTAAAACGGTTTCCAAATTTGTCAAGCATAAATCAAATGAGCCTCCAAAAACCGAAAAGTCATCCATGAACACTTCCATCATCTTTTCTACAAGGTCGGAGAAGATAGCTTGAACACACCTTTGGAAAGTTGTCGGCGCATTACATAAACCAAAAGGCATCTTCCGATACGTAAAAATGCCAAAGGGACAAGTAAAGGCCGTCTTCTCATGATCCGCCTGGTCAACCGCAATTTGATTATACCCCGAATATCCGTCCAAGAAATAATAGAATTGCTGCCCGGATAACCTCTTTAACATTTGGTCCATGAATGGAAAGGGAAAATGATCTTTTCTAGTTGCGGTATTCAACCTTCTATAATCAATGCACATTCTCCACCCCGTCACAATCTTGGTTGGTATCAACTCATTCTTATCGTTTCGAATAACGGTAATGCCACCCTTTTTAGGAACAACGTGCACGGGGCTTACCCATGGACTATCAGAGATCGGGTAGATCATTCCCGCATCCAAAAGCTTCACAACTTCTTTCCTCACCACCTCTTTCATAGTTGGGTTCAAGCGGCGTTGTGGTTGAGCAACCACCTTGAAATCTTCTTCGATAAGAATCTTGTGCATACAATAAGATGGACTAATTCCCTTAAGATCGGAAAGAACCCAACCTATTGCATCTTGGTATTTCTTCAAAACATGGATTAAACGGTCTTCCTCGTTTTTGGACAAAACGTTGCTAATGATAACCGGCTTGTTACCACCGTCATCAAGAAACACATATTTTACATTCGAAGGCAAGACCTTCAATTCAAGTGGTGATTTCTCATCTTTCACATCCTTATTTAACTCTTCCATTTCTACTTCCCACGGTTGCAACTCTTTAATAGATTCAAGCTCTTTTAAACATTCTTCAAGAGCTCTTTCTTCTTCACAGGAAAACACCTCAAAAGATTCATCAAGAGCCATTTCCAAAGGAGATAATATATGAACATGCTTAGAAACCTCCAAAGTTGCTTCTTCAATTGCATCGATCCGAAAGCTATCATGTTTATCTTTTGAATGCTTCATAGCTTCGAAAAGATCAAAGCAAACCTCTTCATTTTGAACCCTCACCTTCATTAAACTGTCATCCACATCAATCATCATTCGGGCGGTTTTCATGAAAGGTCGGCCAAGAATTAAAGGTGCATCTTCATCTTCCACCATATCAATAACAACAAAATCAACCGGGAAGAAAAATTTGTCAACTTTTACCAAGACATCTTGAGCTAACCCATGAGGATGAGTTGTGGACTTGTCGGCCAATTGTAAAGTCATACGAATGGCTTTCATCTCAATGTTCCCAAGCTTCTTTACAATGGACAATGGGATAAGATTAATGCTTGAGCCCAAATCAATTAAGCCCTTTCCAACATAGATGTCACCAATGGTTACTGGCAAAGTCACACGCCCCGGGTCAACTTCTTTTTTAGGAAGAGTTCTTTGGATGATGGCACTACAACTCGCATCAAGAACAATAGTTTCCGGTTCCGAATACCTCCGCTTCTTTGTGAGAATGTCTTTCATAAACTTTGCATATTTCGACATTTGTTCCAAAGCTTCGGCAAACGGAATGTTAACTTGTAATTGCTTGAAAATTTCCATGAAATACGCATAGTGCCGTTCATTTTCTTTCTTTGAAGGAGCATGAGGGTATGGTAAATGTTGGATCGGAATAGTGCTCACTAGTTCCTTTCCCTTCTTCACTCTCCTAAGTCTCTCCTTTTTCTTCAACTCCTCACCACTATTATTTTCAACTTCAACTATTTCATCACTTTTATTTTCAACTACACCTTCATTTTCACTTTTATTTTCAACTACTTCCTCATCACTATCCTCCTCCACAATACCATCAATTTTTTTTCATCAACCTTTTTCTCATTTTTAGTCACCAACCCCTTTCCACTTCGTGTAACGATTGCCTTGCAATGCTCCTTAGGATTCACTTGAGTATTTACGGAGAATGAAGGACCCGGTTATTGCTCGGCAAGTTGCTTGGCAAGCTGCCCCACTTGATTTTCTTGATTCTTAATCGCCGCATCACTACTCTTTTGATTGCCCATAGACATTTGCATGAATTGAGTCAAAGTGTATTCCAACTTAGAGCTAGCAACCGGAGGTGGTGGAGGTTGATAAGGATTTTGCCGGTTTGAAGAACCGCCACCATAACCTTGATTATGTTGATAGTTCGCCCTCGGTGGATATCCTTGGTTTCCTTGGTAATGTTGTTGAGGATTGTGTTGTTGTTGATAAGGTTGTTGTTGTGGTCTTCCTTGATAGTCTCGTTGATTATTCATGTAGTTCACTTCTTCAAATCCCGGAGGAGGACAAAATCCGGTGTCATGCTCTCCTTTGCAAAGTTCACAACAAGCAACTTGTTTACTCTTGCTAGGTTCCTTCAATGCTTTAATTTGTTGAGTCAAAAGTTCCACTTGTTGAGAGATGAGCTTGTTTTGTGCAAGGATTGCATCATTAGTTCCCAATTCAAGTACATCGGGCTTCTTTTGAGAGTTGCTTCAGCTTTGACTTTGAAGATCGTTAAGAGCCATTCTATTAATAATATCAGTTGCTTCCTCGGCACTCTTTGACAACAAACTTCCTCCCGAAGTGGCATCCAACAAAGTCTTACAATTCGGTTGGAGACCATTCTTGAAGATATGAATTTGTGTTAACTCATCAAACCCGTGACCTTTACATTTGCGAAGCATGGACTTGAATCGTTCCCATGCTTCATTGAGGGATTCATTAGTGCCTTGAGAGAACACCGAAATTGAGGTTTTTGACTCCATAAAACGGTTGTGAGAAAAGAACCGTTCTATAAATTTTTCCTCCAAAACGTTCCAATCGGTCATCATAGCTGGAGTTTGGTCAAGATACCAATCCTTAGCCTTGCCAAGCAAAGCATGAGGAAAAAGTCTCTTGAAAAGAGGTAACTCTTGCGCTTGATCAACTCCGGCCGCTAACGCTATCTCATAAAATTTGGTGAGAAAAGCGAAAGGGTCTTCATGATCCATTCCCGTGAACGGACTTCCATACAACAAGTTCAAAGTTCCAGTTTTCATCTCAGCTTGCCTTCCTTGATTGTTGTTAGAAAACTGAGCGGTGTGACGTGGGCTATTTACACATGGCGTGGAAGCGGGTGGTGGTGGTGGATCCATGATTGGCGTGAACTGTGGAATTGGTGGTGGTGTAGAAATCGAACTTTCTCCTTGTTCTTGCCTTTGTCTAGACAGTTTCCTCCTCCGTCTAGTTCTGCTATTGAGTCTACGAGCGGTTCTTTCAATCTCAAGATCGAATAGAAGTTGGTCCGTCGGTAGTTGCCCTCGCATAAACAAAGACTGCACACTAAACAAAACAAATCAACAAGCACAAGAAAAATTTGTAACTAGTCTAAAACTTCACAACTATTGCAATGCTTGCAATATCAATTAACATTCCCCGACAACGGCGCCAATTTGTTGAAATACAAATAGAGTTAGGGTTTTGTTATCGGTCCACAGGGATTGTTCAGTGATATCGCAGCCGTTCTATAGTCGTAACGTTTCAAACTTTAAAGTAACAAGGGGTTTTAGGTTGGTTTCATAGCATTCACATTCAAATTTAATTAAAAGCGGTAAAGATTTTGTTTTAACGGTTTATAAAAGCATGTCAAGATTAGGGTTCGACAAACCACTTTGCACATATATAATCGATAAGCAAATGAACTCGGTTAAATGATAAATACAATCACATATCCTCCCAATATGTTTATCTCTAACACATATTTTGAGTTTTGCCATTTTGATCCTTTGTTGATTTCTCACACAAACTATCAAAATGACAACATTAGAGTTCAATATTTGGTGAACATCAACACACATTACTATCTCTAGCCAATGTACATTGATGGATGAAAAACTTAGGTAAAGAGTAGGAACACATTTCTCAATCATGAACCAACACAAAGAATAAACCATATAAACAAAGTTTTTCATCATACATTCATCATCCAAGAGTTCACAAGCTAGAATCAATCCATATACATACAAAGGAAAGGTTTACCTACATCTAACCTTGACACAAAAGAGAAATTAGCTACACATATTCATGGTAGCTTGATCAACAAGAATCGGGAGAAGAGAATCGAGCATCAATGACGATTACTCGACAAAATGATGCTTTCAATCTTCTAAAGATGAAGTGCTACAGTGTATAATGTATTTTGATCTCAAAAAGTACCAAGGATCCTCTAAAATTCTGAACAAAACAACTTAAAAAGGGGCTGAGAATCGCGGAGCGTGATGAGCGCGCAGACGCCCGCTGAGCGGGTTCCAGTTACAAAATAAACCGCCTCAGAGCGTGCTGAGCGGGCTAAGGACCCCGCTGAGCGCGCTACCTTCTATAATTACTTCCACCAGCGCGCTTGGAGGGCGCTGAGCGGGCTTCAAGCATGCTCCAAAAATGATTATTTCCTAAAACTGCTTTTGTGGGGCCTTCATAGCTCCATTCTTCACACTTCCATGCAAAAATCTGCAATAAAAACACGAAAGTTAAATAGATAAGTCAAATAACGAAATTAGCTAGAAAACAGTTATAAAACAGAAACAATGGGAAAAGGCTTCGATTTACAAATAAAGCTCACAAAAAGGTGCTAACAACTAATCTAAATATTAACACTTTTTAGCACCTAACAACTAGCAGGCAGCTTCTTCCAGAGCGGTGATACACTCTATAAGAGAAATTTCGACATGATCTTGCTCCGATGTGTAGACAGACTAGAAGCAAACATGCTGATAAAGGAAATTCACGAAGGATCCTTTGGCACTCATGCCAACGGACACACAATGGCGAGAAAAATTCTAAGAGCAAAGTACTACTGGTTGACCATGGAATCCGACTGCTATAAGTACATGAGGAGGTGTCACAAGTGTCAGATATACGCTGACAAAATCCATGTACCGCCAACACATCTCAAAGTTCTTTCTTCCCCATGGCCTTTTTCCATGTGGGGAATCGACATGATTGGCATGATTGAACCTAAGGCTTCGAACGGACATCGGTTCATCTTGGTAGCCATTGACAACTTCACCAAGTGGGTCGAAGCACCATCGTACGCCAATGTGACCCGACAAGTGGTGGTCCGATTTATCAAAAATAAGATGATGAAAGAGTTGTGCGCTGAGTTCAAGATCGAACACCATAACTCATCTCCCTACCGACCCAAGATGAACGGAACGGTAGAAGCGGTTAACAAGAACATCAAGAAGATGGTTCAGAAGATGGTTGTAACCTACAAAGACTGGAACGAGATGCTACCCTTTGCTCTTCACGGTTATAGCACATCTGTCCGCACTTCAACAGGGGGAACCCCTTTCTCTCAAGTGTATGGCATGGAAGCAGTGCTCCCCATGGAAGTAGAGATCCCATTAATATGGGTATTGATGAAAGCTAAGCTAACAGAAGCTGAATGGTGTCAAAGTCGACACGACGAATTTGTCATACCCCAAATTTTGACCACTAAGATTTTCCATCATTGTGAAAATCATCACCACAATATAGAGGAACCATCATGCCTCATCAGTCTCCCCAAAGATGGGTGAGCATTCACTACTATCAAACATAGGGTTTCAAGCCCTCTCCGATCCTTAGACAAAGGATTAATCAAGAAATGACATTATCTTTAACTTGTCTAACCTCTCAAACATCCATAAAGGATCAAGAGGACTCCTACTTCAAGGATTAAGCACAAGGCGGCTCCTTTCTAGGTGGATCAAGCCTCCAAAATCAACAGTGTCACCAAATTAGGGTTTTGGTCGACCAGGGCCTCCAGATGGAAATTTTTCTCTCGACATTAGCCAATGCCTCAAGGCATGACCTAATATACCCCAAGGGACATCATGAACCCAATCATCAAGTCAATTTTGCTTCAGGGTATGCATTCATAAAAAATCAGGAATTAGGGTTTCTTGACCTAATTCACCCCTAAGTGGACTTTTGGGACAAATCATGAGCCAAGACCTCAAGACATGATTTGAGGGTCTCTAACACACCACATTGATCCATTTGCAACAATGGATTGATCCAAGAAGCTTGATTCCCAAGTTTTAAGTTCATCAGAACCACAATTAGGGTTTCACAGAAAAAGTCAACTATGCCTTTGACTTTTGACCAGGACATGCTCCCAAACCCTAGGACATGATCCAATACACCCTATAACACCTATGAAATCAATCCATCAAGTTTGATTTAGGTGAAGGACTTGATTTCATAGAGGATCGCACAGTTTGGAATTCATCTAATAAAAAGTCAACTGTGCACAAAAGTCAACTTTGACTTTTTGAGATTTTTCACAAATATGGTTCTTTGACCCTAAAATGATGTTAATGTGTGATTTGAATCATCATTCATCAAGAAAAATCAAGAAAAGCGGGATAACTTGTAAAAGGGGTAACCATAAAAACTTAGAAATTTTTCTAAGTTATGGAACAAAGTGGCTAGGGTACCAACTTTGGAGGATCATAACTCCTAAACCACAAAGCGATTTTTCCCCATTCAAAGCTGGATTTGTAGCCCTCATGGCCCTCTACAAAAGCTTCAACTACACATCATTCCAATTCATTATGGATTTTGAGTTATGGAATGATCAAAGTGGCTGAAAACATGAAATGCCACTTTTTCCAACACTTAGTGAAATTTTCACTAAGTCAGAATCGGCCTTCACTTTTTCCCAAATGTAGGGGAATTTTTCTCTTGGATCCAAAAAGTATCAAAACCAAATATGATCAAACAATTGTTGTATCATGTGAGGGCTTTCCAAAATGGCCAAGGACATCACCAAACTCAACTTGAGCCATGAGATATGACAATGGCAACATGTCTTGCTGAAAACTGCCAAAGCAAGGCAGATTTTGGAGTTTTACTCGATTTGCCCAAATTTTACAAATGACAGGTAACTCTATCCATCTGAACACCTCAAGGGGGGACCAAGGAGGAACCAACTCTGATCCCAAGCCTCCCAAGTCTTTGGAACCAAAAATAGCATGTCAAACTTAGAATTGCCTAAAAGAGGGACAAGACTCCAATTTTGGATTGGAGCATTCAATGCATACACCAAGGTGGCATGGACTGAGCTATTTGTAACTAAATTCAGTCAAGACTTATCCAAGACCAAGGGGACCAGTAGCCTGTGCCCTAACCTCTAGTCAATGGCTAGAGGAGACTTGGATTCTCATTGATCAACATTGGCCAAACCTATGCAGCAGTTGTCATTCACCATTCCTTGCAAAACAAACTTGCTCTACTATAAATAGAGCTCAATTGTGATCAGTTTGCATACACCAAAGCCATCAAACAGATGCTTTCCTCAAAATCTCCTTCTTCACTCCAATTTTGCCTTCTAAGGCAAGTCACTATCGGGTTTTAAGTTTGAGAGCTATTCCAATCAAACCAATCACACACACACACACCTCATAAACATCATATAGAAGTGATCCAAACACTCACATAACATCTGGAACACCAAAATCACAAAATCACTAGCCAACGGCTCAAGCCTTTGACAAATTTGCAGTTGGGGTACCATCTCAAGTTCCAGATCATTTCAATCCACTCCAAGCTACGAGACACACTCCATGGAACCTAGGGAAGCTATCCACATCATTAGAACCTAGCTGTAAGACCTCTAACACAAAACACGATCACCAGCTGCAAGAGGTAAGCATGAGCTCTTCTAACTCTATGATCCATGCATTTTTTGCTGCACAATAAGTGAAATTAAAGACCATAGACATGATCGTGAGGTTGAAACGAGTAGATTGATATGTAGATTGCATGATATAATCAAGTATTATTGAGATTGGATAGAAAACGTAAATCTGCATAAACAGAGGAAGGGCGCGAGTTCTTGCCATGTTCTTGGCGCCCTTTTTAAAAAATTTGAATATTTGAATTTTGTGATTTTATTTAATTGATTCAAAAATTAATTTCTCTCTGAGTTTTAATGATTTTGAGTTGATTCTTTTTTTAATAATTCACAAAAATGTTAAAATATTTTATTTTCCCAAAAAATCCCAAAAATATTATTTATTTCATATAATTGATATTTTTGCAAAGAATTAATATTTTAATTGTTTTTGACATTTAAAATATTTTTTCCTTCTTGATTTTGCAAATTTTAATGATTTCTAATCATTTTGTAGGTCAAAACTTGATTTTTGAAACATTAATCCAAGATCACAATTTGTTTTCCACATGTTAAACAATTTTGATCATTTAATTGAATTTTTTATTCAATTAAAATACATTTTGAAAACAAATTAGGGTTTTTGATTAATTCAACCCTTATCAAACTTTTTCAAACAATTTCTGGGCCTCTTATAGAGTGTAAGACCCAATCCATTTTTGACAAACCTTTTTGGGCCTCAGTGTATTATATAAGTCTCGATACTGTCAAAAAGTTCGGCGCGATCGTCGCCTTTTTTAACAAAAACCCTGGGCCTCTTCTTGAGTTGTAAGCCCCATCACTTGTACAAAAATGAATCTTTGGGCCTCTAATAGAGTGTAAGACCCAATCCCCTTTTAACCAAAACAATATTTTGGGCCTCAGACATTGTATAAGCCCCTCTGCGTTAAAAAAAAAAATCTCGGCGCGATCACCAGTTCAAAAATCAAACCCTGGGCCTCTCCTTGAGCTGTAAGCCCCACCACTTGTATAAAAATAAACCTTTGGGCCTCTTGAGAGAGTGTAAGACCCATCCCTTTGTACAAAAAACCTTTTGGGCCTCAGTCACTTGTATAAGACCCTGTACAAATTCAAAACAACGGTGCAATCATCGTTAAAACCTTGGGCCTCTCCTTGAGCTGTAAGCCCCAACAATCTTTTCAAAGCACTTTCTCCTTTGATTTTGAATATAATATTATTATCAAAGTTTTCTTTGTTGAACAACTAACCAAACAACATGGAAGCTCTACAACCGGCTAAGTGATTACCCGCTTTCTTTATCCGCTTTCATATATATATATAACTGTATTGTGGGGCTACTCACTGTAAGTCTTCTTTCACAAACTTTTATATACCTGTCAAATATCCACTGTGTAATACTAGTATAGTTATTTAAAGTTTTCCCCGACAACTACGTCTAGCACTAGGTAAAGCCCTGTTGATCGCTCTTAAATACAGTCAAAACTAGATCCCCGTAGGATTACCAGACACAGTCTTCCCTCCTCTTGGGGTTAAACAATATGGAGATGTGAAAGGCAGATTCTTTTTGAACCCTTTCTCAGATTGTCGCCCTTAGAAGTTGTCAAAGAGACTCTACTCCCCAGAGATGATCTTTTCTCCGTGAATGGCATCTCTTGAGTTTCTTCCAAATTCTCGGACTTTCCTGGCTTGATCTATTCTCAGTGAATAGCATGTCTTGAACTTTTTGGGGTTTGGGGGCCCACAGGCTTCTTAAAAGCACCCTTAGAAATTGTCAAAGGAGCTCCAGTCCCCAGAGATAATCTTTTCTCCGTGAATGGCATATCTTGAGTTTCTTCCAAATTCTCGGACTTTCCTGGCTTGATCATTTCTAAGTGAATAACATGTCTTGAACTTTTCGGGGTTTGGGGACCCCACAGGCTTCCTAAAAGCATCCCCGCCTCCTCTTGGACGTTGTACAAGGACCCTTCGGCTTCTTAAAAGCTCTCATGCCTTCTCTTGGGCTTAGTACAAGGACCCAGAGACCTCTACAGGTATAGGAACAGAACCTAGTCATCAATTTGCTAGAGTTGTCTTTCTGAGTCAAGTGTCAGACCTGTTAATGGGTTGACCTTCATCCCTTAACATACCTGCCTTCTCTTGGGCATTATACAAAAATCATTCACTTATCCGAGAATCGATTTCTCAAAACACCCGTAGACTTGGACAGTCTCAATACCCTTTGGATTTCCTATTTCCTTAAAGAACAGGAAATAACCCCGATCCTCTGATCAATCCCAAGGTACAACATTACCCATATAAGAACTAATTTTATCTTTATCCGACATACTGGACCTGTCGCTAAACTGAAACAGTTACAATAGCCTCCTCTTAGGCTTTATATAATGATCCTTCCTCAGTGAAGTTGGCCTCTTCTTGGGCCTTGTACAATGATTCTCCTCAGCGGAGCTAACCCTTTCAGCCTCTATCTCGGGCTTTGTACGAGATACAAAAACACTCTCTTATTGAGTATAAAAGACTCTCTTGTTGAGTCAACCCCCTTTTAGCCTCCATCTCGGGCTTTGTACGAGATACAAAACTCTCTTGTTGAGTATAAAATACTCTCTTGTTGAGTCAAATCCCTTTTAGCCTCCATCTCGGGCTTCGTACGAGAGAGAAAATCACTCTCTTGTTGAGTATAAAAGACTATTTTGTTGAGTCAATCACCCTTTAGCCTCTATCTCGGACTTCCTACGAGATACAAAAACTCTCTTGTTGAGTATAAAAGACTCTCTTGATGAGTAAGACCTTTAGCCTCTATCTCGGGCTTCGTACGAGATACCAAAAACACTCTCTTGTTGAGTATAAAAGACTCTCTTGTTGAGTCAAATCCTTTATCCTCTCTCTCGGGCTTCATACGAGACATATAAAAGACTCTCTTGTTGAGTCAATCCCTTTTAGCCTCTCTCTCGGGCTTTGTACGAGACACATAAAAACACCCTCTAGTTGGGTCAATAGCTTCCTCTTAGGCTTTGTATAAGGAAAACCCTAGTTGAGTCAATCAACCTTTTAGCATCAAAGATGTGCCTTGTCCATAGCATACAAATATCAACAACTCCCCTTTAGAGATGACAAATTCTCTCTAAAGTCAAAACCCTTCAGCTTCACATCTTGGGCTTCGAACAAGATACAAATAGACCCTTCAGCTTCACATCTCGGGCTTTAAACAAGATACAAACCACCTTTAGCTTCACGTCTTGGGCTTTGAACAAGACACCAAAACAACCATTTTCCTCCCATAGAATAGGAGGTACTACGATTGCTCAGATTTCCCTATTTCGTCAAACGGGAATACGTAGGCATAAGATTTGAAAAAATCTTAGCGAGCACACTAATAAAAAAACCCAAAATCCCATACCTCCATCAATCACTCGAAAAGCATCAGTCTTAAACCTACCACCAATCGCCCAGGCACTATTTTAACAAAATAACTTAAGAGAGACCCACAATCTCAATAGCATCTGCAAACCAACAGTCATCTGTTTAAACTCAGTATGCAAGCAGGGTTAATTGGAGACATCTATTTCCCTTCCTTAATCAGCTTCAATAGGATAAAAAATGAATCAAACTGTAGTACCCCAAAGCGATAGTGCTTCGCAATCACGAAAAAATTCGCGCTACAGAACTCAATCTGATCGAAGAAAAATGAATAACAGCACTGTGCCACGGTCAATTGTATCAGCAATGAATGAAGAAGGCGTTTGACAAAAAGGTTCGACCTCACATCTTCAGGAAAGGAGACCTTGTGCTCATAAAGATACAGTCATTCCTCACTAATTCTCTGGACAAATGGACGCCGAATTATGACGGCCCCTATGTGGTCAAGAAAGCTTTCTCAGGCGGCGCCTTGAGACTCGCAACCATGGATGGAGAAGAATTTGCCTACCCCATGAATATTGATGCAGTCAAGAAATACTTCGCCTAAACTAAAAAAAAACGTCTCGGTGGATTGAAAACCCGAAAGGGCGGTCCGGGCAAAAATTAGAGACAAAATAAAAAAAATCATTCCGATGGATTGGAAACCTCAAAGTACAATCCAGGCAAAAGTTAGGGATTCATGGCAAGGAACTACGTCCAACAAAGGGGCAAATCCCCCAGCAGCGGTCGTGTCATCCATACGGAAAAGAATTCAAATTTGGTAGAAGGATAGCGGTCATCATGTTTCAATGTAGCCCTTTCTCCCTTAAGTTACCATTTCCTAAACTTTGTACATACTCTATGGAATCACACGCTTGGCTGATTTCCATCCTATCAATAAAATTTGAGCCCTCGTGCTTTTGTTTGCAATTCTTATTTGTTTTACCTTTATAGAACGACACTTTGACATGATCAAATATTCTTGAAACGAAACAAAAATGAATTTACTTGTTAAAATTTTTCTACTTTTAAAATAAAGATGGCAATTTCTTTTGACTGTTGAACATCGAAAGAACATCGATCACTTCTCCAGAAGTAAGAGAACTTCAAAGTGCAGAATCAAAGTACTCCTTCTAAACCAGTGCGCCTGAATGAAGGATCAGCTATGTCAGATGCGAATACTCCATCTGACATCCTCGGAAGAGTTCTTACCTCTTAAGCCCGACCAACGGTGTTTCTCGCAGGGATTATCTCTTCTAAGCAAGGCAGAATTGCTATCGTGAACTAGTGATACTATACATCTCCCACTGTGGCCAAGTATCCTGTCATGTTCATCTACTAGTCTGTATGTCATGTCAGTTTTGTCAGCATAAACATACATACATCATGCATTTTTTATTTTCATTCATAATCATATTGCATCACCAGCACTCTAGCCAGTCTTATCCCCTAGTGATAACAATCCTCTCAATCGAGTTGTCAGCTCTTTCCTCGTCGGAAAGGGAACTAACAAAATGATCTCTCCCCTAGTTTATTTCTGGATTGGAGACAGTCCTTGACCACTTTGATAACTTGAACCTCTAAAAGACCAGAGAACCTTCAGCCAACGTCACTCTTCGCCATTGAAGATGATGTCTTCGCTTTCCCAGATTAAGGAAAATCCCCAGAGAAAGCCTCTTAATCAGAGATTCGGCAATGCAACCGTTTTTCTCTGAAAAATCCGCTGACAAAAAGGTCATCATCACCTCAAAATTGGATCACATTGTATGGCATTTCTCTGAGAAGATCCCGAGAAAAGTATGATGAAATACCCCAAGCATAAAGCAGTCTCTCAAGAGACTCGTTTCCCCAGTAGAGTTAGCAAATGACGTCTCCAATAGAGAAGTTTGAACACCTATACATTTCAGACTAATGGGTTCCCCAGCAAGTCTGACATCAAAACTATTTCCATCAAATGGCATCTCCCCAGGAAAATTTGGCTAGAAGTTTGAGGAAAAACCGCTACGAATAACATTTCTTGTCAGGAAAGTTTATTGACAAAAGAAACTGAGACCAGTTCGTTGGTAGGAAACCAGGATCGAGGAGAAGTTTATTTCAGAAACTGAGACCAGTTCCTTGGTAAGAAACCAGGATCGAGGGGAGGTTTATTTCAGAAACTAAGACTAGTTCCTTGGTAGGAAACCATGATCGAGGGGAAGTTTATTTCAGAAACTGAGACCAGTTCCTTGGTAAGAAACCAGGATCGAGGGGAAGTTTATTTCAGAAACTGAGACCAGTTCCTTGGTAGGAAACCAGATCGAGGGGAAGTTTATTTTAGAAACTAAGACCAGTTCCTTGGTAGGAAACCAGGATCGAGGGGAAGTTTATTTAAGAAACTGAGACAAGTTCCTTGGTAGGAAACCAGGATCGAGGGGAAGTTTATTTCATAAACTAAGACCAGTTCCTTGGTAGGAAACCAGGATCGAGGGGAAGTTTATTTCAGACACTAAGACTAGTTCCTTGGTAGGAAACCAGGATCGAGGGAAAGTTTGCCTTTTCTAAGTATCACTGCTTAGCAAAAGAAGATGAATGTGTAAGCTACCATTCATAACTGCCATCAAAATTTCGGGTATTCCGATATTTAATCCTCTTGCACCCCGAATGCCCGAATACCTTCGTCATTCACACCTTCGGGTCCAAGAAGATTAAATAGGGGCATCTGTCATACCCCAAATTTTGACCACTTAGATTTCCCATCTTTGGGCAAATCATCATCACAATATGGATGAATCATCATACCTCATCAGTCTCCCCAAAGATGGGTGAGCATTCACTACTATCAAAAATTAGGGTTTCAAGCCCTCTTTAAGCCTTAGACAAAGGATCAATCAAGAATTGACATGATCTTCAACTTGTCTAACATCTCAAACATCCACAATGGATCAAGAGGACTCCCACAGCAAGAATCAAGCACAAGGTTGCAACATTCTAAGTGGATCAAGCCTCAAGATCGCCAGTGTCACCAAATTAGGGTTTGGTCGACCAGGGCCTCCATATGGAAATTTTCCTCTGGGCATGAGCCAATACTTCAAAGCATAACCTAAGATACTCCATGGAACACCATGGCCCTAATCATCCAGTCAATTTAACCTCAGGGGATGCATTCATCAAAAATCAGGAATTAGGGTTTCTTGACCTAATTCACCCCTAAGTTGACTTTTGGGACAAATCATGATCCAAGACCTCAAGACATGATTTGAGGGTCTCTAATACATCACATTGATCCATTTGCAATAATGGATTGATCCAAGAAGCTTGATTAACAAGTTTCAGGTTCATCAGAACCACAATTAGGGTTTTGAGGAAAAATTCAATTGTACCTTTGACTTTTAACCCAGGCATGCTCCCAAACCTTGGGACATGATTCAATACACCCTACAACACCTATGAAATCAATCCATTAAGTTTGAGTTAGGTCAAGGACTTGATTTCATAGAGGATCGCGCAGTTTGAAGATAATCTGACAAAAAGTCAACTGTGCACAAAAGTCAACTTTGACTTTTTGAGATTTTTCACAATTATGGTTCTTTGACCCTAAAATGATGTTAATGTGTGATTGGGATCATCATTCATCAAGTAAAATCAAGAAAAGTGGGATAACTTGTAAAAGGGGGTAACCATAAAAACTTAGAAATTTTTCTAAGTTATGGAACAAAGTGGCTAAAATACCAACTTTGGAGGATCATATCTCCTAAACCACAAGGCCATTTTTTCCCATTCAAAGCTGGATTTTTAGCTCTCATGGCCCTCTACAAAAGCTTCAATTACACCTCATTCCAATTCATCATGGATTTTGAGTTATGGAATGATCAAAATGGCTGAAAACATGAAATGTCATTTTTTCCAACAGTGAAATTTTCACTAAGTCAGAATCTGCCTTCACTTTTTTCCAAATGTAGGGGGCATTTATCAATTTGATCCAAGGCAGATTTGGGAGTTTTGCTCGATTTGCTCACAATTTGCAAAGGGCAAGCAAGTCTATCCATCTGAACACCTCAAGGGGAGACCAAGGAGGGACAAACACTGATCCATCAGCCTCCCAAGTCTTTGGAACCAAAAGTAGCATGCCAAACCTAGAAATGCCTAAAAGAGGGACAAGTCTCCAATTTTGGTTTGGAGCATTTAATGGATGCACCAAGGTGGCATGGACTGAGCCTCTTCCAACTGAATTCAGTCAAGGATGATCCAAGAACTGGGGAACCAGCAGCCTGTGCCCTAACCTCTAGTCAATGGCTAGAGGAGACTTGGATTCCTATTGATCAACATTGGCCAAACTTCTGCAACAGTTGCCAATCACTATTTCTCCCAAAACAAACTTGCTCTACTATAAATAGAGCTCATTTGTGATCAGTTTGAGTACACCAAAGCCATCAAATAGATGCTTTCCTCAAAATCACCTTCTCACTTCCAAATTTGCCTTCCAAAGCAAGTCACTATCGGGTTTTGAGTTTGAGAGAAATTCCAACCAAACCAATCACACACACACACCTCATAAACATCATATAGAGGTGATCCAAACACTCACAAGTGACCTGTAACACCAAAATCTCAAAGTCACCTCTCAAAACCTCAAAATTGGACTTTTGTGCATTTTTCAAGCCATGTATTGATTCAGACACTTTCCAAACCAGATAAGACCTCAAACACACTCCAAATATCATCCTTGAACTGTCCCAAATGGTTCCACACATTTGGAACACCATTTGAGAGAGTTGCTATTTTGGCCACTTTTGCCCCTTTTGCAAGATAGAGCTCAAACTTGTTCCTGAGGTTTCCAGCTGATTCCAACCATCCTAGAAGCTTCTAAGAGATCATTTGAAGGTGTCCAAAGCATCAAATCATTTCTCGAACAAAGCCCTTGGCAGATTGCACAAAAGCTCCAAAAAAGGGGTAAGCATCACAACTTGAATTCTTTGAATCATGCTTTCCTTTGATGTCCACTGATCATGCATCTCTCATACATGTTATATGTGTTGTGTTTGCACTAATTTATGATATAATTCATACCTGTACCAAGAGATAGCACAGAAAATGCAAATCATGGCCTATTTCAAAACCACTATCGGGTTTTTCAATAGGAGCATGATCTGAAAAAACACCACCACCATTGGATTCCTTGTGAAATTCTAAGCAGGATAGACCTAAATTTTGTCCCAATCCATGGAGAAATGAGAAAGTTATGACCTTCACGTTTCTAACAAAAATCTTGTCTTGCCTTGCCTTGGGCCAGGCCAAAAACAAGGCAAGCCTTGTATATTTGTGGTTGTGTTTCAATCAACGGATGTATCACCACCCCAGTGGTAAGGAGCGCGCCCTATACACAAGAGGTCTGGGGTTCGAATCCCCCTCGCCCCAGATCCTCTTTTTTACCATTTTTTTCATATTTTTCGTATTTTTCTATTTTTCATATTATTTTTAATGATTTGAAAAATTAATAACTCCCTCAATTTTAATTATTTTTTATTTGTTCTTTTTGCATAAATCACAAAAATATTGAAATATTTTATCCCACAAAAAAAAATCAAATTTATATTATTTATTTAATATAATTAGTATTTTTGTGAATAAATTCATTTTTAATTGTTTTTAAACATTTAAAAGTGAATATTTACCTTGACAAAACCAAATGAGTTTTAATTCATCTTGTGATTAAAACCTCATTTTTCAAACCTTAAACAAAAATCACAAGTGGTTTATTCAAACTTATTTGGAATTTTTTATCATTTTATTGATTTTCTTTAAATATTTACTTTTAAAGGAAAACAAATTTAGGGTTTCTTTGATTTTCACCCTCACAAATCTTTTTCAAACACTTTGGGCCTCTAATAGAATGTAAGACTCATCCCTTGTAAATAAACCTTTTTGGGCCTCAATGCATTGTATAAGACCTAGTACGTTAAAGAAATCTCGGCGGAGTCGCCATTTTTCAAAACCCCTGGGCCTCTCCTTGAGTTGTAAGCCCCATCTTTTCTTTTAAAATCACCTTTGGGCCTCTTGAGAGTGTGTAAGACCCATCCCTTTGTACATAAAACCTTTTTGGGCCTCAGTTACTTGTATAAGTCCCTGTACAAATTCAAAACAATAGTGCAATCACTGATAAAACCTTGGGCCTCTCCTAGAGCTGTAAGCCCCAACAATCTTTTCAAAGTACTTTCTCCTTTGATTTTGAATATAATAATGTTATCAAACCTTTCTTTGTTGAACAAACTAACAAAACAGCATGGAAGCTCTACAACCGAGTAAGTGTTTACCCGCTTTCTTTATCCGCTTTCATATATATATATATATATATATATATATATATATATATATATATATAACTGTATTGTGGGGCTGCTCACTGTAAGTCTTCTTTCACATCCTTTTATATACTTGCCAAATATAACCTGTATAATACTAGTATAGTTATTTAGAGTTTTCCCCGGCAACTACGTCTAGTACTAGGTAAAGCCTTGTTGGTCGCTCTTAAATACTAACAAAACTAGATCCCCCGTAGGATTCCAGATACAGTCTTCCATTCTCTTAGGGTTAAACAATATGGAACAAAGAGAAAGGCAGTATTCTCAGTGAACCTTTTCTCAGACTGTCACTCTTAGAAATTGTCAAAGAGACTCTACTCCCCAAAGTTGATCTATTCTCCGTGAATAGCATCTCTTAAGTTTCTTCCAAATTCAAGAACTTTCCTGGTTTGATCTATTCTCTGTGAATATCATGTCTTGAACTTCTCTTGGTTTGGGGACCCACAGGCTTCCTAAAAGCATCCCCGCCTCCTCTTGGGCGTTGTACAAGGACCCTTCGGCTTCTTAAAGGCTCTCATGCCTTCTCTTGGACTTAGTACAAGGACCCAGAGACCTCTACAGGTATAGGAACAGAACCTAGTCGTCAATTTGCTAGAGTTGTCTTTCTGAGTCAAGTGTCAGACCAGTTAATGGGTTGACCTTCATCCCTTAACATACCAGCCTTCTCTTGGGCATCATACAAAGATCATTCACTATCTAAGAATCGATTTCTCACAACACCGGTAGACTTGGACAGTCTAATACCCTTTTGATTTCCCATTTCCTCAAAGAGCAGGAAATAACCCTGATCCTCTGATTAGTACCAAAGCACAACCTTACCTTTAATCTTTCCCAGCATGAGTCAATTACTGTAAACTCACAGGAATTCTCACCAGAGAAAAGAACTCAACTGTCACAATACAGTAAAAATTCCAACTCAGGCCATTTTACTATCATCAACCCATCGGAGCCTCATGGTATCTGACATCCTTCATAAGAACTGATTTTCTCTTTTATCCAACATACTGGACCTATCACTAAACTGAAACAGTCACCAACATAGCTAGCCTCCTCTTGGGCTTTGTACAATGATTCTCCCCAGCGGAGCTAACCTTTTCACACTCTCTTGTTGAGTATAAAAGACTCTCTTGTTGAGTCAACAACCTTGTTAGCCTCCATCTCGGGCTTCGTACGAGATACTAAAACACTCTCTTGTTGAGTATAAAAGACTCTCTTGTTAAGTCAATTCCCTTTTAGCCTCCATCTCGGGCTTCGTACGGGATAGAAAACACTCTCTTGTTGAGTATAAAAGACTCTCTTGTTGAGTCAATCTCCTTTTAGCCTCCATCTCGGGCTTCGTACGAGATACTAAAACACTCTCTTGTTGAGTATAAAAGACTCTCTGGTTGAGTCAATCCCTTTTAGCGTCCATCTCGGGCTTCGTACGAGATAGAAAACACTCTCTTGTTGAGTATAAAAGACTATCTTATTGAGTCAATCTCCTTTTAGCCTCCATCTCGGGCTTCGTACGAGATACTAAAACACTCTCTTGCTGAGTATAAAAGACTCTCTTGTTGAGTCAATCTCCTTTTAGCCTCCATCTCGGGCTTCGTACGAGATACTAAAACATTCTCTTGTTGAGTATAAATGAATCTTTTGTTGAGTCAAACCTTTTTAGCCTCCGTCCTGGGCTTCGTACAAGACACGTATAAAAGCACTCTCTTGTCGATTCATACACTTGTTAGCACTCTCTTGTTGAGTCAACCCTTTTAGCCTCTATCTCGGGCTTCGTACGAGACAGATAAAGAGCACCATTTTGTTGGGTCAATAGCCTCCTCTTAGGCTTTGTATAGAGAAAACCTCGGTTGAGTCAATCAACCTTTTAGCATCAATTTGTGCCCTGCTCACAGCATGCAAACATCAACAACTCCTCTCTAGAGATGACAAATTCTCTCTCATCCAGAACCCTTTTAGCTTCACATCTTGGGCTTTGAACAAGATACAAATCACCTTTAGCTTCATGTCTTGGGCTTTGAACAAGACACCAAAACAACCTCTTTTCCTCCCATAGAATAGGAGGAACTACGATCGCTCTGATTTCCCTGTTTCATTAAACGGGAATACGTAGGCATAAGATTAAAAAATCTTAGCGAGCATACTTATCAAAAACCCAAAACCCAGTATCTCCACCAAATCAACCCAAAAGCATCAAATCTAAACACATTACCCAAAACCTCACAAATAATCCAGACACTGTGTTCTTAACAAAATAACCAAAGATTGGGCCCCACATCCACATAGCATCTATAATCTAACAGACCGCTGTTCAAACTCAGTATGCAGGCAGGGTTAATTGGAGACATCTATTTCCCTTCCTTAATCAGCTCAATAGGATAAAAAATGAATCGAACTGTAGTACCCAAGCGATAGTGACTCAGGACCACAAAAATTGCGCTACATCTACTCCAGGCCAGCACTCGCCAATGAATGCACAGGCGTCGCCATCCAGAGTTTCTATCACAATTCTATTCACAACCTAGAATTATAACAATCTTAACTATGCCATTTGTTTTGGGGTAGAGTTTCCTCACTCTTCCTAATTCATTTTAAGCATGCATATTCTCTCAATTATGTTCAACAACAATATTAGACAAGCATATTACAACATCAATTATAAAACACACAAGATAACATAACATATAAAACATAATCCACATAGTAGTTCACACACATATTTAAGGCATACAAGCCACTACTATCCTTTACCAAGCATCCTTGGTTAAAACTCATGGTCTCACATTACCATTTCATAGCACGTCACATAAACCGTCACTTTCGGTTCCCTCCGATTCATTTAATCGGTTATCAAAATCAATACTTTTCACTTTTATCCCGTAGGATATTTCCACAGCTTTATATCGGCTACCATTATGCCGTGATCGGACTTATGATCCAAAAGATATGGATTTCATCATATCGCATAACATTGTTATCATTCAAATGATACCAAGAACGTCTCGATCCGAGTTACGGATCAAAAGTTATGATGGAAACAAAATGGGAAAATTTGTCATGTTCGCTGGGCGAATCTCCAGCGAACATTCGCTTTCGCCTTCGCTTCGCAAACCACCGGGCGAACCAAGTCAGAGGAAAAAGGGCATAAAGTTCTCTAAGCGAACACTGGGTGAACATTCGCCTTCCGTTCGCTCAAGGGTTCTCTAAGCGAACCCTCGAGAACCATTCACTTTGCCCTTCGCCAGTGGTTCGCTAGGCGAACCCTGCAAAACCCAGAATTTCTCAGCAGCGTAAAAACAGAACCCTTGAGCCAAAAATCCATCATTTCCTCACCCAAATCACTTCCAAACATCAAAGCAAGTATTATCAAATGATTACATGCATAATACGACTACACCACACAATTTATATCGAATTTCATCCGTTAGATTTCGTTGATTTATCCGTTTAATCATTTTCTCTCAAATCTAACCTAAGCTCTAAATCCGTAATTCTGGAACTTAGAACGTCTAACTAGAACCCACCTGATAATCGAAGAGGAGGTTGATGAAGATGAGATGATTTAAAGATGATCCATGAGCTTTCTCTCTTCTTCCTCTTTCTCCATTTTCTCTCTTTCTCTTCCTTCCTTTTCTTCCTTTCTATCTTTTTTCTTTCTTTCTTTTCTTATAACATATATATAATATAATCCAATAGGGTAAAACATCTCCAATTGATATTTTGTCGTCTCAACCCAATTGATCAATTATTAGAGTTAGCATAAAATACTCTCTCGTACTAATAAATATCAAGTTGTCTCTTTCAATAAATAATTGATCTCCTCAGATCTCATTAGTTGCTCTATTGATCCCAATTAATAATACTTAAAGTACTTAGAGGATTCCATTAATCCAATTTACCAAAGATAGAGCACATAGATACTCATCTGATCTCATCTGATATCCAATTGAACATTTAAATAATATGGGGTATTACACTCTCCCCCCCTTAAATTGAAATTCGCCCCCGAATTTCCTCGATTTGACAATAACCACAACTTGTATCAATGTCTTAGTTCCACACTCAACTTTACTTCCGTTAAACTTTCTGACGTATTCCAATTCCAACCTGATTCCACAGACCAAAAATCCGTATTTTCACAATTTATCAAACTTCGTGTCCCTAGTTATACTCTTGTTCCAATATTGGTTTAACTTTCAACTTGCTTTCCTCAATTCATCAGTTGTTTCATACTAAGATACTTGGTCGCATTCTTCCTTCGGAAAGAATGTACCATTCTATATTCCTCTACTGAGTCACAACAAGACCGTAACACCTTATCTTGGTTTTAAGGTAACAAACACTCATCAAATCTTTGCGATGTAAATCAGTGATTCCTTAACTTCATGCAATCACCGACGACTATCCTTTCATAAATTCCTTAATGTTCAAAACCACTTCATAGATTGTCAAACAACTTCTTTTACCAGTTCCATCTGGTCTGATGTTGCACACTGTACTCGTTAAATCCGATATTTCATCTCTTTCGTATCACGCCAAAGGTAACACACTTAGAACAAAATCTTCTTAATTCCAATCTTACAATCAATTTCTCCTCCAATTCTTATAAATCTGACTGAGCCCTTTTATTTGTCACCTTTCATTGCGCAACTCCAATTCTAACAATGGGATACCACCAATTCTTAAGCATTACCAAGTAGCTAACAGTCTACAGAGAACACACTTATCCACTGGGATCCTTACTAACCAACGGTACAAGAAACTTACTGACGTCCTATGGTAGAATAATTTCTTGGCCAACACACAATATTCTTATCATTGGTCCAATACTCTCCAGACGATAGAGATGTAGGAGTTACACTGCTACAACCGTAACATATACAACTCCAAGTCCATTCTAAACTCGAACTAATATATCCAAAAAATTTTAACAACCTCTGGTTCTGGTTACCACATTCCAAATCGATTCTTCTTACGGTTTCCGACTTACTCAAGCTTTCTGTCGTCACCAAATATCCACTAATGACAATGTTACACCATCACAGAACTTCAAACATATACGAATCACCACTTATCAAAACTCAAACCCTCCAAGGTACAACTGTGAGTTTCCACGCTACTCGCCAATTTACTTACAACACTCCTCATACACCCACACTTTCGGAGACCATGCCACGTTCTCAATTGAATCCACTTTTCTCACTCGTTCTGTTTCATAAACGATCCAAGTTATATGCTTAACCTTGAAACTTCCAATTCTTACTCGTACTTGAAAGATAACTTTCAAATTTCACCCTCATGGTAAAAACACAATTGCACACAACTGGTACCACTCTCACGGAGCCTAAATCCAATACCATGAACGCACCAAAGATAACAATTTCAACTATAACCAATCGTTCATACCTTACTAATAACATTAATACACACCGAAATATTCCTTACAAGAACAATAATTTGTGAGTATTCTCCAAGTTCGTCCTTAAGACTCGCAACGGTAATGGTAGTAATACACTTACAACTTTCTCACTCTTAACATGGTTCAAAAGATTACCTCCCCAAAATTCAACCCTCTCGTCGTTTGAACAACTGGTCAATTACGCAACACCTTTCCAGAAGTCACGATTTCAAAAACACAAATTCGTCCTTCATTTACTTGCAATCCCGTTTTCCATTCACACAACACTCTCCAATCGGAGCAACATAAAGTAACAAAATACAGACGATGGTTCCTAAGGGATTTCACAATTTACACACATGTTAATCGATTAACCATTTGAGCTAATCGGTTAACTTCTCAAAATTCCACGTAAAACACCTTCCATGCACGTGTTATTCAGTTAACCACGCTGTGTTAAACTGTTAACACCGCTGCAGAATCAAAACCAGTTTCTTCTTAATTCAAAGCCATCCCTACTCAAGCCATCAATCTGAATTGTTCTATCTTGGAATATCATTCTCAACTCGCGGCTTCTTAACTTAAAACATTCACTAACCATGATTCCACTCAAGGTAATACAGAACAAGTTAAAACATTCAGACGACACACTCCAACCAAGTGACAAGGCAAAATTCCAAATTCTGACGAGGTCCTACTACAAGCTTCAGCGGGATAGTTCCTTTTTGCTTAAACAACTACACTTAGGAGAAGTCAAAATGACGACATTCTAAGGTTTGAGCCACAACTCATACTTGATTCGTCCATAAGAAAACTCAACACGCAATCATCATACTATACCACAAAAGCGATGGACATAACCTGCAACACACAACCTTATTCCCTCACTTGAATTCCTTGGTGAGAAATAATAGCAACCATGTTCTTAGTCCAACAAAAGGTAGATTCCTAATATTCTGACTATTCACAATTATAGAAGTTCTCTATACTTGAAAATAAATCGGGGCAATGCATCCTCTTGAAGAACCTTTCCACCACTTCGTACACATTAACCGGGATTTCTTGCCCTTCACTATCTATTGCGCATTCCACTTACCAAAATACTTAATGGAAGATTCCGCAACCGACAATTTTTATCAACCAGTTACAAAACCCTTCCGGTATAAATCGTCCCATGATTTACACTTCCTTAATTTTAGCCTTAACAACATCTTAAGGATACTATCACACATTCGTCCAAAATATGCTCCGTTGTCACTTCCTCTTAACATACCATCGATGCCGCTTTCCTTTGTAATCCTCTTAGGTCCAAATATAAAATCATCTTACTAAAATTTCCTTAAATCTAAGATACTTACTCTATTCCGTAACACACACTTCTTCTGGTATGTATCACTATACTTTCCGTTACTAAATAAAGTTCAAACTTTCTCCGACACAATACCTTATACTGTTCCTTGGGTAATTTAAAAATTCCAAATTTTTCTCTTACTGAAACAAAAATCCTAATGTAATCTCTCTTCATAACTGAATATACGCAATTCATCACACACTCTTCGTCCGACACATACTTGTTTCACTTGAAGTATGTAAATACATCCTTTTGTCCTTTCACACACTTCTCTACTACTACTTTAGGTTCTCATAAAAGCCGAACGTCCTTATCCCTTAACTTTTTGCCAGTTGGAAGACATTTTTCCATACACATTCCTTAGGGTACTCTCGTCCATTCAAGATACCATAGCGACATTAGAAACTGAAGCACCAATACTTATCTCACTTCCGGACCTTACGTCACACATTCCACAAAACAACTTTTCTTTTCCACGGAATGAGATCACTTGAAATTCTTATCCATATCAGTGGCCAATCCATCTCTACTAGCGATTTTACATATTCCTCAATACCTTAACCAATCGTCCAATAGAGATCCTTAACTTTCAGGCTCCATCCATTCCAAAGGATTACTTGAACAACACACCACTCTCAATTTCCATGCTACCCAAGCACAACTTCTATTAAAACCTCACCGAGCTGACCCAAACCCTTCACTACTAACTATTGGCTTGAGCCTACCCTCACAGCACAAGTTACAACAACACTTTGGAGTCCTCATGGTTGCTCAACCATAATTCTACCTATCATATACATAGTATTAGGTTGATCAGGCCCAACACTAGATAGTATGATATTAAGAGTCATGCTGGCAAGACACACTTAAGAGGCGGGAATAGATTTACTTATGATGTTTCAAGGCTAGGTCGAGGACACGACCTGCTCTGATACCAACTGTAACACCCTTTATAATATATGTCTAGAATAATTCAATACAAGCATTTTATTTGGTACTGACACCATCATAAGTGCCTAATGGCGTAATTCACATACTTGACCATTTCTAAAACATAAATACAATCTATGGTACAAGATATGGAAATTAGCCAAAACAAAAAAACTAAGATTAATATACAATATCCTCAATTGTATACAACAAATACACAGCGGAATAAGCTCAACTAAGCTTCTCTTGAAACATCCAAGCATAGCTCCACTTGTAAATCAAACCTGCAAATACCTCTTGAAAATAATCAACAATAGTGGGGTGAGATACATCAAATCTCAGTGAGTTCCCTATCTTATAGATTGTCTCGGCTTTACAAGGTTCTATCAATCCTAACTCAAGTCAATGGGAAGGGAAATGACCTTGAGTTCTCAATCTCACAATCTCACACTATATGGAAACATGTCATGAGTCTGCTAACTCATAAATCCCACGAATGGAAAATATGTCCTGAGCCTGTTAACTCAAGAAACTCATTAATCGATAACCTTACCAAGGCATCCCATTTTCCCATCCGCTTCTACGTCTAGAAGTCAACCCGAGTCATGGATCCTTGTAGTTACTTGACATACGAAATGGATTCGGGGTCATCGGCCTGTTAACTGTGATCCGTCACTTCTCATGGCCTGTTACCATCGCAAGTCTCTTTACCATACACGCGGGAATCAAACCTGCCAAGTAATTGTGCATACGTTTCAGAGGAGGAGCTCGAGACTCATGAAACTACACCTCAAGATAAATGGTTACGATTACGTGATCATACACACAACGTGATTGTATTCGACAATCACAAGGCCACATTCGCCTTAAGGCCTCTTTTGTCTTTTCTCATAAAACACAAAGGTTTCCACATGTTCCATACTAGTGTCTCACTCTCTCCTAGACCAATCTCGTCACGGATGTACCTTCCTACATCAGGTGCCCGAGCCTTGCCATCTAGGTTATCTACTGTCATACCCCAAATTTTGACCACTTAGATTTACCATCATTGGGCAAATCATCATCACAATATGGATGAATCATCATACCTCATCAGTCTCCCCAAAGATGGGTGAGCATTCACTACTATCAAAAATTAGGGTTTCAAGCCCTCTCTGAGCCTTAGACAAAGGATCAATTAAGAATTGACATGATCTTCAACTTGTCTAACCTCTCAAACATCCACAATGGATCAAGTGGACTCCCACAGCAAGAATCAAGCACAAGGTTGCAGCATTCTAAGTGGATCAAGCCTCAAGATCGCCAGTGTCACCAAATTAGGGTTTGGTCGATCAGGGCCTCCAGATGGAAAATTTCCTCTGGGCATGAGCCAATTCTTCAAAGCATAACCTAAGATACTCCATGGAACACCATGGCCCTAATCATCAAGTCAATTTAACCTCAGGGGATGCATTCATCAAAAATTAAGAATTAGGGTTTCTTGACCTAATTCACCCCTAAGTTGACTTTTGGGACAAATCATGATCCAAGACCTCAAGACATGATTTAAGGGTCTCTAATACATCACATTGGTCCATTTGCAATAATGGATTGATCCAAGAAGCTTGATCAACAAGTTTCAGGTTCATCAGAACCACAATTAGGGTTTTGAGGAAAAAGTCAACTGTATCTTTGACTTCTGACCCATGCATTATTGGGTAGAGGGTCGTCATAGCTTTCCAATGATACCAAGAACGTCTCGATCCGAGTTACGGATCAAAAGTTATGAAGGAAACAAAATGGGAAAATCTGTCATGTTCGCTAGGTGAATCTCCAGCGAACATTCGTTTTCTCCTTCGCTTCGCAAACCACCGGGCGAGCCAAGTCAGAGGAAAAAGGGCATAAAGTTCTCTAAGTGAACACTGGGCAAACATTTGCCTTCCGTTCGCTCCAGGGTTCGCTAGGCGAACCCTCGAGAATCATTCGCTTTGCCCTTCGCCAGGGGTTCTGATAGGAAAAATAGCAAGTGTATTATTCTGCCAATGTAGTAATAAAAAGGGAATTTCCCCGAATGTCGATCTCAAGGACTGCTTGACGATATAGAGTTCTGGTTTTATTTTAGTTAAACAAAAGCTTTGGGGGTTTTGGTTTTGGTTTTGCAAAGTGAAAAATAATTGCGAATAAAATAAAGAAAGTACGGGAATGGTTAAAACAGATATGAGTTGCATGCTAGGGAAGATGTATGATCTGAATCAGTAACAACTCTGAATTAACACTGCAACAACTTATTTTAACTAATTAATTACCGGTTCTTAAGGGTGTTTACTCCTAAGTCCTTAGTGAGAAAACCTTTAATCATCCAACCTAATTCCTATGTCCATAGAGAATTACAATTGAAATTAAGCAACCAATTATCAAGAATATTCCGGTTTCTATAGGGTATCCCTAGTCCTAGGTGATATCTACTATAAAATAATCTCAAGCAAAGCATTAACAACGGTGGTCCCGCCTAATCGTTAACCGTAAATCAAACCCGTTTGTCCGACAAGGAAAGCATTAAGAACAACAAAAGATTAAATGAAAAAGAGATTGTCATTGCAATAATAATATTAGAGTCATTACATAATCAAATCAGGGACACCCCCTATAAATGGGGGTTTAGCTACTCATAAAAGTAAAGAAAAACATGATAAAAAGTGTTGTCATTACAGAAATCTTAGATGAATAGATCTTCAATCGCATGAAGCTCTTGAAAATATGAATCCACTGTTGAAATATGAGTTCTCCAGCCTTCAAAACGTGTATTTTGCCGTCAAGAATCCGTCCCCCTCTTAAAAAATCCCATGGTGGCTTTAAATACGTCAAATTTGGGCTTTTTCGCACTTCTGGGCCTCCATACGCGTATCGGGGGTGCCATACACGTATGGGAGCGTATGGTATGCGTACAGGAGCGTATGAGCATGTTCTGGGCGTATCATACCCGTATGGGGGCAGGCCATACGCGTATGGGTAGAGAAACAGCATTTTCAGCATTTTTTCAGCATTTTTCAGCATTCGATACGCGTATGAAATGAGGCAATATGCGTATGAACAGTGTCGAATCTGCCAAAAGTGTCTTCATGAAAGTTGTAGCCCTTGATCTTAGCTTTCATTTGCCTCTGGACCCACATCGTTTCGATTTACGATGCTCTAGTTATGATCAAAATACTGCACGCCTATCATGATGAAAAACATGCTGAAAAATAGATTTTTCCAATCTTTCTAAAAATTCGCCACATTCCTTTTCTGACCATATCATTGACTTCATCCGACCTACAAAACACGTTAACCTTCCCAAAAAGATAAGAAATACCAGAAATGATTAAAACATAGATAAATACTAAATTAAAGAAACTGACATATAAACCACTCAAACTATATGAAAAATGTGAATAATTCGCATACTTTCACCTGTTAAAATGATAATACCTATAGCAATATGGTGACTGATCAGGTTCGCTAGGCGAACCCTGCAAAACCCAGAATTTCTCAGCAGCGTAAAAACAGAACCCTTGGGCCAAAAATCCATCATTTCCTCACCCAAATCACTTCCAAACATCAAAGCAAGTATTATCAAATGATTACCTGCATAATACGACTACACCACACAATTTATATCGAATTTCATCCGTTCGAATTCGTTGATTTATCTGTTTAATCATTTTCTCTCAAATCTAACCTAAGTTCTAAATCCTTAATCGAAGAGGAGGTTGATGAAGATGAGATGATTTCAAGATGATCCATGAGCTTTCTCTCTTCTTCCTCTTTCTCCATTTTCTCTCTTTCTCTTCCTTCCTTTTCTTCCTTTCTATCTTTTTTCTTTCTTTCTTTTCTTAATATATATATATAATTCTTATTATATAATATAATCCAATAGGGTAAAACATCTCCAATTGATATTTTGTCGTCTCAACCCAATTGATCAATTATTAGAGTTACCATAAAATACTCTCTCGTACTAAAAAATATCAATCTGTCTCTTTCAATAAATAATTGATCTCCTCAGAGCTCATTAGTTGCTCTATTGATCCCAATTAATAATACTTAAAGTACTTAGAGGATTCCATTAATCCAATTTACCAAAGATAGAGCACATAGATACTCATCTGATCTCATCTGATATCCAATTGAAAATTTAAATAATATGGGGTATTACACTCTCCCCCCCCCCCTAAATTGAAATTCGCCCACGAATTTCCTCTATTCGACAATAACCACAACTTGTATCATTGTCTTAGTTTCACACTCAACTTTACTTCCGTTAAACTTTCTGACGTATTCCAATTCCTACTTGATTCCACAGACCAAAAATCCGTATTTTCACAATTTATCAAACTTCGTGTCCCTAGTTATACTCTTGTTCCAATATTGGTTTAAATTTTAACTTTATTTTCCTCAATTCATCTGTTGTTTCATACTAATGTATCGCAATTTTTGTGGTCTTGAATCACTATCGCTTGGGCACTACAGTTCGATTCATTTTTTATCTTGTTGAGCTGATTAAGGAAGGGAAATAGATGTCTCCAATTAACCCTCCTTGCATACTGAGGTTAAACAGTCAAAATTGTTGGTTTACAGATGCTATTAAGATGTGGGCCCCGCTTCGGTTATTTTGTTAAGAATAGAATGTCTGGACTACTTGCGAGGTTTTTGGTAATGTGTTTAGATTTGATGCTTTTGGGGTGATTTGATGGAGATACTGGATTTTGGGTTTTTGATTAGTGTGCTCGCTAAGATTTCTCAATCTTATGCCTACGTATTCCCGTTTAACGAAACAAGGAAATCAGAGCAATCGTAGTTCCTCTTATTCTATGGGAGGAAAAAGTTTGTTTTGGTGTCTTGTTCAAAGCCCAATACATGAAGCTAAAAGTGATTTGTATCTTGTTCAAAGCCCAAGATGTGAAACTAAAACGGTTCTGGATGAGAGAGAATTTGTCATCTCTAAAGAGGAGTTGTTGATGTTTGTATGTTGTGAGCAAGGCACAAATTGATGCTAAAAGGTTGATTGACTCAACCGAGATTTACTTATACAAATCCTAAGAGGAGGCTATTGACCCAAAAAGAGGGTGTTTTTATTTGTCTCATAAGAAGCCCGAGATAGAGGCTAAAAGGGTTGACTCAACAAGAAAGTGTTTTTATATGTGTCTTGTATGAAGCCCAAGACGGAGGCTAAAAGGAGATTGATTCAACAAGAGAGTCTTTTATACTCAACAAGAGAGTGTTTTAGTATCTCGTACGAAGCTCGAGATGGAGGCTAAAAAGGTTTGACTCAACAAGAGAGTCTTTTATACTCAACAAGAGAGTGATTTTGTATCTCGTACGAAGCCTGAGATGGAGGCTAAAAAAGAAGATTTGACTCAACAAGAAAGTCTTTTATACTCAACAAGAGAGTGATTTAGTATCTCGTACGAAGCCCGAGATGGAGGCTAAAAGGAAGATTGACTCAACAAAAGAGTCTTTTATACTCAATAAGAGAGTTTGAAAAGGTTAACTCCGTTAGGGAGGATTATTGCACAAAGCCCAATAGGAGGCTGTCTTTCCTGAGGAAAGGATCATTATACAAAGCCTAAGAGGAGGCTATCTTTCTGCCGCAGATTCCAGAGATCCCGAAGCGAGTCCAAGTGTGGGGAACTCTCATGAGAGAGACCGCGTTTCTGCCTATGCTTGAAGGGAACTTGAGAATGTCTTTGAGACTCAAGGGTCTTAGACTGTCCAAGCCTAGAGTTTTATCTATTGTATAATGCCCAACAGGAGGCACGGCCATTAAGGGATGAGTATCAACCCTACAACGCCGGGAGTTTTGACGCTGGAAAAACTGCTCTCGCAAAGGATGACTACGTTCTGTCTTATACCTTTAAGAGGTTGACAGGGTCCTTGTATGAAGCTCAAGAGAAGGCATGAGAACTTTTAAGAAGCCGACGGGTCCTTGTACAACGCCCAAGAGGTGGCGGAGATGCTTTTAGGAAGCCTGTGGGTCGCCAAACCAAGAGAAGTTCAAGACATGCTATTCACAGAGAATAGATCAAGCCAGGAAAGTTCTTGAATTTGGAAGAAACTCAAGAGATGCAATTCACGGAGAATATATCAACTCTGGGGAGTAGAGTCTCTTTGACAATTTTTAGAGTGACAATCTGAGAAAGGGTTCACCGAGAATGCTGCCTTTCAGTTTCCATATTGTTTAACCCCAAGAGGAGGGAAGACTGTATCTGGTAATCCTATGGGGGATCTAGTTTTGACTGTATTTAAGAGTGACCAACATGCTTTACCTAGTTCTAGACGTAGTTGCCGGGGAAAACTCTAAAATAACTATACCAGTATTACACAGTTGATATTTGATGAGTATATAAGAGGATGTGAAAGAAGACTTATAGTGAAACAGCCCCACAATACAGTTATATACATATGAAAGCGATAAATGAAAGCGGGTAAACACTTACTCGGTTGTAGAGCTTCCATGCTGTTTTGTTAGTTGTTCAACAAAGAAAACTTTGATAACAATATGATATTCAAAATTAAAGGAGAAAGTGCTTTAAAAAGATTGTTGGGGCTTACAGCTCAAGGAGAGGCCCAAGGTTTTTAACGATGATCGCACCGCTGTTTTGAAAACTGTACAGAGGGACTTATATAATATGTGAGGCCCAAAAAGGTTTATGTACAAGGGGTTTGGGTCTTACACTCTATTAGAGGCCCAAGTTTTTTAAAGAAAGGAAAGGCTTATAACACGAGGGTATGCCCATTTGGTTTTTAAAAAGGCGACGACCGCGCCGTTGTTTTTGAAAATACAGTGGGACTTATACAATGACTGAGGCCCAAAAAGTTGTGTATTTACAAAGGGGATGGGTCTTACACTCTAATAGAGGCCCAGAGAGTTTTTGTATCAGTGACGGGGCTTACAGCTCAAGGAGAGGCCCGGATGAAATGTTTTGAAAATGACGATCGCGCTGTGGTTTTAGAAAACACCGTGGGACTTATACAATGCATTGAGGCCCAAAAAGGTTTTTGTACAACAAGGGTTGGGTCTTACACTCTATTAGAGGCCCAAAGAGTTTTTGAAAAAGATTTGGGAGGGTGAAAATCAAAGAAACCCCAATTTTGTTTTCCTTTAAAAGTAAACATTTAAAGAAAATCAATAAAAATGATAAAAATACCAAATAAGTTTGAATAAACCACTTGTGATTTTTGTTTAAGGTTTGAAAAATGAGGGTTTAATCACAAGATGAATTAAAACTCATTTGGTTTTGATTTTCAAGATAAATATTCACTTTTAAAATGTTAAAAACAAATAAAAATGAATTTATTCACAAAAATACCAATTATATTAAATAAATAATATAAATTTGATTTTTTTGTGGAATAAAATATTTCAACATTTTTGTGAAATTTTGCAAAAAGGACCAATAAAAAATAATTAAAATTGAGGGAGTTATTAATTTTTCAAATCATTAAAAATAATATGAAAAATAATAAAATATGAAAAAAAAACATGAAAAAGTGGTAAAAAAAGAGGATCTGGGGCGAGGGGGATTCGAACCCCAGTGTAGCGAGCGATTTTGGACGTGGTTGCGAAGCACTACCGCTCTTTGGTATCTACAGTTCGATTCATTTTTTATCCTATTAAAGCTGAGGAAGGAAGGGGAATAGATGTCTCCTATTAACCTTGCTTGGAAACTGAGTTTGAACAGATGACTGTTGGTTTACAGATGCTACAAAGATTGTGGGTCTCTTTTAGGTTATTTTGTTAAAAAAAAATGTCCGGTCGATTGGTGGGAGGTTAAGACTGGTGCTTTTCGATTGAGATGTGAAGGTATGGGATTTTGGGTTTTGGATTAGTGTGCTCGCTGTTAACCCTCAATTTCGACGCCAGACAAAGTCAAAGTTATGTTAATGTTAAAAAAATATTTTTAATATAAAGAAGTCTTCGACCTAACTTTTGAGAGGCCTGAGTCGAATAAATGTGGAGAAACCTTAAAGGATGGCTAAGTATGGAAAGGGTTCTTCGACCATGAGAATATAGCGTTGCAGTGGTTATGTTAAGATTGGAGGGAATTTCCAATATTTGAAGTTTAAACAAGAGCAGTTGTGGACGTGGGAACAGTTTAGATTAAGGGGAAGGTGCCAAAATCCACACGTTCGAAGCAGTAACCACCACTGAGTAGTTATTTCCTAGCACTATAAATAGGAGTTGGTTCTATGTAAATGGGGTGTTCATATTTTTGTACAAGTTACTCTAAGAAACTCAAAGTACCCGCGTGTAGAGAAACGAGTTCGTGAGAATGTACGTAATGTAACACCATTGTCTTCATTAATCTAATTTATCTTCAGCATGTTTACTTTCCATGCCTTTACAGTTTCTTGAAATTTATCTTCCATGCCAAATTTATGTTCAAAGTCATTTAAGTTTTCTGCGTTTTACTTTCGACTGCACTTTACTTTTCAAAGCATTTAATCTTCGAACCTTTACTTTTCAAAGTCTTTCATTTTCAAGAACGTGAAGTTCTCCTTTAAATCAATTGCATTTATTTTCAAGGTCTTTTACTTTCCAGCACTTTACCTTTGACAGCACTTTTACTATCCCAGCCTTTACTTTCCAAGAACGTGGAGTTCGTTGCATTTTACTTTCAAAACCTTTACTAATTCGACGCCTTTAATTTTTGCACCCTTTACTTGCATTACTTTAAATTTCAAGTTCTCATTTTACTTTATTGCCTGTAGTCGAACGTGGAGTTCAGTTAGATTTTATTTTCAGCATTGTCGAACGTGGAGTTCAGTTTACATTTTCTTTAAGTTACACTTGTCTCTCAAACTTAGCACATGTCCTAGGATTTGTGTGATCGATCCTGCAAGTTAAATCAATTTGCGTTTAGATTGATAGATCAGAGGTTGTTTACCAAAATTCACAGTAAAACAAATTGGCACGCCCTGTGGGACCCAGTGCTAAGTCAAACCTCTTTGTCAGCCTCATCTCTCTTGGTGAAGAGGTAATTTCGTTGCATGTTATTGAGAAGTGGTAAGTTAGCCACAGTAAACGAAGAGATACCAAAGAGAAGATATACTAAGAAGATGGAAACTAATGCCAATCAACAAGTTGATCCTCAAGGGAGTATTTCAAACACTCAGTCCAGTAGCAGTATTGGGACTCAAAGCACTCCATCACCAGTGTCTTCGACAGGAGGACCGGTGTCGCTTCCGTTAGTGGTGTCTGAGCCAGGATCAACATATACAAAATCATATACTCAACCTGTGTTGGAATATATAGGACCACAAAGCTCTAATTCGCCAACACCCCCAGGAGGAAATGCAATGTACAGGCACGTCCCTCCACCAGGTTTCCCACATCCAGGGTCGAGGAGTCAACCCTATGGTATGCCTACATCAATGATGCAAAACCTGCAGAATGCTCCACCTGTATTTTCAGAAACTGTTGTGTCTTCGCCACTACAAGGGTCAGGACCAGGAGGACGAAACAACCAGAGTATAGGCGTTGGTTACTCTGTTCAAACACCTAGCTTTACAAATACATCCATAAATTGTTTGAGACAGCAGATGGATGAAAGTAACATGCAAATGGTACATACGTTGTCTCAGACAATGGGAGAAGTTTTTCAACCTTTGATCCGAAATACAACCCAAACTAACCAATAACTGGCTGCACAAGTGGCACGCATGGCTGATTTCATGGGAGTACCAGCAGTGGATCGAAGAGCGACGGTGGTCGAAGATATCCCAAGACGTCATCAACATCAGATACCTGATGCTAACCTGGAGGATCAAGAGATGGTTGACCATTTCAGAGTCGAACCACCAAGAAACCAGAGGCCATACCAGATGGAGGAAGAACCAGTAGTGATGGTGAACAGGAACCAAAACGCAGATCAACTACTTAGGCAGGTTCGACACCAGAATCAGGCAGAAGAAAATAATCTTGCAGCCATGGTCGAAAGGATAATGACTAGGAATGGGATGAATTTTGGCTTCACCAGGCCAAATTATACATCACCTATAGTGGACTACATTCTCCAAGCAGAACTTCCCCCTAGGATGAAGGTTCCAAAGTTCAGCAAATTTTCAGGAGATACTGCTGAGTCTACTGTCGAACATGTGGCTAGATATTTGATCGAAGCGGGCGAGATTGCAGCTGACGAAAGTCTTAAGATCAAATACTTCCCAAGTTCCCTTACCAAGAATGCCTTCACATGGTTTACTACCTTGCCTCCAAATTCCATATACAATTGGACCCAATTAGAACGTTTGTTTCATGAACAGTTCTATATGGGGCAAACTAAAATTAGTTTGAAAGAATTGGCTAGCATCAAGCGCAAGGTCACTGAGCCAATTGACGATTACCTGAATAGGTTTTGACTTCTTAAAGCCAGGTGCTTTACACAAGTGCCAGAACATGAGTTGGTCGAAATGGATGCTGGGGGTCTTGATTATTCCATTAGGAAGAAATTAGATACCCAATATCTTAGAGATATGGCCCAGCTGGCTGATAGGGTTCGACAGCTAGAAAGGCTAAAAGAAGAAAAAGCCAAATTCAGTAGGGCTAAAAAAGTAGCGTTTGTCGAATGCAAGGAAGATGTGGAGAGTCTGTATGGCGAGCCATCTTGTTTCGACGAAAATGAGGTTGACGTTGCTGAATTAAAGCAAGGTCCACCTTACGCTTGCAAATTATTAGCTCCTTCAGAAGGAAAAAATCCTGTCGAATCTAACGACAAATTCCCTAAGAAAACATATACTTTCGACGTCACTAAATGTGATGAAATTTTTGATTTGTTAGTTAAAGATGGGCAAATGATAGTGCCTGCTGGTGCTAAAACGCCGCCTTTAGAACAAAGAAAGAAAAGAGGTTTTTGTAAGTACCATAATTTTTTGGGTCATAAAACTTCGTAATGTTTTCTTTTCAGGGATTTGGTGCAAAACGCTATCGAGGAAGGAAGGCTGAAGTTTGGGGAAAAAGGCAAAGCCCAGATGAAGATTGACTCTGACCCGTTGCAAGTTGCAGAGGCCAACTATACAGAGCCTCATGAGGTTCAGATGGTGGAAGCCACAGGGGGATTCGACGAGTCAGTCAACATGGTGGAAGTTACTGAAGACTTTGCCATTAGTGCTGTGGTGATTGAAGGTTCTAGTAAGGCTACAAGTGGCCTAAACATTGATGGTACCAGTCTGATGTTGGTGACCAAAGAAACTGCTGATAAGTTTATGGAAATGGATAATGCCGCTAAGGTTTTTGATGTAACCTTGAGTGGGCGGAAGATAACTGCCAATGAAGGCATTAATATGGCCGAATTGGCTAAGGAGTCTGATTCTAGTTCAGATAGTATCAACACCAATGAGGCTATGGGTAGAAATGCCCCTAAAGTTCAAGTTGTTAAGGAATTGGAACATGACATGCTCTTGGTTGGAGAGATGCTGGACATGGATGGTTGTCTAGTAGAAAATTGGATCTGTATGGCTGCTGAGACTTTTTTCAAGACATCTCCTGATGTCGAGAGAGTCAATGCTGAGGAGATGGTGGAGGCTGAGAAAGTTGCTTGGGTAAAAGCTTCCCAAAGAGCTGCAAAAGCAGCAGTAGGTGGTGGCTGCTTGGCAAAGACCACTGAAAGTCTGGAAGCCAGCTTCTCCAAGATGCGCCTGAAGGACAGAATGGATGTCAACATGGTCGAAATTACGGATCGAAAGGATGAAAAATTGAGTAAGTTAGATGAGCAAGATAAACTTAACAAAATGGCTTATCCTGAGCCATAAGAAACAATCTTGGACTTCTTGCATCGTTGCCAGAAAAAAGGCTCTGGAGTAATGCTGTGTCCCAGGTGCAGCGCCATTTTTGATGAAAAAGCTGCCCACAAGCTAGAAGGGGTCAAGAAGGCTGGCGAAAGTTGGGGGCAGAAGGTGAGCAAGGGGCACCGAGGTTTTGACCATAGGCGACTTTCGACAGGGCCAAAGAACCAAGTACCAAGAGCCAAGCCAGGAACATTCAAACCTGCTGTGAATGTGCCAACGGGTAGTTGGATCAAGCCTGTCGAAGGGAGAGGACAGAAGAAAAAGTGGGAGAAGTTCGATGTGGAAAGAGGTGCGTCATTTGAGTACAGGAAGGAGAATCGCACCACAAACAAATCCGCATACATTTCGCAGAATTACAAGGGTAACAACCCAATGTCCAGATCGCAATGGCGAAGAGAGCAGCGCAGGCGAAAAGCTGTTAGGGAGGCTCAGGTGCAAGGGGAGTCAAGCACCAATGTGGCTGGGGCAATGGAAAAGATGCCCATACGACGAAAGTTGTTTACTAGTCAACCAGAGGAAAAGGTCGAAGAGGATGATGATATGACTGATAACTTCGACAATGAGTCAGCAGCTTCCCTAAACATTTTGGTAAATGTGGTGTCAGTGATGCCAAGAGAATTTGGTCAAGTCTCAGAGGTCAAAGACTTAGACCAAACTGCTGAATTGGAAATGATGGCACACAAGCCTGTGTGCTATTACATCATGAACAATGGGTGCGTCGAAGAACAAAATGCTTTCTTTGAACATCCCACGGAGGCAATGAAGCGTCACTTGAAGCCTCTTTATATTACTGGAAAAGTGGAGAACATTCCTGTCAACAAGATTTTGGTAGACTGTGGTGCGACGGTTAATTTGATGCCAAGATTTCTGTTGAGCAAGATTGGAAAGTTTGAAACTGATACTAAACCCCACAACATGGTTCTGTCGAACTATGAAGGCAAAGTTGGTTCTACTCTGGGAGTGATTCAGGTAGATCTCACTGTGGGAACTATTACCAGACCAACAGTGTTCATGGTCGTCGAAACAAAGGCTAACTATAATCTACTTTTAGGAAGGGAGTGGATTCATGGGATAGGAGCAGTACCCTCATCTATGCACCAGAGAATCACAATCTGGAGACCAGATGGGATAGTGGAAAACATTGAAGCTGATCAAGGGTACTTCAAGGTGCCTGTTAATCATGTGGACAGTAGGCAATTTGAGAAACATCTGGCGAACATTGCTCCATGTCCTCCAGCTGATTTTGAGTTTACACCTGACGAGGAGACATTTTATTCGTTGTACTTACACCCTGTAGAAGGTTTCAGATGGGACAGGGAGGTACCAGGAGGAAGATTTCCATGCTTAGGCACACCTCCAATAGAGCCCACAGGGTGGGGAGATGAATTCAGTGATCATGACTGAGTTCGACGCTATGAAAAGAATTTCGGCCTATGTGGCCGAAACAAAACTACAAGCGGCTTTGGAAGCCGCCAATGATTATATGGCTGGTGAAGCCATTTCTGAAGTGTATCAAGAAGGTCCTGGCAAGGACTTCGACCCAAAACCACCCGACAAGGTTGAAACTGGAGGGCAAAGCCAGAGGCTCGACACCATCTATGAAGATGAGCCTTTGGGATTTGAAAAGGATCCGTTGGCAAACAATATAAAAATGCTAGCACAAGATCCTTTGGAAGAAGTGGATCTCAGTGAGGGGGTAACCAAAAGGCCTACTTACATCAGTGCCAATCTCGATCCCCAGTTGAAAGTCGAAGTAGTCCAGCTGTTGAAAGAATTCAAAGACTGCTTCGCTTGGGATTATGATGAGATGCCTGGTCTGAGCAGGGAGTTAGTCGAACACAAGTTGCCTATGACGCCTGGGAAAAACCAGTCAAGCAAAATCCAAGACGGTTTGCACCAGAAATACTGTCAAAGATCAAAGAGGAAGTCGAAAGACTGCTTCGTTGCAAATTCATTCGCACTGCAAGGTATGTCGAATGGTTGGCTAATATAGTACATGTTATTAAAAAGAATGGGTCTTTGAGAGTGTGCATCGATTTTAGAGATTTAAACTCTGCAACTCCCAAAGATGAATATTCAATGCCAGTAGCAGAAATGTTAATAGATTCTGCAGCAGGACATGAATATCTTAGTATGCTGGATGGATATTCTGGCTATAACCAAATATTCATTGCTGAGGAAGATGTTCATAAAACTGCTTTCAGATGCCCTGGAGCCTTAGGCACCTATGAGTGGGTAGTGATGCCTTTTGGTCTCAAGAATGCTGGTGATACTTATCAAAGGGCAATGAATTCAATTTTCCACGATTTTATAGACACGTTCATGCAAATTTATATTTATGATATTGTTATAAAATCTATTTCTGGGAATAGTCACATTGACCATCTTCGACAATCCTTTGAAAGGATGAGAAAATATGGTCTTAAAATGAATCCTCTTAAATGTGCTTTTTGTGTGCAGGAAGGGGATTTCTTAGGCTTTGTGGTCCACAAGAAAGGGATTGAAATAAATCAGAATAAAACCAAAGCCATAATGGAGGCGAAAGCACCATCAACCAAAAAGGAGTTGCAGTCGTTGTTGGGCAAAATCAACTTCTTAAGAAGGTTTATATCTAACCTGAGTGGCAAAACACAAGCTTTTTCGCCATTGCTTAGTTTTAACAAAGATGGTTTCGAGTGGGGCCAATTGCAGCAGGAAGCCTTCGACAAGATCAAGGAGTACCTAAGCCACCCTCCAATTCTTTCACCACCTTGTAGAAACAAAAGTATGAGATTGTACATAGCTGCAGCAGATAAAACTCTAGGGAGCATGTTAGCTCAAGAGGATGAAAATGGAGTCGAAAGAGCCATTTATTACCTTAGTCGAGTTTTAAATGATGCAGAAACTAGGTATAGCATGATTGAAAAGTTGTGTTTCTCTTGTACTAAATTAAAGCAATATATAAAACCTGTTGATGTGTATGTTTCGTATCACTTTGATGTTGTAAAACATATGTTATCTAAACCCATTTTGCACAGTCGAATTGGCAAATGGGCATTAGCATTGACAAAATTTTCCTTAACATATCAACCTTTAAAAGCTGTGAAACGACAAATAGTTGCAGACTTCATAGTTGACCATTCCATAAATGAAAATGATTTGAATTACGTCGAATTAAGGTCTTGGAAATTATACTTTGACGGATCAAGTCATAAGAATGGAACAGGAGTAGGAATATACATTATTTCTCCTGAAAAAATTCCAACAAAATTCAAGTACAAGGTCGAAGGTCCTTGTTCTAACAATGAAGCTGAATATGAAGCATTAATTGCTGGCCTTGAAATTTTGTTAGAATTGGGGGCAACTAGAGTCGAAATAATGGGAGATTCAGAATTGGTTATAAAACAAATCACAAAGGAGTATAAATGTGTTAAAGAAAATCTCATTATGTACTTTGTGATAGCCAATAGATTATTAAAGAAATTTGAGGTAGTGGCCATTCAACACATACCTAGAATAGAGAATCAAGTTGCTAACGACTTGGCCCAAATTGCTTCTGGATACAAGGTGTCGAAAGAGAACCTTCAAGAAGTAATTGAGGCAAGAGGTAAGGTGGTGGCTGTTGGATTATGTCCATCAGACTTAGAAACAACTAAGCTGGGGTGTATAGATGGCGAAAATTTTGAAATTTTTGCCATAGATAATTTAACAGATGAAGATTGGAGAAGGCCCATAGTTGAGTATTTGCGAAACCCAACGGCTTCGACAGAACAGAAAATCAGGTATCAAGCTTTGAGCTATGTGCTGATGGGTAATGAATTGTTTAAAAAGACCCCTAAGGGAGTCTTATTGAAATGCCTTAGTGAGGCAGAGGCGTATTTGGCACTTTCGACAGTACATAGTGGGGCATGTGGAGCACACCAAGTTGGCCAGAAGATGAAATGGTTGTTGTTTCGACAAGGCATGTATTGGCCCACTATGCTGAAGGATTGCATAGAATTTGCTAAAGGGTGCCAAGAATGTCAAATTCATGCTGGCATACAGCACATCCCTGCAAGTGAATTACATTCTATAGTGAAACCATGGCCTTTCAGAGGATGGTCTTTGGATATAGTGGGAGAGATTCGACCAGCATCTTCAAAGAACCAGAGATATATTTTGGTGGGAATTGATTATTTCACCAAGTGGATTGAGGCAATACCACTGGTGAATATAGGTCAGGAAGATGTTATTGAGTTCATCCAAAGTCACATTATTTATAGATTTGGTATTCCTGAAACAATTACTACAGATCAGGGATCCGTGTTCACTGGTCGAAAAATGCAGGAATTTGCCAAAGAGATAGGTTTTAAGTTATTAACTTCTACACCGTATTATGCTCAGGCCAATGGGCAAGTCGAAGCGGCCAATAAGATAGTGATTGGACTAATCAAGAAACATGTGGGAAAAAGTCCTAGAAATTGGCACAAGACGTTAGACCAAATTCTTTGGGCGTGTCGAACATCCCCCAAAGAGGCTACCAACACTACCCCATTTCGACTCATTTTTGGTCATGATGCAGTATTACCTGTTGAGATTCATCTACAGTCTGTAAGAGTTCAAAGACATCATGAAATTCCCTCTGAGAATTATTGGGAAATGATGATGAATGAATTAGTGGATTTGGATGAAGAAAGGCTTAGAGCCTTGGAATTGCTGAGAAGACAAAAGAAGAGGGTCGAAGAGTCCTACAATAAAAAGGTTAAATCTAAATCTTTTGCATGTGGGGAATTGGTTTGGAAGGTGATTTTTCCCATGGATCGAAAATATAGAGCATTGGGCAAGTGGTCCCCTAAGTGGGAAGAACCATTCCAAGTCATACAAGTGTTCTCTAATGGAGCTTATGAAGTGGAAGAATTAGACAGAGATAAAAGAATCTTGAAAGTAAATGGCAAGTATTTGAAAAAATATAAGCCTATGCTGCAGGAGATTCATATAAAAACATAAGCTTTATTTGATAAAAGAAAGCCAAAATAGGCCGAGTCAGGCTAATATGGCATACAAAGCGAAGAGAAAATAGTACAACATTTTTCTTTCTCAAGGTAAGGTTATTCATAATCTCTCCAATCTATGGATTTGAGGAATTCCATATAATCTGCATCTGGCTCATCATCAGATTCTTGGGTGCTGGAGCGCCCTTTCTTGGAGATCTTCATTTTGGTTTCCTTCTTCTTGGTTAAAGGGGCTGCTCCAATGGAGGCATTGGGTTGTTGAGGCACCTCTACTTTCTTTGTTTCCTCAGTTGCCTTGGCCTTTCCAGCCATCTTCTTGGTTGGAGGTTTCTCTGAAGTATTCATGGTTGCTTCTATGCAAAACATGGTCAGATGGGAGAGATTTATAGAGGCTAAGGGCTGATTGGATTGGCCAGTCAAACGGTGGAAATAGGTGAGTGATTCTTGGAAATAGGCCTGAGGGCTATGCTATAAGTGTCACTTTAAAGCTAGAAGCTTATGCCTTGGAATTTAAAGCTGGAAGGGTGACTTTCCAAGAAAAAGATAGAATGCCTTAATTGCAAATTTGACTGGTAAAAATAACAATAGAGAACATCATCATGCAATATAGGTCGAAAGCAGTTAAAGGCAGGATAATAATGATAAATTAAATCAGTGCCAACAGGCATAAAATCGTCATTACATAAAAAGCCTAAAAAGGCCAAGAAACAAGTGATGATTAGAAAAATGAAATAAAGGTGTCGAAGGTATCAGAAGGTAAGCCTCGACGCCAACTGAGAGAAAGACTCTATGTGATATTTGAGTCGAGCGTTGCACAAAGATTCGTCAAGTTTTGCTTCTGCGAGCTCTTTCTCGTATCTTTGGGCCGCCTCAATATGATCAATAGCATGCTTCGTCTCTTCAGCTATCTCAGTGTTGTCGAGTTGGCGCAGAGCACGGTTGCGGTTTTCAGCATTTGCAATTTTAGCTTGTAGCTCTGTGATCTGCTGCTTCCATGCTTCAATGTCCTTCGTGTTGGAGGCTACCTCGTCTTGCTTTTTCTTTTGATCAGCCTCCATACGTTGGATCTCTTCATACGCCTCTTGTGCACTACACCAGGCTACACTCTCACAGCCAGATGTTCTCTTGATGGTGTCCTTGATCGAAGGAAGCAGTTTTATTTCTGCAGCTATTTGGTTTACCACGGCAGTTAGCTCTATCAGAAAACCAGAGACATCTGGAGTGAGGGTAGTGAGCTCAATCTTTGCAAGGGTGTCCTTCAGGTAAGCAGTTGCAGTTGGATCTGAGGCCAGAATTTTGTAAATGTCCCCTTTGAAAATTTTTTTCTTGATGGCTTGGAGAATTGATTGGGCGAAGTCATCTGGTGTTGAGGTCGAAGAAACAGAGGAAGAACCGTGCCTTTGCTCAAGAATTAATTTGGAAAACTCACGTGGTTTCGACCACTTGAGCGCTATCAGTGAGTCCCCAGATAGTGGAGCGACCATAGGCGAAGGAGTGTGGTGGGGGCGAGGCTCAGCTTGTTCTTCTTCCTCCTCTGATGATTCCTCTTCCTCTCTATCTTCTTCTCCTCCCATTTCCTCATCAGATTCATCCGCAGCTGGTTGCACATTCTCCTGCTGATCAGCCGGTGTGGTTTGATCAAGAGTGGCGTTGTGTGTTTGGATCTCAGGTTCACGCCTTTCGTCTTCAACCATCTGGCCCTTATCCATGGAGGTACCCTGATTAATAAGTGGTGGGCTTGAAGCGTCATCCTCATCAGAGTTACCTCCCTCTGCTTGTGCGTGCTGAGTTGGAGTTTGAACTGGTGCTGCAGTAGCTGCTGTAACATGTGGAATAGGTTGATTGATCTCACTCAAACCAGAGCCAATATCAGAAGATGGGTGATAAGTTGGCTCACCTTGGCTGTTGAGAAGCGTGGTGGTGAGGCTTTCTGAGGTTGGGTGAGAAACGGATTCGTCAAGTGTGGCGGCGGCGAAGTTGCTTGGAGTTGGTCGAGAATCCGGATTGTTGATGATGGATGCCTGAAGAACACAAGTGGAGATAATGAGAATGAAATAATAGGCGGAGGATGTCAAGCATAATAGAAAAGATAATGGTGCGCATACCTGAGTTTGTTCAACAGCAGGACTTGATTCTTCAACCCCATGGTCACCAAGAGGGGTTCTCGAGGCTACCTTAGAGGGTTCCTTCTCGACACCACTTGTGGTGGATGCCTTTTCGAGTATTTTGGCCACCTTCGAAGGAGGTGGGCCAGCAGGTCCAGAGGCTTTTGTGGGTTTTTTCCTTTTCCTCGTGAGAACCTCTTCAGGAGATTCATCTGAGGCCTCTGAAACTGTAACCACAGCTGGGGCATCCTTCTTACCCTTCTTGGAAGGTGTTGGAGGCTTTCGACCAGTCTGAAGAGACGGTGAAAATAAGGAAGAAATTCATAGAGTACAAGTAAAAACAAAAGGTGCAAAGTATACTTGTGTGCTCCCTTGGTCTTTACCACTCTGCAAGGTGGCAGCTCTGGTCGAAGCAGCTTTCCTAGGCACAGCTGAAAGATAGCACACAATTGTTACAAGTTAATGATTACATGACTAGTCATAAAGCCATGGAGTAAGGATGTCAAACCTTCATATATTTCGGATTCGACACGAACGTCCTGAATTCCTATATGAAGGTGCCCTTTAAAACTGTCTAACGTATGCTTAGTCGAAACCACTCGTTGGGCTTTTGGCTGAGACTGCTGTCGAAGAAGCTTTAAATGCTCCCCACAGACAAACCAATATGGAAATTGAGGGGCAAGCGCCACTCCAAAATCAGCATTAGGCAGTCGAGGGAACTTTGGGGAAAAAACTTTAAAAGCTACCTCATAACGTTCCTCACGAGGGACGTTGGGAGGAATTTTTAGTTGATCCAGCTTTGCTAGAAATTTTCTCTTTAGAGTAACAGCAGCCTCATGAATGGTTCGACTAAGATCATCTGGTCGATAGATAGTTTCAAAGTATTTTTGAAAAGCCTGTATTTCTTCGATGTGAGTGGACTTACTTTTTTTCATCTTGTCCTGCACATGGAGGAAAGCTTGGTCAAGTAACGAAGAAAACATAGTCGCATCAAGGAAGTGCTCATTATAATGCTTCAACCACCATTGGTGGAAGGATGGAGTGCATAAAAAGGAAGGTTCGAAAAACACAGGGGAGAGGATGCTTCTTTTTTCGTTCCTGATGTTGAGTGCTTCAGAGACGTTCTCCTCGTCGAGGTAGGCGGTGTGAAAAATCACTTGACCCTTTTTCTCATATAGGCACTGAGGGAAACTCTGGGCCAGCCCAAATTGTCGAGAAACCAAGTTGGGTTGGTAGGCAATCAACGTTGATAAACCTCTCCCTAGGTTCAGCCTGTGGACAATAAATCTAGGAATCAAAAAGGCTTCCCAGATGGCAACAGACTCTGGATCAAGGGGTTGGAGAGGATTTGGAAATGGCCTTTGAAACCACTCAGGGCCATGGCTTCGTCGAACAAAGGGTGCCATGCTAGGAGTAAACTCATAGCGTTTGGCGAACATCATTATATAACTGGTGAAAGCCCTCTGAAGGTTTTCACCATCATCATTAGGAGTGACCTTAGCCAGACGTGTCCCTTCGACGCTCCTCTCCCTGATCTCAGCGGAAGCTTCATCGACTATGCCTTTTCTGGGGAGGCTAGCCTCAAACGTAGCGTTGAGCCACAGTTGAAGTAGCCAAAGAGGACCGCTCAAATGCATAGGACCTTGGGCGTCCACATTCTTCAGTCGAGAAGCCCCTTCACTGATAGATTCGTAAAGATTTTCTAGAATGAGTTCACTTAGACAGGTCCCTCTGTTGTTGTGGAGTTGGTTCGCCAGGGGCAGGTATTTTTTAGCCACCTGCAAGGACTTGGTACAAAAAATATACCTCGACAGCCAGACTGTGAGGAAAGCGATGTGTTCTTCATCAGACACCTCATCATCTTCTTGTTTGAAGTGGTGCTTGATAAAGAGGGTGTAGGTCAGTTTCGAGCCTGCAATGTTGATGGTATCATCAGCATCAACCTCAGGATTGTAGACGAAGCCATCTGGTCAAAGCCCCGTGATGGCAGCTACGTCAAAGAGGGTTGGAGTGACCATTCCACATGGCAGGTGGAATGTATAATGGGTGTTGTCCCAAAAGTACAAAGATGCTGCCAACATGTTTAAGCAATAAGGTATGTTGGTCTTCGACAGCATCAGAAGGTCATAGATCCCTATCTCCTTCCAATGGTCAGCTTTAACTTTCTCCATCTTTGCCATCCATTGGTCGAATTCCTTTAAAGGGTTGACGACTCTCATCAATCTAGTGCCATCAGTGAGATAGCCAACATTGAGTTTGGGTAAAGGGATCTCTTCGGGGGAAGCTCCAGCAGCAGAATCAATTTTAGGGGAACTCTTTTGCCCTAATGGTTTGGATTTCCGGTACGAGGGGAAAAACTCACTCAGCTTCTCGTTGGAAATATCCACCTCAGCCAAAGGACCAGATAATGCATAAGTTTTATCAGACATAACAAGGGGAATCATTACCTGAGATTGGTAGATGGCTCTTGCTTCTGTAGAGGTAGGTTTCGGCAAACAACGACGGTTATCTACCAGTTGAGGGCTTGGGATGTTAGCGAACGGTGGGATGGTTTGCTTGAATGGAGTGACTTTGCCCTTTTGGGTCTTGTTTGCTTGAGGATTAATGTGGGAGGATGCCATTGTTGAAGAAGATGGAAAGATGGTGTCTTTACTGGGTTTGCGCAAAAAACTGAAGAGAAGAAGAGTTGCTTGAGAGTACTAAAGGAGTGGAAAGATCACAAAATGGCGGAAATGGGTATATATAGATGTTTGAAAACCTTCAGGGACTTGGATCCACCATTGAAGCTGAGGGTTAGTGGGACACGTGGCTTCCTCCTGAAGGCGTGATGGAAAAGAGCAGTTATGTGCAGACTGTTAACGTCTGTTTTCGAGAAAGGCGTTATGATGAATACGGCTGAAAATACGTTTTAAGGATTTGTCATGATGGCGTGACGTCAGAGGCGTGGGTTAAAGAAACTAAACAGTTTAGCCATTAGAGAATTAGTGGGATGTTAAGTTAAGGACGTGCAGATAGGCGTCGAAATAAGCATTATGTCAAGAAATGGCCTTCCTACCAAGTCTGGCGAAAGGACATTCCTTGGGGGCAATTTGTTAACCCTCAATTTCGACGCCAGACAAAGTCAAAGTTATGTTAATGTTAAAAATTATTTTTAATATAAAGAAGTCTTCGACCTAACTTTTGAGAGGCCTGAGTCGAATAAATGTGGAGAAACCTTAAAGGATGGCTAAGTATGGAAAAGGTTCTTCGACCATGAGAATATAGCGCTGCAGTGGTTATGTTAAGATTGGAGGGAATTTCCAATATTTGAAATTTAAACAAGAGCAGTTGTGGACGTGGGAACAGTTGAGATTAAGGGGAAGGCGCCAAAATCCACACGTTCGAAGCAGTAACCACCACTGAGTAGTTATTTCCTAGCACTATAAATAGGAGTTGGTTCTATGTAAATGGGGTGTTCATATTTTTGTACAAGTTACTCTAAGAAACTCAAAGTACCCGCGTGTAGAGAAACGAGTTCGTGAGAATGTACGTAATGTAACACCATTGTCTTCATTAATCTAATTTATCTTCAGCATGTTTACTTTTCATGCCTTTACAGTTTCTTGAAATTTATCTTCCATGCCAAATTTATGTTCAAAGTCATTTAAGTTTTCTGCGTTTTACTTTCGACTGCACTTTACTTTTCAAAGCATTTAATCTTCGAACCTTTACTTTTCAAAGTCTTTCATTTTCAAGAACGTGAAGTTCTCCTTTAAATCAATTGCATTTATTTTCAAGGTCTTTTACTTTCCAGCACTTTACCTTCGACAGCACTTTTACAATCCCAGCCTTTACTTTCCAAGAACGTGGAGTTCGTTGCATTTTACTTTCAAAACCATTACTAATTTGACGCCTTTAATTTTTGCACCCTTTACTTGCATTACTTTAAATTTCAAGTTCTCATTTTACTTTATTGCCTGTAGTCGAACGTGGAGTTCGGTTAGATTTTATTTTCAGCATTGTCGAACGTGGAGTTCAGTTTACATTTTCTTTAAGTTACACTTGTCTCTCAAACTTAGCACATGTCCTAGGATTTGTGTGATCGATCCTGCAAGTTAAATCAATTTGCGTTTAGATTGATAGATCAGAGGTTGTTTACCAAAATTCACAGTAAAACACTCGCTAAGATTTTTCTTTCAATCTTATGCCTACGTATTCCCGTTTTTTCGAAACAGGGAAATCAGAGAGATCGTAGTTCCTTCTATTCTATGGGAGGAAGTGGTGTTTTGGTGTCTTGTTCAAAGCCCAAGACGGGAAGCTGAAGGTAGTTTGTATCTTGTTCAAAGCCCAAGATGTGAAGCTAAAAGTTGTTGTCTTTAGAGAGAAATTGTCATCTCTAAAGAGGGGTTTATTTGTCACAACTGTTTATAAAGAAGAATTACTTTAACCGGGATATGTGAATCCGGCAATGCCATAATTTCCTTTATAGGGGATTTCCAACCTGAAGGAGAAGACTTTAACTCAGGGTAGAGCAATGCCATCTTCCCTTAGGAATTTCTCATGCTAAAAGAGGGACAGTGGCATGGATGTAGATGATCCAGAGGCTTGCCGCTTACAGCGATTAGATGAAGGGGAAGGAGTTATTGATGTTTGTTTACTGTGAACGAGGCACACCTTTGATGCTAAAAGGTTGATTGGATCAACCAGTGGCTTTATTATACAAAGCCTAAGAGAAGGCTATTGGTCCAACAAGAGGGTGTTTTTTATGTGTCTCGTATGAAGCTTGAGAGAGAGGCTAAAAAGGAAGTGACTCGACAAGAGAGTCCTCTATGGTATCTCGTACGAAGCCCGAGACGGAGGCCAAGGGTTTTATACTCAACAAGAGAGTGATTTGTGTCTTGTACAAAGCCCAAGACGGAGGCTAAAAGGATTGTGACTCAACAAGAGAGTCTTTTTTGTATCTCGTATAAATCCCGAGATGGAGGCTAAAGTGTTGATTCAATATAAACCTTTTGTATCTCGTACAAAGCCCAAGATGGAGGCGAAAGATGTTTGACTCAACAAGAGAGTCTTTTGTATCTCGTACGAAGCCCGAGATGGAGGCGAAAGATTTTTGACTCCGTTGGGGAGAATCATTGTATAAAGCCCAAGAGAGAGGCTATGGTGCTGTTTCAGTTGAGTGACAGGTCCAGTATATTAGTTCAAAGAGAAAATCAGTTCTTATATGAGTAATGTTGTACTCATGGATTTGTTCTAAGGATCGGGGTTATTTCCTATTCTTTAAGGAAATGGGAAATCCAAAGGGTATTGAGACTGTCCGAGTCTACGGGGTTCCTTCCTATTCTTGAAGGGTGCTTGAGAATGTCTTTGAGACTCAAGGAAATTAGACTGTCCAAGTCTAGAGTTTCATCTTTTGTACTATGCTTTGAGAAACAGTAGTAGACTCTTGGAAAGACTATTCTATTAAGATGACTGATTTATGTTCCTATACCTCTAGGAGGTCGTCGGGACAATTTGTACGAAGCCCGAGAGGAGGCTGGAAACTTTTAAGAAGCCGAGGGATAATTTGTACTAAGCCCAAGAGGAGGCTATCATTCCCGGAGGAAGAAATCATTTATACGAAGCCTAAAAGGAGGCTGTGAATACTTCTAAGAAGCCGAAGGGTCCTTGTACAATGCCCAAGAGGAGGCGGGGATGCTTTTAGGAAGCCTGTGGGTCCCCAAACACCGAGAAGTTCAAGACAGGCTATTCACAAAGAATAGATCAAGCCAGGAAAGTTCGAGAATTTGGAAGAAACTCAAGGGATGCAATTCACGGAGAAGAGATCATCTCTGGGGAGTAGAGTTTCTTGACAATTCCTAAGGTGCTTTTAAGAATCCTGTGGGTCCCCAAACCCCGAGAAGTTCAAGACAGGATATTCACAAAGAATAGATCAAGCCAGGAAAGTTCGAGAATTTGGAAGAAACTCAAGAGATGCAATTCACGGAGAAGAGATCATCTCTGGGGAATAGAGTTTCTTTGACAACTTCTACGAGTGACAGCCTGAGAAAGGGTTCAAAACGAATCTGCCTTTCACATCTCCATATTGTTTAACCCCAAGAGGAGGGAAGACTGTGTCTGGTAATCCTATGGGGATCTAGTTTTGACTATTTAAGAGTGATCAACGGGCTTAATGCTAGACGTAGTTATCGGGGAAACTCTAAATATCTATACTATTATTACATAGTTGATATGAGTTTATGAAAGAAGACTTACAGCGAAACAACCCCACAATACAGTTATATGTATATGAAAGCGGTAAATGAAAGCAGATAAACACTTACCCGGTTGTAGAGCTTCCATGATGTTTGGTTAGTTGTTCAACAAAGAAAGATTGAAAACAACAGTATATTTCCAAACAAAGGAGAAAGTGCTTTGAAAAAGAAAGATTTGGGGCTTACAGCTCAAGGAGAGGCCCAAAAAGTTTTGAATGGGTCTTATAGCTCGAGGAGAGGCCCAGTTGATTTTTTAAAAAGGCGACGATCGCGCCGTTTATTTGAAAATGTACAGAGGGACTTATACAATGAGTGAGGCCCATAATTGTTTGTACAAGTGGGTTTTTGGGTCTTACACTCTTTTAAGAGGCCCAAAGTGTTTTGAATGGGTCTTATAGCTCGAGGAGAGGCCCAAGGTTTTTTAAAAGGCGACGATCGCGCCGTTTACTTATACAGGGGGACTTATACAATAAGTGGGGCCCAAAATTATTTGTACAAGTGGGCTTTTGGGTCTTACACTCTTTTAAGAGGCCCAAAGAGTTTAAAAAAGAATAATGGGTCTTACTACTCGAGGGTAGGCCCAATGTTATTTTTAAAAGGCAACGATCGCGCCGTTTACTTGTACAGGGGGACTTATACAATAAGTGAGGCCCAAAATTGTTTGTACAAGTGGGTTTTTGGGTCTTACACTCTTTTAAGAGGCCCAAAGAGTTTTGAAAATGATTTATGAGGGTTGAATTAATCAAAAACCCTAATTTGTTTACAAAATGTGTTTTAATTGAATAAAATATTCAATTAAAATGATCAAAATTGTTTAACATGTGGAAAACAAATTGTGATCTTGGATTAATGATTCATAAAACATGTTTTGCCCTACAAAATGATTAGAAGTCATTAAAATCGGAAAAATCAAGAAGGAAACAAATATTTTAAATGTCAAAAACAATTAAAACATTAATTCTTTGCAAAAATATCAATTATATGAAATAAATAATTTTTTTGGGATTTTTTCATAAAATAAAATATTTTAACATTTTTGTGAATTATTAAAAAAAGAATCAACTCAAAATCATTAAAACTCAGAGAGAAATTAATTTTTGAATCAATTAAATAAAATCACAAAATTCAAATATTTGAATTTGAGAGAAATGGCGCCAAGAACAGCTGAAGAACACGCGCGTTTTTCAGCTTTGCCCAGATTTGCATTTTCTATCCAATCTCACTGAATACTTGATTATATCATGCAATCCACATATCAATCTGCTCGTTTTCACCTCACGATTATGTTTATGACAATTAATTTCATTTAAATTAAGCATAAAACAAGAAATCACGATAAATCCTCAAGAACCCTAAATTCTGCATGAAGGCTGGGATTTTTGATACACGATTCAAATAAAGCAATTACTTGAGGGGAAACATTCCATGCATGATTATGAACATTTGGAAAAAGTATTGTGCGAGGAAATATGCATAGATTGAGAGATGACCAAGTTTAGGCTTACCTCTAGGTCGTGACAGCAAGAGCAAATTGATTTCTGAGTTAGAGGTGTTACAGATGAATTGTCATGATCTGAACAGCTTCCCTACACCTTATGGAGTGTGTTTGAATGCTTGGACTTGATGGAAATTGGCTGGATCACTTCATGGCATCTCAACTGCAACTTGGTTAAAACCTTGAGCAATTGACTGGTGATTCTGAGAAATTTGTGTTCCAGATGTTGTTTAAGTGTTTGATCAGCTCATATATAATGTATATGAGGTGTGTGTGTGATTGGTTTGAGTGAAATTGCTCTCTAATGAAAAACCCGATAGTGACTTGCTAAGAAAGGCATTTTTGTGAGTGAGAAGTGGATTTTGAGAAAGGAAAGTGTTGTAGGCCTTTGGTGTACTTAAACTGATCACAATTGAGCTCTATTTATAGTAGAGTAAGTTTGTTTTGCAAGGAATAGTGAATGGCAACTGCTGAGTAGGGCTGGCCAATGTTGGCAAATGAAAATCCAAGTCTCCTCTAGCCATTGACTAGAGGTTAGGGCACAGGCTGCTGGTCCCCTTGGTCTTGGATAAGTCTTGACTGAATTCAGTTGCTAATGGCTCAGTCCATGCCACCTTGGTGCTTCCATTGAATGCTCCAATCCAAAATTGGAGTCTTGTCCCTATTTTGGGCAATTCTAGGTTTAGCATGCTATTTCTTGTTCCAAGGACTTTGGAGGCTTGGCTTAGTGATTCTCCCCTTTAGATTCAATCCTCAGATGTGTCCAAAGTGATGACAAGGCTTGGAATTGGCTGATTTTGGCAAATCGAGCAAAAGTGCAAAATTCTGCCTTGCCTTGGCAGATTTCAGCAAGGCAACTTGCCAATGTCATATCTCATGGCCCAAATTGAATTTGGTGATGTTCTTGGCCATTTTGGAAAGCCCTTATACGATAAAACAACTGTTTGATCATATTTGGTTTTGATACCTTTTGGATCCAAGTGAAAAATCCCCCTACATTTGGAAAAAAATAAGGCAGATTCTGACTTAGTGAAATTTTCACTAAGTGTTGGAACAAAGTGACTTTTCTTGATTTTGATCATTCCACAACTCAAAATCCATGAGGAATTTGGACATAGGTCAGTATGAAGCTTTTGTAGAGGGCAATGAGATCTACAAATCATGCTTTGGATGGGGAAAATGGCTTTGTGGTTTAGGAGTTATGATCCTCCAAAGTTGGTACCTTTGTCACTTTATTTCATAACTTAGAAAATTTTCTAAGTTTTTATGGTTACCCCTTTTACAAGTTATCCCACTTTATTTGATTTTTCTTGATGAATGATGATTCAAATCATACATTAACATCATTTTAGGGTTAAAAATCCATTTTTGTGAAAAATCTCAAAAAGTCAAAGTTGACTTTTGTGCACAGTTGACTTTTTATCGGATGAATTCCAAACTGTGCAATCCTTTGGGAAATCATGTCCTTGACCTAAATCAAACTTGATGGACATGTTCCATGGGTGTATTGAATCATGTCTTAGGGTTTGGGAGCATGTCCTGGTCAAAAGTCAAAGCTACAGTTGACTTTTCTCGCAGAACCCTAACTGTGGTTCAGATGAAATTGAAACTTGTTGCTCAAGCTTCTTGGACCAATCCATTGTTCCAAATGGATCAATATGGTATATTAGAGACCCTTAAATCACGTCTTGAGGTCTTGGTTCATGATTTATCCCAAAAGTCAACTTCGGGGTGAATTAGGTCAAGAAACCCTAATTCCTAATTTTTTATGTATGCATCCCTTGAGGCCAAATTGACTTGATGATTGGGTCCCTGAGGTTCCATGGAGTATTTTAGGATATGTTTTGAATCATTGGCTCATGCCCAGATGAAAATTTTCATCTAGAGGCCATGGTCGATCAAAACCCTAATTTGGTGACATTGGCGATCTTGAAGCTTGATCCACCTAGTAGGGAGAAACCTTGTGCTTAATCCTTGAAGTGGGAGTCCTCTTGATCCATTGTGGATGTTTGAGAGGTTAGAAAAGTTAAAGATCATGTCATTTCTTGATTGATCCTTTGTCTAAGAACTCTGAAAGGGCTTGAAACCCTAATTTTGATAGTAGTGAATGCTCACCCATCTTTGGGGAGATTGATGAAGTATGATGGTTCATCCATATTGTGATGATGATTTGCACAATGATGGGAAATCTTAGTGGTCAAAATTTGGGGTATGACACCCAGACCTCTTGTGTATAGGGTGCGCGCCTTACCACTAGGGTGGTGATACATCCGTTGATTGAAACAAAACCACAAATATACAAGGCTTGCCTTGTTTTCTAGGCCTGGCCAAGGCAAGGCAAGGCAAGGTTTTTGGTCAGAAATGTGAAGGTCATAACTTCCTCATTCTCCATGGATAAAGACAAAATTTATATGTATCTGGCCTAGAATTTCACAAGGAATCCAATGGTGGTGGTAGTTTTTCTCGAAAATAAATCCTCCTCAAAACCCGATAGTGGTTTTGAAATAGGCCACTTTGTGCATTTTCTGAGCTACCTCTTGGTATAGGCATGAATTGCATGATAAATTGGTTCAAACACAACACATATAACATGTATAAGAGATGTATGATTAGTGAACCTCAAAGCAAGGCATATTTCAAAGAGTTCAAGTTTGGATGCTTACCTCCTTTGGAGCTTTTTGGGCAATTTGTCAAGTGCCTTATTCCAGAAATGTTTTGATGCTTTGAACAATCTCAAATGATCCCTTAGAAGCTTTTAGGATGATTGGAATCAACTGGAAACCTCGGGAATGGAAATTGGCCATTTCTTGCAAAAGGGGCAAAAGTTGCCAAAATAGCAACTCTCTCAAATGGTGTTCTAGATGTGTGAAACCATTTGGGACAGTTCAAGGATTATATTTGGAGTGTGTTTGAGGTTTTATCTGGTTTGGAAAGTGACTGAATCAAGACATGGCTTGAAAAATGCAAAAAGGCCCTATTTTGAGGTTTTGAGAGGGGACTTTGTGATTTTGGTGTTACAGGTCACTTGTGAGAGTTTGGACAGCTTAGATATGACATATTGGATGTGTTTGGATCATGAGCTGTGATGGAATTGCTCTCTAACTCAAAAACTCAGAGTTACCTTGCTAAAGAAGGTATTTTTGCCCAGAGAAAGAGATTTTGAGGAAAGCATCAGTTGTAGTGCTTTGGTGTACTCAAACTGAGCACAAATGAGCTCTATTTATAGTAGAGCAAGTTTGTTTTACAAGCAATAGTGAATGGCAACTACTGCAGAGGTTTGGCCAATGGTTGCATTTTGGAATCCAAGTCTCCTCTAGCCATTGACTAGAGGTTAGGGCACAGGCTACTGGTCCCCTTGGTCTTGGATATGTCTTGACTGAATTCAGTTGGAAATGGCTCAGTCCATGCAGCCTTGGTGCATCCATTGAATGCTCCAAAACAAAATTGGAGTCTTGTCCCCACTTTAGGGATTTCTAGGTTTGGCATGCTATTTTTAGTTCCAAGGACTTGGGAGGCTTGGGATCAGTGTTTGTCCCTCCTTGGTCTCCCCCTGAGGTGTTCAGATGGATAGAGTTGTTTGTCATTTGGACAAATTGGCCAAATCGAGCAAAATGTACAAATCTGCCTTGCCATGACAGTTTGCAGCAAGGCATATTGGCATTGTCATATCTCATGGCTCAAGTGGATTTTCATGGAGTTCTTGGCCATTTTGGAAAGCCCTTATATGATACAACATATGTGTGATCATAGTTTGTTTTGATACCTTTTGGATCCAAGTGAAAAATTTCCCTACATTTGGAAAAAAAGCAAGGCAGATTCTGACTTAGTGAAAATTTCACTAAGTGTTGGAAAAAAAGTGATATTTTCACTTTTTGTGATTTTGGGCATTCCATAACATGAAATCTATAAAGAATTGGAATGAGGTGTAGTTGACACTTTTAAAGTATGCCATGAGAGCTACAAATCCATCTTTGGATCAGCCCAAATGGTTGCTTGGATCTCAAGTTATGATCCTTGGAAGTTGGTACCCTAGCCACTTTATTTCATAACTTAGAAAAATTCTTAGTTTTTATGGTTACCCCTTTTACAAGTTATCCCACTTTCTTTGATTTTTCTTGATGAATGTTGATTTAAATCACACATTAACATCATTTTAGGGTTAAAGAACCATAATTGTGAAAAATCTCAAAAAGTCAAACTTTGACTTTTGTGCACAGTTGACTTTTTATCAGATGAATTCCAAACTGTGCGATCCCCTATGAAATCAAGTCCTTGACCTAAATAAAACTTGATGGATTGATTTCATAGGTGATATAGGGTGTATTGAATCATGTCCTAGGGTTTGGGAGCATGTCCTGGTCAAAAGTCAAAGGAATAGTTGACTTTTCCCGCAAAACCCTAATTAGGGTTCAGATGAATTTGAAACTTCTTGACCAAGCTTCTTGGATCAATCCATTGTTGCAAATGGATCAATGTAGTGTGTTGGAGACCCTCAAATCTTGTCTTGATGTATTGGCTCATGTTTTGTCCCAAAAGTCAACTTAGGGGTGAATTAGGTCAAGAAACCCTAATTCCTGATTTTTTATGAATGCATTCCCTGAGGTTAAATTGACTTGATGATTGGGTCCATGAGGTTCCATGGAGTATCTTAGGTTATGCTTTGAAGCATTGGCTCATGCCCAGAGGAAAATTTCCAGCTGGAGGCCCTGGTCGACCAAAAACCCTAATTAGGTGACACTGGCGATCTTGAGGCTTGATCCACTTAGAAGGGAGCAGCCTTGTGCTTAATCCTTGATGTGGGAGTCCTCTTGATCCTTTGTGGATGTTTGAGAAGTTAGACAAGTTGAAGATCATGTCATTTCTTGATTGATCCTTTGTCTAAAGCTCAGAGAGGGCTTGAAACCCTAATTGTTGTATGTAGTGAATGCTCACCCATCTTTGGGGAGACTGATGAGGCATAATGATTCATCCATATTGTGGTGATGATTTACAAAATGATGGGAAATCTTAGTGGTCAAAATTTGGGGTATGACAACTAAGACACTTGGTCGCATTCTTCCTTCGAAAAGAATGTACCATTCTATATTCCTCTACTGAGTCACAACAAGACCGTAACACCTTATCTTGGTTTTCAGGTAACAAACACTCATCAAATCTTTGCGATGTAAATCAGTGATTCCTTAACTTCATGCAATCACCGACGACTATCCTTTCATAAATTCCTTAATGTTCAAAACCACTTCATAGATTGTCAAACAACTTCTTTTACCAGTTCCATCTGGTCTGATACTGCACATTGTACTCGTTAAATCCGATATTTCATCTCTTTCGTATCACGCCAAAGGTAAAACACTTAGAACAAAATCTTCTTATTGAACACGACTGGATACTCGGCCACAATGGGAGATGAAGAAGTATCACTAGTTCAAGAAAGCAATTCTGCCTTGCTTAGGAGAGACAGTCCATGTGGGGAACATCGTTGGTCGGGCTTAGGAGATAAGTACTCTGCCGAAGATGTCAGATGGGAACACCACATCTGATACAGTTGATCCTTCGTTCAGGCATACTGGTTTTGAAGTAGTACTTTGATTCTGCACTTTGAAGCTCGCTTACTTCTGGAGAAACGATCGATGTTCTTTCGATGTTCAACAGTCAAAAGAATTGCCATCTTTGTTAAAAAGCAGAAAAAGTTTTGACAAGAAAATTCATTTTTGTTTTATTTCAAGAATCATTAATCATATTAAAACGTCGTTCTGTAAAGCCAAAACAAATAAGAATTGTAAACAAAAGCACAAGGGCTCAAATTTTATTGATAGGATGGAAATCAGCCAAACGCGTGATTCCATAGAGTATTTACAAAGTTTAGAAAATGATAATTTAAGGGAAATGGGTTACATTGAAACATAACGACCGCTATCATTCTACCAACTTTGAATTCTGGGCATCCTGAGCTTCTGTCGAAGATGACCTTGACTGGAGTTTTCTGATGGATGGTGTAACTGCTGCTGAGGGATTTGCCCCTGTTGGACGTAGTTACTTGCCTTTATCCCCAATTTTTGCCTGGATTATTTTTTGAGATTTCAAATCCATCGACATGATTTTTGATTATGTCTCTAATTTTTGCCTGGACCGCCATTTCGGGTTTTCAATCCACCGAGACTTTTTTTTTAGTTTAGGCGAAGTATTTCTTGACTACATCAACATTCGTCGGGTAGGCAAATTCTTCTCCATCCATGGTTCCGAGTCTCAAGGCGCCGCTTGAGAAAGTTTTCTTGACCACATAGGGGCCGCCATAATTCGGAGTCCACTTGCCCTGAGAATCAGTGAGAAAAGGTTGTATCTTTTTGAGCACAAGGTCTTCTTTCCTGAAGACGCGAGGTTGGACCTTTTTGTCAAACCCCTTCTTCATTCTTTGGTGATACAACTCACCGTGGCATAGAGCCGTGATTCTCTTTTCTTCGATCAGATTCAGTTCATCGTGTCGACTTTGACACCATTCAGCTTCTGTAAGCTTAGCTTCCATCAATATCTAGATTGATGGGATCTCTACTTCGATGGGGAGCACTGCTTCCATGCCATATACTAGAGAGAAAGGGGTTGCCACTGTTGAGGTGCGGACAGATGTACGATAACCGTGAAGAGAAAAGGGTAGCATCTCGTGCCAATCTTTGTAGGTTACAACCATCTTTTGAACAATCTTCTTGACATTCTTGTTAGCCGCTTCTACCGCTCCGTTCATCTTGGGTCGGTAGGGAGATGAGTTATGGTGTTCAATCTTGAACTCTGCGCACAACTCTTTCATCATTTTATTGTTCAAGTTAGATCCATTATCAGTAATGATCTGGCTTGGAACACCATAACGACAGATGATATTGTTTTTAATAAATTGGACCACCACTTGTCGGGTTACATTAGCGTACGACGCTGCTTCGACCCACTTGGTGAAGTAGTCAATGGCTACCAGGATGAACCGATGTCCGTTTGAAGCCTTAGGTTCAATCATGCCAATCATGTCGATTCCCCATATGGAAAAAGGCCATGGGGAAGAAAGAACTTTGAGATGCGTTGGCGGTACATGGATTTTGTCGGAGTATATCTGACACTTGTGACACCTCCTAATGTACTTGTAGCAGTCGGATTCCATGGTCAACCAATAGTATCCTGCTCTCAGAATTTTTCTCGTCATTGTGTGTCCGTTGGCATGAGTACCAAAGGATCCTTCATGAATTTCTTTTATCAGCATGTCTACTTCTGGTCTATCTACGCATTGGAGCAAGACCATGTCAAAATTTCTCTTATAGAGTGTGTCACCGCCAGGAAGAAACTGTCGGCCAGCCTTCTGAGGGTCTTTCTGTCTTTCCTTAGTGCCCCAGGTGGGTACTCTTGTTTCTGAAGGAAGCATTTGATATCGTGATACCAAGGTTTGTCGTCTATGACTGCTTCAATCGTGAAGATGTAAGTGGGCCGTTCAAGGCGCATTATGTCGATCTTAGGCAGGTCGGTCCATTGATCTACACTAATCATGGAAGAGAGAGTGGCTAATGCATCAGCCATGCAATTCTTGTCACGAGGGATATGATGAAACTCGATTCTGTTGAAGAAGGGTAGCAACCTTCTCGCATAATATTTGTAAGGAATCAGTCCTGATTGGTATGTGTTCCAATCTCCTTTGATCTGATTGATAACTAGGGCCGAGTCACCATAAACATCCAAGTTCTTGATCCTTAAGTCGATCGCTTCCTCGAGACCGATGATACAAGCTTCGTATTCGGCCTCGTTGTTTGTACACTTGAATGTTAGTCGGGCAGTGAAAGGAATATGGGTACCCTGAGGGGTTATGATGATTGCCCCAATTCCGTTTCCGTAATGATTGACAGTTCTGTCAAAATTTAGTCCCCAATGGGAATCTGGTTCTGGCCCTTCACTGGGTAGTGGTTCATCGCAGTCTTTCATTTTTAGATACATGACATCTTCGTCTGGGAAGTCAAACCCGATTGATTCTTGATCGTCAATCGGTTGATGAGCCAAATGATTGGCTAAAATACTCCCCTTAACGGCTTTTTGAGCGTAGTATTCTATGTCATATTCTGATAACAACATCTGCCAACAGGCAATCCTTCCCGTGAGAGCAGGTTTTTCAAATACATACTTGATTGGATCCATTTCGGAGACCAACCAAGTAGTGTGACGAATCATATACTGGCGAAGACGTTTGACTGTCCAAGCCAGAGCGCAGCAAGTTTTCTCAAGCATAGTGTACCGAGTCTCGAAGTCGGTGAATTTCTTGCTCAAATAGTAGATGGCAGACTCTTTCCTTTTGGTTTCATCTTGTTGGCCAAGTACACAGCCCATGGAGTCTTCCAAGACTGTTAGGTAGATGATAAGTGGTCTTCCTTCCACTGGAGGTGACATAATCGGTGGGTTCAACAGGTATTCCTTAATACTGTCGAAGGTGGTTTGGCAATCTTCTGTCCAAACGCAGTACTAGTTCTTTTTGAGTAATTTGAAAATCGGCGCGCATGTCGCGGTCATATGGAATATAATTCTGGAAATGTAGTTCAAACGTCCCGGGAATCCCCTGACTTGTTTTTCAGTTTTTGGAGAAGGCATTTCTTGAATGGCCTTGACATTGTCAGGATCAACCTCAATTCCCTTCTGGCTGACGATGAACCCTAAAAGTTTCCCTGAACGGACACCGAAAGTGCATTTATTGGGATTCAAGCGGAGTTTGTACTTTCTCAACCGCTCGAATAGTTTTGACAGGTGGGTCACATGCTCCTCTTCTGTCTTAGATTTTGCAATCATATCATTGACATATACCTCGATTTCTTTGTGTATCATGTCATGAAACAGAGTAGTCATAGCCCTTTGATAGGTTTCCCCGGCGTTCTTCAAACCGAACGACATTACCTTGTAACAAAATGTACCCCATAGGGTAATGAAGGAAGTTTTCTCCATGTCTTTCGGCGCCATTTTAATCTGATTATAGCCCGAGAATCCATCCATAAAGGAGAAAACTTTGAATTTTGTTGTACTGTCTACCAGCATGTCAATGTGTGGTAAAGGAAAGTTGTCCTTTGGACTAGCCTTGTTCAGATCTCTATAATCGACACACATTCTAACCTTTCCGTCCTTTTTTGGAATGGGTACGATGTTGGCTAGCCATTGAGGATACTCTGATGTGGCGAGGAAACCCACATCAATTTGTTTCTGTACTACCTCCTTGATTTTAATGGCCATGTCTGGGTGAGTCCGTCTCAACCTTTGTTTTACTGGTGGACATTCTGATCTTAACGGTAGATGATGTTCCACGATGCTGGTATTCAACCCTGGCATATCCTGATAGGACCAAGCAAATACATCGGGAAATTCTTTGAGAAGCTTTATCAAATCTTGTTTGACAGTTGGACTGAGTAGTGCCCCAATCCTGACTTCTTTTCTCTCTTTTTCCAAACCCAAGTTGACCGTTTCCAACGGCTCTCTGTGAGGTTCAATGGACTTTTCCTCTTGTCTGAGTAACCAGGAGATCTCTTCTGGAATTTCGTCGTCAACTTCTTCTTCAGCCTCGAATACCGGGAATTCAAATTTGGGAGAAGGCATTGGATCATATGTTTCAACGGGGTTTAAAACAAGCAATCTGCATGACGTGATTATTGTTTTTTAGAAGAGATAGAGAGAATGCAAGAGTGTGTGCAGTGTTTTTCTGAAAACTGCTTGTTTTTATTATTGAATTGTTTTTTAGGATTACCATTTTCTAAAAAAGCAAAAAGAGAAAACAACAACTAATGTGGAAATTACAGAACGACGTTATTTTATTTATGAACAAGTCGATTCTTGAAACTACAGCCCTATAAAACAAAACTCTGTCGCTTTGGGCAAAGCGATGAGGGATAATTACAGAAAGTGAGCCCTATCAAAACATCTGTTTCACCTGGGCAGGGTGAAAGGTTAAAGACGGAAATTACTTTGACTTATGAACAATCTTAGGACCATCGACTGTAACCCATTGGCGGCGAACTCCTCAGTGAATCACAACGTCTGGCACCTTTTTTGATTTGTCTTCAGAAATAACACTGATTTCTGGCGGAGCAGGATCATTGGAATCTGTCTCCCAGGCAGAGTTGTCGTAGGAGGATTCCTCTATTGTATTTTGCATAGTATTGGTACTCTCAGGTGAATCTCCCCATCCAGTTGGCCGGATGTCCTCGAGCCTGATACGAGAGCTTTCGGGAGCGGTTTATTTGACGAAGTAGTCAAACTTTCCACTTGGTTGTCCCAAGGTGTCCCACACTTCTGTGGAATTGGAGGAGTCATTTCTCTCGATGACGTTGACCTCGGGAAAAACATAGTTGATGAATTATAGTCCTGCAAGCATTGCAAATTCATCGTCGTGCTGGATATTTCCTGAATGACCTGAGTGTTGGTCCCATGACATGGTGGGGATGCAGGTATTCTTTTTAATGATGCTCAGCTGATTTTCATTGTTCGGTTGATTTTCTGGCCCCAAGTCTCCTGGATACGGCTGCCAGATAGGCATGCCATTCATCAGGCCATAATATTCGTGGTTAAATTTGTCTTTCATCAGAGTGTCCTCCTCTAATGAGTTTGGTGGAGCACGGCATCCTTCTGAATCACAATCTCCGTATATCGTTCTGACATCTGACCGGGGTATAAATCTCGGACTCTGTGCGGGATAGCAAAATGGCATAGGCACCTCTTCCTGAGACATATAGCCGTCCTCGTTAAGATATGACTTGCACTCCTCACCTGTATCGGAGGGATCTCCCTCATTAATGGTATGGACTGCTTGAGATACTGGGTGAAGGAAACCTCCACTGTGAAAGAAGTCCTAAATGGGATAAAAACTTTCATCATTAGCAGCTGTCTGGGTGAAGGTTGCAGAAAAACCAAGACCCTTCTTTATTTTGTTATCAGTAGGAATGACAAGCTGTCCCCATCCTTTTGCATTGTTACTTTTGATCACTTCGAGAGCATCTATGTATGAGGAAATCGAGGTTTCTTTCTCTTATTGATTCTCATTGCTCACCAACAGTGCTTGGAACTGAGTTCCAACAACCTCCTCTAGTTCTACACAAGTAGATAATGACAAGTTACTCATGAGCAAGGCTTGTTCTCCACAGACCGTGACGAGTTGATCGTTCTTAACGAACTTCAGTTTCTGGTGCAGTGTCGAAGTTACTGCCACAGCCTGGTGTATCCAAGTCTTCCTAATAAACAGCTGTACGCTGCCCGGACGTCCATGACCTGGAAAATGATTAGGAAAGTGTGAGGACCGATAGTTATGGGAATATCGACTTCGCCGATAACTGCTTTCCGAGATCCGTCGAATGCTTTGACGACGACCTCACTGCCCCTCATCGGAGATCCTTTGAATGATAGTCGCATTAAGGTGGACTTTGGCATAACTTTGATGGCCGATCTGGTATCTACCAGTACGCTGGCTACAGCATCGTCCTGGAAGTTGACTGTGATATTGAGAGCCATGTTGTGACTTTTGCCTTCCTCTGGCAATTCCCCATTACTGAACCCTAAGTTGTTGCAGGAAGTGATGTTAGAGACGATGCTATCGAACTGTCGTATTGACACATCTTGTTCCACAAAGGCCTGCTCTAAGACTTTCTGTAGAGCCTCTCTGTGGGCTTCTGAACTGAGTAAAAGAGATAGCACAAAGATCTTTGAAGGAGTTTGTAACAGTTGATCAACAATGTTGCATTCACTCTTTTGGATGAGCTTTAGTATCTCATCGTTGTTTTTTGAAAGGTCGGGATCACTGGACTGACCGACCGGTTGATTGGGAACTTCCGTTTGAGGTTCCTTTTCTTTACTAGGTTCTCCAACTCCTCGGTTGAAGATTTGACCGCTCCGTGTTACTCGACTGATGTCTGCATTATTCACGACGGAGGGTAATGGAACTTCCTTTCCATTCTCAATTGTTGTTGCATCGTACTTGTAAGGGATCTCCTAATCGGACTTGTACGGTAATGGTCCTGGTAGATAGATAACTACAGGAGCCTTCTGATTTTTCTGACTGTCATAGGTAACTTCAATCAGTTCTTGGCTAAGAACCCTTGATTTGTCAAGTAGAGGGATGATGGTACAAACATCCTTGGTCGTCACAGGGTCAAATATTACAACCACATCTTTGATTTGATCAGCGAAGGAGTCTGGCGTCCAGTTAACGGACTCTAAAATTGGGTATGGGTGAATCTCTTTGCTGTCCAACATACCCTGAAGGGCTGCTCGTACGAGGTAACATCCTTTCTTATTTTCCGAGCAAACTCTATAGCGTTCATAATTATAAGGTGGTACCCGACCACGTCCACTTTGAATGCAGTGTAACCTCACTAGATCAGTATCCATTGATCGAGCATCCTGACTTTGATGCCTAGTAGGGTTCCCATTAACCAAACTGACTTGTTGCGTGTCTTCGTCCATATAGATCGGAAGCCACCAGTGATTTAAAAAGTGTTGCAAAGTTCTTTGAACGAGAGCACATCCCTGGTCACTCTCACAACATCCTTTACAGTTCGGATAACTATGCGAAGTTAGAAAACCGAGCTGGACTTGCTTAGCGTGTAATTCCACCAAGCTGGTATTCATCAAGCGAATATCGAAGATCTGAATCGTGTTGATCTGATAAAGATTTTTATTACAGTAATCCTGGATCGACCCAAGATCCATCTTACGCTAGAGGGCCTCTTGTACAAAAGAGCATCCCTGATTATTTACTGAGCAAATTGGACAGGAATCATAATCATGCCGAGGCAGATCATGATGTTGGCTTTGCCTTGAATGCATTGCCACTGGGTTGACATTCATCGCACGGATGTCGTGGCTCTGAATGATGTTGGAATTCGTACAAGTCATGTTGACCCCACAAATGCGGTGCTCTTGGATCTATCCGAGATCCAATTGTTCCTGTAGAGCTGATTACACCACAGAACATCCTTGATTGGTTTTAGAGCAGACATCACACTGATGATAATTATGAGGTGGTATATGGCCATACCCACTCTGTCTGCGATGCATCTTGACCAGATTGGTCCTCAATAAGAGTACATAATGATTTTGATAGCTGTCGTTAGACTCTCCCTCTATCAAATTGACTGCAGCTTTCTCGTGTTGAGGTAACGGGTTCGTGAGAACATTTGGATTTGTATCTTTGAAAGATAAGACCCCGCTCCTAACAAGCTTTTATATGTCGGATTTGAAACTGAGACAGTTTTCTATGTTATGACCTGGTCCTCCTTGAGGAGACTTGGTTTGGACGTGTCCCTTGACTAGTAAGAGTGGAAACAATTCTGCGTACAACATTGGTATAGGGTCGAACCCTGGTGGTCACGTTGTACGGTTGTTGTTGTACTGAAGACGAGCCTGCTGAAGAGGATGTTGTGTCCTCTGCTGATATTGCTGTTGATTTGGTTGGCTCTACACAACCTGAGGTTGATACGTAGGAACAGGCGCAGAGTTGATAGCAGGAGTTACAGCTGCTACTGGTTGGTAACGTCGTCTTTGTTTTCCGAGAGAGATATTCCCAATATCCTGCTCTTTTTTCTTAGGGAGAGCACTACCGTATCTTTTTGTACTACTTGATGATCCAGCATCTTTAACTAAACGTCCTTCTCGGACGGCTTCCTCAAGACGAACTCCCATGCCCACCATGTCGGTGAAGTCACTAGGCGCACTGGCGACCATTCGGTCGTAGTAAAATGAGCTTAAGGTTTTCAAGAAGATCTTTGTCAAGTATTTTTCCTCAAAAGGTGGACAAATCTGGGCGGCAATTTCACGCCATCTCTGAGCGTACTCCTTAAAGGTTTCCTTGTCCTTTTATGACATCGATCTGAGTTGATCTCTGTCTGGTGCCATGTCTAGGTTATACTTATACTGCTGAATGAAGGCAACGCCAAGATCTCTAAAAGTAGCGATCTTAGTGCGTTTTAAACCCATGTACCATTTGAGTGCGGCACCGGTTAAACTATCCTGAAAGTAGTGAATCAGTAGCTCCTGGTTCTTTGTCTGAGCTGACATTCGTCGAGCGTACATCACTAAATGACTTTGAGGGCAAGAATTACCCTTGTATTTTTCAAAATCGGGAACTTGGAACTTGTGCGGGACTTTCACATTAGGGACCAAACAAAGGTCTGCGGCGTCCTTTCAAAATATATCCTGACCGTGAATGGCTTGCAGCTCTTTCTGCATATCTAGGAATTATTCCTGGAACTTATTCATTCTGTCGAACATACTTTCATTTCCACTAGAAGGTATCTGTGGAATCTGTCCTTCCGGGACAGTGTGCACCACGGGTGGTGGTATAGTTATCATGGCAGAGACTCTAGGTGTCTCCCGAAGTTTGTAACCTTCAGGAGTTGTTGTCATGCCCCTGGCATCTTCACTTTCCCGAAGTTTGTAACGTTCAGGCCCAGCGGTTCCTGCTGCGTTTTCCGGATCTTCCATGATCGGAGGAATATATCCTTCTGGGATATAGTTGAGTGGCATGCCCCAGGGACGATCTTTCAGCATTTTGTACCTAGGATCAGACTTCTCCACTATGGGCGTTGATGTGGTCTCTGAGATCACAGACCGTTGTTGTTGCATCTGAGCTTCTGCTAGAGCTTGCATGCTGTTATGAAGCTTTCTCAGATCTTCTTTCAGAGTGTCGATCTCTTCTCTCAACTCTCTATTCTCTTCCTTGAGATCATCCATTTTCTTTTGTCGATTGGCCTGAGTATTATACGAATGAGACAGTTGGACTCTAGAATCGGGACACAAATGTAAGATTCCCAGGGAAGAATAATGCGTTTACGCGAGAATGATGAATGATATACAATGATTATATTAATTAATAATGTTAATCAAAAGAAACTTTGACAATTTTGATTGCAAATATCAAACAGTGGGGGAAACCCCGTTTTATTAAATTCAAAGATTACGAAAATGGAAATACAGTAGATTACAAAGTGCTGTAAAAGGAAATATCTAAACCAATGGATCCTGAGTCCTCTCTGTGGAGAGCTCAGGCACTGGTTCTGGTGCTTTCCTTTTCTTTGACCAGGGCTCTTCAGCCGTTATCGGGTTGTCATTCCTTTGCCAAGTGAAAGAAGCGAGCAAGTTCCTTTGGTCATCCTGATTTTCTACCGCATGTTGCTCTAAAATCTCAATTAGAGCATCCTTATCTTTCAAAGGCTGTTGTATTTTCTTACACTCTACATTGAGAATGCGGTACTTGTTCCTCCAGGACCTCCTCTCTTGTTGAACTTTGTTGAGAGTAACTTGAAGTTTTTCCGTTTCAGACATAAAATAAAAGACAGGGTCCCTTAACGGAAGAACTTACTGACGAGGGTAAGGCATCCTCAACTTGAGAGCTCTAGTTTGTACCCAGTGGAGATAAGGCTCCACTGAGACACAGTCTGGTTTTCCTAGAGACTCTCGTCCTTTCATATGAACGTGTTTCCAAGCATGCACTACTTCTATCTTTAGTGCTTTGTCATTTTCTCCTCCCTTGAAGAAAAGACCTTCCAGATGAGCATTCCACGGGACATGCCTCATCGGGTATCCGAATTGACGACGAACTAAAATTGGATGATAGTTGATTCCTCCCTTAGTACCTATAAGGGGTATATTTGGGAAATTTCCACAACGGTCAATGATTCTGATCCCGTCATAGATTCGATTGTATCAGTCGATGTCAGAGTTGGTAAGAGACATGATTCTCTGCGACCAACGTAAAGTATTCTTTTGATCCCAAAATGCGGAAGACTTAGGAAAATGGGAAATGAACCATTTGTATAGTAGGGTTACACAACATGTGATCATTCCTCTGCTGTATAAATTCCTTAAATGTACCGAATGATACGCATCTGCGAGTAAGGTTGGTACAGGGTTTCCAATCAAACAGATCTTAATGGCGTTGATATCTACAAAGTTATCGATGTTGGGAAAAAATAACCCGTAGGTGAGCAAAACAAAGATGCTCTCGAAAGCAGGCACATTCCCTATACTGGCAAAGTACAGGGATTTCTTTATCAAAAACTGGGCTGGCAAACCTTGGATGCCACCCTTAGTGGTCATGTGAGTCCTGACTTCTGACTCGTTCAAATAAATTGCTCTTGCAATGGTTTGATCTTTAGGAATTTCTTCCAGTCCATAAAAGGGAGCTTGATCAGTGATATGTAAATCAGTCAGGTGAGAATACTCCTCCAGCGTTGGTGCTAGTTGATAATCCAGGAATGTGAAACAGTGATAGACCGGATCGTAAACTGAATTAGTGTAAACATGATTCCCTCAATTACATGGACCCTAAACAGAGACAGCAATCCTCCATACTTAGCTCTAAAAGCCTCAGGGTTGGTGATCATCCTCGCCAAACCTCTCAAATCCTCTAACTTTGGAACCTTGAAGGTATACTTATGAGTCTTTCTTCTACCAAAATCCATAACGCAATCTCTTTATCTGACATTTGCAATCATTGTCTCAATTTAATTTGAAAAAGAGAGACTAGAAGAGAAGATTTTCTTTTGTAATGTTTTTCTTAAATGAATGTATGAATGCAGCACACAAAAACATAGAAAAAACATGGGGTCAAAGGGTCGGTGTCATGAAGTCAAGGATCTACGCCCCCCTCCCCCTCCCCCAAAGGTTTAGACTGGTGATTTTTTGTACCTGTCCGCAAAATCATTGACCCCTCTTGGGATAACAACAGCAAGCGGATCGCCAGCGAGCTGATGTATCCTAGAGTGATCTCAAATGAGGGTAGTATCGCGTGATAACTATTTCCGATATCTTCCGCACTACAAAATGGTTTCAGTATACTAAAAACCTCAGCTTCTCAGATAACCCAGTCGACCACACTACTTTCAACAACCGAAGTCGTATAGGAAATGTATCTGCAAAGGGAGTCTCCACTGAGTTTGATGGTCGACCGGGGACTCTTAGCTGGAATTTACTTCCAGTAAGATTACCCGTATTTCCATCACCTATCTTAGGTGTATACTCAATATTTCCACATGCGGCATCACACGTATTCCCATTAGTAGAAAAATAAACACAGATATCAATTAGGAAAAGCAATATATATATATTTGTCTTAATCATCCTAGACCTCTAGTCTTATGATCCTATACAGACAATGACTCCCCAGCAGAGTCACCATTTCTGTGATACTTTGTGAACTCAGGGTTTTCTACCTAAGAGATGGGAAGAAAACAAGATCTCGACGTCCCTAGTGAAGTCACCATTCTCCTGTGGCATTTTCTAAACTTAAGGTTTCTACCAAAGATTGTGAGAAAGAGAAAAGAAGGCCCCACGGTGGGCGCCATTTTTTCTATAGCGCGATTTTTGTGGTCTTGAATCACTATCGCTTGGGCACTACAGTTCGATTCATTTTTATCCGGTTGATTTGATTAAGGAATGGAAATATATGTCTCCAATTAACCCTGCTTGCATATTGAGGTTAAACAGTCAAAACTGTTAGTTTACAAATGCTATTAAGACGTGGGCCCCTCTTCGATTATTTAGTTAAGAATAGAATGTCTGGACTACTTGCGAGTTTTTTGGTAATGTGTTTAGATTTGATGCTTTTGGATTGATTTGATGGAGATACTGGATTTTGGGTTTTTGATTAGTGTGCTCGCTAAGATTTCTCAATCCTATGCCTACGTATTCCCGTTTAACGAAACAGGGAAATCAGAGCGATCATAGTTCCTTCTATTCTATGGGAGGAAAAAGTTTGTTTTGGTGTCTTGTTCAAAGCCCAAGACATGAAGCTAAAAGTGATTTGTATCATGTTCAAAGCCCAAGATGTGAAGCTAATACGGTTCTGGCTGAGAGAGAATTTGTCATCTCTAAAGAGGAGTTGTTGATGTTTGTATGTTATGAGCAAGGCACAAATTGATGTTAAAAGGTTGATTGAATCAACCGAGATTTCCTTATACAAAGCCTAAGAGGAGGCTATTGACCCAACAAGAGGGTGTTTTTATTTGTCTCGTACGAGGCCCGAGATAAAGGCTAAAAGGGTTGACTCAACAAGAGAGTGTTTTTATATGTGTCTTGTACAAAGCCCAAGACGGAGGCTAAAAGGAGATTGACTCAACAAGAGAGTCTTTTATACTCAACAAGAGAGTGTTTAAGTATCTCGTACGAAGCCCGAGATGGAGGCTAAAAAGGTTTGACTCAACAAGAGAGTCTTTTATACTCAACAAGAGAGTGATTTTGTATCTCGTACGAAGCCCGAGATGGTGGCTAAAAAAGAAGATTTGACTCAACAAGAAAGTCTTTTATACTTAACAAGAGAGTGATTTAGTATCTCGTACGAAGCCCGAAATGGAGGCTAAAAGGAAGATTGACTCAACAAAAGAGTCTTTTATACTCAACAAGAGAGTTTGAAAAGGTTAACTCCGTTAAGGAGGATCATTGTACAAAGCCCAAGAGGAGGCTGTCTTTCCTGAGGATAGGATCAATATACAAAGCCTAAGAGGAGGCTAGCTTTCTGCCGCGGATTCTGGAGATCCCGAAGCGAGTCCAAGTGTGGGAAACTCTCATGAGAGAGACCGGGTTTTTGCCTATGTTTGAAGGGAACTTGAGAATGTATTTGAGACTCAAGGGTCTTAGACTGTCCGAGCCTAGAGTTTTATCTATTGTACAATGCCCAAGAGGAGGCACGGACATTAAGGGATGAGTATCAACCCTACAACGGCCGAAGTTTTGACGCTGGAAAAACTGCTCTAGCAAAGGATGACTAAGTTATGTCTTATACCTTTAAGAGGTCGTCAGGGTCCTTGTATTAAGCCCAAGAGAAGGCATGAGAACTTTTAAGAAGCCGAAGGGTCCTTGTACAACGCCCAAGAGGAGGCAGTTATGCTTTTAGGAAGCCTGTGGGTCCCCAAACCAAGAGAAGTTCAAGACATGCTATTGACAGAGAATAGATCAAGCCAGGAAAGTTCTTGAATTTGGAAGAAACTCAAGAGATGCTATTCACGGAGAATAGATCAACTCTGGGGAGTAGAGTCTCTTTGACAATTTTTAAGAGTGACAGTCTGAGAAAGGGTTCACCGAGAATGCTGCCTTTCACTTTTCCATATTGTTTAACCCCAAGAGGAGGGAAGACTCTATCTGGTAATCCTATGGGGGGTCTAGTTTTGACTGTATTTAAGAGTGACCAACAGGCTTTACCTAGTTCTAGACATAGTTGCCGGGGAAAACTCTAAAATAACTATACTAGTATTACACAGTTGATATTTGACGAGTATATAAGAGGATGTGAAAGAAGACTTACACTGAAACAGCCCCACAATACAATTATATACATATGAAAGTGATAAATGAAAGCGGGTAAACACTTACTCGGTTGTAGAGCTTCCATGCTGTTTTGTTAGTTGTTCAACAAAGAAAACTTTGATAACAATATGATATTCAAAATTAAAGGAGAAAGTGCTTTAAAAAGATTGTTGGGGCTTACAGCTCAAGGAGAGGCCCAAGGTTTTTAAAGATGATCGCACCGCTATTTTGAAAACTGTACAGAGGGACTTATACAATATGTGAGGCCCAAAAAGGTTTTATGTACAAGGGGGTTTGGGTCTTACACTCTATTAGAGGCCCAAGTGTTTTAAAGAAAGGAAATGGGGCTTATAACACGAGGATAGGCCCATTTGGTTTTTAAAAAGGTGACGATCGCGTCGTTGTTTTTGAAAATATAGTGGGACTTATACAATGACTGATGCCCAAAAAGTTGTGTATTTACAAAGGGGATGGGTCTTACACTCTAATAGAGGCCCAAAGAGTTTTTGTATCAGTGATGGGGCTTACAGCTCAAGGAGCTGCCCAGATGAAATGTTTTGAAAACGACGATCGCGCCGTGGTTTTAGAAAACACTGTGGGACTTATACAATGCATTGAGGCCCAAAAAGGTTTTTGTACAATAAGGGTTGGGTCTTACACTCTATTAGAGGCCCAAAGAGTTTTTGAAAAAGATTTGTGAGGGTGAAGATCAAAGAAACCCCAATTTTGTTTTCCTTTAAAAGTAAACATTTAAAGAAAATCAATAAAAATGATAAAAATACCAAATAAATTTGAATAGACCACTTGTGATTTTTTTTTACGGTTTGAAAAATGAGGGTTTAATTACAAGATGAATTAAAACTCATTTGGTTTTGATTTTCAAGATAAATGTTCACTTTTAAAATGTTAAAAAGAAATAAAAATGAATTTATTCACAAAAATACCACTTATATTAAATAAATAATATAAATTTGATTTTTTTGTGGAATAAAATGTTTCAACATTTTAGTATTTTTTTCAAAAAGAACCAATAAAAAATAATTAAAATTGAGGGAGTTATTAATTTTTCAAATCATTAAAAATAATATGAAAAATAATAAAATATGAAAAAAAAAACATGAAAAAGTGGTAAAAAAGAGGATCTGGGGCGAGGGGGATTCGAATCCTAGACCTCTTGTGTATAGGGCGCACGCCTTACCACTGGGGTGGTGATACATCCGTTGATTGAAACAAAACCACAAATATATAAGGCTTGCCTTGTTTTCTAGGCCTAAGGCAAGGCAAGGCAAGGTTTTTGGTCAGAAACGTGAAGGTCATAACTTACTCATTTCTCCATGGATGGAGACAAAATTTATATGTATCTGGCCTAGAATTTCACAAGGAATCCAATGGTGGTGGTAGTTTTTCCCGAAAATAAATTCTCCTCAAAACCCGATAGTGGTTTTGAAATAGGCCACTTTGTGCATTTTCTTAGCTACCTCTTGGTATAGGCATGAATTGCATGATAAATTGGTTCAAACACAACACATATAACATGTATAAGAGATGTATGATCAGTGAACCTCAAAGCAAGGCATATTTCAGAGAGTCCAAGTTTGGATGCTTACCTCCTTTGGAGCTTTTTGGGCAATCTGTCAAGTGCCTTGTTCCAGAAATGTTTTAATGCTTCGATCAATCTCAAATGATCCCTTATAAGCTTTTAGGATGATTGGAATCAGCTGGAAACCTCAGGAATGGAAATTGGTCCTTTCTTGCAAAAGGGGCAAAAGTGGCCAAAATAGTAACTCTCTCGAATGGTGTTCTAGATGTGTGAAACCATTTGGGACAGTTCAATGATGATATTTGGAGTGTGTTTGAGGTTTTATCTGGTTTGGAAAGTGATTGAATCAAGACATGGCTTGAAAAATGCAAAAAGGCCCTATTTTGAGGTTTTGAGAGGGGACTTTGTGATTTTGGTGTTACATGTCACTTGTGAGAGTTTGGACAACTTAGATATGACATATTGGATGTGTTTGGATCATGAGCTGTGATGGAATTGCTCTCTAACTCAAAAACTCAGAGTTACCTTGCTAAAGAAGGTATTTTTGCCTAGAGAAAGAGATTTTGAGGAAAGCATATGTTGTAATGCTTTGGTGTACTCAAACTGAGCACAAATGAACTCTATTTATAGTAAAGCAAGTTTGTTTTGCAAGCAATAGTGAATGGCAACTGCTGTAGAGGTTTGGCCAATGGTTGCATTTTGCAATTCAAGTCTCCTCTAGCCATTGACTAGAGGTTAGGGCACAGGTTGCTGGTCCCCTTGGTCTTGGATATTTCTTGACTGAATTCAGTTGGAAATGGCTCAGTCCATGCCACCTTGGTGCATCCATTAAATGCTCCAAAACAAAATTGGAGTCTTGTACCCTCTTTAGGGATTTCTAGGTTTGGCATGCTACTTTTAGTTCCAAGGACTTGGGAGGCTTGGGATTAGTGTTTGTCCCTCCTTGGTCTCCCTATGAGGTGTTCGGATGGATAGAGTTGTTTGTCATTTGCACAAATTGGCCAAATCGAGCAAAATGCACAAATCTGCCTTGCCATGACAGTTTGCAGCAAGGCACATTGGCATTGTCATATCTCATGGCTCAAGTGGATTTTCATGGAGTTCTTGGCCATTTTGGAAAGCCCTTATATCATACAACATTTGTGTGATCATAGTTTGTTTTGATACCTTTTGGATCCAAGTGAAAAATTCCCCTACATTTGGAAAAAAAGCAAGGCAGATTCTGACTTAGTGAAAATTTCACAAAGTATTGGAAAAAAGTGAAATTTTCACTTTTTGTGATTTTGGTCATTTCATAACTTGAAATCCATGAAGAATTGTGTTGTACCCCAAATTTTACCCTCCGATATTCTGATAGTTTGCATATCCTTTTCATTGGTCTCTGTTCTCGCATTTTAGTAAACATATCAATAATCATGCATTTTTCGTTAGAATTTAATTTGTTTTATTTCTTATTTTACTAACCATTTTCAATTATCTTTTTTATTATTTTTATTTTTACTATTATTATTTCTTTTTATTATTATTATTATTAGTTTTATTATTATTAATTTCATTATTATTAGTTTTATTATTATTATTATTATTATTATTATTATTATTATTATTATTACTAAGCTTTATTGTTATTATTAGTTTTATTATTACTAAGCTTTATTATTATTATTATTATTACTTTTATTTTGTTTATCTTCATGGTAAGTGGGGACCACTCAATCATTCTAACACTTCACATGGATTGCCAACTTGGATTTATCAATGACCAAAAAACATTCTCACACTTCACTCATCAATGGCCAAGAATCATTCTAATAAAGTCACATGGATTGCCACATCAACACTCCCACTTTATTCACACTATAAATAAGATCTCTCTTTCTCTCATTTGACACCAGATTCACCCCACACAAAGGCTGAATACTCTCTTAATTTTCTCCCTCAATTATTCTTGCAAATTTTATGGAGAGAAGACTCGTCTTCATTTTTCCATAACTCGTGTCATTGAAGAGGCAGTGGACCGTCTCCACTAGGTAACATTCACCTCTTTTATTTCTCCGTTTTCAAAGTACCATGATCATTTATCTATGCTGTTATCAAGTTCATTAGCATGTTAATATTTTTCTGGAAAAAGTATTGTAATATCCTATAATTTTTGTTTGGTTTTATTATGAATGATGTTTAAAAGATAAGATAAAAATTCAAAAAGACAAAAAACATGCTTCATCACCACCCTTTTATTATTTCATACTATTTTTATTTTATTTTCCATTTATTTCTTAATTTTGTTTCTCTAGTTTTTATTTTAGGAGCACTTTGAATTTTTATTTTCAATTTATCATGTTATTTCTTGAATTCATAACTTTTTCTTTCGAATTTTGTTTTGATTTTTATTTTTCGCTTACAATCTTTATTTCGAGTTTTAGGGCCAATGATATTACAAAATCACGACTTAGTTGATTTATGCAAAATGACTAAAAAGTCTTGATATGTATGAGGCTAATTTCTTTATTTTTGTTGGTCAATGAAAGTCGAATATCAAAAGATTATCGATCCTCCGATTAAATCTTGATCAAGACGAGACTAACTTTATTCTTCATTTCGAGTCCATTTTCTTTACTTTAGGCCGATGACATTGCACAAATCTTGACTTTGATTATTTCAAATCAATAAAGTCTTGATAAATATGAGGCCACTTTTTACTTATTTTTATTGGTAGATGAGAGTCAAAAATCTAAGATTATCGATTTATCGATTTAAATCTTGATTAAGACGAGACCGACCTTATTTTTTCATTCCGATTTCATTATCTTTATTTTGGTCGATGACATAACAAACTTCATGGTTTGGTTGACTTCATTGAATCAACAAAACTTTGACCAATATGAGACCGCTTTCTCTTTATTTCAGTTTCATTCACTTTTTAGTCGATGAAAGTCAAGAATCATTGATTATCGATTCCTCGATTAAATCATGATTAGGACGAGATTAATTCTATTTCGTGTTCTTAGCAAGCAAACATAACATAACATAAACTTAGCAAGAGATTCCTGTAGAGTACTACAGATACTTAGGGTGCTATTACCTTCCCTTTGTATAACCAACCCCCGAACCTTAGATCTCCCCCCTTTAGGTTTTTCTAACGATCTTGAACCTTTCCTTTGGATAAATCAAAGTCGGTTGTAAAATAAAATGATGCAAGTTAATTAATAGCTTGTTATCCGATTTTCACCGCAACAGAAATGGCAACATCACTTGGGATGCTTCCCTAAGAGGGTTAAGCCTACCTTGTTTGCATTTGTGTTATCTTACATGTTTGCTTGTTTGTATATCTGTACATATTCATATCTGTATGTATATCTGCTTGTGCTTGGCTTTTTATGTGTGCAGGGTTGTTACTTTGCGTGGTGAGGATAAGTCCTAACCCGGACTTGAGAGAACACGTATGTTTAGGAACCGTGGACATAGTCAAGGGAACTTCGAGGGAGAAATCCCCAAGGAGGGAACTTGAAGTCCACACTCAGTTAAGGCCCTCTTGGAGGTGGTAAATGTTGAACGAGCAATCGTGAATGTGTTACTACTTTCAACCTAGGAGCCAGAGATACTGATGACCTTTAGTTATCCCTTTTCCCCACCTGGCCTATTTAGGATGTAGTGCGATGATTATGAGGGAGTAATCCTAAATGATTGCTACGCGATACTACGCTCAGACGAGACTCTCTTGAGGATTTTATTGATCACCGAGCAATTGGGAAGTTGATAAAATCCGAAATATGGGTTGTTGACTCTGGGAACTCTTTAGAACCTTGCTCTGCAGATACAAGAACCCTAGTACACACCCTGTGGTTGGTTCTTTACCCAAACTCCATGCTGTGATCTCAAACCTTTGATCTTGTTGCATGTGTTTTGCATCCTGTTTGCATTGCATTGCATTTCATTTGCATCTTTGCATGTATCATTGCATATGTCTGTTTGTCTAGTGGCTCATTTCCAGCTATCTCCATCTTCCAGTGTCACCTGTGAGTCGTCAAGCTGATTCCTCGACACCGATACAGGACTAGAGCTAACATCAGACGCAGAATGTCAGAACAACCCTCTGCCAGGGCAAGTGAAGCTTCAGTCGACTTCAGCTCAGCTACTTCTTAAAGACAGGACAGCTCATCCTTGTGTTTAACTAGTCACTAAGCCTTGTTTCTTATTGTTTGCATTTTCCTTTGTTTTGTACTAGCTGTTTGCTTCCAAATTATGTTTGTACTTTCATGTTAATAAAATAAGCATTTGCAACTTTTTGATTCAATTCATTTGTTTTTGCTATTTACTTCTTAATGCTTCCTCTTTCATGAAAAATAAAATAAAAAAATTCTCTTGTCTACTTTCTTTTGATTGTGCAAAGATCAGAGGGAGGATGATGAAAACGTTATACCCATAATTGCTGTTGGTATGCTTTTAAATCAAAACTTTACTGACGATGTAAGGCATTGTTTCAGTTCCCCAAACACTGGAGAAATAAGGAAGTTAACCCCTCTTTAACCCCTTCGAATCTAGAAGTAGGAGTTTCTTTCTTTACAAATAAAAACCCGCAATTTTAACCTGGGGCAGGGTAGCTCTCAGTTAACTGGGTTGCGCATTCAATTACAAGAGCAGCATTCAAGACTCCTCTCAACAAAGTTCACAAATGTTCCTTCGCACACAGCAAGCAAGTGTCGAAGATGTCTTTCAAGTCAAACGTCAATGATGATTCACTGTAATCCTTAATCCAGACAGTCACTAAAAAAAAAAGACAAAAAAAAAGAAAAGAAAAGAAGAAAGAACAAGCTTGTATGACAACCAAAAGTTGTAAGGAAGCAGTGATCGCCATCTCAAGTCCATTGAATTTTGAACCATCATCGCTATCATCAGTGCAATTCCTAACTCATGGAAATTTGAGTGCATAGTTTGAGTTAACTGAGCATAGGACTGAAGTTCATCACGTAGATTGGGTGGGTACAAATAAACTTTGAGCCTTTATCCTTTGTTTCTTAAACCGTGAACCAGGCCACGTTATAACCCTCAAAAGACCTAACTGAAGCAAGGTTATTTTGAAAGTATGCTACAGCAAGGTTGCGTAAACTGACTCCCAAAGCTTTTTGCAGATCATTTGTTTTGGTATCACACCTTTTGCTTTACTTTTCACTCCTAAATGTCTTGAACCGTTGTGTTCAGACCAGTGATTCATTTGTTTTACAATTTGATTTTGATTTCAAAAGTTGCATGAACTTTGCATTTACCATGTTTGTACAAATACTTTTGTTTGCAAACTAGCTTTCTTCTTAAGGAATTTTCAAACAATTGAGAAACTTGGTCGGTGACCCAATCAGGGGCAAGTTCCTTCCATATCCTGTTGAGAATCAGTTCAAGATTTGAGGTTTAATGGCGACTTCTCAAAATCGGTTTATACATAAGATTTTTCAAGACTCATACTGGGGCAAGCTTTCCCAGTGTACAGTAAAACAATTATTTTCAAGACTTATACTAGGGCAAGCTTTCCCAATGTACAGTAAAACAATCATTTTCAAGACCCAGACTGCGGCAAGCTTTCCAAGAGCACCATGAAACAGTCATTTCCAGAATCAATCAAGCCGAAGCAATGATCAGCTCATCTACAATAATCAGCTAATCTGGGGCAGTTTACTTGAAGAATCCCCAAGCAGCTCTCCATCCTTCTTTACAAGGATCATCACTAGATACAGTTTATTAGTGTGGCAAAGATGTGTTCAGCAGAAGCATCTCTAGTCCCAAGTAGAATGGCAGTGATCTCCGTGTAGAGAAATCAGTCTTCCAGTCTTGTCTTCCCAGAGAGTCGAGCCATGTCGTCGACATCTGTATTCGCATTTGATCATATATCATACGCATAATTTATACCATATGCATAACATGAGTGTTTTATCCTCATTTGCATTTCTCCCGAGGTCGTGTCGTTATCCACGTCTTACCAAAACGTTACCTGTCCTTTTCATTCAGTGCCATTCCTGAATGTTGTCATTCTCTTGCGCATCTAATTTTGTTGATAGATGTTGGTCTTCTCTCATTCCAATGTTATTCCTGGATCTTTATATTCTCTCACTCCAGTGCCATTCCTGGATGTCTGTCTCTTGTGATCTCCAGTGCCATTCCTGGATATCTTGTTCCCCTTGTTTCTCCCAGTGCTATTCCTGGAAGTTTTGCCTCTCTTTTGTAATCCTCATCAAATTTGCTTGGATATCTTTCAGTGTCATTCCTGAAAGTCTTTTTTGTCCATTCAGTGCCATTCCTGGATGAGTTTTCTCCTTTGCATTCAGTGTCATTCCTGGATGTCTTTCTCACTATCATTCGATACCATTCCTGAATATAGTGATCTACCTTTACTTTCAGTGCCATTCCTGAAAGTTCATAGTCATCCAATGCTTTCTTGGATTTCACCTTTGTTCACATTCATTCAATGTTGTCTTGAATACTGTGGTTCCTTTTGTCCAATGCTTTCTTGGATTTCTATCTTGTTCACTTTCATCTGATGCCTTCTCAGATATTATGAGTTATACCTTTCATCTAAAGCCATTATTGGATGACTGGTGTTTTTTTACATTCAATGTCATTCTTGAATGTAATCTTTGTTCACTCATCTAAAGCCATTATTAGATATTATGATTTACACCTTTCATTCAAAGCCATTATTGGATGACTGGTGTTTTTTTACATTCAATGTCATTCTTTAATGTAATCTTTGTTCACTCATGTAAAGCCATTATTAGATATTATGATTTACACCTTTCATTCAAAGCCATTATTGGGTGGCTGGTTTCTTTGCATTCAATGCCATTCTTGAATGTAATCTTTGTCCACTTTTATCTAAAGCTATTATTAGATATTATGATTTATACCTTTAATCCAAAGCCATTATTGGGTGATTGGTTCCTTTGCATTCAATACCATTCTTGAATGTAGTCTTTGTTCACACTCATCTAAAGCCATTATTAGATATTGTGATTTATACCTTTAATCCAAAGTCATTATTGGGTGATTGGTTCCTTTGCATTCAATACCATTCTTGAATGTAGTCTTTGTTCACACTCATCTAAAGCCATTATTAGATATTGTGAGTTATACCTTTAATCCAAAGCCATTATTGGGTGATTGGTTCCTTTGCATTCAATACCATTCTTGAATGTAGTCTTTGTTCACACTCATCTAAAGCCGTTATTAGATATTGTGATCTATACCTTTCATTCAAAGCCAGTATTGGATGTCCGGTTTCTCTACCATCTGATGCCTATCCGGATGTGTCTCTCTTTCTGATGTTTTTTCAGATAGAGTCTTTGTTCACTTTATCTAAAGCCGTTATTAGATATTGTGATTTATACCTTTTGTTCAAAGCCATTATTGGATGACTGGTCTCTTTGCATTCAAAGCCATTCTTGAATGTGGTCTCTGTTCACATTCATCTAAAGCCATTATTAGATATTATGATTTGTACCCTTCATTCACAGCCATTATTGGATGACTGGTTTTTTTTTTTTTGCCATCTGATGTTTTTCCGGATGTGTCTTTCTCTGTCTTTTCTGGTTTTTCTTGAAGATCCTGTTTGAACTCTTCAGTATAAGAAAACCCCAGAAAATCTTTTGTTGGTGTCTATCCTTTTATTCCAAATTGATCCCCAGGGGAGATCATGTCTTCTTTCTGGTTCCATGCCCAGTAAAGAGTGTATTTTCATTTCCCCAGTGTCGTCCGGTCACCTATAAACCTGTCGTCCATCTCCTTGGACTTTTCCCTAGTGGAGAGCCCCTCTCTGGATCCCATCCCTAGTGAGGGCCTGTAGGATTTCCTCTTTATTTTTCTATCCCCGGTGCATCCTTAGAGTCTCCCCAGTGAGTCTATCGTTGGACAGTCTGTATCCCCAGTGAGTCTTTCTCGTGAATGCTAACCTTATCCTTCCGGCTCACATGTGGTGGATTTCCATTCATCCTTGGTGTTTTGTTTGTCTGCCCCTTTGCATTTAGCATTCCATCATTTTCATCATATTAGAGTTCATTGCATGTCAGCATTTTTGTCCATAGCATTGCATGTCAGTGCGTCGGAGGGCAAAATTTTCGGTTATCTATATTTAAATACCTTCCACCATGATTTCATGAAGACTATCATCACTCATGTCATCCGGTGAAGATATTTAAATATGGGCAACTGTTGTACCCCAAATTTTACCCTCCGATATTCTGATCGTTTGCATATCCTTTTCATTGGCCTCTGTTTTCGCATTTTAGTAAACATATCAATAATCATGCATTTTTCGTTAGAATTTAATTTGTTTTATTTCTTTTTTTACAAACCATTTTCAATTATCTTTTTTATTATTTTTAGTTTTACTATTATTATTTCTTTTTTTTTAATTACTTTTATTAGTTTTATTATTATTAATTTTATTATTATTAGTTTTATTATTATTATTATTATTATTATTATTAATAAGCTTTATTGTTATTATTAGTTTTATTATTACTAAGCTTTATTATTATTATTATTATTACTTTTATTTTGTTTATCTTCATGGTAAGTGGGGACCACTCAATCATTCTAACATTTCACATGGATTGCCAACTTGGATTTATCAATGACCAAAAATCATTCTCACACTTCACTCATCAATGGCCAAGAATCATTCTCATAAAGTCACATGGATTGTCACATCAACACTCTCACTTTATTCACACTATAAATAAGATCTCTCTTTCTCTCATTTGACACCAGATTCACCCCACACAATGGCTGAATACTCTCTTAATTTTCTCCCTTAATTATTCTTGCAAATTTTCTGGAGAGAAAGCTCGTCTTCATTTTTCCATAACTCGTGTCATTGAAGAGGCAGTGGACCGTCTCCACTAGGTAACATTCACCTCTTTTATTTCTCCATTTTCAAAGTACCATGATCATTTATCTATGCTGTTATCAAGTTCATTAGCATGTTAATATTTTTCTGGAAAAAGTATTGTAATATCCTATAATTTTTGTTTGGTTTTATTATGAATGATGTTTAAATGATAAGATAAAAATTCAAAAAGACAAAAAACATGCTTCATCACCACCCTTTTATTATTTCATACTATTTTTATTTTATTTTCCATTTATTTCTTAATTTTGTTTCTCTAGTTTTTATTTTAGGAGCACTTTGAATTTTTAGTTTCAATTTATCATGTTATTTCTTGAATTCATAACTTTTTCTTTCGAATTTTGTTTTGATTTTTATTTTTCGCTTACGATCTTTATTTCGATTTTTAGGGCCAATGATATTACAAAATCACGACTTAGTTGATTTATGCAAAATGACTAAAAAGTCTTGATATGTATGAGGCTCATTTCTTTATTTTTGTTGGTCAATGAAAGTCGAATATCAAAAGATTATCGATCCTCCGATTAAATCTTGATCAAGACGAGACTAACTTTATTCTTCATTTCGAGTCCATTTTCTTTACTTTAGGCCGATGACTTTGCACAAATCTTGACTTTGATTATTTCAAATCAATAAAGTCTTGATAAATATGAGGCCACTTTTTACTTATTTTTATTGGTCGATGAAAGTCAAAAATCTAAGATTATCGATTTATCGATTTAAATCTTGATTAAGACGAGACCAACCTTATTTTTTCATTCCGATTTCATTATCTTTATTTTGGTCGATGACATAACAAACTTCATGGTTTGGTTGACTTCATTGAATCAACAAAAATTTGACCAATATGAGACCGCTTTCTCTTTATTTCAGTTTCATTCACTTTTTAGTCGATGAAAGTCAAGAATCATTGATTATCGATTCCTCGATTAAATCATGATTAGGACGAGATTAATTCTATTTCGTGTTCTTAGCAAGCAAACATAACATAACATAAACTTAGCAAGAGGTTCCTGTAGAGTACTACAGATACTTAGGGTGCTATTACCTTCCCTTTGTATAACCAACCCCCGAACCTTAGATCTCCCCCCTTTAGGTTTTTCTAACGATCTTGAACCTTTCCTTTGGATAAATCAAAGTCGGTTGTAAAATAAAATGATGCAAGTTAATTAATAGCTTGTTATCCGATTTTCACCGCAACAAATTGGAATGAGGTGTAGTTGACACTTTTAAAGTATGCCATGAGAGCTACAAATCCATCTTTGGATCAGCCCAAATGGTTGCTTGGATCTCAAGTTATGATCCTTGGAAGTTGGTACCCTAGTCACTTTATTTCTTAACTTAGAAAAATTCTAAGTTTTTATGGTTACCCCTTTTACAAGTTATCCCACTTTCTTTGAATTTTCTTGATGAATGTTGATTTAAATCACACATTAATATCATTTTAGGGTTAAAGAACCATAATTATGAAAAATCTCAAAAAGTCAAACTTTGACTTTTGCGCACAGTTGACTTTTTATCAGATGAATTCCAAACTGTGCGATCCCCTAAGAAATCAAGTCCTTGACCTAAATCAAACCTGATGGATTGATTTCATAGGTGATATAGGGTGTATTGAATCATGTCCTAGGGTTTGGGAGCATGTCCTGGTCAAAAGTCAAAGGAATAGTTGACTTTTCCCGCAAAACCCTAATTAGGGTTCAGATGAATTTGAAACTTCTTGACCAAGCTTCTTGGATCAATCCATTGTTGCAAATGGATCAATGTAGTGTGTTGGAGACCCTCAAATCTTGTCTTGATGTATTGGCTCATGTTTTGTCCCAAAAGTCAACTTAGGGGTGAATTAGGTCAAGAAACCCTAATTCCTGATTTTTTATGAATGCATTCCCTGAGGTTAAATTGACTTGATGATTGGGTCCATGAGGTTCCATGGAGTATCTTAGGTTATGCTTTGAAGCATTGGCTCATGCCCAGAGGAAAATTTCCAGCTGGAGGCCCTGGTCGACCAAAAACCCTAATTAGGTGACACTGGCGATCTTGAGGCTTGATCCACTTAGAAGGGAGCAGCCTTGTGCTTAATCCTTGATGTGGGAGTCCTCTTGATCCTTTGTGGATGTTTGAGAAGTTAGACAAGTTGAAGATCATGTCATTTCTTGATTGATCCTTTGTCTAAAGCTCAGAGAGGGCTTGAAACCCTAATTGTTGTATGTAGTGAATGCTCACCCATCTTTGGGGAGACTGATGAGGCATAATGATTCATCCATATTGTGGTGATGATTTACAAAATGATGGGAAATCTTAGTGGTCAAAATTTGGGGTATGACAACTAAGACACTTGGTCGCATTCTTCCTTCGGAAAGAATGTACCATTCTATATTCCTCTACTGAGTCACAACAAGACCATAACACCTTATCTTGGTTTTAAGGTAACAAACACTCATCAAATCTTTGCGATGTAAATCAGTGATTCCTTAACTTCATGCAATCACCGATGACTATCCTTTCATAAATTCCTTAATGTTCAAAACCACTTCATAGATTGTCAAACAACTTCTTTTACCAGTTCCATCTGGTCTGATGCTGCACACTATACTCGTTAAATCCGATATTTCATCTCTTTCGTATCATGCCAAAGGTAACACACTTAGAACAAAATCTTCTTATTTCCAATCTTACAATCAATTTCTCCTCCGATTCTTATAAATTCGACTGAGCCCTTTCATTTGTCACCTTCCACTGCGCAACTCCAATTCTAGCAATGGGATACCACCAATTCTTAAGCTTTAACAAGTAGCTAACAGTCTACAGAGAACACACTTATCCACTAGGATCCTTACTAACCAACGGTACAAGAAACTTACTGACGTCCTATGGTAGAATAATTTCTTGGCCAACACACAATATTCTTATCATCGGTCCAATACTCTCCAGACAATAGAGATGCAGGAGTTACACTGCTACAACCGTAACATATACAACTCCAAGTCCATTCTAAACTCGAACTAATATATCCAAAAAAGTTTAACAACCTCCGGTTCTGGTTACCACATTCCAAATCGATTCTTCTTACGGTTTCTGACTTACTCAAGGTTGCTGTCATCGCCAAATCTCCACTAATGGCAATGTAACACCATCACGGAACTTCAAGCATATACGAATCACCACTTATCAAAACTCAAACCCTCCAAGGTACAACTGTGAGTTTCCACGCTACTCGCCAATTTACTTACAACACTCCTCATACACCCACACTTTCGGAGACCATGCCACGTTCTCAATTGAATCCACTTTTCTCATTCGTTCCGTTTCATAAACGATCCAACTTATATGTTTAACCTCGGAACGTCCAATTCTTACTCGTACTTGAAAGATAACTTTCAAATTTCACCCTCGTGGTAAAAACACAACTGCACACATTTGGTACCACTCTCACGGAGCCTAAATCCAGTACCATGAATGCACGGAAGATAACAATTTCAACTATAACCAACCGTTCATACCTTACTAATACCATTAATACACACCAAAATATTCCTTACAAGAACAATACTTCGTGAGTATTCTCTAACTTCGTCATTAAGACTCGCAACGGTAATGGTAGTAATACACTTACAACTTTCTCACTCTTAACATGGTTCACAAGATTACATCCCCAAAAGTCAACCCTCTCGTCGTTTGAGCAACTGGTCAATTACGCAACACCTTTCCAGAAGTCACGACTTCAAAAACACAAATTCGTCCTTCATTTACTTGCAATCCCGTTTTCCATTCACACAACACTCTCTAATCGGAGCAACATAAAGTAACAAAACACAGACGATGGTTCCTAAGGGATTTCACAATTTACACACATGTTAATCGATTAACCATTTGAGCTAATCGGTTAACTTCTCAAAATTCCACGTAAAACACCTTCCATGCACGTGTTATTCGGTTAACCACACTGTGTTAAACTGTTAACACCACTGCAGAATCAAAACCAGTTTCTTCTTAATTCAAAGCCATCCCTACTCAATCCATCAATCTGATTTGTTCTATCTTGGAATATCATTCTCAACTCGCGGCTTCTTAACTTATAACATTCACTAACCATGATTCCACTCAAGGTAATACAGAACAAGTTAAAACATTCAGACGACACACTCCAACCAAGTGACAAGGCAAAATTCCGAATTCTGACGAGGTCACACTACAAGCTTCAGCGGGATAGTTCCTTTCTGCTTAAACAACTACACTTACGGGAAGTCAAAATGACGACATTCTAAGGTTTGAGCCACAACTCATACTTGATTCGTCCAAAAGAAAACTCAACACGCAACCATCATACTATACCACAAAAGCGATGGACATAACCTGCAACACACAACCTTATTCCCTCACTTGAATTCCTTGGTGAGAAATAATAGCAACCATGTTCTTAGTCCAACAAAAGGTAGATTCCTAATATTCTGACTATTCACAATTACAGAAGTTCTCTATACTTGAAAATAAATCGGGGCAATGCATCATCTTGAAGAACCTTTCCACGACTTCGTACACATTAACCGGGATTTCTTGCCCTTCACTATCTATTGCACATTCCACTTACCAAAATACTTAATGGAAGATTTCGCAACCGACAATTTTCATCAACCATTTACAAAACCCTTCCGGTATAAATCGTCCCATGATTTACACTTCCTTAATTTTAGCCTTAACAACATCTTAAGGATTCTATCACACATTCGTCCAAAATATGCTCCGTTATCACTTCCTCTTAACATACCATCGATGCCGCTTTCCTTTATAATCCTCTTAGGTCCAAATATAAAACCATCTTACTAAAATTTCCTTAAATCCAAGATACTTACTTTATTCCGTAACACACACTTCTTCCGGTCTATATCACTATACTTTCCGTTACTAAATAAAGTTCAAACTTTCTCTGACACAATACCTTATATTGTTCCTTGGGTAATTTAACAATTCCAAATTTGTCTCTTACTGAAAACAGAAATCCTGATGTAATATCTCAACTTAATCTCTCTTCATAACTGAATATACGCAATTCATCACACACTCTTCGTCTGACACATACTTGTTTCATTTGAAGTATGTAAACACATCCTTGTGTCCTTTCACACACTTCTCTACTACTACTTTAGGTTCTCATAAAAGCCGAACGTCCTTAACCCTCAACTTTTTGCCAGTTGGAAGACATTGTTCCGAACACATTCCTTAGGGTACTCTCGTCCATTCAAGATACCATAGCGACCTTAGAAACTGAAGCACCAATACTTATCTCACTTCCGGACCTTACGTCACACATTCCACAAAACAACTTTTCTATTCCACGGAATGAGATCACTTGAAATTCTTATCCATATCAGTGGCCAATCCATCTCTACTAGCGATTTTACATATTCCTCAATACCTTAACCAATCGTCCAATAGAGATCCTTAACTTCCAGGCTCCATCCATTCCAAGGGATTGCTTGAACAACACACCACTCTCAATTTCCATGCTACCCAAGCACAACTTCTATTAAAACCTCACTGAGCTGACCCAAAACCCTTTACTACTAACTCTTGGCTTGAGCCTACCCTCACAGCACAAGTCACGACAACACTTTGGAGTCCTCGTGGTCGCTCAACCATGATTCTACCTATCACATACATAGTATTAGGTTGATCAGACCCAACACTAGATAGTATGATATTAAGAGTCATGCCGGCAAGACACACTTAAGAGGCAGAAATAGATTTACTTATGATGTTTCAAGGCTAGGTCGAGGACACAACCTGCTCTGATACCAACTGTAATGCCCTGTATAATATTTGTCTAGAATAATACAATACAAGCATTTTATTTGGTACTGAGACCATCATAAGTGCCTAATGGCGTAATTCACATACTTGACCATTTCTAAATCATAAATACAATCTATGGTACAAGATATGGAAATTAGCCAAAACCAAAAACTAAGATTAATATAAAATATCCTTAATTGTATACAACAAATACACAGCGGAATAAGCTCAACTAAGCTTCTCTTGAAACATCCAAGCATAGCTCCACTTGTAAATCAAACTTGCAAATACCTCCTGAAAATAATCAACAATAGTGGGGTGAGATACATCAAATCTCAGTGAGTTCCCTATCTTATAGATTCTCTCGACTTTACAAGGTTCTATCAATCCTAACTCAAGTCAATGGGAAGGGAAATGACCTTGAGTTCTCAATCTCATAATCTCACACTATATGGAAACATGTCATGAGTCTGCTAACTCATAAATCCGACTAATGGAAAATATGTCCTGAGTCTGTTAACTCAAGAAACTCACTAATCTATAACCTTACCAAGGCATCCCCTTTTCTCGTCCGCTTCTACGTCTAGAAGTCGACCCGAGTCATGGATCCTTATAGTTACTTTACATACGAAATAGATTCGGGATCATCGGCCTGTTAACCGTGATCCGTCACTTCTCATGGCCTGTTAACCATTGCAAGTCTCTTTACCATATAGGCTCCATTCGTACTACACGCGGGAATCAAACCTTCCAAGTAATTGTGCATACGTTTCAGGGGAGGAGCTCGAGACTCATGAAACTACACCTCAATATAAATGGTTACGATTACGTGATCATACACACAACGTGATTGTATTTGACAATCACAAGGCCACATTCACCTTAAGGCCTCTTTTGCCTTTTCTCATAAAACACAAAGGTTTCCACATGTTCCATACTAGTGTCTCACTCTATCCTAGACCAATCTCGTCACGAATGTACCTTCCTACACCCGGTGCCCGAGCCTTGCCATCTAGGTTATCTACTCTAGGCCAAAACTCGTCAATGAATGCACGAGCGTCGCCATCCAGAGTTTCTATCACAATTCTATTCACAACCTAGAATTATAACAATCTTAACTATGCCATTTGTTTTGGGGTAAAGTTTCCTCACTCTTCCTAATTCATTTTAAGCATGCATATTCTCTCAATTATGTTCAACAACAATATTAGACAAGCATATTACAACATCTATCATAAAACACACAAGATAGCATAACATATCAAACATAATCCACGTAGTTCACACACATTTTTAAGGCATACAAGCCACTACTATCCTTTACCAAGCATCCTTGGTTAAAACTCATGGTCTAACATTACCATTTCATAGAACCTCACATAAACCGTCACTTTCGGTTCCCTCTGATTCATTTAATCGGTTATCAAAATTGATACTTTTCACTTTTATCCCGTAGGATATTTCCACAGCTTTATATCGGCTACCATTATGTCGTGATCGGACTTATGATCCAAAAGATATGGATTTCATCATATCGCATAACATTGTTATCATTCAAATGACACTAATTAATTAATCCCACATCATACTCAATATTTTCACTTTTCATCGGGTAGAGAGTCGTCATAGCTTTCCAATGATACCAAGAACGTCTCGATCCGAGTTACGGATCAAAAGTTATGAAGGAAACAAAATGGGAAAATATGTCATGTTCGCTAGGCAAATCTCCAGTGAACATTCGCTTTCGCCTTCTCTTCGCAAACCAACGGGCGAACCAAGTCAGAGTAAAAAGGGCATACATTTCTTTAAGAGAACACTGGGCGAACATTCGCCTTCCGTTCGCTCGAGAACCATTCGCTTTGCCCTTCTAGCGAACCCTGCAAAACACAGAATTTCTCAGCAGCGTAAAAATAGAACCCTTGGGCCAAAAATCCATCATTTCCTCACCCAAATCACTTCCAAACATCAAAGCAAGTATTATCAAATGATTACATGCATAATACGACTACACCACATAATTTATATCGAATTTCATCCGTTAGATTTCGTTGATTTATCCGTTTAATCATTTTCTCTCAAATCTAACCTAAGTTCTAAATCCTTAATTCTAGAACTTAGAGCGTCTAACTAGAACCCACCTGATAATCGAAGAGGAGGTTGATGAAGATGAGATGATTTGAAGATGATCCATGAGCTTTCTCTCTTCTTCCTCTTTCTCCATTATCTCTCTTTCTCTTCCTTCCTTTTCTTCATTTCTATCTTTTTTCTTTCTTTCTTTTCTGATAACAAATATATATATATATATATATATATAATGCTTATTATATAATATAATCCAATAGGCTAAAACTTCTCCAATTGATACTTTGTCGTCTCAACCCAATTGATCAATTATTAGAGTTACCATAAAATACTCTCTCGTACTAATAAATATCAATTTGTCTCTTTCAATAAATAATTGATCTCCTCAGAGCTCATTAGTTGCTCTATTGATCCCAATTAATAATACTTAAAGTACTTAGAGGATTTCATTAATCCAATTTACCAAAGATAGAGCACATAGATACTCATCTGATCTCATCTGATATCCAATTGAGCATTTAAATAATATGAGGTATTACATCTACCTCCCACTAATTTGTGACGTGAAATACACATCACTATATGTTAGCATTGACACTTTGCAACGTGCTTCAGACTTTTGGGTTGCGGCGTGAAACGAATGTCACAATTTAGTGACGTGATTTTCACGTGACAATTGGTCCAAATAATTTTATACGTTGCGATGTGATTACCATGTCATAATATAGTGACGTGATTTTCACGTGGCAAAACGTTGTCACGGATGCTCTTGCGGCGTGCTTGATCCACGTCGCTAATTTGGCTTTGTGTTGTGATATTTGTCTTAGTAATGTGATTTTCACGTTGCTACTAGCTATATTTTTTGTAGTCTGTGACTACTTCAACTTTATGAATTAACCACATTTGACAATATGAATTAAAATTAACCATGTGTTCAACAAAGTTAATCATATATTTACACACAATTAATCACATGTCCAGCAGGTATATGATGAAAAAGAGACGTGGGTTATCAAAACTATATGAATTATTGAAGGCTTAATTCATTTTTTGTTCCCTTTAACTTAATTTAATGTTTCACTTTAATCCCTTAATTAAAAAAATGTTACATTGTAGTCCTTTAAAACTGTTTCGTTAGCCTATTTAGTCATTTCCGTTAAATTTTTAGAAAAAAATGTTAACTACTGTCTACATGACAGTTCTAATGGATTTTTAATATCTTATGTGACTTTTTTTGACATTTTTTTTTTTTGGCTTTTTCTTTTTTAATACCAAATCCTGCAATTCCAAAATTAAAAATGTGCTTCTCCTCCATTCTCAAAACCGTAGCAGCAGACACCTTCTTTCGCTTTCTCCTCATCCACAAACTCTTCACCTCCTTCCCCTCTTTCATCTTCCTATGTTTCCTTCTTAACATCTTCCTTCATTCTCCTTTGTTTTTTTACGGAAGTAGCTGAATGAGAAATTTGTTGTGTGTTTGATTTTAGATGTAGTTCCATATCTGATTTACTATGTGTTTAGTTTTAGATCTGGTTTTAGGATCTTACCTCATTCATCACTCTTTCATTTATCAAATGTACTATTTTTTAGTACTTCCTGTTGTCATTTCTTCATGATATGAACAAAACAAAGACCATAGAGGGGAAATCAATGTCAATCTAGTTGTTTTGTGATGCATGAAGTGTTGGTTAATTCGAAATGGTGCTAGATAGAGCTATGGCTTGTGATGCTAGACAGAGCTATGGCATGTGATATAATGTAACTTTGTTTATGTTTGGTTTTGTGATTTTGCATGCACAAGCCTTATTTAATGAACCAAAAAAGTATCTAAATATGGCAGATCCACTTCTCAATAAACATTTTCCAGAAAAGGATCCTAATTTGTGGTAGCCGCAATGATACATATAAGGTTTCTGTACATTTTAAAGGTAAACTGCAAAACACATGAATTCTTATATTTTTTTTACACATTATTAATAATTTTTTTAACCCCAAAAAACAAAAACCACAAATTTAAATAAAATATCATTTTTTAAAAGTAAATATGCTGACTCATTATACCATTTTCTTAGTTGTCATGCTACATTTGTAAAATTTAATGTCTTTTATAAAAAAAATAATAAAGGGATCAATAATAGTAAAAAAACCGTTTTTAAGAAACCAAAATGTAACATTTTTATGTTAAATGACTAAAACGAAACATTAAAAAGATTTGGTGACTGATTATTCCATTATTTAACTACTCGCCTTTGAATGTAGTGAGTTTTATCCACAATATGTTATGTAAATAATTTTTATTTTTATTATGTCAAGTAGTGATTATCTATTTTTGTAATATAAAAATAATAGAGTTCAAATTGTCAACTGAAAATATGGGCCAGTTTGTTTTAGCTTTAAAAAAATGGATTTTTTCATTGTATTTTCTAAAATGGATCTTACAAAAACGTTTTTTAAAATATTACAAGTTTTTTTAAATTTGTTTTTTATAAATTTAAAGACTAATTTTAACATTCAATAACATTAATATACTGTTATGAAAAACGATATCTTGAAACAAAATATTAACGGTTTCTTTATATGCAAGAAACACACAAGGGTAAGGGTTAACGGAAAAACAAGGGAAACACGGTGAAACAACAAGGATTGGTTATAAACCGCTATTCTTTCCTTTCTCTATAAAATAGATTACAAGTATACAAGAATAACAAATAACCTCTCTCTCTCTTGAATTAGGATTTTATCTTCCTATTTTTCGTTATGCAAGATGAGAGACTAGCATGCTATTTATACGAAAACTAACACACTAACCTAATGGGCTTTTTAACAATTATCCATTACAAGCTAACTTGGGGTACGAGTTAACTTAAACAATTGGATCCTTAAAACAAGGCCCAATTCAACCTGCTAACAAACCTAGCAATATTAACTAATGCATGTTAGAACAAACTTCGACTACAACACGCATTACTCCGACAGCAGCATGCAAACAGTCTTCGACCTCATGCTTAATTCCTGTCGAACCAGAAGCTACCCTTCGACCATACTAGAGTTTGATCCAATATCTCACAAATCTCCACCTTGGTACAAACTCTATATCCTCAAGAAATAACTAGTTTTCTTCATGCAGCTTTATCAACTCCATACAGTGGAAAAACTTGCAACTGGGCAACGTCGTGGTGATCATATCAGTAGCATTATGATCTTTCGAAACCTTCAACACTTAGACTTCTCCACGCTCGATTACCCCTCTGACGAAATGCAACCTCACATCAATATAAATGGTTACGATTACGTTGATTGGTCTAGGATAGAGTGAGACACTTGTATGGAACATGTGGAAACCTTTGTGTTTTATGAGAAAAGGCAAAAGAGGCCTTAAGGTGAATGTGGCCTTGTGATTGTCAAATACAATCACGTTGTGTGTATGATCACGTAATCGTAACCATTTATATTGTGATCGTTGTTGTGTTTTGTTGATGGATATTGACTGCATGGATGTATGTGTTGAATGGGTGACTTATGCATGAAATGAATTGTACTTGCTAATTATCATGCTTTCCTTTATCTAGTTATGATATCTCACCCCTTCTGTTTGAATGTTGCCTCTATGTGGGTAATGTGCAGATAATCCGTAGTAGGAGATTCGATGTGAGTGGAAGATGGAGTCTTCCATTTTTGCTTTTAGAGTCGGCATTTGCTCTGATATGTAGCACCGGAGAATAGAACATTTTTATGTCATTTATGTTTGTTGGATATTGTTTGGATATCTTTTTATATGATGTTTCTTACAATTACTTTAAAACATGATTATCTTTGAATCATTAAACTGTCTAGTTGTTGATGTTCCGCTGCAATAAGAGTTGAATGTTCAGACATGTTTTATTATCATTATTATTACTGTTAGTAATTTTTAATAGGTGACATGTGTTACATATCATAATGTCTGAGCAGGTTTATGGTGAATATGACATCCTAAATGTTTATGTTTTAAATTTACTCTGATAATTATTATAATTTAACACGGCGGTTTTTGGGTGTTACATAGTGGTATCAGAGCAGGTCGGTCTGTCCGTCCAAGTTGTCGAGTCGTTGTTATGTGACAGTTGATTACTGTCGATGTCGATCCCTTAACCATTGTGTTCTGTTGTTGATGCGTAATAGATTTAGAATGGCTGGAAGAAACGATCACTACTACAAAACGTTAAAACAACAACGCCAGGTTTACAACGGATTCGTATCCCACCGTTGTAATAGGTTAAAAATTTTGCAGCTGATTTATAACGCCATATTTAATGACGGTCGTATTAAAAAACCGTTGTAATACATGGTGCGTAACAACAAGCTTCGATTCCCAGCAACTACATTTTTTTCCATATTTTTAGATTTTAAACATATATTTTATTTCTTTTGTTAGTGTTACGGAGATTTAACCTCAAAACTCAAAATTCATCTTTGTTTTTCTATTTTTAAGTGCAAGAGAATATATAAAAATAAAAGAAAACTTCTTTAAAAATAAAATTGAAAGAGATGAGTATATATAAAAGAATATTTTATTAAGATTCCATATAGTACATTGATAATCATATATTACATATATTTATCAATGTCAGAGCCCATAGCTGCAAATGCATCTTCATAATCCAGGACTCACTCCTCACTTCCCTCATCGGAATCATAATAAACAGTCCTCCTTTTCGTCTTTTTCTTCTTCTTCTTCAGCTTCTTGATCTTCTTCTTCTTCTTCTCCTTCCTTACCCTTAACGATTCCCTGACATTGGCTGCTGGTTGGACCTCCTCATTTGGCGGCTGACGTTGTTCATTTGTGCCCTCATTGCCATTGGTGATGTTTCTAGCATTCTCATTTGTAGAACTTATTGTTACGAAGAATATATTATGAAGAAATGTAAAATTGTCTATTTATAGATGAGATTGAAGATGAAAAATCTGATAGTTTAATGCTTGCAATGATGATAACTTGTAAATGGTTGATATTCTGGAACGATATTTTTTGAAAAACGGAGAAAATTTTAAATCATTATGGCCAGAGTGTTCTCTACTCTAGGAAGAGCAAGGGTTATAATATTACAACTGTTAGTAATAATAAGCGTAGCGATACCCCTTTTACTTGGTACAAGGTTCGACTCCAGGCAACAACATTTTTCTATTTACGTAATTATAGAAAAATGTTGTTGCCTGGAGTCGAACCTTGTACCAATTATAAGGGGTATCGCTACGGTTAATATAACTGTAATTCTGGTATCAGATGTGTGATGTTAAGTGTGATGTCACAACAACACACTCTGCTAATATGAACAAGGCAATAACAAGCAGTAAATAACACAATGAATTATTCACCCAGTTCGGTCTAACTACCTACGTCTGGGGGCTACCAAGCCAGGGAGGAAATTCACTATTAGTAGTATCAAATTACAGACTCAACAATCCCAGTTGACATCTACCTAACTTAATCACTACCCAATGACACTTCTACCTAAGAAACCACTTAGGTATGAGAAACCGCTCACTCCCTAAATCACCTCAGTGATACAATCCAATGATTACACTTTAAAACCCACCTTGATTCTGCTTAACAGCTTTGATCAAGAACAACACACTCTTGCTTAAAAGCTCTAGAGTGAATACACTTACAACTCAAAATAGTAACACCAATTCAAACATGAATGGTTTACAAAAACACACACGAAAACTCAAATTGACTCTCAGTCTATGCTCTCTATCTTCGTTTTTTTTTTCAACAAGGGTTAAGGCTGCTTTAAATAGAATTCTGACTTGGGCTTGGACCTCTTCCAAAATATCTGATTTGATTTGTTTTAAAACCAGAATTTAAAACAGATTTGATCTTCAAATCTTTTTAAATCTTTTTAAATCATCCCTAATGTTAGTTACAAGATCTGCTCTAAATCTGATAGAAAATATCTTCTCCAAGATATTCGCATCCAATCTCTCTAACAGATCTCCTCAAAACAAACAAACACGCGCAGCCCTAAAACATCACAACCTGATGGTCTGATGTTCTGATAACTGATGTCAAGACATCAAGTTTAACATCAGCATATAAAACTTCAACCCTGCAACAACTAATGTTAGGAACCAATGTTAAGACATCAGACATATGGCATCAACATTGTTCAACTTTGTTTTACCAAAATTCCAGCCAATACAAGAACTAATAATAACTAACCGTTGTGATATTATTAAAATAATATATATACTTATCATTACGGTTATTTTAGAAAACCGTTATGAAATATTTACCTATATAAGGGAATTAACTTTCTATTATTGACAGTAGCGCCGTTTCCTTCACAACGAAACCCTAACACCCATTTTTGGCAGCAAACTTCATCTTTTTATAGAATCCGCGAAAATAAATACAAGAAGTATGAAGCTTTTGATTTAAGCTTCTTCCTCCTTGTATTTCTTCTTGCAGAATCTAAAACTAGATGAACATGGTGATGATGCTGGCGGGTAGCAAGCGTAATGTACATATTGTTCATGGAAAATAAGGTATTTTTCTACTTCAATCTTTTTGTTAGATAGTTCCCATTATCTCGTTTGCTTCATGTTGTTTTTGTTGATTGTTCTCATTTTGTGCAGATTCGACTTCAATGCTTCACAAGCAAGGTGAACTTCATTGTAATGGTACAGTCCCACTTCTTAGGGTTTTGTTTCAACTTTTGGTTGTTTTGAATACAAACTCATTTTCTTCACTGCTTCTCACTTCTTATGGTTTGTTTCACACGGTGATGATGATGGTGGTACATATATATATGAATTCATTCTGATAAGGTACATATATATGAATTCATTCTGATATTATATATGAAATTTAGTTTATTATATACTATGTATATTGTTTGTTTCACTATCCTTTTATTGAAAATGCAATCAGTTAAATTGATATAGAACATTAGTTTATTATATAAACTAATGTTGTCGTCTGAAATTAACTTAATTAATACATATTATTTAATCTACCTCACCAATCTCTCTTTTTTTTAGAATCAATATTATTTAAAGTTTAATAAAAAAACTTTAAAAAAAATTGCATTTCTTTATCATAGGATAATTTTGAGAGTTGGAACAAAACCTCCAATATTTATTTGAAAGATCCCCGTCTCTTTCCCTCCTTTATCATGTGAGCCCAAGTCAGTCCTCGTCCTCAAGAAATGTGTGTGGGGTCAATATGCCAGAACCAAAGTGCTTGGAAGATACTTACATATTTCCTAGTACTACTCCTACCTCTATAATTAGTATGAACACACCTCAAATCTAAGTACCTACTTTTTTTCCGATGGCAATTGAAAATAAATCATTTATATTATTTTATTTATAAATTATTTTATTTATACTATAATTTAATACGACACAAGTTTTGCATGTTAGAATATATATATATATATATATATATATATATATATATATATATATATATATATAAAGTTGAATATGAATCCTATATATTTCACTCTTTATCAATATATATCTCACTCTATGAGACTAATCCTATACATTTCACCCTTTATCAAATCTACCCAAAAGTTAAAGTCTTATTTGGATCAATATGATTTAATCATATATAATAAAAATGAGACATCAAAATGAACAAATTTATATAAATCAAATACAATTTCGTTTCTTGATAAAGCAAGTTACCAATTTTACCAATATAGGGAACCCAGAGAAAAGTGCAGTTAAGTGATTCAATAAGACTGAGTCATCAAAATATTTCGGCCGCCGAATTTATATAAATCAATCATATTTGAATGTTTTTTATTAAATTAAAAAATATTGATTCGAATGTTTTTTCTTTAAATTAAACTAGAAAAATATCATATGCGAAAGAAGTTACATGTGAACTCATTCTGTTGTTGAATAAGAGGATCATTGACGCAAACGTATAACACAGCTGAAAAAGACTCATATGTAAACCACACATAATAAATACTGTGTTATTGGAAAACTTTGAGTACAATCATTGCTTTGAAATGGAGCTTCCCTTATCTTGCATCGAACGTAGAGTTCAAAAGATAAAGAAAAACATATTCTCATCCAATTTTGATATCTATTCTTTTGTAAGTTTTTCTTCTTACGATACTGCATGGTTAGCAATGATACCTGATTCAAAGTATCCTTCACAACCTATGTTCAAGAATTACCTAGAATGGTTGATCAACAATCAAAAACCAGAAGGGTTTTGGGGAGAGAGTGACAACATTGAATGTCTTCCAGCAACTATTGTTTCAATGGTTGCACTCACAAAGTGGAACACTGGCACTTTATTGGTGGAGAAAGGTAAATATCTTTCGGCTTTTCGTTTCCACATTTTATTGTTAGGACAATATTTATTTTTTTTTTTTTGCAATTTTTTATTTTATTATCAAATAATCTAATGGCTGAAATTCACTTTTTAAAAGTTAATAAATAAGATGTTTTAGGTTTGAATCTGTGTCCATATACTCGATGTCTTTACATAACTATCAACTCAATTGTCTTAATGAAACGAAAAATAAAAATTCATCTCAAAAGTCTTATATGATCTCTGAATATAATCAAAAATAAATTTAATACGAGCACATTTAAATAGTAGCCACAAATATATTTAAATAAGTTTTATAAAACTGCGATTGTACGATTACGTGATCATACACACAACGTGATTGTATTTGACAATCACAAGGCCACATTCACCTTAAGGCCTCTTTTGCCTTTTCTCATAAAACACAAAGGTTTCCACATGTTCCATACTAGTGTCTCACTCTATCCTAGACCAATCTCCTCACGAATGTACCTTCCTACACCAGGTGCCCGAGCCTTGCCATCTAGGTTATCTACTCTAGGCCAAAACTCGTCAATGAATGCACGAGCGTCGCCATCCAGAGTTTCTATCACAATTCTATTCACAACCTAGAATTATAACAATCTTAACTATGCCATTTGTTTTGGGGTAAAGTTTCCTCACTCTTCCTAATTCATTTTAAGCATGCATATTCTCTCAATTATGTTCAACAACAATATTAGACAAGCATATTACAACATCTATCATAAAACACACAAGATAGCATAACATATCAAACATAATCCACATAGTAGTTCACACACATTTTTAAGGCATACAAGCCACTACTATCCTTTACCAAGCATCCTTGGTTAAAACTCATGGTCTAACATTACCATTTCATAGAACCTCACATAAACCGTCACTTTCGGTTCCCTCTGATTCATTTAATCGGTTATCAAAATTGATACTTTTCACTTTTATCCCGTAGGATATTTCCACAGCTTTATATCGGCTACCATTATGTCGTGATCGGACTTATGATCCAAAAGATATGGATTTCATCATATCGCATAACATTGTTATCATTCAAATGACACTAATTAATTAATCCCACATCATACTCAATATTTTCACTTTTCATCGGGTAGAGAGTCGTCATAGCTTTCCAATGATACCAAGAACGTCTCGATCCGAGTTACGGATCAAAAGTTATGAAGGAAACAAAATGGGAAAATATGTCATGTTCGCTAGGCAAATCTCCAGTGAACATTCGCTTTCGCCTTCTCTTCGCAAACCAACGGGCGAACCAAGTCAGAGTAAAAAGGGCATACATTTCTTTAAGAGAACACTGGGCGAACATTCGCCTTCCGTTCGCTCGAGAACCATTCGCTTTGCCCTTCTAGCGAACCCTGCAAAACACAGAATTTCTCAGCAGCGTAAAAATAGAACCCTTGGGCCAAAAATCCATCATTTCCTCACCCAAATCACTTCCAAACATCAAAGCAAGTATTATCAAATGATTACATGCATAATACGACTACACCACATAATTTATATCGAATTTCATCCGTTAGATTTCGTTGATTTATCCGTTTAATCATTTTCTCTCAAATCTAACCTAAGTTCTAAATCCTTAATTCTAGAACTTAGAGCGTCTAACTAGAACCCACCTGATAATCGAAGAGGAGGTTGATGAAGATGAGATGATTTGAAGATGATCCATGAGCTTTCTCTCTTCTTCCTCTTTCTCCATTATCTCTCTTTCTCTTCCTTCCTTTTCTTCATTTCTATCTTTTTTCTTTCTTTCTTTTCTGATAACAAATATATATATATATATATATATATAATGCTTATTATATAATATAATCCAATAGGCTAAAACTTCTCCAATTGATACTTTGTCGTCTCAACCCAATTGATCAATTATTAGAGTTACCATAAAATACTCTCTCGTACTAATAAATATCAATTTGTCTCTTTCAATAAATAATTGATCTCCTCAGAGCTCATTAGTTGCTCTATTGATCCCAATTAATAATACTTAAAGTACTTAGAGGATTTCATTAATCCAATTTACCAAAGATAGAGCACATAGATACTCATCTGATCTCATCTGATATCCAATTGAGCATTTAAATAATATGAGGTATTACATCTACCTCCCACTAATTTGTGACGTGAAATACACATCACTATATGTTAGCATTGACACTTTGCAACGTGCTTCAGACTTTTGGGTTGCGGCGTGAAACGAATGTCACAATTTAGTGACGTGATTTTCACGTGACAATTGGTCCAAATAATTTTATACGTTGCGATGTGATTACCATGTCATAATATAGTGACGTGATTTTCACGTGGCAAAACGTTGTCACGGATGCTCTTGCGGCGTGCTTGATCCACGTCGCTAATTTGGCTTTGTGTTGTGATATTTGTCTTAGTAATGTGATTTTCACGTTGCTACTAGCTATATTTTTTGTAGTCTGTGACTACTTCAACTTTATGAATTAACCACATTTGACAATATGAATTAAAATTAACCATGTGTTCAACAAAGTTAATCATATATTTACACACAATTAATCACATGTCCAGCAGGTATATGATGAAAAAGAGACGTGGGTTATCAAAACTATATGAATTATTGAAGGCTTAATTCATTTTTTGTTCCCTTTAACTTAATTTAATGTTTCACTTTAATCCCTTAATTAAAAAAATGTTACATTGTAGTCCTTTAAAACTGTTTCGTTAGCCTATTTAGTCATTTCCGTTAAATTTTTAGAAAAAAATGTTAACTACTGTCTACATGACAGTTCTAATGGATTTTTAATATCTTATGTGACTTTTTTTGACATTTTTTTTTTTTGGCTTTTTCTTTTTTAATACCAAATCCTGCAATTCCAAAATTAAAAATGTGCTTCTCCTCCATTCTCAAAACCGTAGCAGCAGACACCTTCTTTCGCTTTCTCCTCATCCACAAACTCTTCACCTCCTTCCCCTCTTTCATCTTCCTATGTTTCCTTCTTAACATCTTCCTTCATTCTCCTTTGTTTTTTTACGGAAGTAGCTGAATGAGAAATTTGTTGTGTGTTTGATTTTAGATGTAGTTCCATATCTGATTTACTATGTGTTTAGTTTTAGATCTGGTTTTAGGATCTTACCTCATTCATCACTCTTTCATTTATCAAATGTACTATTTTTTAGTACTTCCTGTTGTCATTTCTTCATGATATGAACAAAACAAAGACCATAGAGGGGAAATCAATGTCAATCTAGTTGTTTTGTGATGCATGAAGTGTTGGTTAATTCGAAATGGTGCTAGATAGAGCTATGGCTTGTGATGCTAGACAGAGCTATGGCATGTGATATAATGTAACTTTGTTTATGTTTGGTTTTGTGATTTTGCATGCACAAGCCTTATTTAATGAACCAAAAAAGTATCTAAATATGGCAGATCCACTTCTCAATAAACATTTTCCAGAAAAGGATCCTAATTTGTGGTAGCCGCAATGTGCTTAAAGGAGTTTTACAATTTAACCAATATGCAGAATTTCTTATAGAAACTCAAACTTGAAAATTCCAGCATCTTTTAAATCTATTGTTTTGTTTAGAAGGGTTATATGTATAATTAATTTATTCACTTTTGGTTCAAGGACTAGAGTGAAAAACAACTGTGAATTTTCGTAGGGGAAGAATTATGCTTCTTATTTTGTATTTCTGGCCTTGCTAAACTACATCTAATGTATTGATCATTTAAAAATGTTGCATATTTTAATAAATTATTTAACATTTTTCTCGTATAATTGTATCGCGGTTCTAATGTTATTAATGTTCTACAATAAAGACAATATGATACATATAAGGTTTCTGTACATTTTAAAGGTAAACTGCAAAACACATGAATTCTTATATTTTTTTTACACATTATTAATAATTTTTTTAACCCCAAAAAACAAAAACACAAATTTAAATAAAATATCATTTTTTAAAAGTAAATTTGCTGACTCATTATACCATTTTCTTAGTTGTCATGCTACATTTGTAAAATTTAATGTCTTTTATAAAAAAAATTAATAAAGGGATCAATAATAGTAAAAAAAACCGTTTTTAAGAAACCAAAATGTAACATTTTTATGTTAAATGACTAAAACGAAACATTAAAAAGATTTGGTGACTGATTATTCCATTATTTAACTACTCGCCTTTGAATGTAGTGAGTTTTATCCACAATATGTTATGTAAATAATTTTTATTTTTATTATTTCAAGTAGTGATTATCTATTTTTGTAATATAAAAATAATAGAGTTCAAATTGTCAACTGAAAATATGGGCCAGTTTGTTTTAGCTTTAAAAAAATGGATTTTTTCTTTGTATTTTTTAAAATGGATCTTACAAAAACGTTTTTTAAAATATTACAAGTTTTTTTAAATTTGTTTTTTATAAATTTAAAGACTAATTTTAACATTCTATAACATTAATATACTGTTATGAAAAACGATATCTTGAAACAAAATATTAACGATTTCTTTATATGCAAGAAACACACAAGGGTAAGGGTTAACGGAAAAACAAGGGAAACACGGTGAAACAACAAGGATTGGTTATAAACCGCTATTCTTTCCTTTCTCTATAAAATAGATTACAAGTATACAAGAATAACAAATAACCTCTCTCTCTCTTGAATTAGGATTTTATCTTCCTATTTTTCCTTATGCAAGATGAGAGACTAGCATGCTATTTATACGAAAACTAACACACTAACCTAATGGGCTTTTTAACAATTATCCATTACAAGCTAACTTAGGGTACGAGTTAACTTAAACAATTGGATCCTTAACACAAGGCCCAATTCAACATGCTAACAAACCTAGCAATATTAACTAATGCATGTTAGAATAAACTTCGACTACAACACGCATTACTCCGACAGCAACATGCAAACAGTCTTCGACCTCATGCTTAATTCCTGTCGAACCAGAAGCTACCCTTCGACCATACTAGAGTTTGATCCAATATCTCACAAATCTCCACCTTGGTACAAACTCTATATCCTCAAGAAATAACTAGTTTTCTTCATGCAGCTTTATCAACTCCATACAGTGGAAAAACTTGCAACTGAGCAACGTCGTGGTGATCATATCAGTAGCATTATGATCTGTCGAAACCTTCAGCACTTAGACTTCTCCACGCTCGATTACCCCTCTGACGAAATGCAGCCTCACATCAATGTGCTTGGTTCGCTCATGATAGGCTGAGTTCTTCGACAGGTGTATTGCACTTTGACTATCACATTTAACAGTGATAACTGGACCTTGAAGTTTCATCTCCTTTGAAAAACCTTCAAGCCACAATGCTTCCTTCACAGCTTCAGTTAAAGCAATATATTGTGCTTCAGTGGTTGATAAGGCAACCACCTTCTGAAGTGTTGCTTTCTAACTGATTATTGTCCCAAACATAGTAAACACATACCCAGAAATAGATTTTCTGGTACCCATACATCCTGCATAGTCAGAGTTGACATATCCTTCAATTGCTGCTTTACTATCTTTACCCAAGGCTCCACCATAAATTAGGACTCTATTCAGAGACCCATTTATGTACCTTAAAATCCACTTCAAAGCTTGCCCTGATCCTTTCCAGGATTCGACATGTACCTGCTTATAAGACTTACTGCATATGTTATGTCGGGTCTAGTACAAACCATAACATACATCAAAGAACCCACTATATTAGCATATGGAATGCTATTCATATAAGATCTTCTGACATCAGTACTGGGACACTGATCTATACTCAGCTTGAATTGAGGGTTTGTCGGAGTCACAACAGACTTTGAATTCGACATACCATACTTTTCGAGAATCTTCTGTAGGCATGCCTCTTGAGATAAGCATAATTTCGACTGCTTTCTATCTCTTCGGATGTCAATCCCAAGAATCCTGGATGCAAAACCCAGATCCTTCATATCGAACTCCTTATTGAGTTCAGCCTTCACCCTCATTACATCTTCGACATTGTTGCTTGCTATTAGAATATCATCCACATACAACAACAAAATAACAAATGAATTACCAGGTCGAAATCTGAAGTAAACATAGTGGTCGAACTGACTTCTAATGAAACTTATGCGTGCCATGAACTTGTCGAATCTCCTATTCCACTATCGAGGAGATTGTTTCGGTCCATATAAAGATCTCTTTAGCTTGCACACATAATCTTCCTTCCCCTTTTCAACATACCCTTCAGGTTGCCTCATCAGGATTGTTTCATCTAGATCACCATACAAAAATGCAGTCTTCACACCCATCTGTTCCAGTTCAAGATTGAACTGTGCCACCGTGTCAAGAAACATTCGAATGGACTTGTGCTTCACAACAGGCGAGAACACATCATTGAAGTCGACACCTTCTTTCTGAGCAAACCCCCTAGCAACCAACCTTGCCTTGTATCTCTTCGACGCCACTCCTTCGATTATTTCCTTAACTTTGAAAATCCATTTACAGCTGACTAACCTGGATCTAGAAGGTTTCTTGATCAGTTCCCATGTGTTATTTTCATGAAGAGATTTCATCTCATCATCCATGGCCTTCAGCCATTCAGTCTTCTTTCGACTCCTCATAACTTCCTTATAGTCTATAGGTTCTTCGTCGAGAACCTCACTTGCAGAGATTAAGGCATAAGCTATAAGATCTGCATACCCAAGTCTCTGAAGTGGCTTGATGACTCTCCTCGACCTGTCTCTTGCTAGCAGGTAGTCATTATCAGTCTCCTCATCTTCGACAGCATCTTCTACTTCTTCTTCGACTTCATCTGGGGTACGCAATTCAGCATCAACATGTTCCACCTCAACAGGAATCTCTCTATGTTCCAGCTCTTCGTCAGCATCATCAGTTTTCTTGAAAGCCATCTCAGCTTCATTGAAAACTACATCTCGACTGGTGATACACCTCCTGTGACCTGGCTCTAGACACCATAGCCTATAAGCTTTGACTCCTTCAAGGTATCCCATGAACATGCATTTCAGAGCTCTAGGTTCGACCTTGTCTTGTCTAATGTGAGCATAGGCCACATAGCTAAATACTCTTAGTGTGTCGAGACTAGGTGGATATCCCGACCAGACTTCTTCAGGTGTTTTCATATCTAACGTAGTCGAAGGACATCTGTTTATCAGATATGTTGCTGTCGAAACAACCTCATCCCAAAACACCTTCAATCTAGGACTAACCAATATGCATCTAACCCTTTCAAGGATTGTTCGATTGAAACTCTCAGCTAAGCCATTTTGTTGAGGAGTACCTGCTATAGTTGTATGCCTTGTAATCCCAGACTCAACACAGTAACTGTAGAACGCTTCGTTGCAGAACTCAAGGCCATTGTCGGTTCTCAACCTCTTAACCTTTCTTCCAGTTTGAGTTTCGACCAGAACCTTCCAACTTTTGAAATTCTCAAAAGTTTCATCCTTCGTCTTCTGAATGAATACCCATAACTTTCTGGAATAGTATTCAACGATGGATAAAAAATACCTTGCACCTGAGTGTGAAGGATTCCATGCAGGCCCCCAAAGATCAGCATGAATGTAATCCAGGGATCCATGTGTTCTTTACTTGCCTTTGTTAAACTTTGCCCTACAGGATTTACCAAATACACAAGATTCACAAAACTCCAACTTTTCGACTTTGTCACCACCTAGCAGGTTCTGCTTCCACAATTCGACCAGACCTCTTTTGCTGACATGGCCGAATCTCATGTGCCATAATTCTGTCTTCGACACAGGTTTCGTGGATGCAATATTTGTTGAACCACTTACAACCTCAGCCTCAAAGGTATACAATCCTTGTTTCTTCATGCATCTCAAGACTTCCTTCGACCCTTTCATGACTCTTAGGATACTTTTCTCTCCTTGGAAAACATATCCCTTCCTGTCAAATTCACCAAGAGAAATTAAATTTCTCTTCAAATCAGGTACGTACCTGACTTCAGTTAATAACCTTATTGACTCATCATGGAGCTTGAATCTCACAGATCTAATACCTACAATTTTGCAGGATTTGTTATTTCCCAGCAGCACCGATCCACCATCTTGGTCACATAGCTCCTCGAACAATTCTCTGTTTGGAGTCATGTGAAAAGTGCAACCTGAATCCATAATCCACTCTTTTCTTGAGTCCCCGCTTGAAACTACAAGGACATCAGATGAGTCAAAGTCATCTTGAACAATGGTTGCGTTGCCATTATCCTTACCTCTATGATCTTTCAAGCGTTCATGGCACACCTTTCTTGTGTGACCCTCCTTCTTACAGTGATAGCATCGAATACCAGATGTTTCGCCACTATAAGACTTTTGTTGACTTTTACCTTTCTTCTTGTCGAACTTACCATCCCTTCGCAAGAATTTTCCCTTAACGGCCAAACCTTCACCAACCGTCGAAGGCTTATGCTCCTTTAGTTCGTTCAGGTCTTTAGAATACAAGGCTGATTGAACTTCTTCAAAGCTCAGGGACTCCCTTCCATACAAGAGAGTTTCTTTGAAGTGAGGATGTGTTCTGGGCAAAGCACACAACAACAACAGTGTTTGATCTTTGTCATCGATCTTCACATCAATATTTTCAAGATCAAGAATCAGCTTGTTGAACATATCCAGCTGCTCAGCCAAAGCTTTGTCTTCACTCATCTTGAATGAATACAAAGCTTGCTTCAGGTATAGTCGATTCACCAGGGATTTGGTCATGTACAAACTTTCAAGTTTCAACCATAACCCCGATGTCGTAGTCTCTTTTGATACCTGTCGAAGAACCTTATCACCAAGGCTCAACAATATTGCGCTGTGGGATTTCTCAATCATGGTCGTCTTTTGTTTTTCCGTTAACGCAACATCCATGGCTGTCACTCCCTTCAACGCTTCCAAACAACCCTGCTGAACCAGTAGGGCTTTCATCTTCAAGCGCCACAGACCGAAGTCGTTCACTCCGGTGAACTTTTCAATCTCATACTTTATTGAAGGCATCTTCTCCATGCTCACCGCACTAATTTGTTATGAAAAACGATACATTGAAACAAAATATTAACTGTTTCTTTATATGCAAGAAACACACAAGGGTTAGGGTTAACGGAAAAACAATGGAAACACGGTGAAACAACAAGGATTGGATATAAACTGTTATTCTTTCCTTTCTTTATAAAATAGATTACAAGTATACAAGAATCACAAATAACCTCTCTCTCTTGAATTAGGATTTTATCTTCCTATTTTTCCTTATACAAGATGAGAGACTAGCATGTTATTTATAAGAAAACTAACACACTAACCTAATGGGCTTTTTAACAATTACCCATTACAAGCTAACTTAGGGTACAAGCTAACTTAAACAATTGGATCCTTAACACAAGGCTCAATTCAACATGCTAACAAACTTAGCAATATTAACTAATGTATGTTAGAACAAACTTCGACTACAACACGCATTACTCCGACAGCAGCATGCGAACAGTCTTCGACCTCATGCTTAATTCCCGTCGAACCAGAAGCTACCCTTCGACCATACTAGAGTTTGATCAAATATCTCACATATACATTATTGAAAATTAAAACATATTCAAAATCACAATTTTTTCAAAAAGTTGTATTTCAAAAATGATTTTTATGAAAAACTATTTGAAATAGCTTCAAAATTAAGTGATTTTTTGAAATTTTAATATCCAATTATTTTTTTATAAAATGATGAAATACCTAAAATAACATTTTAAAAATAACTATTAAAATCAAATTTTTATTTGAAGTTTTTATAAAAAATTTCTTTGTAAAAATTTTTTTCACAAAATTTTGTTACACTATAAAAATCATTTTAAAAAAAGTCAAAACAAACGGGCCCTATATAATATCCATTCGAGAGGGTGGTGAGTTTTTTTTAATGTAGAATTCTCATCTAAAAAAGACTTGAGCTGGTTTTTTATTTATATCAAAATAATTGTCTACTAAAACTTAAAAAAAAAAAAAACAAAAAAACAAATCCACAACTTTTATTTCAATTTTAAAGTTAAGATGTCACCACTAATAATTGTTGAACATTATTACAACCACCATTTTAACCACCAATAGTCACCACTCCGACCACTAACCACTACCATGATCACCGGTGACAATCCCTTATCACTACTTCACTCACCATAGATTACCGATCTGAACACCCATCATCTGACTACAACTCTAACTACAATTTCGACTAGTTAAAAACTAGTTTTGAAACATAAATAAAACACTCCCAACAGGTCTTAGTCTATTATCTTCTCTACTATTATATAATTAGTAATATTTTCTTTCTGGTATGACTACCATTAGTTAAAAACTAATTTTAAAACATAAATAAAACACTCCTAACGGGTCTTAGTCTATTATGTTCAATTGAGGTTAATAAAGAGTCGATTACCCTTTATGCAGCAAACAATTATTTTTTAGATATTATATAAAAATGTATAAACCAAACATACTTGTTTTGGAAGATGGTATCACCAAATAGAAAGACACAATTATTCCTCTAATTAATAACACCAACCATGATAATATTGGGGCCTACATTTCAGGTATCACCAAATTGTATGCTGTAAGTGTCAGCTGTATATTTTGGACTCTGAAGAAATGAACATGTGCATTTCATGTTGTCTGTTCATATTAAGGAAACAAAATAAGTCAAGTTTTTAGAAAATTTGTCCCATGTCGCATTCTTTCAGCCTTGACTCTCAACATTCGACCGGAAAGTGTGCCATGAACTTTATTCACACTAATTTTTTCTAAATATTTTTATATAGAAGTTACCTTAAATCTATATGAAATTCGCTGTGAATATCAAAATCCACTTACAACTAGCTAATATGCACTAAGGTGTAATCTATAAATTGGATTTTAAAAATAGTCATTTTGCCCCTGCTATATAGACGATTTTCGAAAAAATTCTGTAAAAAAAACTTGCAAAAAAAATCGTAACATTCAAATTTTCACAATTTTGACATTCATCACATCCAGTCACCAAAAACCTGTCATTTTGACTCCTTCCATTTTAGCAGCGTTTTTATTTTGACCCCTGCCATTTTAGCAGCGTTTTTATTTTGACCCCTGCCATTTTGGCAGTGTTTTTATTTTGACTCCTGCCACATCAGCTTTTTTGGTGACTGGATGTGATGAAGGTCAAAATTGAGAGAATCTTCAAATGTTAGGGTTTTTTTTGCAAGTTTTTATTTTACAGGGGGTTTTTCGAAAGTCGCCTATATGGCAGGGGACAAAATGACTGTTAACACAAATAAAAATGCTGCCAAAATGACAAGGGTCAAAATAAAAACGCTGCTAAAATGGCAGTGGTCAAAATGACAGGTTTTTGGTGACTGGATGTGATGAAGGTCAAAATTGAGAAAATCTTCAAATGTTAGAGTTTTTTTTGCAAGTTTTTTTTTACAGGAGATTTTTTGAAAATCGCCTATATAACAGGAGACAAAATGACTATTAACCCTAAATTATTTGTGTTTGATCATTGAAGCGAAATACAACGAGCAATTAATTATACTATAAATACTTGATGTTAATTATGCAATAAGTATTTTGGTGAGTAAATTTTTTTTTCTCCTCTTTTAAGCTAAATCTATATGAGGCATCTACAAATATTATTAATATATTTATTTTAAAATTCTAACTTTTACAAGTGAAAGTATTATTCAAGGATCTAGATTTTGGATAAGGATTGTGAAATCCACATTTTCTCACAATACATTGCCTCTAAATTTAGAATCAAGTATAGAAAGTGAAACCACATGCTCCAAATACTTTCAAAGAGTTATTTAGGATGACATGAATTTTGTCATATTTTATTTACTTAAGTTGAAGTACTTCTATAGAAATAAAGAAAAAAATAAACTCTCACTGGAGAGTTATAGATTTTCTATTAAGATTAATAAGAAGAAAAAAATATCTTAATAATTTTTGTAATATTTTACTCTTATTAAGGTGTTATAATTTTTTGAGTATAAAGTAACTTACTCAAAATATTGTTTTAATATTTTCTTTGCACAATTAAATTAAAATTAAAAATAATTATTTATTAATATATTTCACAAAATGTGCAATAAAAAAATGATGAAGAAAGATAAAATAGATTAGTATTTATTCAGAAAATATTTCAAAAGAAAAAGATAAATAAATAAAAATTATGAAAATATTATATGAATTGATAAATGTTTAATGAAGTTGAAAGACACAACAATATGAAGTTGACAACTCTAGTAAATATGAAGTCTTTTAAATATTTTTAAATTACCGTTACTAGATTATATTTGCATTTCAATTATAATTTGGTGACTAATTATTTGGATTAAATTTTGTTTTAACTTTATTATTTTGAGCAAATTGAAACTTATTTTGGTTTTCAATTTAAAGAATGATGTGTCTTTTAAATTCAAATAGTATTATGGACAATTCCAATATGATTTGTGACATTTCATAATTGTTGAAATGGTTGAGAAATATAAATTTTAATCTCTCAAAATAAAAAATAATTGGAGAAAGAATCTTAGAAAAAATTTGAGCATATTGAGTTTGGGAAAGATATGGTTAAAAAACTAAATAAATTTATAATCATTAATATAATAAATTTTGATAATCCCGAGGACATTATTGTTCTTCCTTTAAAAAAATTTAAGAATCAACAACTTCAAAAACTATAACACCATGCATAAAAAATGAATGACTATAATGAAAAATCTATTTTATTCAACGTTGGAAAGTTTGATGAATTTAAAAAGGTTATCTGATTAATTAATGAAAGTTAATTCTATTTAATTATATGAAAATTAAATAATTAATATTAATTAATTATTAATTAATAATTATAATGAATCACTCATCAAAATTTAGTTTTAATTTAGTTTTGATTGAATAACTCTCTCCCAATATTTTCTCTCCACTCTTCCATTATTTTCTCTTCATCATATAAGTTTATTGGATATAACTTGAATCTCTCGTATCAGTTAAAGAGAACTAAAAAAAAATTCTAAACATTTTCGGAATCGCCCTTCTCCTTCTCATTCTCTTCATCTAAATTTTTTCTTTTCTGATTTGCGAATGATTTATCACACCATCGATGATTGAAATTATTTTCAGATACGAGTGGTTTAAACACCGTCTAAAGGTGTATCCCTACGAATGATTTATCACAGTGCGTGTGATAATCGTATTTTTGAACGGGCTGTTTTATCCTGGAGACATCGTCGAAACGTGACTGCATTGCATAATTTTGGCAGTACGACAAAACGTCTTAAAGAAAGCGACCTAGTACGCGACTCGTCCCGATAATTTTCTTTGTGGCAATTTTTTTTCAAAACCAAAAAACAACAATTTTGAGACGTTTGTTTTTGTAACTGTCATTGCTACTGAGGAAATTATCAGTATTACTGCGGCCGCTTCTGTGTCTGACAAACCATTTAAGTTTAAGGGTTCTCACTTCAAACGTTGGCAAACTAAGATGAAATTTTTCTTAACTTTGAAGAATGTTGCCCACGTTCTGACTGAGGATATCCTTGTTGCTCATTCTGGATCAACTGAACAAACTAATGGTAAGACAACTGCGGATTCAGACGGGGCTCTCAACTAGTATGAATCAGACTCTTCTGTTAAGACTAAGGCAAATGATTTATAGCTCCAGAAAGAGATTTCCATCAGGAAAGTATCTTTCCAAAAACCACATTTTGAACAGCCTTGCTGATGATCTGTAAGATTACTATAGTAATTGTAACACTGCTAAATAGGTATGGGAAGCTCTTCAGAAGAAATATGATACTGAAGAAGCAGGTGCAAAGAAATAAGCTGTCAGCTGCTACTTGAATTATAAGATGGTGGATGAAAAGTTTGTGGAAGCTCAAAGCCATGAAATTCAGAAGATTGCTCGTGAAATCATAACTGAAGGTATGCCCCTCGATGAACAATTTTAGATTGCTGTGGTAATTGACAAACTGCCCCCTGATTGGAAAGATTTCAAAAATTTGCTTCGACATAAAACAAAAGAGTTTTCAATTGAGAGTATGATCACTCGCCTCCGAATTAAAGAGGAAGCTAGAAGACAAGATCAGAAGGATGAAGTCTTAGTTGTTTCTAACAACAAAAAGAGATTCAGTGTAGTTCTAAAGCCCACGTGCAAACCATTAAAGAATCAGAACCGCAATGCTGTGAACCGAATTAAGAATGAGAATCCCTCAAGGGGCCCATCTGCTCCAATTGCTAGGCAACAACCACCAACTCAAAAAAATGACGATCCGGTTTTCACTTGCTTTAATTATGGAAAACCAGGTCATATGGCTAAGAGATGTAAGAGCAGACCTAAACCTGTTGGCTCTAATGCACAGGTTAACCTGACTGATGAGAAATTCATTGCTATGATCACTGAAATCAACATGGTTGATGGATTTGATGGTTGGTGGATAGACACTGGCGCCTCTAGTCATGTCTGCTATGATCGTGTTATGTTCAAGATGTAACACCCCGATTTATTTTTATTATTTTTCGTAATTAAAATTATATGATGTTGTGTATATGTGTGTGATTATGTGTGTGTTGGTTGTGTTTGGTTTGCCCTTATGATAAGTGAAAAATGTACCTAATATTGTATATAAGTTTTGTTGCACTTATCGATACTTTTTGTCTATATCGGTTCAAATAAACCCCACTTTGTTTATAAATACGTTTACTTTACGTTTTAGTGTATATATTGCGTAACGTGTAAATATTACTTAGTTTAATTGATTTTTATCTCATTTTTGTAGGTATTAAATAAAGGCTTTCTTGCCATATTCTTGAAGAGCATTGAATAAGCTTTCCAACGCTTCCGACCGTGCGTAAATCGGAGTTTCGGTGTGGAAGTTGTGGCCAAAATAAGGACTGGTTTTCTGTCATGTTCGCACTGCGAACTGGCAGCGAGTGTTCGCATTGCGAAGGTCCAACGAAGGTCCCAGCGAAGGCTGGCAGTGAGTTACAAAAGAGAAATAAGCCAAGGTTCGCACTGCGAACCAGTCAGCGAGCATTCGCACTACGAATGGTTCGTTCGCACTGCGAACCAACGAAGGAAAGCAAAGGCGGTTTGGTAATCAGAGGCACTTAAAGTGCCATTTTTTGAGTCATTCGCACGGCGAATGATCGTTCGCACTGCGAACCATGCAGAATTCACAATGTATATAGTTCATTTCAGTTACTTTTTTAGGGATGGTTTTGGGGGTTTTTGCTCCAACTCCATCAAACTTCATTTCTTCATAGGATTAGCTTAGAAAACATCATAGAAGCTTGCATGCGGATGATTCGAGGTGGATTTCTCATCGATCGGCTCCGACAATCCGTGAAGTGTTTGGTTCATTTCTCTTCCTCTTTGTGTATTCTTTCTTGTTGGGTGTTTGTATAGTCACTCTGAACATTTGTATCTTTGTTGATCGTAATATTGTATAAAATCTGCTTTACAAATTATTATCGATGTTTTCCTTGATCTTTTTTCATTTATGTTTGGATTTGTGTTGTGTTAGAGATAACCATCATGAATCTTGATTAGGGATGGATATCTATTGTCTAGACTCTAGAGATAGATTTAGATCATAATCTTTATGGTGTCGGAACTTAATGTCTTCCGTGTTTTCAGGCGTCGTGCGCGAGAGCGTCGACGAGAGTAATATGGTTGCTCTCTCGACTGTGCGTTAGACATAACCTTTGTTGTGAGCGATGCTGGATGATTTTGACGAGTATTGCAGGTGGAGTATAATTGGTCGGTAAATTTATGTTTGTGACGAGTGGGTTATATGTATGCTTGATAAGTTTCTTGTTGCTGAAGAATGAATTTGTTTTATGTTTTAATGTTTACTTTTCTATTTTCTTGTTTGAAACCATTCAAAACCAAACTCATAAACGCGAGAGACTGTCGAACGACATTCTTTCCCTCGAACCGATCTCTGTGGACACGACATAAATCCCGGAGGGAATTCTTCCGAAAATAAATATTTTTGCTGCTTGCCCTATTCTGCAACCAACAAAATGGCGCCGTTGCCGGGGATTGGTTTTGATATTGAATCGCATTGCGATAGTTTCTTTGTTTTTGAGTTTTGTATATATCGTATATATTGTCTATTTCCATTATGTTTGTTCAAGTGTTATATACGTTTTGTTCCCGTAATGTTTGTTCGTGTGTTTGGTTAGGGCGCTTGCTTTTGGTTTGCACGGTGAGGCATCACCATGGCATGAATGAAGGAAGTTTCTAATTAAGCACCGTAAAGGCGTCGATCTTACGACATAAAACAAGCATGTTTTATAGTTTTTCTTTTCGAATGTTTTTGGTTGTTGTTTGCTCACAGGTTTTGATTGACTTACTTGAGGATGCTGTTGTGATTTTCCAAGTTGGTTCGTTTCAACTTGCGGATGTATGATAATGATTTTGTTAAGTTTTGTACACGTCTGAGGTATGTATTTATCGCTTTCTATACTTTAGCATATTCATGATACTTAGGATTTTTACAAACTTCCATGCCATCCATTCTTTTGTATACTTGTTCTTGTTGTGAATCACTTTAGTTCCCAACCTTTTTGTGAGGTGGCTTTCCATTGTTCATATATGCACGGAGAACCAACATTCTTGTTTTAACTGGATTTTATTATGTTGAATCTTTTTTTGTGTTGATTATATAAATGCATGAAAAGGATCAAGGCATTTGTTTCATTTTGAGCACAACCACCTTAGCCAAATAGTCAATTCACCTTGTGAGCGTGTGAGAATTCGTAACCCCTTTGAGCTTTTTGATCCATGTTTCTATTTGAACTTAATGCTTATCTATGAGTATTTAGTTCACTTATTTTTGAATGGATTTTGTTTTTTCTTGGACCTCAATTTTGTGTTTTTGTATAGATTTTTTCCTTGCCTTAGAAAGTAGGGAGTATTCACATGATGGTGCGGTTGAATTCAAGTTGGGGAGATGATGATTGTATACTCATTGGTTGGATTCTATGAGGATTGTAAAAGAAAAGAAAAAAGAGAAAAATTTGTGAAAGAGAAAAAGAACCAAAAGGAAGAAAAAGAAAAATCCTTGAAAAAGGAAACATAAAGAGTTTCAATAATTGGGCTAAATAAGTATTGTGTGTTGTGTAACACTTGGGATGAAAGAAGAAGTTTGATTGAAATTTTGTGTTTGAACTTTTGTGAGTTGATCACTCCCTTAGGTTTAGGCAAGTTTTTGTTTCAATTACCTTGAGAAATTGCCCCTTGTTTGTTTACCCGACCACGTTACAACCTTGAAAGTCCTTGTGATTCTTGCCTTTGTATTTTCAATGTGAATTTGTGGATGTATGCATAATTTAGTCTTTTGTTTGCATGAATGTTGTGTGAGTGTAAAGTACCTTATTGTGTGTTTTTCATCTACCGATGATTGTTCTTACTAGGTGTGATTCACTTTGGAACTTGTGTTGTTTTAGAATGTTCGGCATGAATTTTTGTATTTGGCATTTGTTTCGTGACTATGTTGTCGTCGTAGTTTAGTGGTAAGTATTTACTTTTTGTGTGTACCGTTTTTCATTTGAACCATTACATTCGTTTCCGTTTTTCAAAACCTGTTGATTCGTCATTCTTTGGATATTGCTTGTGCGTTTTCAAGTTTGTTTGATTCTTGTTTGTGGACAAACAATTATGTAAGTTGGGGAGAGTTTGATAAGTGCAAAATGTACCTAATATTGTATATAAGTTTTGTTGCACTTATCGATACTTTTTGTCTATATCGGTTCAAATAAACCCCACTTTGTTTATAAATACATTTACTTTACGTTTTAGTGTATATATTGCGTAACGTGTAAATATTACTTAGTTTAATTGATTTTTATCTCATTTCTGTAGGTATTAAATAAATTCTTTCTTTCCATATTCTTGAAGAGCATTGAATAAGCTTTCCAACGCTTCCGACCGTGCGTAAATCGGAGTTTCGGTGTGGAAGTTGTGGCCAAAATAAGGACTGGTTTTCTGTCATGTTCGCACTGCAAACTGGCAGCGAGTGTTCGCATTGCGAAGGTCCAGCGAAGGTCCCAGCGAAGGCTGGCAGTGAGTTACAAAAGAGAAATAAGCCAAGGTTCGCACTGCGAACCAGTCAGCGAACATTCGCACTGCGAATGGTTCGTTTGCACTGCGAACCAACGAAGGAAAGCAAAGGCGGTTTGGTAATCAGAGGCACTTAAAGTGCCATTTTTTGAGTCATTCGCATGGCGAATGATCGTTCGCACTGCGAACCATGCAGAATTCACAATGTATATAGTTCATTTCAGTTACTTTTTTAGGGATGGTTTTGGGGGTTTTTGCTCCAACTCCATCAAACTTCATTTCTTCATAGGATTAGCTTAGAAAACATCATGGAAGCTTGCATGCGGATGATTCGAGGTGGATTTCTCATCGATCGGCTCCGACAATTCGTGAAGTGTTTGGTTCATTTCTCTTCCTCTTTGTGTATTCTTTCTTGTTGGGTGTTTGTATAGTTACTCTGAACATTTGTATCTTTGTTGATCGTAATATTGTATAAAATCTGCTTTACAAATTATTATCGATGTTTTCCTTGATCTTTTTGCATTTATGTTTGGATTTGTGTTGTGTTAGAGATAACCATAATGAATCTTGATTAGGGATGAATATCTATTGTCTAGACTCTAGAGATAGATTTAGACCATAATCTTTATGGTGTCGGAACTTAATGTCTTCCATGTTTCGAGGCGTCGTGCGTGAGAGCGTCGACAAGAGTAATACGGTTGCTCGCTCAACTGTGCGTTAGACATAACCTTTGTTGTGAGCGATGCTGGATGATTTTGACGAGTATTGCAGGTGGAGTATAATTTGTCGGTAAATTTATGTTTGTGACGAGTGGGTTATATGTATGCTTGATAAGTTTCTTGTTGCTGAAGAATGAATTCGTTTTATGTTTTAATGTTTACTTTTCTATTTTCTTGTTTGAAACCATTCAAAACCAAACTCATAAACGCGAGAGACTGTCGAACGACATTCTTTCCCTCGAACCGATCTCAGTGGACACGACATAAATCCCGGAGGGAATTCTTCCGAAAATAAATATTTTTGTTGCTTGCCCTATTTTGCAACCAACACCTTAGTATGGGGTAATGACCTTAGAATTATAGAGATTAAGGTGTTGGGGGTGTGTGACTAATTATGTAGAACTTGGTGGTGTGGAGAGTAATACTAATTAAATTATATTAGTAATATTTGGTGGATCATAAAATGAGTTGAATAATATTAAATTCATTAAAATATTGATTATTATTATTATTATTATTATTTTAATAAGTGGATATTAATAATAATACTACTAATAATAATAATAATATAATAAGAAAAGGGGAATATGAGAGGAGAAGTTGTCAGTACGTGAAAAACAGAGAAAGGGAGAAGAAGAGCTAGGGCAAGGAAGAGGAATTAGAAGGAATATCCATTTCTAAGGGTTGAGGTTCTTGGAAGAACTTTAAGGTAAGGGTGAGGTTCTAACTATCTAAGGGTTAACATGATGATTAATGGGTAGGTTATGACATGTAGGGTTTTTGGATTTCTTCTCTTATTTCATGATTATGATAATTTGATGATTGATTGAATTCTTGATGATTCGTGGATTGAATATTGTTGTTGTGATTGTTGTTAGAATTATGCTTTATTGCAATTGTTGTTGTTGAAATTGCATGATTGAGAGGTGCATGATATGGATGTTGATTGTTGTGTGTGTGATCGCGAGTCAGAACAAGGTTATGAACGGTTTTGGGAAAGAAAACATGTGTTTTTGAAATTTTGAAAAGTGTCTTTTTGTCAAAAAAAGTGTTTTGAGTGAATTATAAGAAAAGCTAGTTTTTGAAACAACTTAAAAAAATAAGTCCTGGTGTGAAAATATAGCAGAATTGCAGTTCACAGGGATTAGTTGGGCGAAGGACCCGTTCCGCCGGGCGAAACGATCTCGCTTGGAGGTCGCCGGGCGAAACTGAGAGGCAAGCGAAGGGTAGAAAATAGGTGCTACTGGAATTTGTATGGGAGAGGAAATTTGTTTCTACTTCGCCGAGCGAGCATTGGGCGAAAGGGGAATTTCGCCGGGCGAATGGGGGGTCTCGCCGGGTGAAGGTGTGTCGCTGGCGTCTCGCTGGGCGAACATCAGGCGAGCAGAAACAGTGTTTGGCTACCACTGGAACGAACAAAATTTTATAAAACTTTAAAAATTCATATCTTTTGATCCGTAGGTCTGTTTCAGTCGCCGTTTGAATCGTTGGAAATCTGGTTTCGTGTACTTTGTGTTAAAATTATTTTCTATACCAGAATTCCAAATATTCGATGCGTTAATTGTGTTTTTGTGTACGTTGTGATGTGTTGAACATTGAAATGTGGAGCATGGTTATGCGAATGTATGTTGTAGTTGTGGATTGCAATTGTTGCATGTTTTGGCAGGTATATGATACGTGTTCGATAGTTGTGGTGTGATGTATTGGCTGTATGATAGTTATATGCATTGGTCATCGTTGTATGTTGTTGTTGATACATAGCATGTTTGCATAAGTTGTATGATAAGTCGTGTGCCCATGTGTGGTGTGAGCGCCTTATCCAGATTCTTTGAAATAAAATCGTATTGTTGTTGTTGTTGTTGAGGTAATCGTGTGCCCATGTGGGGTGTGAGCGGTTATGGGTGTTCGTGTGCTCATGTGGAGTGTGAGCGATCACGGATGTCGTGTGCCCATGTGGGGTGTGAGCGACTTATATGGAAATTCTGACGGGAATTATGATCATGAAAAAGGGATTGAATTGATACCACATGCATTAAGTCGACTTGTGAGTCTCATTGCATTGCATTATAGTTGTGATCGTTGTTGTGTTTTGTTGATGGATATTGACTGGGTGGATGTATGTGTTGAATGGGTGACTTATGCATGAAATGAACTGTACTTGCTAATTATCATGCTTTCCTTTATCTAGTTATGATATCTCACCCCTTCTGTTTGAATGTTGCCTCTACGTGGGTAATGTGCAGATAATCCGCAGTAGGAGATTCGATGTGAGTGGAAGATGGAGTCTTCCATTTATGCTTTTAGAGTCGGCGTTTGCTCTGATATGTAGCACCGGGGAATGGAACGTTTTTATGTCATTTATGTTTGTTGGATATTGTTTGGATATCTTTTCATATGATGTTTCTTACAATTACTTTAAAACATGATTATCTTTGAATCATTAAACTGTCTAGTTGTTGATGTTCCGCTGCAATAAGAGTTGAATGTTCAGACATGTTTTATTATTATTATTATTATTATTATTATTACTATTAGTAATTTTTAATAGGTGACATGTGTTACATATCATAATGTATGAGCAGGTTTATGGTGAATATGACATCCTAAATGTTTATGTTTTAAATTTACTCTGATAATTATTATAATTTAACACGGGGGTTTTAGGGTGTTACATAGTGGTATCAGAGCAGGTCGGTCTGTCTGGCCAAGTTGTCGAGTCGTTGTTGTGTGACAGTTGATTACTGTCGATGTCGATCCCTTAACCATTGTGTTTTATTGTTGATGCGCAATAGATTTAGAATGGCTGGAAGAAACGATCACTACTACAAAACGCTAAAACAACAGCGCCGGGTTTACAACTGATTCGTATCCCACCATTGTAATAGGTTAAAAATTTTGCAGCTGATTTATAATGCCATATTTAACGACGGTCGTATTAAAAAACCGTTGTAATACATGATGCGTAACAACAAGCTTCGATTCCCAGCAACTACATTTTTTTCCATATTTTTAGATTTTAAACATATATTTTATTTCTTTTGTTAGTGTTACGGGGATTTAACCTCAAAACTCAAAATTCATCTTTGTTTTTCTATTTTTAAGTGCAAGAGAATATATAAAAATAAAAGAAAACTTCTTTAAAAATAAAAATGAAAGAGATGAGTATATATAAAAGAATATTTTATTAAGATTCCATAGAGTACATTGATAATCATATATTACATATATTTATCAATGTCAGAGCCCATAGCTGCAAATGCATCTTCATAATCCAGGACTCTCTCCTCACGTCCCTCATCGGAATCATAATAAACAGTCCTCCTTTTCGTCTTTTTCTTCTTCTTCTTCAGCTTCTTGATCTTCTTCTTCTTCTTCTCCTTCCTTACCCTTAACGCATCTCTGACGTTGGCCGCTGGTTGGACCTCCTCTTTTGGCGGCCGACGTTGTTCATTTGTGCCCTCATTGCCATCGGTGATGTTTCTAGCATTCTCATTTGTAGAACTCATTGTTACGAAGAATATATTATGAAGAAATGTAAAATTGTCTATTTATAGATGAGGTTGAAGATGAAAAGTCTGATAGTTTAATGCTTGCAATGATGATAACTTGTAAATGGTTGATATTCTGGAACGATATTTTTTGAAAAATGGAGAAAATTTTAAATCATTATGGCCAGAGTGTTCTCTACTCTAGGAAGAGCAAGGGTTATAATATTACAATGGTTAGTAATAATAACCGTAGAGATACCCCTTATACTTGGTACAAGGTTCGACTCCAGGCAACAACATTTTTCTATTTTACGTAATTATAGAAAAATGTTGTTGCCTGGAGTCGAACCTTGTACCAATTATAAGGGGTATCGCTACGGTTAATATAACTAATCGTTGTGATATTATTAAAATAATATATATACTTATCATTACGGTTATTTTAGAAAACCGTTATGAAATATTTACCTATATAAGGGAATTAACTTTCTATTATTGACAGTAGCGCCGTTTCCTTCACAGCGAAACCCTAGCACCCATTTTTGGCAGCAAATTTCATCTTTTTATAGAATCCGCGAAAAGAAATATAAGAAGTATGAAGCTTTTGATTTAAGCTTCTTCCTCCTTGTATTTCTTCTTGCAGAATCTAAAACTAGATGAACATGGTGATGATGCTGGCGGTAGCAAGCGTAATGTACATATTGTTCATTGAAAATAAGGTATTCTTCTACTTCAATCTTTTTGTTAGATAGTTCCCATTATCTCGTTTGCTTCATTTTGTTTTTGTTGATTATTCTCATTTTGTGCAGATTCGACTTCAATGCTTCACAAGCAAGGTGAACTTCATTGTAATGGTACAGTCCCACTTCTTAGGGTTTTGTTTCAACTTTTGGTTGTTTTGTTTTGAATACAAACTCATTTTCTTCACTGCTTCCCACTTCTTATGGTTTGTTTCACACGGTGATGATGATGGTGGTACATATATATATGAATTCATTCTGATAAGGTACATATATATGAATTCATTCTGATATTGTATATGAAATTTAGTTTATTATATACTATGTATATTGTTTGTTTCACTGTCCTTTTATTGAAAATGCAATCAGTTAAATTGATATAGAACATTAGTTTATTATATACTATGTATATTGTATATAGTTAAATTGAATACTAACTAATTTTCTTCATTTCTTCCCACTTCTTAGGGTTTGTTTCACATGGTGATGATGATGGTGGTACATATATATGAACTTATTCTGATAAGGTACATATATATGAATTATTTCTGATATTGTATATGAAATTTAGTTTATTATATACTATGTATATTGTTTGTTTCACTATCCTTTTATTGAAAATACAATCAGTTAAATTGATATAGAAACTTATAATCTGAAAATTAAGATGTATTTGAAAACCAACCTTTATCATGTCAATGTTTTTTGAATTGCATCCATTTCATTCAGCACATTGTATGTTCCTTAACATAAAATTTATGGTTCAATGGTCTGTTTGCTTCAATTCATCGATATCTACAATTCTACTTTACCTCATCGTCGTCACTAATCATCGTGGTTGTTAAGATCATGATTGTTATGATGATAAAATCGCGATGATTTGTGGCGATGATGAGGTAAACTATAATAAAAGATATCGATGGATTGAAGGAAACCGACCATTGAACCATAAATTTTATGTTAAGGAACATAAAATGTGCGGAATGAAATGGATGCAATTCGGAAAACAGTGGTGTATTTAAGTTGGTTTTCAAGAACAGTTTAATTTTCAGATTAGATAGTTCTTTACCAATTTTAATGGTTGTATTTCTATAATTGGTGTATGGTAAAACAACTAATATACATTTTTATTTAATAAACTAAGGGTACATTCCACAACGGTTGAGACTCATAACCGTTGTGACAGTTAATATATATTACAACGGTTGAAATACCTAACCGTTGCAATATAACGCGCGCTTTCCAGAATACAACAACGGTTTCCAGACCGTTGTAGAAACCGAGAACTTACAACAACAATCTACATAATAACGCCTACTCCGGCGTCATTATATGTCATTCCCAACCGTTGTTAAATGGGTTTTTCGTAGTAGTGGATGCTGCTATTGCTGCTGCTTTGTAGGCTGTTGCTCAGGCGGTACAAAACTCGCCTCATGCTGGTGAGAATGACGAGTTTTGGAAGAATAGACCGCCTACCTTCAAGGGAATATATGATCCGGATGGAGTGCAGGCTTGGCTCAAGGAGATCGAGAGAATCTTCTGGGTTATGGAATGTTCTGAGGCACAGAAGGTGGGGTTAGGTACTCATATGCTGGCTGAGGAGGCTGATGATTGGTGGGTTAGGACTTGTCAATTGTTGATGGGCAACAGGAGAGGTAATCACTTGGGCTGTGTTTAGTAGGGAGTTCTTGAGGAAGCATTTTCCTGAAGACGTTCGAGGAAAGAAAGAGATTGAGTTTTTGGAATTGAAGCAGGGTAACATGTCGGTTACGGAGTATACTGCAAAATTCTCGGATCTGGCTAAGTTTTACCCTCACTATAGTGCGGCAACTACTGAGTTCTCAAAGTGTGTCAAGTTTGAGAATGGATTGAGACCTGAGATCAAGCAGGCGATTGGTTATCAGCGAATCAGAAGGTTTCTAGATTTGGTGGATTGTTGTAGGATCTTTGAGGAAGATAACAAGGCTCGATCAACTCACTTTAAAGGGTTAGCCGAGAGAAGGGGAAAACAACAGATGAACCGTGGGGAGCCTTATACAGCTCCAGCTGAGAAAGGTAAACAGAAATACGGTGATGGCAAGAAGCCGAGTGTGGGAGGTGCCCCTGCTCCTCTTAAGTGTTACAGGTGTGGTGAGCTAGGTCATCGTGTCAGTGAGTGCACGAGTGATGTGAAGAAATGCTTCAAGTGTGGACAGGCAGGACATTTGATTGCTGACTGCAAGGTTAAGGTGGTGACTTGTTACAACTGTGGAGAACAGGACCATAGTAGTACTCCTTGCCAGAATCCGAAGTAAGCTTCAACTGGAGGAAATTTGTTCGCTTTGACAGGGACTCAGACTTCCAGTGAGGACAGACTGATCAGAGGTATATGTTATATTCATAATACGCCTTTGATTGCTATTATTGATACTGTTTCTACTCATTCTTTTATTGTTGTTGATTGTGTGGTATGGCTATGCCTCGTTGTTTTTCCTATGAAGGGAGAGATGGTTGTCGAAACTCCTGCAAAGGGATCGGTGACCACTTCCCTAGTTTATTTGAATTGTCCACAATCAATCTTTGGTACGGACTTTGGTGTGGATCTTATTTGCTTGCCGTTGGGAAATCTTGATGTGATCTTGGGTATGAACTGGTTGGAGTTCAATCATGTTCATATTAACTGTTTTAACAAGTCGGTGCGATTTCTTGCTCCTGAGGAAGAGGAAAATGATGGTTTTCTATTTGCTAGAGAGTTGAAAGAGCTCTTAGAAAAAGAAGCACAAGTGCTTGCATTTTTTGCATCCTTGCCAGTGGAGAGTGAGTTGGTGATTAATGAATTGCAAGTAGTGCGTAAATTTCCAGAAGTGTTTCCGGATGATATTGCTGATGTACCGCTAGAGAGAGAAGTGGAGTTTACTATTGATCTTGTCCCTGGTACCAGACCTATTTCTATGGCACCATACAGGATGTCGGCATCAGAATTAATAGAGCTGAAGAAGCAACTGGAAGAGTTGTTAGAAAAGAAATTTGTGAGACCAAGTGTATCGCCTTGGGGAGATCCGGTGTTGTTGGTGAAGAAAAAGGATGGCAGTATGAGGTTATGTATCGATTACAGACAGTTGAATAAAGTAACGATTAAGAACAAGTATCCACTTCCAAGAATAGATGACTTGGTGGATCAGTTGGTGGGTGCCCGTGTGTTTAGCAAGATTGACTTGAGGTTGGGTTATCATCAGATACGAGTAAAGGATGAAGATATTCAGAAGACGACTTTCAGGACCCGATATGGACATTATGAGTATGTGGTGATGCCGTTTAGAGTTACTAATGCACCTAGTGTATTCATGGAGTATATGAATCGAATTTTTCATGCTTACTTGGACCAATTTGTGGTTTTCTTTATTGACCACATTCTAATCTATTCTAAGTCAGAAGAGGAACATGTCGAGCATTTGCGGATCATGCTGCAAGTGTTAAAAGAAAAGAAGCTCTATGCTAAGTTATCTAAGTGTGAATTCTGGCTGAGAAAGGTAAGTTTTCTCGGTCATGTTATTTCAGGTGATGGTATTGCTGTGGATCCATCCAAGGTAGATGCGGTTCTACAGTAGGAGGCTCCGAAGTCGGTAACTGAGATTAGAAACTTTTTGGGCTTAACTGGTTATTACCGTAGGTTTATTGAAGGCTTTTCGAAGTTGGTACTTCTGTTGACTCAGTTGACTTGCAAAGGTAAAGCGTTTGTGTGGGATGTTCACTCCGAGAAGAGTTTCATTGAGCTGAAGAAGAGATTTACTACAACTCCAGTTTTGATTCTACCCGACCAAATGAACCGTTTGTGGTGTACTGTGACACTTCTTTGATGGGTTTGGGAGGTGTGTCAATGAAGGATGCTAAGGTTGTGGCTTATGCTTCACGACAGTTAAGGATCCATGAGAGGAATTATCCAACTCATGATTTGGAATTAGCTGCAGTGGTATTCGTATTGAAAATTTGGAGCCACTATCTGTAAGTTATATGTGTGCCTAAGAGGGGGGTGAATTAGGCTCTTAGAGAATTATCCGTATTTTCGACGGTTTTTTGAATTTTTCTTTCCTGAAGATTTCTAAGTGATGAATTGCGGTAAATGCGGAAAGTAAATGAACACCGAGAATTATAGTGGTTCCCCTCACAGCCCGAGAGTACTCCACCCCCTTTCAACATGAAAGAGAATTTACTATAGTTTTGGACAAGATAAGACTCTTCCTAGTCTTTCTATACAAGTCACTAACTATCAACCACCAAGAACACCCTCTTGGATTTTACAAGTTTAAAGTTCAACCAAGAACAAATCTTACAATGGACCTCTTGTATCCACAATCCGGATCACAAGGATTCTAACAAACCCTATAAGAGAAACAATCCTTCCCTTATAGTCAACACCTAAAACCAAACACTTGTTGGACCATTAGGATTTTACAATAGTTCAGAATTTTGAGTAAGTAGATGAAACTTTGATTCTTCAATATATCAATCCAAAGATTGATCTTCTCCCTTTTGTAACAATCACTCTTAATGATATTATACAAGTGTTCAACACAATTGAAATGAAACAAATGCAGTGTGTGTGAATATTTTATGCAAATGTTTCACTCTTAGAAAGTTTGTTAAGAACACTTTGATAAAATGAAAGTTTTGGTAAAAGAATGATTGTTTGAAATTTTTAGCAAGGAGGTGTTTTTAAATCTGAAAAAATGATGTTTATATAATGCACAAAACACCTCTACATAAAGGTATTATGATATGAAACAATGCCATGCTTTTAAAATATAAAACCAATGATCATTTTCATGAAAAGATACATATTTTCGCATGCAGGAACAGTGGTAACCGGTTACTCTATATAGGGTGACTGGTTACTTCAGCGTAACGTACCAATATATTCAAAATTAAAACATGCTGTAAATTGTGGCGGTTATTTTGTTCAGTTACGTCGGTTCAAAACGCCGTAATTAACCAAAAACTGAATGTTTAAATAAATTGAAAAATTAAAAATTTGTCTAAATATTTGAACCAATATTATGCAACATCTATTGATTTATCCAAGTCAATAGATTATATTTGAAAGTGATTTAACATGGTTCAAATATAAAAAAAAAATAAAGTAAATAAAGTATCAAATGTATGATAAAAATATTATGTTTTTTTTTTTAAAGCTAGAAATAATGATATATTTTCAACCACATGAACCATGTATGCAAGTGGATTTTGAAGATTATTTTGAGAACTATTTTATCAATATATATTGCATGCTTGAGACACTTTTGAACACTTGTATGCAACCATATTGATAAGTGAGAGTTATACCTTGATTATACTTGAGAATTCTTCAAGACTTGTAAAAATTAAAAACTTTGTGCTAGCTTCAATGTCTTGATCCATTCTTTTTGAGCAAGCATAACATCTTGAATGAATAATGTTGTCTTCATCAAAACCATTGAGAAGCTTGCCTTCACATTCTCCCCCTTTTTGATGATGACAACCCAATTTTGAAAATTTACTTTAATCTTGTTTCTCTAACACAAAAGGCTCCCCCTTGATCAATGCTCCCCCTAAATTCATGATTTAGAGAGTCTTTGCTAGCTGCATTTTGTTAGAGAAAAACAAACACAAACACATACATCTTCTCCCCCTTTGTCATTAGCAAAAAGGATGGGAAAAGACTTGAAATATATAAATAAATCTTGAAAAATGAAAAATAATTTTTACCTATGAGTTTGACCTCATGAAAGACTTCATCAAACATTTATCCTTGCCGAAACATGATTTTGAAGTCTTTGTCACAAAGTTGATTTATACTAGGAAGATTATGCTTTAGTTTGTCAACTTAAAGTACATATTCAATGGATGTGAAAGTTAGTGCTTCAACTTTGCCAATGCCAAGAATTCTTTCTTTAAGGGAATCCTCATATGTGAAATAACCCTTGGACTTTGGAACTAGATTTGAAAGTTAGTTTATGCCTCCCATCAAAAGCTTAGAACCACCACTTATCAAAACATCATAGATTTAAAGTGGTCCTTAAGCAAACCTACAAAACAAATTAAGTTTGATTTGGTACCCAATGTGCTTTGGGTCCATCATAGTTAGTTCCTTTCTTAACCCACACATAATGCCCACTTGCAACACTAAAGTTTCTTACATAGCAAGCATTCGGTGTATGGCCAACAATACCACAATAAAAACAAGTAGGTTCAAAGTTGCTCTTATATCTTGAAACATAAGATTTCTTTTTAGAAAATATTTTCTTTTTAGGATTAGGATGCACATTCCTAGGTTTGTTCACTTTCTCTTGGGAAGTTTGATCCTTAGCCTTAACAAATATAGTTTTACTTGAACTTGGTTTAGAAAACTTTGAATAGCCAAGTCCACTTTTATCATTTGAATATCTTTGTTGACTAAGGACTTCTTCCAATCCAATTTGTCCTTTCTCATACCTTTCAAGTACTTTTTTTAATTGGACAATTTGAAAAGAGATAGATTCACAATTTTTACATACAAAATTCTGTTTTTCACTAATCATCTTTTGTTTCTCATTTTTTATCTCTTTTTCTAATGAAACATTTTTTTCTTCTAAAGTTGAAATTTGTTTCTTTTGAGATGATATAGTTTTATACAGAATTTTGCATTCATTTAACAATTCATTTATGGCACCTTGTGCATCACTATCAAAAGAATTATTACTAACCTCATCTTCTTCATCATCGGAGTGGTGTGATGCTATCAATGCAAGATTTACATGTTCTTCATCTGAAGATGAACTTGTTTCATTGTCTACATATGTTTTCCTTTCCTTTTTATGATTCTTTTTCTTGAATTTATTTTTCTTTTGAAGTGTAGGACATTCACTTTTAACATGTCCTCTTTCTCCACATTCAAAGCATTTAATCTTTCTCGTTGGTGCTTCCCCTTTAGTGATCTCCTTTTTCCTTTCTTTTCTTAGAAACTTTTTAAACTTTTTGATAAGATCATCATTTTCATCACTATTGGATTCATCCTCTTGATTGCTATCATAATTTTTTACTTTGGTCTTTAAGGCAACGTCTTTTGAATCTTTTACTTGTATTTCATGCTTCTCCAATCTTTCAAGTTCTAACTCATGCTCTTGAAGTTTACCAAATAGAGATGCGGAAATCATCGTAGAGAGGTTTTTCTTTTCCGATATTGCCGTTACTTTTGGTTGCCATTCTCTAGTCAATAATCTTAGAATTTTGAGATTTAATTCATCATTTGAGAATGTTTTACCAAGTGCCATTAAGTGGTTAGTCAAATGAACAAATCTCTTCTGTAATGCAACAATGGATTCTCTGGGCTGCATTCGGAACATCACATATTCTTGACTTAATGTGTTTAATCTGGATCTTTTAACTTCAGTCGTTCCTTTATGTGTTTCTACCAAAGTATCCCATATTTCTTTAGCAGATTTACATTGTGAAACTCGGAAAAATTCATCCATACTTAATGCACTTTGAAGAATATTAATAGCTTTCTTTTCATCGAGCACTTTCTTTCTATCATCTTCATTATAAGCAGTTTTAATCTTTGGAGTTGCAACATTGTTTACAACACTCATTGGTTGGTGTGGACCATTTTCAACAGTTTCCCATATTCCATCTCCTTGTGCTTCTAAGTGTGCTCTCATTCTTATTTTCCAAAAATTGAAATATTCTCCAGAAAATAGTGGAAGCTTGTTACTACTTTCACCGTCTTTGAAAACCGGGTTTGAACTTGCGGAAGCCATGCCGGATCGATAGGAACAGGTTACCTTAACCTGCTCTGATGCCAAATGTAAGTTATATGTGTGCCTAAGAGGGGGGGTGAATTAGGCTCTTAGAGAATTATCCGGATTTTCGACGGTTTTTTGAATTTTTCTTTCCTAAAGATTTCTAAGTAATGAATTGCGGTAAATGCGGAAAGTAAATGAACACGAGAATTATAGTGGTTCCCCTCACAGCCCGAGAGTACTCCACTCCCCTTTCAACATGAAAGAGAATTTACTATAGTTTTGGACAAGATAAGACTCTTCCTAGTCTTTCTATACAAGTCACTAACTATCAACCACCAAGAACACCCTCTTGGATTTTACAAGTTTAAAGTCCAACCAAGAACAAATCTTACAATGGACCTCTTGTATCCACAATCCGGATCACAAGGATTCTAACAAACCCTATAAGAGAAACAATCCTTCCCTTATAGTCAACACCTAAAACCAAACACTTGTTGGACCATTAGGATTTTACAATAGTTCAGAATTTTGAGTAAGTAGATGAAACTTTGATTCTTCAATATATCAATCCAAAGATTGATCTTCTCCCTTTTGTAACAATCACTCTTAATGATATTATACAAGTGTTCAACATAATTGAAATGAAACAAATGCAGTGTGTGTGAATATTTTATGCAAATGTTTCACTCTTAGAAAGTTTGTTAAGAACACTTTGATAAAATGAAAGTTTTGGTAAAAGAATGATTGTTTGAAATTTTTAGCAAAGAGGTGTTTTTAAATCTGAAAAAATGATGTTTATATAATGCACAAAACACCTCTACATAAAGATATTATGATATGAAACAATGCCATGCTTTTAAAATATAAAACCAATGATCATTTTCATGAAAAGATACATATTTTCGCATGCAGGAACAGTGGTAACCGGTTACTCTATATAGGGTAACCGGTTACTTCAGCGTAACGTACCAATATATTCAAAATTAAAACACGCTGTAAATTGTGGCAGTTATTTTGTTCAGTTACGTCGGTTCAAAACGCCGTAATTAACCAAAAACTGAATGTTTAAATAAATTGAAAAATTAAAAATTTGTCTAAATATTTGAACCAATATTATGCAACATCTATTGATTTATCCAAGTCAATAGATTATATTTGAAAGTGATTTAACATGGTTCAAATATGAAAAAAAATAAAGTAAATAAAGTTTCAAATGTATGATAAAAATATTATGTTTTTTTTTTTTTTAAAGCTAGAAATAATGATATATTTTCAACCACATGAACCATGTATGTAAGTGAATTTTGAAGATTATTTTGACAACTATTTTATCAATATATATTGCATGCTTGAGACACTTTTGAACACTTGTATGCAACCATATTGATAAGTGAGAGTTATACCTTGATTATACTTGAGAATTCTTCAAGACTTGTAAAAATTAAAAACTTTGTGCTAGCTTCAATGTCTTGATCCATTCTTTTTGTGCAAGCATAACATCTTGAATGAATAATGTTGTCTTCATCAAAACCATTGAGAAGCTTGCCTTCACACTATCTTTATGGTTCCAGATTTGAAGTGTATAGTGATCATAAAAGCTTAAGGTATCTGTTTGATCAGAAGGAGTTGAATATGAGACAAAGAAGGTGGTTAGAATTCTTAAAGGATTATGATTTTGGGTTGAACTATCATCCAGGTAAAGCTAATGTCATGGCTGATGCTCCAAGTCGGAAGTCTTTGCATATGTCTGCTATGATGGTTAAAGAGTTGGAATTGATTTAGCAGTTCAGAGATATGAGTTTAGTTTGCGAACAGACACCGCATAGTGTGATGTTGGGTATGCTGAAGATCAACAATGAATTTCTTAATAGTATTAGAGAGGGTCAGAAGTTGGATGTAAAACTGGTGGATTTGATGATTGGAAACGAACAGGCAGAAAGTAACGAATTCAGGGTGGATGAACAAGGCGTGTTGAGGTTCCGTGATAGGATTTTTATTCCTGATGATTCTGAGTTAAAAAAAATGATTCTATAAGAAAGTCACAGGAGTAGCTTGAGTATCCATCTAGGAGCTACAAAGATGTATCAAGACTTGAAGAAGATATTTTGGTGGCCTGGATTGAAGCGTGATGTGGCTAAGTTTGTATATGCTTGTTTGACTTGTCAGAAGGAAAAGGTGGAACATCAGAAACCTGCTGGTTTGATGCAACTGTTAGATACTCCAGATTGGAAGTGGGACAACATTTCTATGGATTTTGTGACTGGGTTGCCTAATACTTCAAGAGGGCATGATGCCATTTGGGTAGTGGTGGATAGACTGACGAAGTCGACACATTTTATTCTGATTAATATCAGTTTTCCTTTGCAGAGGCTGGCAGAGATTTATATTCAGGTGATTATGAATTTGCATGGAGTTTTGTTGAGTATTGTGTCAGATAGAGATCCAAGGTTCACTTCCAGATTTTGGGAGAGTTTGCAAGAAGCTTTGGGATCGAAACTGAGATTGAGTTCAGCTAATCACCCACAGACGGATGGATAGACGGAGAGAACCATACAATCTTTGGAGGATTTATTGAGGGCTTGTGTGCTTAAACAGGGAGGTGCTTGGGATAGCCATTTGCAGTTGATTGAGTTCACTTATAATAACAGTTATCATTCCAGTATTGGAATTGCGCCTTTTGACGCTTTGTATGGTTGGAGGTGTCGGACGCCTTTGTGTTGGCATGAATCTGGTGAGAGTGTCGTATTGGACCTGAGATTGTTCGGCAGACTACTGAAAAGGTGAAGCTGATTTAGGAAAAGATGAAAGCTTCGCAGAGTAGGCAGAAGGGCTACCATGATAAGATGAGGAAAGATCTTGAGTTTCAAGAAGGAGACCTGGTCTCGACTTTGTGTAATGGTCGGATTACTGCTGCAAGTATACAGCTTATCGCGTAGTCTTAAAAAGGTTGTCGAACCCACAGGGACTAATAATCAACCTAGAGTGATTGATTATTGCGGTGTAAAGCTAAGGCTAGATTTGGCGGTAAAGGAAATTTGGTTATTAACGGGATTTGAAAAAACAATAATAAAGATGAGACGGGAGAATGATTTCCGTGCTCTTTGGGACTCCGTAAGATCCAAGTGTTAACAAAGGTCTTGAGATTGGTCTGAAAGATATACCAGTTTAAAGGCTCGACCTCACGCTCTCGCGGTCTTAACCAAGCCACGCCTAATGACCCCAAGATTTTGCTCTCACTCGCTCGGTAGTTAAGAAGTGTTGTTTGAAAACTAACATAAACTAAATGAGGTCCTAAAGCTCTCTCGCTGCATTTAGGCTCAATGTACGATGTCTACTATCCGACGATTACCTCAAACTCTCGCTCTATTGGACACGCCTTGGTGTGTTTCTCACTCTTGTAACGAAATACTGTTAAACAGCCCCTCGCTCTCACGACAAGGTTGTCTAAATTTAGTTTAGACACCAAAACCAGAATTTTAAAACAAAAGCTAAACACCGAAGGTTCTACAGAGTCCCGTCGGAACGACGGTTCTCAATCTACGGACTCGAAACAAAACTACTCAGACATAATTAAATCTAACACTAATACATTAACATTTCTGAATTTTAAAACATACATAATGGCTTGTTCTTAATTAAGTTCGGAATTAGGTTTTTATGCGAAATCTGAATTATGCAATTAATCAAAAGAAAACAAGATGCAGTAAAGTAAATAAATCGTAAATAACCTGAAATGCGAAGTAATTAAAATGGGAAATGGACTTGTATTAATTAATCGATCCAAGTGTACATCAGCAGCAAAAGAAACAAAAATACAGCAAGTGTATCAATCTCTCGATGTGATCGATTGATACTATGGCTAATGATATAAGTGGTTAGGAATTTCGGCAGCGCTTCCGCAAGGTTCTTGGATGCCAAATGCAGACCTCTGGTACTCTATAAATAGGAAAAATGGGCTCCAAAACAGTTGAGTTCGAATTTTGAAAATATCACTTGCAAACTACCAGAACTGCATAAAGAAAACTGCTCCCGCGCACAATGGCGGTCGCCTTAGGGCAAACGGCAGTCACCTTTTCTTTTAGTGTTTGAATTTCCCTCCTTTCTGACATGGAGAGCGCCATTCAGTTGAACTGGGGGGAATGGCGAACGCCTTTCATCTGGAAGAGGCAGAACCATGCAATTTTCTCCACTTTTCTACTCTTTGAGATCAAATCTTGGTATTTTCTTCTCTGGAGCTGATATAGGACCTGTAAATGGAAAAGAAATGAAAACATAAGCAAACAATACACGAAATGACAATGACTCGATAAAAATACAATAAAACATGCATGAATTGAATCGAATTAGACGATACGAAATCGAGTCGTCAAACTCCCCCACACTAAGGCTTTTGCTTGTCCTCAAGCAAACTCCCAATGCAATAAAACATTAAGCATTATGTTTCGACTCTTAGGTACGACAAAAAAAAAACAATCTAAGCACAAGGTTGCTAGGCTACAGTGAAACAGATAGGTACTGAATAGTGAAAACAAGGATACCGTAATGACACGACTCCACAAAATCGGACGAAAACTCCCTTCCTATGCAATACCAATTCAAATCACGATATTATACCTAGGCCTATATCCTTCATCTTATTTCACCTCTTTTTCATTCGAGCGCAATCACATTAAGCCGGTTATCCTTTATACTTACATGGTAAGCGAACCTGTTAGTGTTTATGATCTCTTATTCAACAAGAATTTTTTTTTTCTTTTTCGCATTTGTGCATTCTTTTGCTTACGAATTTCAAGAGTCCGAACCTTTAGGCTAAATGGTTGGGTGAGGACCACCTAACTTAGTGGGAACATGTCTTTCATTCGCATTTTTCTATAAAAATCATATAAATCACATTTTGAGATCACACATATTTGCATCGGCTCGTCACTTAGTTCGTACATAAGGATGGTGCTGACTGCTAGAATAAACTAATCAGGAGGTTAACTCTAAGAAACTAGGCATAAGGTCATGACATAATGTCTATTTAAATAAATATCACATATTTGGGGAATCTAAGGTGTAGGAACGGTATCGATATTTTCAAAACTTTCCCAAGTCCGCCTACTTAGCCTAAATCAAAAAAATGAAACAACCTATACTATACGCGTCATGCCTTTGAGTCTAAACAAAATTTTTGAAATTTGGGGTCAAATAAGGGAATTTATAGACATAGGGAAAACGTAAAGTAAAAACGACTCAAACGTGCATATGACTCGATAATGAAAAACAAACTAAACTAAAAAGCAAGAGATAAATAAAAGCAATAAATGACTCCTCCCCCACACTTAAATTAGAAAATGTCCTAAATGTCTTAACCTAAGGTGAAAGAAGGAGCGATAGAACCTGGATACATCAATGATAGCGAGCACGCCCTCCACGATGGTGTTTGTCCTGCCTGATGGCTGGGTTGTCCTGGGGGACATGCTGAACATAATCTGCAATTCGGTTTACCTCCCTGCGCAGTCCCGCCATCTCCGAAACAACATCTCTCAAATCCATCTCAGCCCTGGCCATAAACTCGTATTGTCTCCTCTCTAACTCCTGCATGTGCACATCACGCCGGCATCTCTCTCTCTCTGCTGCCTGAGCTCCGAAAGAACTTCATCCAATGACGAGCGAATACCTGCAAAATCAACAAAAGGTGACGTGTGTGCTTGGGTACTAGACCCAGGAATGTCAGTGGATGGGTATGAGCACGGGGCTGCTCAAGATGCAGTCCTATAATCTCACGGTAGTGCCTTTCGTCGTTCTCTGCCTTTACATCACGGGCTCCTAAATCAAACAGCCAATTGGTGCGTTGACGCACGTTAATACGCTCAGCATTTGGCAAAGAAAAACCTCGAAACTCGTGTGTCCGGACCATAAAGTGATACTTGTTACTATGCAAACTCTTGCTAAGCCGCGCATTACGGCAAAAGTCAATGTCGGCATAGAGACAAGGTATGATTTCTTCATTTTCTAAATCGGCCTCTAAGTCTAAACAGATGGCAATGGCAGTAATGACACCGCCTATACAGATGGAACCGCCGACTCTGTTTGCTACACTGATAAAGTGGGCAAGAAGGAACGGTGTTGGATTTACACGGGTCTGGGAAAGTGCACAGTGGATAAAGAACAAATCCTTAGAGTTCACGTTTCCCAGATTTTCACGGCCGAAGATGGTGGAGGCGAGGGTGCGGAGAAAATAGCGAATAGCAGGGTTGTGGATTGTTGTGGCTTTCAAGCCCTCCCATCTAGTGGCTCTTGCGTTTGTTATTTGGTGCCAAAATTGGAAGGCTCCTTCCTCCCAATCACTGTCTAAGGGGGCTTGAGTCGCAAGACCCTCACTGATAGGAAAACTAAAGTACTCAGCTATCTGCTCATGAGTGAGCGAATAGTCAACGTTAAACATCCTGAAGTGAATGGTTTCGGTAGTGCGGCTAAGGTCATGGACGTATCGGACCGAACTAAGAAACTCATAGGTAAGCCTAACCGAAGAAGGATTAAACATAGAGCAAAAGCGGATCATACCCAAGTTCTGGAGCATCCACGAGACGATATCATAAAGCCCCAAGGTGAGAAGAGTTTCGGTCTCTGGATACCTCGTGGCGTAGACTGGCCTTTTGGATACTCGGTGGAAGTTGGAATGCATGGTGGCTCCAAGTTCTCCGTCGGGGAACTCAATGCCCATGTAATCAATTTCTTGGTTAGCAGCCATGATTGTTTCTTAGGAAGATGGTGGTTGTGGGAATTTTCTAAAGTGGGTAGTGAAATGGATAGTTGGTATGAGAAAGGTGAATGGTAATGTATGGTTAGGGGTGCTTAAATAAGGATTTAGTGGATGAATATGGATAGATGGAGTTAATGTGGGATGGTGAAGGGTTTACTAGGTACTTAGGGGGTCTAGGAACATGCAAGAGTGCATTAAATGGGAAGTGGAGGAGGCAAGGGCGCGTTTCACAAAGAAAAGCGCGTGTTCTGCCAATTCGAATGCACGGCGAGCACCGTTAGGCACATGGAGACCGCCATTTGCTTTCAGCACGCCTTTTGTTTTTTTTTTTTGGTTTGCAGAATGCAGATTGGTTATTATTATTTTTTTTGTTTTTGGTTTTTCTTGACAAGCCTAGGTTTGCTAAACATTAACAACAAGTAAAGTAATTATTTAAAACACTAAAATATAAATTTAAAGCGAAACTTGCATTAAACGAAACTGAAATGTACTACAATTACGCGTCGGCATCCCGATGGTACACAGTGGAATGGAAATTACAACTCAAACAATACAAGATGGGGAAACACTATACGTGTAAACAAACTAATCTAAGAAAAACAGGAAAAAGAAACGTGTGGCTATGGATCACCCATGATGTTGTCTAAGAGAGTAGACAATTTGGAACATATGGTCCAACTCTTCGTGAACAACATCCATTAGGCCGATGAAGTCGACTCGGAGAGAGGAAATCTCGTCTCGGAAGGAATCTACTTCAGCCTGGAGAGCATTAATAGCAGCGACAACATTCAAAGGGGGCATATCAGGATCGACCTTGGAACCTTGAGTGGCCTCAGCAGACATAATGATATCTCTATTTTCATAAGCCTGAGGAGAGTCAGGTGGAGTCAGAAACTCGTTGAAGACCTCCAAATCATAGAGCCAATTGTATTTGTTGTGCACACTGGTCTTAGCATGGTTGGGCATGGTGAAGGCATGGACCACAACATTATTGATAAGTAGCTCGAATTCTACCGGGCCAAGGTTAGCAATAATGCCTCTGTTGAAACAGAAACTAATGTCCATCAGGCGGAAACCACCGAATGCAAAGGATCGGTTTAGATGGTACCTCATCCCAATTGCATCGGCAATCATGGTCACCAGCCCACCTATTAAAATTGGTTCGAAGGAATCACGGGCAATATGACTGAGATTAGCAAGTAGGTACGGGGCTGCATTGACCGACTTTCCCTGGGATGCGCAGAGCATGATATATAGCTCATCCCTTGACACAGACGTTATGTTCTCTTATTTGCCAAAGAAGGTGTGAGCCAGAACCTTATGGAAATATCTCCATCCAGGGTTGTGAATGCTTTCGGAGAACATAGTATTAGGGTCGGCATTACCGCTTCCTGTTATGGTACCCCATAAATGTTCAAGATCATAGTTAGCGAAGGCATCAGCAGGGGTTTTGGTCACAGCATCGGGTTCATTAGGAAAACCCAATAATGCAGCGAATTCATGGTGGGTGAATCTGTACATGTTTCCAAATAACCTGAAGGTGGCCAACCCACGGCCAAATCCGAAACCACGGGTGGCATCATAATAGAGGGAGCTTAGGAACTCCAAGGTCAGGCTACGGTAAGTGCTAAATCTCTTCTCTAAAGCAAAGTGAGACCATCCTATCTGGCTCAGAAGAAAAATAACACTGTCTCGGATGCTAAGGGTTTGCATGGCCGAGTCGTCAGGATAGATGGACAAACCAAAATCTCTTTGAGACAAAGCCTCAAATCGACACCTCTGGACATCGTTCCTGAAAACAACGGCACGGGTTTCAAATGTCTGCATGGTTGCTGGTCAAAGGTTTCCTAGAGAAGGGTCTCCTGAAAAATTGAAAAACATTACAATATTAGGGGAAAAATATTATTAGCTACGCGTTAGTAAGATAAAAATAGTAATAATACTCGTAATAATAATAATGATAGCAGAAATAATGAGATGCAACAAATAGTGATGTATATTGCATAGACTTTATACTAAATATGCATGCAATGTCCTAAAACTAACAAAGTAAAATAGAGGGTAAAAATAAAATAAGAAATAAAAAACTAAAGATTGTGGTTTAGCTCCCACAGAGTTCTTTGTTTAATGTCGGAAGCTCGACATTAGAATTGGAAAGGGCATCATTTGTCGGGAAGAGCGGGAAGCTCTTCCAACTTTTAATAATTTATGAATTCCTTGTTTTCTACTAAGTGGTAGTGCTTGAGTCTCTGGCCGTTCACAAAGAACGTCTCATTCGACTTTCCTCTAATTTCAACTGCTCCACTTGGTAGGACTTTTGTAACTTCGAAAGGGCCAGACCATCTAGAGCATAATTTTCTGAGAAAGAGTTTAAGCCTAGAGTTAAAGAGAAGAACTATATCTCCTTCGTTAAACTCCTTTTTTGTTATTCTTTTATCATGCCACTTCTTGGTTCTTTCTTTGTATATTCGGGCATTTTCATAGGCATCTAGTCTTAATTCTTCTAATTCATGGATATCGAGAATTCTTTTCTCGCCTACTGCCTTGTAATTAATATCCAGGGTTTTAATGGCCCAATAAGCTTTATGCTCAAGTTCCACAGGCAGATGGCATGACTTTCCATAAACTAGTTTATACGGTGTGGTTCCTATGGGGGTTTTGTAGGTTGTTCTGTAAGCTCACAGAGCTTCGTGAAGTTTAGTAGACCAATTATTCCTAGAGGTTGCAACGGTTTTTTCTAAAATTTTCTTAATCTCCCTATTCGACACTTCTACTTGTCCACTAGTTTGAGGGTGATAGGGTGTTGCTACTCGGTGTCGTACTCCGTATTTAAGTAATAGCCTCCCGAAAACATTCGAAATGAAATGGGATCCGCCATCACTAATGACAATTCTTGGTACACCGAACCTGAGAAAGATTATGTTCTTGAAAAGCTTTACCACCACTCGTGCATCATTTGTAGGTGAAGCTACTGCCTTAATCCATTTTGATACGTAATCTACTGCGACGAGTATGTATTTGTTTCCAAAAGAAGATGGAAAAGGTCCCATGAAATCAATGCCCCATACATCAAAGACTTCGACTTCCAAAATTCCCCTTTGAGGCATCTCATCGCGTCTAGAAACATTTCCAGTGCGTTGGCACCGGTCACAGTTCATAATAGCAATGTGAACATCCTTTCAAAGGTTTGGCCAAAAGAGGCCAGATTGTAATATCTTTGCGCAGGTTTTTGATGTACTGGCGTGTCCTCTGTACGGTGCAGCATGGCATTGGGATATGACATCCTCTACTTCCGATTTAGGGACACATCGAAGAAATATTCCATCGGCGCCTCTCTTGAATAATAGGGGTTCATCCCAGTAATATTGTTTAAGATCATGGAAAAATTTCTTTTTTTGTTGGTATGTTAGATCTGGTGGAAGCACTTTGGCTGCTAGGTAGTTGACAAAGTCAACATACCATGGCAATGTGGTTTTTGTATAGATTGCTTCTACTACTTCATTTGTATCTACATCGTTAAATAACAAGGAACATTCTACAGTTTTGCTTTCCCTTTCCAACTGGGCTACTAGTCTGTCATAAGGAAAATCATCGTTTATAGGCACTCCTTCGGGCTTTAGATCCTCAATCCTAGAGAGATGATATGCTACCACGTTCTCTGTACCTTTCTTATCCTTTATTTCCAAATCGAATTCTTGCAAGAGCAAAATCCATCTCAAGAGTCTTGGTTTGGCATCCTTTTTAGCTAACAGGTACCTAATAGTGGCATGATCGGTATAGATAATAATTTTTGCTCCTACCAGATAGGAACGAAATTTGTCTAAGGCGAACAAAACATCTAGGAGTTCTTTTTCTGTGGTCACATAGTTCATCTGCGCGTTGTCTAAGGTTCTACTTGCGTAGTAAATAACATGAAGCCTTTTATCCTTTCTTTGTCCTAAGACAGCGCCTACAGCATAGTCGCTAGCGTCACACATTATTTCAAATGGTAAACTCCAATCAGGTGGTTGCATAATTGGTGCGGTAATAAGAGCATCCTTCAAATGTTCAAATGCTTTCAAGCATTCTTCATCGAATATAAATTCAGCTTCTTTCATTAATAGTCCAGTCAATGGTTTTGTAATCTTAGAGAAGTCTTTAATGAATCGTCGGTAAAAACCGACATGACCTAAAAAACTTCGTACTTCTCTAACTGTTTTGGGTGGTTGAAGGTTTTCTATGACTTCTATCTTTGCTTTGTCTACTTCAATACCTTTATCGGATACTACATGTCCAAGAACTATACCTTGTCGCACCACCATGAAATGACACTTCTCCCAATTTAGCACAAGGTTCACTTTGACGCATCGTTCGAGTACCAACTCTAGATTCGACAGACAGTGTTCGAAATTTCTCCCACATACAGAGAAATCGTCCATAAAGACTTCCATTATGTCGTCTATGAAATCTGCAAAGATCGACATCATGCATCTTTGAAATGTTGCGGGAGCATTACACAGTCCAAACGGCATTCAACGATATGCAAATGTACCATAGGGGCAGGTGAATATTGTCTTCTCTTGGTCATCAGGGTGAATAGGTATTTGGAAAAATCCTGAGTATCCGTCTAAGTAACAAAAATATGAATGTTTGGCTAGCCGTTCAAGCATTTGGTCTATAAAGGGTAAAGGAAAATGGTATTTTCTAGTAGCCTTATTCAGCTTTCTATAGTCTATGCGCATCCTCCATCCAGTTTGAGTTCGTTTGGCTACAAACTCGCCTTTTTCGTTAGTTACAACTGTAACACCACCCTTCTTTAGTACGACATGCACTGGGCTGACCCATTTACTGTCAGATATTGGATATATAATTCCTGCTTCCAATAGTTTTTGCACTTCTCTCTTCACTACATTGCTTAGGACAGGGTTCAACCGTCTTTGATGCTCTCTGGACGTCTTACAGTCTTCCTCCATCATGATGCGATGCATACATATAGAGGGACTTATCCCTTTTAGATCGGAGATGTTATATCCGAGAGCTGTGGGATACTTCCTTAAGACTTCCAATAATTTCTCAGTTTCTATTTGTCCTAAATCGGCATTAACTATCACTGGTCTTTCAAGTTCAGTATCTAGGAATTCAGATCTTAGATCTTTGGGTAATGTTTTGAATTCTACAGATGGTTTCTTTGGGCAAGGCATTGGATCGGGTGTGAGTGCTAAACATTCTCTTAGACTGTCATCTTCATACGGATCACGCCAATTATCGTCTTCGAATATTGGAGGGGCTAGAATCTTTAGTACTTCCGTGTACCTCGTCGGTTCCTTCTCCGTTTCTCTAACGCATTCGTCGATAACGTCTAGAAAACAACATGAATCGTCTAAAGTAGGGGCTTTTAGGAATTGGGCTAAAATAAATTCGACTTTTTCTTCCCCTACTTCGAAAGTTAACCTCCCTTTCTTCACATCTATTATAGCTCCAGCTGTTGCTAAGAACGCTCTACCTAAAATAATTGGTATATTAGAATCTTCCTTAATGTCCATTATCACGAAATCTGTTGGAATATAAAACTGACCTATGCGAACTGGCACGTTTTCTAGCATACCTACTGGATATTTCACAGAGCGGTATGCTAGTTGTAGCGACATCTTCGTTGGCCTCAAGTCTCCTAATTCAAGTTTCTTACATGTGGATAGGGGCATTAGTCTAACACTGGCTCCTAAGTCACATAACGCTTTGTCTATGACAGCTTTTCGGATTACACAAGGTATGGAAAAGCTACCTGGATCTTTTAGTTTAGGAGGCATGTTATTTTGAAGTATGGCACTACACTCAGCAGTGAGCATAACGGTTTCGTTATCTTCTAGCTTTTTCTTGTTTGACAGGATCTCTTTAAGGAACTTGGCATATGAGGGCATTTACGTAATAGCTTCTGTGAAAGGTATCGTTATATTCAGTTGCTTTAGAAGCTCTACGAATTTCTTAAACTGTCCTTCATTTTTGGATTTAGCTAGTCTTTGGGGATAAGGCACAAGTGGTTTATATGGTGGCGGAGGAACATAGGGTGTTTCTTCCTCTGCGGCCTTTCCGCTTTCATCTTCCTTCTCTGTGTTAGGTTCTTTTATTTTCTCAGTTCCCTTTGGTGAATTTTGGTGCATGGCTGAATTTTGAAATCTCGGGTCAACAAGTCCATCGTACTCTGTTCCACTTCGCAAAGTTATAGCGTTAGCATGACCTTTTGGGTTTGGTTGTGGTTGGCCAGGAAATGTTCCAGTGGGGGCTGCTTTAGTTGATTGTTGTTGGGCTACCTGAGAAATTTGAGTTTCTAACATTTTGTTATGGGTAGCCATAGCATCAAGCTTGCTTAACAATGGTTTCATCAATTCGCTCGTGTGAGCGTTTTGATTTGCAATCCCTGTTTTGCTGAGCTTGAGCGTTCATAAATTTTCCATCATGATTTCCAAATTTGACTTTTTTGGTAGAGGTGGAGCGGGTTGCGCTCCTTTCTGAAATCCGGGTGGAATAGCAGGTGCTGGGTTAGGTGGATTCAAAGCATTGTTATTCTTATACGAAATATTCGGGTGATTTCTCCAGCCAGGATTGTAAGTGTTTGAATACGGGTTCCTTTGAGCGTAGTTCACTTGGTCAGTAGGAGTACTAGCCAACACTTGACATTCAGCGTTTGTATGCCCAGGGTTTCCTCATATTTCATAATTTGGTGTAAGTACAGCTACGGTAGCTGCCAGAGGTGCTATTGCTAAACTTTTGATCTTTTGAGCAAGCGCGTCCACTTTAGCATTGACTCGGTCTATACCGTTGACTTCGTGCATTCCTCCTTTCGGAGTTGGTTTCTCTATACCAACACGTTCACCTCCCCATTGGAAATGGTTTTGAGCCATGCTCTCTATGAGTTCATAGGCTTCTGCATATGGTTTATCCATTAGAGCACTGCCTACGGCAGCACACAGATTCATTTTGGTATTGTACAGCAGCCCCCCGTAAAAGGCATGTATTATCATCCATTCTTCAAGTCCATGGTGTGGGCATAACCTCAACATGTCCTTGTATCTCTCCCAAGCATCGAATAAAGATTCGTTGCCCTTTTGCTTGAATCCGTTAATTTGGGCTCTCAGCTTAGCGGTCTTGCTTGGTGGGAAATATCTGGCTAAGAAGACTTTCTTCAACTCGTCCCATGTCGTCACTGAGTGAGATGGTAGAGATTGGAGCCAAGCCCTTGCTCTATCTCTCAATGAGAACGGAAAAAGTCTCAGTCTGATTGCTTCTTGACTAACCCCATTGGCTTTCACGGTGTCTGCATATTGCACGAATATTGATAAATGAAGGTTTGGTCATCCGTAGCATTACCTGAGAATTGGTTTTGTTGAACTGCGGATATTAGCGAAGGTTTCAGCTCGAAATCATTACGGTTAATGGTAAGGCAACAATGCTATTATGTGGTTCATCCTGCGAAGGAATAGCGAAGTACTTTAGAGGAGGGTTTTGTGGGCTTTCTGCCATGTTTTGTTTTGGCTCTGATTCGACTTCTGAATCTAAGTAAGGAATAAGAGGATATGGGATATAATATCTAAGAAGGAATTCATTAATTCGGCGTCTCAGAAGTATGTAACGTTCGATTTCGTTGACTGGTTGCTCCAACTCTTCGCCTTGTGAGCGAGTGTTTGGCATACAATTGATGAATCGAAAGGAAAAGAAATAAAAAGTTGCCTTAGTCTATAATGTGCAACGAAAGTCTCACAATAATGACTAATTGAGTCCCCGGCAACGGCGCCAAAAACTTGGTCGCGACTTCGTGTAGTGGTCGGATTACTGCTGCAAGTATACAGCTTATCGCGTAGTCTTAAAAAGGTTGTCGAACCCACAGGGACTAATAATCAACCTAGAGTGATCGATTGTTGCAGTGTAAAGCTAAGGCTAGATTTGGTGGTAAAGGAAATTTTGTTATTAACGGGATTTAAAAAAACAATAATAAAGATGAGACCGGAGAATGATTTCCGTGCTCTTTGGGACTCCGTAAGATCCAAGTGTTAACAAAGGTCTTGAGATTGGTCTGAAGGATATACCAGTTTAAAGGCTCGACCTCACGCTCTCGCGGTCTTAACCAAGCCAAGCCTAATGACCCCAAGATTTTGCTCTCGCTCGCTCGGTAGTTAAGAGGTGCTATTTGAAAACTAACATAAACTAAATGAGGCCCTAAAGCACTCTCGCTGCATTTAGGCTCAATGTCCGATGTCTATTATCCGGTGATTACCTCAAACTCTCGCTCTATTGGACACGTCTTGGTGTGTTTCTCACTCTCGTGACGAAACACTTTTAAACAGCCCCTCGCTCTCACGACAAGGTTGTCTAAATTCAGTTTAGACACCAAAACCAGAATTTTAAAACAATAGCTAAACACCGAAGGTTCTACAGAGTCACGTCGGAACGACGGTCCTCAATCTACGGACTCGAAACAAAACTACTCAGACATAATTAAATCTAACACTAATACTTTAACATTTCTGAATTTTAAAACATACATAATGGCTTGTCCTTAATTAAGTTTGGAATTAGGTTTTTATGCGAAATCTGAATTATGCAATTAATCAAAAGAAAACAAGATGCAGTAAAGTAAATAAATAGTAAATAACCTGAAATGCGAAGTAATTAAAACGGGAAATGGACTTGTATTAATTAATCGATCCAAGTGTACATCAGCAGCAAAAGAAACGAAAAATACAACGAGAGTATCAATCTCTCGATGTGATCGATTGATACTATGGCTAATGATATAAGTGGTTAGGAATTTCGGCAGCGCTTCCGCAAGGTTCTTGGATGCCAAATACAGACCTCTGGTACTCTATAAATAGAAAAAATGGGCTCCAAAATAGTTGAGTTCGAATTTTGAAAATATCACTTGCAAACTGCCAGAACTGCATAAAGAAAACTGCTCCCGCGCACAATGGCGGTCGCCTTAGGGCAAACGGCGGTCGCCTTTTCTTTTAGTGTTTGAATTTCCCTCCTTTCTGAAATGGTGAGTGCCATTCAGTTGAACTGGGGGGAATGGCGAACGCCTTTCATCTGGAAGTGGCAGAACCATACAATTTTCTCCACTTTTCTACTCTTTGAGCTCAAATCTTGGTCTTTTCTTCTCTGGAGCTGATATAGGACCTGTAAATGGAAAAGTAAAGAAAACATAAGCAAACAATACACGAAATGACAATGACTCGATAAAAATACAATAAAACATGCACGAATTAAATCGAATTAGACGATACGAAATCGAGTCGTCAAGACCATGTGTTCTTGAGAGTCACTCCGGTGACCGGTGTTGGATGTGCATTGAAGTCGAGGTAGCTTACTCCTCGATTTATTGGTCCATATCAGATTTCTACAAGAGTTGAACCTGTTGCCTACAGAGTGGCAATGCCACCCAATTTTTCAAATTTGCACGATGTGTTCCATATGTCATAACTTCGGAAGTATGTTCCGGATCCGTCACACGTGATTCTGATGGATGATGTAGAAGTAAGGGATAACCTTACGGTTGAGGCTTTACCAGTACGAATTGAAGACTAGAAGTGAAGCAATTGAGAGGTAAAGAGATTACTCTTGTGAAGGAAGTGTGGGGAGGCGTTGCCGGTGGAAATATGACTTGGGAGTTAGAGAGCAGGATGCGAGAGTCGTATACGGAGTTATTCGTATGAGGTAAATTTTCGAGGACACAAATATTCTAAGTGGGGGAGAGTTGTAACACCCCGATTTATTTTAATTATTTTTTGTAATTAAAATTATATGATGTTGTGTATATGTGTGTGGTTATGTGTGTGTTGGTTGTGTTTGGGTTGCTCTTAGTATGGGGTAGTGACCTTAGAATTATAGAGATTAAGGCGTTGGGGTGTGTGACCAATTATGTAGAACTTGGTGGTGTGGAGAGTAGTACTAATTAAATTATATTAGTAATATTTGGTGGATCATAAAATGAGTTGAATAATATTAAATTAATTAAAATATTGATTATTATTATTATTATTATTTTAATAAGTGGATATTAGTAATAATAATAACAATAATATAATATAATAACAAGAAAAGGGGAATAGGAGAGAAGAAGTTGTCAGTACGTGAAAAACAGAGAAAGGGAGAAGAAGAGTTAGGGCAAGGAAGAGAAATTAGGAGGAATCTCCATTGCTAAGAGTTGAGGTTCTTGGAAGAACTCTAAGGTAAGGGTGGGGTTCTAACTATATAAGGGTTAACATGCTGATTGATGGGTAGGTTATGACATGTAGGGTTTTTGGATTTCTTCTCTTATTTCATGATTATGATGATTTGATGATTGATTGAATTCTTGATGATTCGTGGATTGAATATTGTTGTTGTGATTGCTGTTAGAATTATGCTTTATTGCAATTGTTGTTGTTGAAATTGCATGATTGAGAGGTGCATGATATGGATGTTGATTGTTGTGTGTGTGATCGCAAGTCAGAGTCAGAATAAGGTTATGAACGGTTTTGGGAAAGAAAACTTGTGTTTCGGAAAATTTCAAAAGTGTCTTTTTGTCGAAAATGGTGTTTTACGCGAATTCTAAGAAAAGCTAGTTTTTTAAACAACTTAAAAAAATAAGTTATGGTGTGAGAATATAGCAGAATTGCAGTTTGCAGGGATTCGTCGGGCAAAGGATCCGTTCCGCCGGGCGAAGCGGTCTCGCTAGGAGGTCGCCGGGCGAAAGTGACAGGCGAGTGAAGGGTAGAAAATAGGTGCTACTGGAATTTGTATGGGGGAGGAAATTCGCTTCTACTTCGTCGGGCGAGCATTGGGCGAAAAGGGAATTTTGCCGAGCGAATGGGGGGTCTTGCCGGGCGAATGTGTGTTGCTGGCGTCTCGCTGGGCGAACATCAGGCGAGCAGAAACAGTGTTTGGCTGCCGCTGGAACGAACATAAATTTATAAAATTTTAAAAATTCATATCTTTTGATCCGTAGGTCCGTTTCAGTCGCCGTTCGAATTATTGGAAAGCTGGTTTCGTGTAATTTCTGTTAAAATTATTTTCAATACCAGAATTCCAACTATTCGACACGTTAATTGTGTTTCCGTGTACGTTGTGATGTGTTAAACGTTGAAATGTGGAGTATGGTTGTGCGAATGTGTGTTGTAGATATGGATTGCAATTGTTGCATGTTTTGGCAGGTATATGTTGCGTGTTGGACAGTTGTGGTGTGATGTATTGGCTGTATGATAGTCATATGCATTGGTCATTGTTGTATGTTGTCGTTGATGCATATCATGTTTGCATAAGTTGTATGATAAGTCGTGTGCCCATGTGGGGTGTGAGCACCTTATCCGGATTCTTTGAAATAGAATCGTATTGTTGTTGTTGTTGTTGAGGTAATCGTGTGCCCATGTGGGGGGTGTGAGCGGTTATGGGTGTTCGTGTGCCCATGTGAGGTGTGAGCGATCACAGATGTCGTGTGCCCATGTGGGGTGTGAGCGACTTATATGGAAATTCCGACGGGAATTATGATCATGAAAAAGGGATCGAATTGGTACCACATGCATTAAGTCTAGTTGTGAGTCTTATTGCATTGCATTGTAGTTGTGATCGTTGTTGTGTTTTATTGATGGATATTGACTGCGTGGATGTATGTGTTGAATGGGTGACTTATGCTTGAAATGAAATGTTCTTTCTAATTATCATGCTTTCCTTTATCGAGTTATGATATCTCACCCCTTCTGTTTGAATGTTGCCTCTACGTGGGTAACGTGCAAATAATCCGCAGTAGGAGATTCGATGTGAGTGGAAGATGGAGTCTTCCGTTTATTCTTTTAGAGTCAGCGTCTGCTCTGATATGTAGCACCGGGGAATGAGACGTTTGTATGTCATTTATGTTTGTTGGATATTGTTTGGATATCTTTTCATATGATGTTTCTTACAATTAATTTAAAACATGATTATTCTTTGAATCATAAAACTGTCTAGTTGTTGATGTTCTGCTGCAATAAGAGTTGAATGTTCAGACATGTTTTATTATTATTATTATTATTATTATTATTATTATTATTGCTATTAGTAATTTTTAATAGGTGACATGTGTTACATATTATAATGTATAAGCAGGTTTATGGTGAATGTGACATCCTAAATGTTTATGTTTTAAATTTACTCTGATAATTATTATAATTTAACGCGGGGGTTTTAGGGTGTTACACAAGACATACACGAATGTTGAAGATAAGAAAGTGTTGTTGGGAAATTCTCACACCACTGATATTGCTGGAATTGGAGACGTTGAGCTGAACTTCACCTCAAGAAATACTTTAATCTTGAAGGACGTCATGCAGGTTCCTGAAATTAGGAAGAATCATGTTTCTGGTTTTCTTTTGAATTAGGCAGGGTTTAGTTAGTCTATTGGGGCATATTTGTACACCATCACTAAGAATGGTATTTTGTTTGGAAAGGGTACGCCACTGATGACATGCTTAAGTTGAATGTTGATTTGAATAAAATTTCTCTTTCTGTTTACTCTTTGTGTGATTTTAATATTTGGCATGCTAGACTTGTCACGTTAATAAGCGAGTTATCTCTAATGCAAGTAACTTAGGCCTAATCTCTAAATTAAATGTCATTGATACAAATAAATGTGAATATTGTAGTCAAGCTAAAATTACTAAGACTTCTCATAAATCAATTATTAAAGAATCGGATCCCTAAGATCTTATACACTCTGATATATGTGAATTAGATGGAATTTTAACTAGAAATAGTAAACGTTATTTCATCACTTTTATTGACGATTGCTCTGATTACACTTATGTATACTTAATGAAGAATAAAAGTGAAACATTTGACATGTTTAAAATGTATGTAACTGAAATTGAGAATCAACTTAGTAAGAAGATTAAGAGACTTCATAGTGATAGGGGAACTGAATACGATTCTGGGTTATTTAATGAATTTTATATTAAACATGGAATTGTAAATGAGACGACTGCTTCATATTCTCCTAAAATGAATGGTAAAGCAGAAAGAAAGAATAGAACTCTTATTGAACTTGTTACAATTATGATGAATTCTGGTGTTGCACCTTACTGGTGGGGGGAAATTTTATTGACTGTTTCCTATATCCTGAATAGAGTACCCAAGTCAAAAAGTAAGATCTCTCCTTATGAGATACTAAAGAAAAGACAATCAAACTTGTCTTATTTGATTACTTGGGGTTGTCTGAGTTATGTCAGAATTCCGGATCAGAAACGAGTTAAACTCGCTAGTAGAGCCTATGAACGTGTATTCATTGGGCAAGCAGCAAACAGTAAGGCATATAGGTTTTATGACCTAAATACAAAAGTGATCATAGAATCAAATGATGTTGAATTCTATGAAGACAAATTTCTCTTAAAATCGAGAAATAGTGGGGGCACTCAATCGAGTCACATCCCTGTGATAAGAAGCACAGAAAGCTACGACAATGTAGAAACAGAACTTCGACGAAGTAAAAGAGTAAGAGTTGCTAAAGATTATGGGCTCAATTATGCGGCTTATAATGTAGAAGAAGATCCAATAAATCTTCAAGAAGCCTTGTCATCTATGGATGCAGATTTATGGCAAGAAGCTATAAATGATGAGATATAATCTCTAGATTCTAACAAGACCTGGCACTTAGTAGTTTTGCCTCCTTGCTGCAAACCAATCGCTTGTAAATAGGTTTTGAAAAAAATATTTAAACCTGATGGAACTATTGATAAATATAAGGCTTGCCTTATAGTCAAGGGTTTTAGATAAAGAGAAAATATAGATTTCTTCGACACTTTTTCTCCAGTCACTAGAATTACATCGATTAGGGTACTTATTTCAATAGCTTCTATTTATAACTTAATACTACACCAAATGGATGTTAAAACAACTTTTTTAAATGGTGACTTAGGAGAAGAAATATATATGGAACAACCAGAAGGGTTTGTGATCCATGGATAAGAAAACAAGGTTTGTAAGTTAGACAAGTCTCTGTATGGACTAAAACAAGCTCCTAAGCAATGACATGAAAAGTTTGATAACTTAATGATATCAAATGGGTACAAAGTGAATGAAAGTGACAAATGCGTTTATTACAAACCTGAAAATCACATTTTCACTATCATATGTCTCTATGCAGACGATCTACTCATATTTGGATCAAGCATTCAGACCATTAATGATGTGAAATCAATGTTGTGCAACAACTTTGATATGAAAGACCTTGGAGAAACAAGTGTGATCCTTGGTATCAAGATCACGAGATCCGAACAAGGAATTTCTTTGGATCAATCACACTATATGGAGAAGATTTTAAAGAAATATAAATACTTTGACTGTAAACCTGCATGCACACCATATGATCCAAGTGTGAAATTGTTTAAGAACACTGGTGAAAGTGTCAGACAAACAAAATATGCGAGCATCATTGGCAGTCTTAAGTATGCCACTGATTGTACTAGATCCGACATTGAATATGTCGTAGGATTGTTGTGCAGGTTTACGAGTAGACCGAGTAACGAGCATTGGCAAGCTATTGAATGAGTCATGAGGTACCATAAAATGACCATCGATCTCGGCCTACATTACCAAAAATTTTCTACTGTACTAGAAGGATACAATGATGAAGATTGGAATACCTTATCAGATGATTCCAAAGCTACTAGTGGCTATATATTTAGTATATCTGGAGGAGCTGTATCTTGGAAATCAAAGAAACAGGTTATCCTGGCTCAATCCACAATGGAATCTGAGATGATAGCACTAGCCACAGCTAGTGAAGAAGCAAGTTGGTTAAAATATTTGCTAGCAGAGATCCCTCTGTGGGAGAAACCTATGCCAGCAGTGTTGATCCACTGTGATAATACCGCGGCTATTGCAAAATTTGAGAACCGTTATTATAATGGGAAAATATGTCAAATTAGAAGAAAACACAACACTGTTAGAGATTGTATCTCTAAAGGAGCTGTAAGAGTGGATCATGTACGCACTGATGAAAACTTAGCAGATCCTTTGGCGAAAGGATTAGCTAGAGAGAAAGTCCATAATACATCCAAGAAGATGGGACTAATGCCTATAAAGAAATGAATTTCTCCTGATGGTAACCCGACCTAGATGACTGGAGATCCCAAGAAATAGGTTCAATGGGAAACAAGTTGTGAGAAATATGAGATGAGCATGCAAGTGAAGCATGAATCCTGTAGTAATAAGAGGATGAGATAATATAAACTCTTAATGAGATCTATACTCTGTATGAGGGAGTACCTAGATTACAGGAGTACTCTTGATAGACTCACCTATGTGATTGTGGAACTTAGGCCGGTTCCTATGGAATTTTGAGGCAGAATTCTTAGAGCATTCACTAAACCGGGATACACGTACAGGGCCATTAAAACACAAACTAATAAAATACACCTTAGGAAAAGGTTGTGTGCGGGTTTGATGTCTGAGATAGATTTCAAGACAATGGTGTCACTCTTGTTGAATCAGGATCCTACTTGCTACGCAAAGGTTCAAGTCGTAGACACCTTTGCTTATGCACAATCTTAGAAACGTTTGACGTTACTTCTAAAATTACCTTTTAAATTCAAGTAGGGGATTGTTGGAAAATTTGATGTGAATTTGAAAGGGTCATCCGATTAATTAATGAAAGTTAATTCTATTTGATTACATGAAAATTAAATAATTAATATTAATTAATTATTAATTAATAATTATAATGAGTCACTCATCAAAACCTAGTCTTAACCTAGTTTTGACTGAATAACCCCCTCCCACTATTTTCTCTCCATCATATAAGTTCCTTGGATATAACTTGAATCTCTCGTATCAGTTAAGGAGAACTTAAAAAAAATGAACATTTTCAGAATCTCTCTTCTCCTTCTCATTCTCTTCATCTAAATTTTTTCTTTTCAGATTTACGAGTGGTTTATCGCATCATCGACGACTGAAATTACTTTCAGATACAAGTGGTTTAAACATCCTCTGAATGTGTATCTCTACGAATGATTTATCACAGTGCAAGTGATAATCGTATTTTTGAACGAACTGTTTTATCCTAGGGACGTCGTCGAAACGTGACTGCATTGCATAATTTTGACAGTACGACGAAACGTCTTAAAGAAAATGACCTAGTACGCGACTCGTCCAGATAATTATTTTTGTGACAATTTTTTTTAAAACCGAAAACAACATTCACTCAACAATAATATAAATCCAATTAGTCCTGAAATCAAAAAAATAAATTTCTAATAAAAGTTTAGCAAATTAAAGATTTAAGAGAAAAAAATATTTAACATGTTTGAAGTTTATCTTTTATGGTACGAACCTTAATATATATATATATAAAAAAAAAAAAAAGCAAGATGACAAAAGTTTGTCACTCAATAATATAGTAAAAGTATTTAAAAGATCATTCAAATTATATTGTGACATCATATATAAGATAGTCGTACAGTTAATATTACCTTGTTTATCATGTGAATCCAAGTCAAGTCCTCACCCTCTAGGAATCTGCGTGGGGCCAGTTTGTTTGGAAGATATCTACATCTTTACCAGTATTAGTCTTATCTCAGCTCGCATATGAAGACACATTAAATCTAATAATTCAATTAATGGATTTGAAAACAAATACGTTCTCTTAGACTATATATATTTTTGGTCATATTTGACATAATTAAGATTACGACGGTCTCTTACTCACGTTTAATAGGTGTTTTTTCTATTTTAAAAACCGAATATTCTCTTAATACAACTGTACAGATTAATTCTGGCAGAGATTAATCCTTCGAATCGCATAAAATTATAGTAAATAACAAAATTCACTGATTAAATTGAAAGAGATTTCTTACCATCTCATTTAAATAGTCTTGCAATTTTGTAAAATAATTTAGGGCCTAGAACACATATTTAAATTGATAGTTTGACATATAAATTTTTAATTTTTTAAATATATAATTTAATATATTTTCATATTAATATCTTTATATAAATAATTAGATATCTTTTTCAATAGTCTATCAAATTAGTAGAGTACTTTCAAATAGATGTATCATATTTAAGCTAACCCTAATTATAATGGCAAATCATTTTTAAAAAATTCTAAAAACTGCATAAAACAGTTTTTTTATTATGTGTATTTAGATATCCTTTTGACAAAAACAATTGATCAGATCAGATTTTAAGTCGTATCTTAAAATTGAAGCAAATCCCAATAATTTTTAATTCTTAGTTTTTTTAATTAGTAGTGTATAATGAATTAATTTATTATTAGTTTTTTATAACATGTATTTGTTTAACTCTTTTTTTACTACTTCATATATGTCAAACAAAATCGATCATTATCAAATTTATTATTTTATTATGACTTTATAATGTTAATAATTTTTTTTCTCCAAATTTTAGTTAAATATCAAAAATTATTTCAAATTAAAACGATTTAAATTGAATTTGGTAGAACTTAATTTATTAATTAATCCTCCAAAATAAACCATGCTTGATTTTATCATTCGATCATACAATTTTTTAACTCAAAACTATCAAAACCAGACATCTTTCAATATTAGTTACAATAACACTAGGATCAAAAGCCGACTTTAAAACAAGAACTTAAATTTTTTTTCATGTTGTTCTTAATAGTATTTTTTAAAAATTAACTTATTTTTGGCTTGAGTTTTTTATAGTTAATATCGTTTAATATTTGTTGATATTGGAAATACTAAAAGTAAAATAACCACATTTAGATATATTTAGTAAGAATGGTGGTTAGAAGAGGTGGGTAAGTTAGTTAGAATAACTAACTTTTGAGTTTGTAACTAACTGGTAAATTTGCATAGACTTGAATATACAATTTACTACCATCATCCATGTACAAAGCAATGAATTAAATCTAATGAAAGCAAGAAGATCTTGTGATATATATATATATATATATATATATATATATATATATATATATATATATATATATATATATATATATTGTTAATTCCTATTAGAACTGCTTCAATCAGTGGAAAAAAAATATGGTTTGGTCATTGTTGATGACTCCAGCGGATGGACTTGGGTAAAATTTATTCGATCTAAACATGAAACATACGAAGTGTTTAGCATCTTCTGCATTCAAGTACAATCTAAAATGGAAGTGAAGATCTTAAAAGTTAGAAGCGATCATGGTGGAGAATTTGAGAATGAACCATTTTAATCTTTTTATGAAAGGTATGAAATTATCCATGAGTTCTCTTCTCCTAGAACTCCACAACAAAATGGGATTGTAGAAAGAAAAAACAGATCTTTACAAGACATAGCAAGAACCATGATACATGAGAACAGACTTTCAAAGTACTTGTGGGCAGAAGTTGTTAACACTGCTTGTTATATTTAGAACAGAATAAATATCAGACCAATTCTGAATAAAACATCGTATGAATTATTTAAAGGTAGGAGACCAAGCATCTCTTATTTTCATCAATTTGGATGTACTTGTTACATTTTGAATAATAAGGTCTACCTAGAGAAATTTGATGCTAAAGCTCAAAAGGGTATCTTTTTGGGATACTCTGAACGCTCAAAAGCATACAGAGTGTACAACTCAGAAACAAGAATAGTTGTAGAGTATATGCACGTTAAATTTGATGACAAAATACTTGACTATGATAAGTCAGAGTCTTTGGTTCAGGAAAATAATCTTTCAAGTACTCTAAATTCTGAAGAACAGCTTGTGGTATGTATTCCAAAGAAAAAGAGTATAGATGATGATATATCAGAATTTATTACTATAACTGAAGAGATACCAGAAGTTGCAAAAACGGAAGTTACTCCTACTGGTTCTACTTCTACTGATTCTGTAATTGCTCAAAATGGTGATGAAGCCTCTGTTCCACCTAAGAGACCATTTAAATATAAAGCATTTCATCCAGAAGGGCAAATCATTAGGAATAAAGAGGAGTCATTTGTTGAATGCAGAATAGGGCAAGCAGCAAAAATATTTATTTTCGGAAAGAATTCCCTCCGAAATTTATGTCGTGTCCACAGAGATCGGTTCGAGGGAAAGAATGTCGTTCGACAGTCTCTCGCGTTTATGAGTTTGGTTTAAAATAGTTTCAAACAAGAAAACATAAAAGTAAACATTAAAACAAACAAAAATCATTCTTCAGAGAGAAAAACTCGTCCGGTAATGCATATAAATCACTCCTCACAGACTTAAACTTACCGACCAGTTATACTCCACCTACAATACACCTCAATATCACCCAGCATCGCTCACAACAAAGGTTATGTCTAACGCAAAGTTGAGAAAACACCCGTGTTACCCTCGCCGATACTCTCGCACGCTAGCTCAAGGCACGGAGGCATTAAGATTCGACGCCTATTGAAGATTGTTAGCTCCTAAATTTATCTCTAGAGTCCAGAAACTAACAGATAATCATCCCTAATCGAAGTTCGTGAGGGTTATGTCTAACGCAACCCAAACCCCGCGCATAAAGCAAAAATCAGAGACAATCACCAATAAAGATTTGTAAAGCAAATTTCATATAACGCCATGGGCGACAAATATACATGAGTTTACAGCAAATACATATACACAACCCAACCATAAAGAAAAACACAAAGAAAAAGAGAAATGAACCAAACATCTCGCGGTTTATCAGAGCTGGCCGACGATCAATCTACCCCGGTTCATCCGTGTGCAAGCTCCTAGTTATTTTCTAAGCTAATCTACTAAAAAATGAAGTTTGATGGACTTGGAGCAAGAATCCCCAAAACCATCCTCTAAAAAGTGACTGAAATAAACTATATACAATTTCAATTTTATACTATTCGCACAACGAACACTTCATTCGCAAAGTGAATGGCTCAAAAAATGGTACTTAAAGTGCCTCTGATTGTCAAACCGCCTCAGCTTTTCTTCGTGAGTTCGCAGTGCGAACAAATCATTCGGAAAGTGAATGCTTTCTGCTCAGTTCGCAAAGCGAACTTTGGTTCCTTTTGGCTCTGCCTCATTCTGGGACCATTCGCTGGGGAACTCGCCAACCATTCGCAAATCGAATGTTCGCTGGCTCCTTCGCAAAGCGAACAAGCTGAACTATGCACTACTTCAGCTCCCTTTTATTGCCTCTTGTTAGTTCTTAGATTGGCTAGAATTTTGGTAAAACAAAGTTGTTTGTTCAATGTTGATGTCATATGGCTGATGTCTTAACATTGGTTAATGTTATATTTTTAAGTTGTTGAAGTTTTGAAGTCTGATGTCACATGCGATGTCATGACATCAAATATGCAGTTTATTAAAACATCAGGTTTGAGATATTTTTAGGGTTAAGCGTATTAGCTGGATTTTGGGAGAGCTGTTAGAGTTATTGGATGCAAATATCTTGGAGGAGATATTTTCTGTTGCAAACAGATTTGATGCAGATTTGTAGGAGTGTTTAAAGGCTGAAGATTTAAGAAGATTTTGAGAGAAAATCTGTTTTGAAGATTTAGTTTTAAATAACAAATCAAGTCAGATATTGTAGCAGGTCCTAGCCCAAATCAAATAGCTATATAAAGCGCATCAATCCTGAAGGAAAAGTAACGAAGAAAGAGAGCTAAAGACTGAGAGTCGTTTGTGTCTTCGTGTATGTGTTGTAAACCATTCTAGTGTGAATTGGTGTTATTGTTTTGAGCTGTTCTTGATCAAAGCTGTGAAGCAGAATCAAGTTGTGTTTTTCAAAGTGTGTGATCTTTGAAATATATCACTGAAGTGATTTAGGGATTGAGTAGTGGTCTCATACCTAAGTGGTCTCTTAGGCAGAAGGTTCATTAAGTAGTGATTAAGTTTAGGAGATGTCAACTAGGTTATTGAGTCTGTAAATTAATTCTACTGATAGTGAAATTCATCCCTGGCTTGGTAGCCCCCAGAGTAAGTTGTTTAACTGAACTGGGTGAACAATTCTTTGTGTCTTTTGTGTTGTGTTATATTGTCTATTGCAGAGTGTGTTGTTGTGACATCACACGTAACATCACATATCTGGTACCAAAATTTCAATTGGTATCAGAGCAGGCATCCTGCTCTGCATCTGGGTGAGATCTAGGGCTGATACTTTCTGGTAAGATGGACAAGGAAGTTGGTGGATTTTTGAATAGACCCCCTATTCTGGATAGCTCTAATTATGATTATTGGAAGCCAAGGATGATTACCTTTTTGAAATCCTTGGACAGCAGGGCTTGGAAGGCTATCATAAAAGAATGGAAAACACCTGTTGTTGTTGAGAAAGATGATGTTGGGAAAGAAAAAGAAGTCAGCTCAAAACTGAAACCTGAAGAAGAATGGACCAAGGAAGAAGATGAGCTTGCACTTGGTAATTCTAAAGCTCTAAATGCTATTTTCAATGGAGTTGATAAGAACATCTTCAGGTTGATCAACACCTGTGAAGTTGCTAAGGAAGCTTGGGACATCTTAAAGACTACTCATGAAGGAACCTCAAAGGTTAAGATGTCAAGACTTCAACATCTGACATCAAAGTTTGAAAGTCTAAAGATGAAGGAAGATGAAACTATTCATGATTTTCACATGAGTATTCTTGAGCTGTCTAATGCCTCTAGTGCTCTTGGAGAAAAGATGACTGAAGAAAAGCTGGTGAGGAAAATCCTTAGGTCCCTTCCCAAGAGATATAAGATGAAGGTGACTGCAATTGAAGAAGCTCAAGACATCAGTAAAATGAGAGTTGATGAGCTAATTGGATCTCTTCAAACTTTTGAGTTAGGGTTGAATGAAGAGGAACCTGAAAAGAAGACCAAGAGTATAGCCTTGGTATCTAATACTCAAGAAGAGAAGAAAGGGAATGGTGCTGAATCTCAGGAGGAGCTATCTCAGGCTATTGCCATGCTGGGAAGACAGTTCAACAAGGTGTTCAAGAGAATGAATAGAAACTACAAACCTAATGTTAAGAACATCTCCTCTGACATCAGCAAGTCAAAAGAAAAGGATGAAGAGAAGACTGCTCAAGACAAAGGGATCCAATGCTTTGAGTGTGAGGGTTATGGGCATGTCAAGAAAGAATGTCCTACATTCCTTAAGAAGAAGAAGAAGGGCATGACTGTTTCCTGGTCTGATACTGACAGTGAAAGTGAAGAAGAGTCATCCAAGCATGTCAGAGCATTGACAGGGACATGTGTGTCTGATGGAGAATCAAATGATGAGGAACTGACTTTTGAGGAGTTAGCAGCCTCCTATCAAGAGTTATGTCTGAGGAGTACAGAGGTTTGTCAAGAAAGTGAGAAACAAAAGAAACAAATTGTTCAGCTTGAGACTGTTAAAGCTGATCTTGAAAATGAAGTCTTGTTGGTTAAATCTCAACTTGATCAAATGACAAAATCTGTTAGAATGTTGAACAGTGGATCTGATACTCTTGATAAGATCCTTCAGGCAGAAAAGGTAGCAGGAGACAAATATGGCTTAGGATTTGTTGAGGAGAAGGTTTCTGCTGAAGCTAGTACTTCAGGAACCAAAAAGGACATGTCTCAACCAATGTCTCAACATAACAAAAAGGGACATAATCCTAAACCCAAGCAGGTTGCTCACCAACAGCCTCAAAATTTTGGGAAAAGGTATGCTCATGGTCCTCATCAAAAGAAGGTTCATACTTCTGGAGCTAGGCAGTATATGCCTCCTCAATACCATAGGAGCATGCAGGCTTCTAGGTTTAACATGTTCCATCAGATGTCTCAACATCAAGGGAATATGTATTGCTTTGGACCTAATAATGCAATGCCTCATTTTTATGGTAGAAGGAAGCCACATCATCATAGAAGACAGCCTAAGAGACAGAATCCTCACTACAGAAGACAGGCAAACTATGGAAGAAGACAACACCAGTACTATGGATGGCAGCCACAACAGTTTCATCATCAAAGTGGCAGGAAGTTTAACAACTTCAGAGAAGAGAGACTAAGGTGTTTCTATTGTGGAAGATTTGGTCATATGCAGTTTTCTTGCTTTAAACTGCATGGATATCCCAAATCTGTCCCTCAACCTAGACAGAAGGAGAACATGACTAAGGTTGTTAAACAATGGGTTCCTAAAGCTGAGGTTACATGTCTATTGGCTCACACATCAGATAGACATTCTGCTAAGGATGGATGGTACTTTGACAGTGGATGTTCAAAGCATATGACTGGGTCCAAAAATCACTTGGTGGAGATCAATTCTTGCTCCTCAAATGATGTTACTTTTGGTAATGGAGAGAAAGGGGAGGTAAAAGGAGTTGGAAAATTGAAGTGTCATGATTGACCTGATCTTGACAATGTGCTTCTTGTCAAAGGTTTGAGTGCTAATTTGATTAGCATAAGTCAGCTTTGTGATGAAGGATACAAAGTCAGCTACACTAAAGATGAGTGTTTGGTGACTAATGAGAATAATGAGGTTGTTATGAAGGGAGTCAGATCCAGAGATAATTGTTATCAATGGGTACCTCAAGAGGTCAGCTCATCTAATGATGTTAAGGTTGATGTTGTGACATCAGACTGTAACATTAAGTGTGAAAGTCTGAGCATGTTGAAAGGTCAATTAGGGTTAATAACTTATGGTGTGAATTCTTTTAAAAATTTAAAAGGAAAGTTATTTTGAAGGGAAAAACTCATTGATTGGCTTTTATGTGATCCCCAAAATCAGACTCCATACTTTAGGCTATCATTACCTATTGTAGCTATCACACGCTTCATCAAACACCATACCCCTAGACGGTTCATCTCCTTCTCCATCAACAGAAGTAGCAATCCTTCCCTGATCCTCAGTTGCTTCACTGGAACAATGTCAAAACAAGTATCATCCCCTTCAAAGAAGTCTGCTTCAAAAAGTTATTCTCTTGAAAAGCTAGGGTTTTGACGAAAGAGGGTTCTGCTGAAGAAGCTTTGAATATAGCACCCATCTCCATGATGGTTCCTGAATCTGGTAAGTCAAGACCTTCCAAACTTCAACCCAAAAGGCCTACACCTAAAATTGATGATAGTGAAACTAGGAGGTTAGTCACTAGCATTCTTTTTAAAGAGAAATATGCATCTGGGTCTTCCACCCCTCAAGCTGTTGAAGAGAGGTTTGATGTTGATCGCAGTCTTAATCAGATTGCCACCAAAATTTTGGATAAGGGTTTATCTGTAAAAGGCATTTCTATTCCCCTTAGACAAATGCCTGCTGAAAAGGAGGACATGCAAAGTGCTGATACAAATCTTCACAGACTGGCTATGTCTGTCATTGAAGATGCTGAAGTAGGTGTTGAAGAAGAAGGTGTTCATGAGGAAGCTGATGTTGAAACAAATGTCAGAACAAAGCCTGATAGGGATGTTGAAACTAGCCCTGGTGGAAAGAAGAATGAAGATGTGGTAAATGTTGTTGACCTGTCTGATGATGAAGTGATTGGAAATGTTGTACCTAGTCTTGCCAAAAGACTTAAAACTACAAAAGGAAAGAATGTGGAATCTTCTCCTAAGAAGTCAGCTGAAGGAAAGAAGAAAAAGACTTCTGTTGTTGGTCCAACAAAAATATGGAGTAAAGTTGCTGTGAATCCCAGAAAGTGGAAGTTGTTGGAAGAATCTGAATCAGAGTATGATGTTAAGGATGATGTTCAAGACATCACTCCTGTGAGAAAGTCCATCTTGAAGAGAATTGCTGACAAGATACCTGATGTTCCTGTTGACAACATTTCATTCCATTATGCAAGCAATGCTTCCATGTGGAAATTTGTTTATCAAAGAAGACTTGCTCTTGAAAGAGAGATTGGCAAAGAGGCTATGGAAATTAAAGAAGTCATAGAGGTGATAAAGGTTGCTGGATTGATGAAGACTATTTGTGGGTTCTCCAAGTGTTATGACAGTCTGGTTAAGGAATTTATGGTTAACATTCCTGTGAATATTTCTGACAAAAGAAGTGTGGATTTCATGAAAGTGTTTGTTAGAGGCAAATGTATTGAGTTCTCTCCTGAGGTTATCAACAATTACCTAGGAAGAAAAGAAGAAGAGTTTACAGAGTTAGAAGTTACTGATAATGATGTCTGCAAGGAGATAACTGCTGGTCAAGTAAAGGTGTGGCCCTTGAAAGGAAAATTGACAACTACCAAACTTAGTGTTAAGTATGCTATCTTGCACAGAATTGGAGCTGCAAATTGGGTGCCTACTAATCATAAAACCACAACAGCTGTGGGATTAGGAAGGTTCATTTATGCTGTTGGCACTAAGAAGAAATTTGACTATGGATCATATATTTTTGAACAGACTGTGAAACATGCCACCACTAATACTATCAAAATGCCTATAGCATTTCCATCTCTCATTTCTGGAGTAATTCTGAAACAACATCCTGGCATATTGACAAGTTCAGACACAGCCTGCAAGAGGGAGTCAACATTATCTCTGCATCCAAAATTGTTTGTTGGGAGTCATGTTCCAGACATTATCTCAACATCAGATGCTGGTGTCAAGAAGAAAAGTACCAAAGCTGATTTGCTTGCAGAATTGAAGGCTACTTGCAAGGATCTGGATATTGTGATCAGTACCAGCATGACTAGAAAGAAGAAAATTGAGAAGCTGATCCAGTCCTTGGAACAGGATGATAATGATGATGTCAATGCTAAAGGTGTCAATTCTGAGGAAGATGATGAGGATGATGAAGACGGGTCTAACTCTAATAAAGATTAAGTTTCTTTTGTTGTTTCTGCTAGACAGTAGTTTTTTTTTGCTTTTGTTGTTTTGCACTTGATGTGTTTGGTTTGTAACCTGAATATTATGTTTTAAGCACTTTTTATGTTTTGTTCTATGATTTGTCTTGTCTTAAATGCTGACTTTAGACTGACAATGAGAGCTAGCTTAGGACTAACTGGTAGTTAGTAGGTGTTTGTCCAATTATGGCTAAAAAGGGGGAGAGTTAGCCAAGCCAAGGTGTGGTTGTGAATCCTGTTTCTGATGTGGTGCAGAAGTTGAGGGGGAGAGTGTTTGTGCAGCTGTATGCTGGTTCTGGTTTTGGGGGGGGGGAGCTTGACCCTTTACTGAGCTGATGGAGTTTGTGCAGCATTTTGAAGTAGGAGCTGTTTTGAAGGAGTGCTGCTAGGAGTTTTTAACATTTTTCAATTTTCATCCACTGCTGAAGTCTCTGATGTTGCAGAGATTGTTTTAGCCAAAATTAGCCAAAGGGGGAGATTGTTAGTTCTTGGATTAACTAGAATTTTGGTAAAACAAAGTTGTTTGTTCAATGTTGATGTCATATGGCTGATGTCTTAACATTGGTTAATGTTATATTTTAAAGTTGTTGAAGTTTTGAAGTCTGATGTCACATGCGATGTCATGACATCAGATATGCAGTTTATTAAAACATCGGGTTTGAGATGTTTTTAGGGTTAAGCGTATTAGCTGGATTTTGGGAGAACTGTTAGAGTTATTGGATGCGAATATCTTGGAGGACATATTTTCTTTTGCAAACAGATTTGATGCAGATTTGTAGGAGTGTTTAAAGGCTGAAGATTTAAGAAGATTTTGAGAGAAAATTTGTTTTGAAGATTTAGTTTTAAATAACAAATCAGGTCAGATATTGTAGCAGGTCCTAGCCCAAATCAAATAGCTATATAAAGCGCATCAATCCTGAAGGAAAAGTAACGAAGAAAGAGAGCTAAAGACTGAGAGTCGTTTGTGTCTTCGTGTATGTGTTGTAAACCATTCTAGTGTGAATTGGTGTTATTGTTTTGAGTTGTTCTTGATCAAAGCTGTGAAGCAGAATCAAGTTGTGTTTTTCAAAGTTTGTGATCTTTGAAATATATCACTGAAGTGATTTAGGGATTGAGTATTGGTCTCATACCTAAGTGGTCTCTTAGGTAGAAGGTTCATTAAGTAGTGATTAAGTTTAGGAGATGTCAACTGGGTTGTTGAGTTTGTAAATTAATTCTACTGATAGTGAAATTCATCCCTGGCTTGGTAGCCCCCAGAGTAAGTTGTTTAACTGAACTGGGTGAACAATTCTTTGTGTCTTTTCTGTTGTGTTATATTGTCCATTGCAGAGTGTGTTGTTGTGACATCACACGTAACACCACATATCTGGTACCAGAATTTCACCTCTAATGACACATCTTGGAGCCTTTATTTGCTCATTGCTCCAACAATGCTTTATCACCTACAAAATGAATGGAAAACCATTAATCTTTACATAAATGAATCAAAAACAAAAATATATCCTAACTAACGTATTCATACACAAAGTGGGGTTTATTCGACCGATATTTAACAAAAAGTAAAGATAAGTGCAACAAAACTTATATACAAAAATAGGTACAATTTACATTTATCAAACTCTCCCCAACTTACCTAATTGTTTGTCCACAAACAAGAATCAAACAAACTTGAAAACACAAAAGCGATATCCAAAGAAAGACGAATCACAGGTTTTGAAAAACGTAAACGAATGAATGGTTCAAATGAAAACGGTACACACAAAAAGTAAATACTTACCACTAAACTACGACAACAACATAGTCACGAAACAAATGCAAAATACAAAAATCATGCCAAAAATTCTAAAAAACCACAAGTTCCAAAGTGAATCACACCTAGTAAAAACGATCATTGGTAGATGAAAACCACACAATAAGGTACTTTACACTCACACAACACTCATGCAAACAAAAGACTAAATTATGCATACATCCACAAATTCATATTGAACATACAAAGGCAAGAATCACAAGGACTTTCAAAGTTGTAACGTGGTCGGGTAAACAAACAAGGGGCAATTTCTCAAGTTAATTGAAACAAAAACTTGCCTAAACCTACGGGAGTGAAAACTCACAAAGATTCACACACAAAATTTCAACCAACTTCTTCCACAATCCCAAGTGATACACAACACACAATACTTATTTAGCATAATTATTGAAACTCTTTTTGTTTCCTTTTTCAAGGATTTTCTTTTTCTTCTTTTCTTCTTTCTTTTTCTCTTTCACAAATTTTTCTCTTTTTTCTTTTCTTTTTCAATCCTCATAGAATCCAACCAATGAGTACACAATCATCCTCTCCCCAACTTGAATTCAACCGCACCATCATGTGAATACTCCCTACTTTCTAAGGCAAGGAAAAAATCCATACAACAACACAAAGTTGAGGTCCAAGAAAAAACAAAATCCATTCAAAAATAAGTGAACTAAATACTCATAGACAAGCATTAAGTTCAAATAGAAACATGGATCAAAAAGCTCAAAGGGGTTACAAATGATCACACGCTCACAAGGTGAATTGACTATTTTGCTAAGGTGGTTGTGCTCAAAATAAAACAATTGCCTTGATCCTTTTCATGCATTCATATACACAACATAAACAACAGATTCAACATAATAAAATCCAGTAAAACAAGAATGTTGGTTCTCCGCGCATATATGAACAATGGAAAGCCACCTCACAAAAAGGTTGGGAACTAAAGTGATTCACAATAAAACAAGTATACAAAAGAATGGATGGCATGGAAGTTTGTAAAATACCTAAGTATCATGAATATGCTAAAGTATAGAAAGCGATAAATACATACCTCGGACGTGTACAAAACTTAACAAGATCATTACCAAACATCCGCAAGTTGAAACGAACCAACTTGGAAAATCACAAAAGTATCCTCAAATAAGTCAATCAAAATCTGTGAGCAAACAACAACCAAAAACATTCGAAATGAAAAACTATAAAACATGCTTGTTTTACGTCGTAAGCTCGACGCCTTTACGGTGCTTAGCTAGTAACTTCCTTCATTCATGCCATGGTGATGTCTCACCGCGCAACCAAAAGCAAGCGTCCTAACCAAACACTTGAACAAACGTTACGGAAACAAAATGTAAACAAAACTTGAACAAACATAATGGAAACAGACAATATATACGATATATACAAAACTCAAACACAAAGGAATTGTCGCAATGCGACTCAATATCAAAACTGATCCCCAGCAACGGCGCCATTTTGTTGAATGCAGAATAGGGCAAGCAGCAAAAATATTTATTTTTGGAAAGAATTCCCTCTGGGATTTATGTCGTGTCCACAGAGATCGGTTCGAGGGAAAGAATGTCATTCGACAGTCTCTCGCATTTATGAGTTTGGTTTAAAATAGTTTCAAACAAGAAGACATAAAAGTAAACATTAAAACAAACAGAAATCATTCTTCAGAGAGAAAAACTCGTCCGACAATGCATATAAATCACTCCTCACAAACTTAAACTTACCGACCAGTTATACTCCACCTACAATACTCCTCAATATCACCCAGCATCGCTCATAACAAAGGTTATGTCTAACGCAAAGTTGAGAAAACAACCGTGTTACCCTTGCCGATACTCTTGCACGCTAGCTCAAGGCACGAAGGCATTAAGATTCGACGCCTATTGAAGATTGTTAGCTCCTAAATCTATCTCTAGAGTGCAGAAACTAACAGATAATCATCCCTAATCGAAGTTCGTGAAGGTTATGTCTAACGCAACCCAAACCCCGCGCATAAAGCAAAAATAAGAGACAATCACCAATAAAGATTTGTAAAGAAAATTTCATATAACGCCATGGGCGACAAATATACATGAGTTTAGAGCAAATACATATACACAACCCAACCATAAAGAAAAACACAAAGAAAAAGAGAAATGAACCAAACATATCGCGGTTTTTCAGAGCCGATCGACGATTAATCCACCCCGGTTCATCCGTGTGCAAGCTCTATAGTTGTTTTCTAAGCTAATCTACTAAAAAATGAAGTTTGATGGAGTTGGAGCAAGAATCCCCAAAACCATCCTCTAAAAAGTGACTGAAATAAACTATATACAATTTCAATTCTGTACTGTTCGCACAGCGAACACTTCATTCGCAAAGCGAATGGCTCAAAAAATGGCACTTAAAGTGCCTCTGATTGTCAAACCGCCTCAGCTTTTCTTCGTGAGTTCGCAGTGCGAACGAATCATTTGCAAAGCGAATGCTCGCTGCTCAGTTCGCAAAGCGAACTTTGGTTCTTTTTGGCTCTGCCTCATTCTGGGACCATTCACTGGGGAACTCGCCAGCCATTCGCAAAGCGAATGTTCGCTGGCTCCTTCGCAAAGCGAACAAGCTGAACTCTGCACTACTTCAGCTCCCTTTTATTGCCTCTAATGACACATCTTGGAGCCTTTATTTGCTCATTGGTCCAACAATGCTTTATCACCTACAAAATGAATGGAAAACCATTAATCTTTACATAAATGAATCAAAAACACAAATATATCCTAACTAACGTATTTATACACAAAGTGGGGTTTATTCGGCCGATATTTAACAAAAAGTAAAGATAAGTGCAACAAAACTTATATACAAAAATAGGTACAATTTGCACTTATCACCATTGAGAATCAAATTTGCCTTCAAGAATGATCAATCAATGCTTGGACTTATTTCATTGTTAGAGCCTTCTTCTATTGATGATGCCTTATCAGATGATGGGTGGATCGTGGATATGCAAGATGAACTAAATCAGTTTCAAAGAAATGATGTGTGGGATCTTGTTCCAAGCCTACATATGAAAAACATTATTTGAACCAAGTGGTTCTTTCGTAACAAACTTAATGAATAGGGAGAAGTCGTAAGAAAAAAATTCAGACTTTTAGCTCAACGCTACAGTCAACAAGAAATTGACTTCTTTGAAACCTTTTTTACTGTGGCAAGGTTAGAAGCAATTAGACTACTTCTCTCTTATGCTATTAATCACAACATTGTGCTTTATCAGATGGACGTGAAAAGTGATTTTCTGAATGGAGTTATTACTGAAGAAGTGTATGTCAAGCAACCTTCTGGATTTGAAGATCGAAACCATCCAGACTTCATCTATAAGCTTAAGAAATCTCTCTATGGACTCAAACAAGCTCCAAGAGCATGGTATGAGAGACTGAGTAATTTTCTGCTTGAGAATGGTTTCTCTAAAGGCAAGGTTGACACTACACTATTTAGGAAAACTCTAGAAGAAGAAATCTTGATTGTTCAAATTTATGTTGATGACATAATTTTTGGTTCGTCTAATGCATCTCTTTGTCAAGAATATTCAAAGATTATGCAGGATGAATTTGAGATGAGTTTGATGGGTGAATTAAAATACTTTCTTGAAATTCAAATTAACCAGAAGAAGGAAGGTATATACATTCATCAGTCAAAGTACACAATAGAGCTCTTGAAGAAGTTCAATCTTAATGAGTGCAAAGTCATGTCAACTCTTATTCATCTTACCTGCAACCTGAATGGTGAAGAATGCAGTACCAAAGTAGATCCAACTAAATATCGAGGTATGATAGGTTCCTTACTCTATCTCACTGCTTCCAGACCATATATTTTATTCAGTGTATGTTTGTGTACAAGATTCTAATAAGATCCTAGAGAAACTCATTTAACAGCTGTTAAGAGGGTCTTTAGATATTTGAAAGGAACTATCAATCTTGGACTTCTTTATAAGAAATCCTCAAATTAAAAGCTAGTTGGATTCTGTGATGCTGATTACACCAGAGATAGAATTAAGAGGAAATCCACTAGTGGAAATTGTCAATTCTTAGGTGAAAACCTTATATTTTGGGCTAGCAAAAGACAAGCAACTATTGCTCTATCTACAGCAGAAGCAAAATACATTTCAGCTGCTAACTGTTGCACTCAACTACTATGGATGAAGTATCAACTTGAAGATTATCAGATTTTTAGAAACAATATACCTATCCTTTGTGATAACACTTTTGTTATCTGTTTAACAAAGAATCCGATTCAACATTCTAGAACTAAGCATATTGAAATCAAACATCATTTTATTAGGGGCTATGTTCAAAAGGGTGTAATAGATATTCAGTTTATTGATATTGACCATCGATGGGATGATATATTTACAAAACCCTTAGCCATTACAAGATTTGATTTTATCAAGAAAAATCTGAACATGGTCTTTATTGATGAATAATGCTTGTTGTCTGAATGGAGTATTAGAAGAAAAGTTGGATTGTGATAGAACTCAGTTTATTTTTTTTAATCTGAAAGTTCTCTAAGTATGGTTTATAAGCATTGTATAGAGTTTATCGAATCTCTTGCATCCTTGATTGCTTTATTATCTAATAAGAAAATAAAATAGTTTAATTCTATGCTTTGTACTTTGAATTAACAATTGGACTAATCTTGAGTTCTGATAAAATAGGGATCTTTGTGTTATATTTGAAGCTTTTTGAAATATTGATTTGGTAGACAACTGGTTCTGAAACTCTTTTTCTGGTGAAACTGTTACAAAACTTACACCAATGCTAATCCTACATTTACTTGCTTTTAAAGCAAAAGTATTGTGAGTATTCAGCCTTAGTTATTGTGTTTTCTCATAGGTAACTGTTCTCGAGACTGAAGGGGCATGTCTATCACTCCTATATTCAAAATATACTCTAAATTTTGGTTCTTTAAAGGAATGTACTAACAAAGATTCTGATTCATTTGTATCCAAACTCATTACTGTCTAAACATTTAATACATGCTTGCTTATAAATCAGCATTCTATGTGTTATGTTGCTATCTGTGTGTTTCCCTAATTTTATTTATTATTTTCTATATAAGATAATATTGTGAAATCATTGTTGTATAACTAGAATTTCTTTTCTTCTCAATATGTCTTCAAATGCCATTAAAGGAGAGATCTATGATCTAGATATTCTGAAGGATTATACGGTTAACCTCAATGAATTAACGACAGTTAATCTTTCTCGAATAGTCTCAGATATTCATTTTCATAAATGGGATGGATACTTTGCAATGCTTAATGGACCAATCTATCCAGATCTTGTGAAAGATTTTTGAGTGAATGCTCATGTTCATTTGTCTATGGTTCTCCTGTTGTGATCAACTCTAAAATCATCTCTCAAGCAATAAATTGTGAAGAGGATGGATTTACTGTTGAAAACTACAGACATAACAATAGGTTTATGAATCTTATGCACAACATCTATGATAATGAAGGCCCTACTACAAGCCCTTCAACTCTTACTCCTATGGCAAAAGTGTGGTACCAAATTATGGGAACCAATCTAAGGCCTAGAGAAAAGGGATCATGATGGCTTTCTCCTGATGATAAACATTTCATTTTGTTCCTAGTCTCCATAACTAAAATCAATCTGCCTCAAAGCATGTTCAATTATCTGAAAGAAGAGATACATGCATCTCGTAAGGAATGATCTTTTCTCATTTCTTTTGGTAGGGTTCTTTCCATGATTCTTGATCAACCGAGTGTTGTTGCTCATGTGCAACGAGCTGGATTGGTTGACAAACTTGTTCCATACAGGTGTTCGACTATGAATTGTTCAGAAACCATTATTATTCACTGAAGTCTATTTTTTCTTTCTTTCTTTTTGTTGATGACAAATGGGGAGAATGATTAAGTATTCTTCTAGGTTAATCTTAGAGTGAATTTAGTTCTCCTATATAAGGGGGAGCTTACAAACCTCGCCTCTTGAAGTGGATTTAATTATTCTATATAGGGAGAGCTTACAAACCTCATCTCTTAGACTTCACAAATAGGACTCAGGGGGAGCTTACAAACCTCACCTCTAAGACTGTTTGACACAGGGGAAACTTACAAACTTCAGACCCTGAAAGTTGTTAAGTAATCATCTACAACTGATTGTTTTAAAATACTTAAGGTTATCATTATAAGGGGGGGGGGGGGGGGGGGGAGATTATTGAGACAAATTTGGTTCAAACCATGTATCCTCTAAAGTTTTGATGATAACAAAGTATTTAAAAAATAATAAGGATTTCTAACTAGCTAGTTCTTATGTGCAGAATTATATTTACTTGATGAAACTGGTTCTAACACTAAAGAAGCTATGGTTCAGTTCTGATTTTGTACTTGTAAAAGAGTCTGATCAGAAAGTTATCATTAGTACAATTCAGAATCAAAATCGTGATTTACCTGCTGAAATTGAGTAGTGTCAGCTCAAGCTCTGTAATCATGAGACTCGAGAATTGTTGACATCATCTTCAAAAGATTGTGCTGTACTTGTTTTATAGAAGAGTTTTCCGGACAAAGGCCTTGTTCAATGGATAATTCTTTGTCGATGATTTCCAACACCTTCTTTACTAGAAAAGAAGATGTACTAAAATATTTGATATGATTTTAGTCGTTGAGTATGCTTCAAGGACTCTATTTTTTCAGCTAAAAAATGAGCAGAAGAAGTGAAGATCAACCAAGAGAATAACGTTGCAACTACAGCTGAAATATACACGCACTTCATTCATATCAGCTCAAGAGAAGCTAATCTATTTAGAGTTCTTATTCTTGTATAGCTTAAGAATCCATAGTGTTAAAGTGTGTTGTATTATATTTGAACACCTTTGATTGTTAATCAAGTGTTGTTGTAAGTTATTCCTTCTCTAAATAGTCAATTTAGATAAAAGTCTCTTGCCTTGGGCTTGAGCATTGAAGTCTTAGATTCAAGGAATCTGAGCAGGTAGTCTTAGATTGTAGGTCTAAGCATGAAGTATTGTACTCGAGGGTATAATCAAGGAAGCCTTGAACCAGAAGGGTTTAAGTAGCAAAGTAATAGGATCTTAGGATCTAAGCAAGAAAGTCTTGATCAGGTGCTTATTAAGCAAGGAAGTGTTAGGTTGTAGGTCTGAGCAGGAAAAAGTCTTATACTTGAAGGTATAAGCAATTGTAATTTGTTCGATTAGAGTGAAAATCTCTTGTGTTGCAAGGGGGCTAGACTACTCTCAATTGTAGAGGAACCAGTATAACTGCTATGTGTTCTTTACCATTTTTATTTACTTCTGTTACACTTTTTGCTGCACTTGTTATTAGTTTCTGAAATTCTGTCTAGAATCTGAACTCTAGTTCTGAAGCAGAAACGATTTTGCAAACACAATTCAACCCCCATTCTTGTGTATTTTTCTCACCATCAAATTATAAACAAAATAAAGTAATGCAAACGAACTCCCTTATCCCCGGTGTTACAGATCAGAGCATTCTTATTCGAAAACTAGAATATACGGAAGATAAAAATCTGCTGAGAGGCAATAACCATCTCACTCCAACAACGAACCTCAGCCCTGCTAATCACCTGTGCAAAGCACACCACAAAACTAAGCAAATAAGAAAGGGGTGAGAATATACTTACATATAGTAATGGTGAAGTTTCGGCAACAATATGATAATTAAGAAACGATAATTCACTCAAAACATGAATGATAATCACGCAATCACAAACACAAAACACAACATCGAACAACCCTTCATCACAACACACATCAATGTATACAAGACTAATGTTCACCAACTCCATCACCTACATGCATGTGGTAACAATGTTTTGTGAACATCAGAGGTATGTTACTGATATCCTCCACCATGGTAAAAAAAATCTCCGGTCCCTCAATTGAACTGACGATCCCCACCATAGGATCTGAGTCTCGCCCCTGGTCTTTTCCACCAAGATCAACGATCCCCACCAATTGATCTGAGGCTACCAAAATGGACTGATGTCCCACCTAACTCCGAAATAGTATGAATGCATGACATGTTATAAGGATTCAGACCGACATCCACAAAAAATCACCCAAACATCATCAAAGGTTGTATATTCACCAAAAATTGAAATTTCATCATTTTCATCACAACAGGTTCCAAGTATGACCCAAATGCCAGTCATAGTCCTCTAGAATAACATTGTAACATCGTTAATTCTTCAAAAAGATTTAATTAAATTAAATATAAGGTTTATACTTAATTTAATTTTATTACGAAAAATTTAAAGTAATCAAAACTAACAACATTAATTTTCCAAAAGACTTATTTCAACTAAGAACAAAGATTTTGTTAGTTTTAACTCTATTTATAAAAATTATTATTATTTAACAAAAAGAGTAAACAAAACTCTGAAATTTATTATAATCAAAAGGTTAATCCTTATGGCATTTTCAAAAGTATTTAAATACATAAAACTAAGAAACTCTATTGAGTTTTATGGACTTTTAATCCTAAACTAAATAATTAAATAAAGCGAATAAAACATAAATTGCTAAAATTTCAGAAAATAGGAAAACGTTGTTTTCGGAACTTAAACGAGCTTAAAGTTATAATATGAATTATTCTGACATCGGATACCAAATTTAGGCAAAATTTTGCTGAATCGCTACTTCGAGAAATTTTACAGAAAAATAGGGTTTATAATTTTTTTATTTGGGATAAACATTTTATTAAGTTTTTTATATACTAATTACAAGGTTTTTAATCCCAATATCCAACACAACTCAATACATATTTCATCTTCAAAATATACTATGACCAAATGGGATTATTCCATTTGGGCACAGATTGATACAATCGATCAATAAAAAATATTCAAGAAAATGACCAATTGGGAAAAATCTCAATTGCTCACAGATCGTCATAAACGATCGGTTAACAACATAAATTTTACAATTCTTGTATATATCCGCATACATATCATTATTAAAAAAAACATATAAATGATCATAGGGGTTTTGATTAAACCCCATAGAGTCAAACCCAAAACTTGTATTTTGATACGATACATAATAATTTCACATAAATCATGCAATCATACATAAATATCATCGTGAAACATATATCAAATTCATGGATCATTTCATAAACATCTCAAATACAGCATATACAATCATACGATAAACAAAGGTGTCTTTACCTTTGGCACTGGTGCCTAGTCCACCCTATAGTAAGGAATTCTCCCTACCTTATTGATTGAGCTTTCAAGGTTTTGATGTTCCTCCCTTTCCAAATCGGTGCCTCACGATCGCTCCCAAAATGGTCTCCCCAGACTCAAATGCACTGTTTAGCGATATGCCTCAAACCTTATTTTTTCCCACACTCTCACACTCTCTCTTACGATACATAATGTTTAATGTAACGGTAAGATTAATTCCCAAATATTAGTCCAAAACGAAATATTTATTTAATTGATAAATAAAATAAAATAAATCCTAAATTAAATAATTATTAAATTAAGCATCACGCCTTTAATATTTAAACAAAATATTTATTTGATTTTAAAAGGATAATAGATTTTTAATATAAGGTGTCACACTATTTTTAAATAATTAAATTATTATTATTATAAATCTCAAATAATTATTATCGTTATTTTTAAATAATTAAATAAAATCTACCGGTCTCACACAAATATTATAATAATGATTAAATTATTAAAATACTCTCGAATATTCTAAAACATCATAAAACACCAAAAAAAACACCAACATCACATAAATAAATTATCAAATAATCTATAAAATGCTATAATTAAATAAAAACAATTAAATAAGTTAGGGGCCTTACAGCTCTCCCCCGCTTAAAAAGATTTCCGCCTTTAAAAATTTCCTAGCGAAAATAACTCTGGGTAGGATCCCTTCATCCTGCTCTCCAACTCCCAAGTCATGCTACCTCCAGCAGGTCCTTCCCAAATGAGCTTCACTAGAGTAATCTATTTACCTTGTAGCTGCTTAACCTCTCTATCTGCGATCCAAACAGGAGCTACTTCAACAGTCAGGTTGTCACGAACTTGCACATCGTCCATCTGGATTACGTGCGAAGGATCATGAACATACTTTTGAAGCTGCGAAACATGGAAAACATCATGCATATTCGAAAGAGATGGGGGTAGTTCCATACGGTAAGCAACATCTCCAATCTTCTAGGTAATCTGATAGAGTCCAATGAAGCGAGGAGTCAACTTCTTAGACATCAGAGCACGACCCACACCAGTCATAGGAATGACTCTCAGGAAAACATGATCACCTTCTCGGAACTCTATTTCCTTCCATCGCTTATCATGATAGCTCATCTTCTTGCTCTATGAAGCCTTCATCTTTTCTTGAATTATTTTAATTTTCTCAGTAGTCTGTTGAACGATTCCAGGTCCGAGTACAACACTCTCTCCATATTCATACCAACATAGAGAAGTCCTTACATCTTCTGCCATATAATTCCTCGAATAGAGCAATACCAATGCTATAATATTAGTTGTTATTATATGTAATCTTAATCAATGGTAGATAGTTGTCCCAAACACCTTCTTGTTCCAAAACACATAACCTCAATAAGTCCTCAAGAGACTGGATGGTCCTCTCAGACTGTCCGTCTGTCTGAGGGTGATAAACATAACTCAACCTTAGCCTAGTACCCTAAGCTTCCTAAAAACTCCCTTAAAATCGGGATCTAAACCTCGGGTCTCTGTAAAAAACTATACACGAAAGGATGCCATGCAACTTTACAATATTATCAATATAGATCTCAGCCAACCTCTGCAATGAGAAACTGATCTTAATCAGTATGAAGTGAGCCTATTTAGTCAACCTGTCAATAATCACCCAAATAGTATCACTTCCCTTTGGGGTATTCGGAAAACCATCCACAGAGTCCATTGAGATTTTGTCCCACTTCCGTTCAGGAACCTCTAATGGCTGCGTTAGTCAAGACGGCTTTTGATGATGTACAGTAGACTTCTGTCAAATCAAACAAGAATAAACAAATTGTGTGATGTCTCTCTTTCTTACTGGCTACCAGAACATTTTCTTCAGATCCTAATACATTTTGGTAGCTCTAGGATAAATGCTCAAACTGCTCTGATGGCTCTCCTCTAAAATCATTTTCTTATGTTTTGGTATATCAGGTATACAAACCATGTCCCGAAACTTTAGAATTCCATCTCCCTAAATTCAAAATTCCTCATTATTACTCTATCCAACTAATTCTAAGAGATCAACCAATGTCACATCCAATTTCTTGTTCTCTATAATTTCATCAAGAAAACTACTAGTTAACTTCAGCATACCCAACATCACACTATCGGGAGTTACCTCACATACTAAACTCAAGGCTCTGAATTCCTTAATTAAATCCAACTCCCTAACCATCAAAGATGAGATGTGAAAAGTCTTATGACTTAAAGCATCTGCTACCGCATTGGCTTTACCAGGATGGTAATTCAAACCAAAGTTCTAGTCTTTTAAAAACTCTAACCATCTCCTCTGTCTCATATTAAGTTCCTTCTGATCGAAGAGATATTAAAACTTTTATGGTCGCTTTATTCTTCAAATCTAGAACCATAAAGATAGTGTCTCCAAATCTTAAGAACAAATATTACCGTAGCCAATTCTAAGTCATGAGTAGGGTAGTTCCTTTCATGCACCTTTAACTGTCAAGAAGCATATGCAACTACCTTTCCATTCTGCATAAGTACTCCACCTACACCCGTCTTAGATGCATCACAATACACAACAAAAGGTTCATTCGAATTTGGTAGAATCAAAACTGGTGCAGTTATAAACTTCTTGTTCAATGCTTGGAAGCTCTCTTCACACTATAGATCCCATACAAAATCTTGACTCTTTTGAGTAAACTGAATTAAAGGTAAGGCCAATTTTGAGAAACCCTCAATAAACCTCTGATAGTAACCAGCTAGTCCAAGGAAAATACTGATCTCAGCAACTGTCTTCGGGGCTTCCCACTGTAACACTGCACCTACCTTCGAAGGATCCACCGCTATACCACCACTGGAAATTACATTCCCCAGAAAACTGACTTCACGCAACCAAAACTATCATTTAGATAGCTTGTTATATAATTTATTCTCTTTAAAAACTTGAAGCACAATATGGAGGTGTTATGCATGCTCTTCATCTGATTTGGAATAGATAAGTATGTCATCAATGAAAACCACAACGAACTTATCCAAATACGGTTGAAATGTCCTATTCATATGCTCCATGAATACACCAGGTGCATTAGAAACTCCAAACGACATTACTGAATACTTATAGTGCCCGTACCGAGCTCTAAAAGCAGTCTTTACAATATCTTTATTCTTCACTCTAATCAGATGTTACTCCGATCTCAAGTCTATCTTGATGAATACACATGCTCCAACTAGCTAGTCCATAATATCATCAATTATGGGAAGAGGATATTTATTCTATATAGTAACCTTGTTGAGCTGATGGTAATCTAGACACAATCTTAACGACCATCCTTCTTTTTCACTAATAACACTAGAGCTCCCCAAGGTAACACACTTGGTCTTATAAATTTCTTCTCAAGTAGGTCTTCTAATCGCTTCTTCAACTCACCCAACTCTGCTGGAGACATTTTGTACGGTGCCATAGATATAGGTCTAGTACCGGATACAAACTCAATACTGAATTCAACCTCTCTTTGGTGGAAGATCAATAATATCGTCTAGAAATACATCTGGAAATTGACACACCACTGGTAGCTCATCAATTATTGCTTTACTCTCTAACTTCAAAGATGCAAACATCGGGAATAGTTGATCTTTCTCCCTCAAGGACATCTCTACTTGACTGTTAGGCTGGAATCTCGAATACACATCCACTTCGGTTTTAGAAAAACCACACAGCTTCAATATCACCTGAACTCTTGCAATCAACAACTTACTAAACCAACTCTTCATGCCTGCATCAAAGCATAGAAACATAAGATTCTCCCCCAACTTGTTTCAATCCCGCTCCTGCTAAAAACCAATAAAGGAAACAAGTATGTACCGACAGTGTTTCACACACAAGTCGCATACTAGGAAATAAACAATATTATAAAAACCTGGCCCGATGGACTGACGTGCTCTGATACCAGTACGTAACACCCTAAACCCCAAATAATAGATTTAAATAAAAATAACAGGAACAAGATTTTACTCCATCATAAATACTTCATAAATCATAAAACAACAGATGTTACACAGCGAAAATTTATTTAGAAACACCATAAAACATGTCGGAAGAGAGCTGAAAAGATACATTATAATGAAAATCTCATAATAGTTTATTATACACAAAACAAAGTAAAGCAAACGAATGCCCTTAGCACTGGTGTTACTGATCAGAGCATTCTTATTTAAAAACTAGAATATATGGAAGATAAAAATCTGTCGAGAGGCAACAACCATCTCACTTCAATAACGAACCTCAGTCCCACTAATCACCTATGCAAAGCACACCACAAAAACAAGAAAAGAAGAAAGGGGTGAGAATATACTTACATACAGTAATGGTGAAAGTTTCGGCAATAGTATGATAATCGAGTAACGATAATTCACTCAAAACATGAATGATAATCACACAATCACAAACACAAAACACAACATAGAATAACCTTTCATCATAAGACACATCAATATATACAAGACTAATGTTCATCAACTCAATCACCTAAATGCATATGGAACCAAAGTTTTGTGAACATCAGAGGTATGTTCCTGATATCGTCCACCATCATAAAAAGTCAATGGCCCCTTAACTGAACCTATGATCCCCACTATAGGATCTGATACTCTCCCTTGGTCTTTTCCACCACGACCAACAATCTCCACCAATGGATCTAAGTCCACCAAAATGGACCGAAGTCCCACCTAACTCCTAAATAGTACGAATGCATGACATGTTTTAAGGATCCAAATTGACATCCACAGAAAATCACCCAAACATCATCAAAGGTTGTATATTCACCAAAAATTGATATTTCATCACTATCATCACAACAGGTTCTATGTATGAACCAAATGTCAGTCATAGTCCTCCAAAATAACATCGTAACATCGTAACATTATTAATTCTTCAAAAGGATTTAATTAAATTAAATATAAGATTTATACTTAATTTAATTTTATTACGAAAAATTTAAAGTTATCAAAACTAACAACATTAATTTTCCAACAAAATACTTATTTTAACTAAGAACAAAGATTTTCTTAGTTTTAGCTTTATTTATAAAAATTATTATTATTCACCAGAAAGAGTAAACAAAACTCTGAAATTTATTATAATCCAAAGGTTATTCCTAATGGCATTCCCATAGGTCTTTAAATCCATAAAACAAAGAAACTCTAATGTGTCTTATGGGGTTTTAATCCTAAAAAAAATAAATAAATAAATAAAATACAACATAAATTTCTAAAATTTCATAAAATAGGAAAAAGAATAATCAATGAATATCAGTGTGTTGTACGCTTGGGATGATTCCCTTTCCGAAAAGTTATAATACGAGTTGTTTTGACATCAGATGTCGAATTTACACAAAATTTTGTTGAACCGCTCTAAAGCGCTACTTCGAGAAATTTTTGTAGAAAAATAGGGTTCATAATTTTTTTACTTGGGAAAAACATTTTATTAAGTTTTTTATATACTAATTACAAGGTTTTTAATCCCAATATCCAACACAAATCAATCCACATTTCATCGTCAAAATATAATGTGTAATGATAGAAGTTTTCTCCATATCCTCTAATGCCATTTTGATTTGATTATAACCTAAGAATCCTTCCATGAAGGAAAACACTTTAAACTTTGCGGTGCTGTCGACCAACATGTAAATATGTGGTAATGGAAAATCATCTTTCAGACTAACCTTATTTAAGTCTCGGTAGTCCACACACATTCTGACTTTTCGATCCTTCTTGGGAATAGGTACTATGTTGGCTAGCCATTGAGGGTATTCTGACGTGGCAAGGAAGCCTGCATCAATCTGCTTTTGAACTTCTTCCTTAATTTTGACGGCCATATCTGGGTGAGTTCTTCTCAACTTTTGTTTGATTGGCGGACATTCTGGCTTCAACGACAAATGGTGTTCCACAATGTCGGTATCCAACCCTGGCATATCTTAGTAAGACCAAGCAAACACATTTGGAAATTCTTTGAGAAGCTTTATCATACGTTCTCTGACAGTTGTACTGAGCAGTGCTCCAATCATAACTTCTTTCCTCTCTTCTTCTGAACCCAAATTGACCATTTCCAACGGCTCTTTATGGGGTTGAATAGACTTTTCCTCATGTCTGAGTAGTCGAGAGATCTCATCTGGAATTCTTCGTCTTCTTCTTCTTCAGCTTCGAATACCGAGAACTCAAAGTTGGGAGAAGGCATTGGGTAATGTTTTTCAATGGGTTTTTTTTATGATTAATCTACACAATGATGATTTTTCCTTTTAGAAAACATATTAAAATGCAAGAGTGTGTGCGTTTTTTCTTGAAAATGTTTGTTATTCATTTTTGTTTGTTTTTAGGATTACCATTTTCTGAAAAAAGCAAAAAGTAAAAATAGCAATAAATTCTGGAATTCAAAATGACAACTTTATTTATGACTTGTCGATTCTTGAAACACAGGCCCTATAAAACAAAACTCTTCCTCTTTGGGCGAAGCAAAGAGGGAAAGTTTAAGGACAAGGGAGGCCCTATAAAACATCTCTTCACCTGGGCAAGGTGAGAGGTCAAAATAAAGACGAGGCATTTACTTTGAGATGTGAACAACATTCGGGACATCAACAATTATCCAATTATGGTGAACTCCTCTATGTATCACAAAGTTTGGTACATCTCTCTTGGGATTGTCTTCATCAATGGTGCTAACTTTTGGTGGAGTTAGGTCAGTAGAATCTTCTTCCCATGCAGAGTTACTAGAAGAGAGGTCTTCTGCTGTTTTTCCGTACTCATTTTCATGTACAGGAGAATCTCCCCATCCTGTTGGTTGGTTGTCTTCATACAAAATATGAGAACTTTCAGGGGCAATATACTTATTAGGAATTCAAACTTGCCGCTTGGCTGTCCCAAGGTATCCCAGTTCTATAATGAAACTAAGGAATCATCTTCTTCAATGACGTTGATTTATGGTAGTGCAAAGTTGATAAACTCTTGTCCAGCAATTCTTGTAACTTCATCAAGACGATGATTGACATATTGAGGATTTTTTAGATAAGGCCTCCATTCTTCTGAAGGAACAGATGAATCTTTCTTAGGGCTATTCAGCAGATATGGATTTTCTGGCTGGCTTTGATATCTTGGATTTTCCATGTTAGGCTCCCAAATGGGTAAATCGTCCATGAGATCCTCCGAGCTATAGTCAAAGTTATTTTTCATCACAACATCAACTTTAAATGAATCATTAGGAGCAAGGGATCCTTCAGTATCATGATCCCCATAGGCCATCCTGTTGTCTGACTTTGGTATATATCTGAAGTTCTACTGTGTAGTGTAAAAGGGTATGTATGACTCTTCTTGCAACATATAACCATCATTGTTAAAGTATGATTTCTATTCTTCATCTGGTTCGGAAGAAGTGTCTTTAAAGTCATCTCCTTCGATGTTGTCCACTTCTTGAGAAACGGGGTGGAGGAGACCTCCGCTGCGGAAGAAATCTTGAATAAGATGAATGGCTCCGTCCTTCTTCGTAGTCTTGGTGAATTCTTGAGAGAAACTAAGGTCTTCCCTTGTTTTGTTATCAGGAGGGATCACAACTTGTCCCCGTCATTTAGTAGTTCCACTTTCCATTACTCAGAGAACGTCTTTGTAAGAGGAAATATATGTTTCTTTTTCTTGATTGTCCTTGTTACTCATAGAAAGTGCTTGGAATTGAGCTCCGACGATCTCTTCGGGTTCCAAGTAGGAAAATGATGACAGATTGCTTACAATTAAAGCTCGTTCACCACATATTGTAACCAATTTATTATTCTTTACAAACTTCAGCTTTTGGTGAAGTGTTGAGGTGACTGCTCCTACTTCATGGATCCAAGGACGTCCTAAGAAACAAGTGTATGCTGCTCGAATGTCCATGACCTGAAAGGTAATTTAAAAAGTGTGGGGACCAATGGTTATGGAAAGGTCAACCTTTCCAATAACTATCTTTCTGGATCCACCAAAAGCTTTGACTACAATCTCATTGCCTCTCATGGGGATGCCCTGAAAGGATAATCGTACAAGCGTCGATTTTTGCATGAAATTCAGGGATGAACCACTGTCTACTAGTACGCTGGCTAGAGCATCGTCCATACAATTGATTGTGATATTGAGTGTCATGTTATGATTTTTACCCTCCTCTGGGATTTCTTCATCACTGAAGCCTAAGTTATTATTGGCAGTGATGTTAGCAACAATGCTATCGAACTGATTCACTGTTACATCTTGTTCCACAAAAGCTTGTTCTAGAACCTTCTGCAAAGCTTCCATGTGGGGTTCTGAGATCAGTAGAAGAGATAATACAGATATTCAAGAAGGAGTATGCAACAACTGATCCACAATGTTGTATTCACTTTTTTGAATTAGTTTTAAAATCTCATCATTGTTCTTTACATGCTCTGTGTTGCTTGATTGGCCTATCTGCTTATCGGGGACTTCAATTTGGGTTTCCTTCTCCTCAACAATTTCTTCAACTCCTTTGTTGAATACCAAACCACTTCGGGTGAACTGGCTTATATCGGCAATGTTGACAATGGATGGCAGTGGAATTTCCTTTCCATCTTCTATCATAGTGGCGTTGTACTTATAAGGAATGGCTTTCTCTAATTCGTATGGTATCGGACCTGGAAAATAAATGACCAAAGGAGTCACGTTGGTCTTACTAATGTTATAGGTGACCTCTATTGGTTCCAGTTCAGGATTTTTTCTACCATCGAAAGGGATTTCAACGTGCTTCGGTTCACCGAGCAGAGGAATTATGGTGTAAACATCTTCATTAATTCCAGAATCAATGGGTTCTCCTTCTTGGAACATTGTGGTAACCTTTTGATCTAATAGTCTTTGAGTCTCATCCTGGATGAGGAGGCAACCATGTCGGCTTATAAGGCGCTCTTTACAAGTTGAGTGATCATGTTGATCTGGACTAATGCAGTCAGGTTTATGAGAGCTTTTGACTAATGATCCTCTGTCATAAATTGCGTGCTGTCTTGGGCAACCTTGCACCATATTGATTGACTGATAATCCTCTATTTTGTGTGGTATGATCTCTCCTCGGTCTATCTGATTCTGGAGAGCTGCCTGTACGAAGTAACATCCTTGGTCATTTTCTGAACATATCCCACAACGTTCGTAATTGTGGGGTGGTATACAACCCTATACACTTTGTATGCCATGCATCTTTACCAAGTCCATTTCCAACAAGTGGATATCACAACTTTTATGTCTGCTTGGGCTCCCATCAGTTATGTTAATTTGATCTGTATTCATGTTACGATATACTAGAAGCCACCAATGGTTCAATACATGTTGAAGAGCTCTTTGTACGACTAGGCAACCTTGATTATCATTAGAGCAGTCTTTGCAATATTGATAGTTGTGTGATGTTAAAAAACCATGTCTGACTTGTTTGGCGTGTAATTATACCAAATTGAAGTTTATCAGGCAGATGTCGAAAATTTGAACCCATTTTGGACCTTCATCAATCATATTGATTTGATAGTTGTTCCTTCCATGATAATCCTGAATCCATCCTAAATCCATTTGACATTGGAGAGCCTCTTGCATAAAAGAACACCCCTGGTTATACTTTGAACAAATTGAACAAGCGATATAATCGTGCAAAGGTAGCTGATGGTGTTGAATCTGTCTGGAGTGCATTGCCACCAAATTTACATTCATTAAGCGGATGTCAAAATTTTGAAAAATGCCCGGGCATCCATAAACCATGTTTACTCCACGGATTCTGTGATCTTGGATCCAGCCTAGATCCATTTGCTCTTGAAAAGGGTTGCCTATACAATGGTGTACCCTTGGTTGTTCTTGGAACAAATGTTGCATTGATGATAGTTGTGAGGTGGCACATGGCCATATCCATTTTGTCTACAATGCATCTTAACCAGATTTGTTTCTAGTAAGCGTACATCATGAATTTGGTAACTGCTGCTAGGACCTTCGTCAATTAAGTTTATAAAAGCTTTCTCATGTTGAGGTAGCAAATTCCTTTGAACATTCAGATTAGTGTCCTTGAAAGACAAAAATCCATTCTTGACAAGTCTTTGTACGTTAGATTTAAAACTGAAACTGTTCTCGATGTTATGCCCCGGTGCTCCTTAATGATAAACACAAAATTGGTCAGCCTTGAACCAATAAGGGGGATTTTCAGGAATGGCAGGAGGAGTCCGGGTTTGAATATGTCCTTTTTCTAGAAAAAATGGGAACAACTCTGCATATGGAATTGGTATAGGATCAAAATCCGGTGACCTTGAGACATGATTGTTGTTGTTGTATTGTGGGCAAGCTTGTTGATGAGGCTGTTGCAGCCTTTGCTGATACTGTGGTTGCTGATTTTTTAATTTTGAGAAATTTGCGGTTGATATGCCAGAACTGGCGTTGAGTTAATAACAGGAGATACCGTTTCTATTTGTTGAGGTTGGTATCTTTATATTTGTTTACCCTGTGAGATAGTGATGATATCTTGCTCTTTCTTCTTTTGAAAAGCGCTTATATACCTTTTGCTACTACTGGATGGTTATGTATCTTTGACCAATCGCCCTTCTCGAATTACTTCCTCTAGGCGTACTCCCATGTTCACCATCTCGGTGAAGTCACTAGGTGCACTTGCAACCATTCAATCATAATAGAACGAGCTCAAAGTTTTCAAGAAGATTTTTGTCATTTCTTTCTCCTCGAGAGGAGGACAAATCTGGGCGACAATTTCACGCCATATCTGAGCGTATTCTTTGAAGCTTTCCTTATCCCTTTGAGACATTGCTCTGAGTTGATCCCTATTAGGTGCCATATCCAAATTGTACTTGTATTACTGAACAAAAGCTGCTCTAAGGTCTCTGAAGGTACTGATCTTTGTACGGTTTATCCCCATGTACCATTTGAGTGCGGCACCAGTTAAACTGTCTTGAAAGTAGTGGATCAGTAACTGCTGATTTTCCGTCGGGGTAGACATCTTTCGAGCATACATCACCATGACTTTGAGGGCAGGAGTTGCCTTTGTATTTTTCAAAGTTCGGCACCTTGAATTTGTGTGGTATTTTAACATTTGGGACTAAGTAGAGGTCAGCAGCATCCTTCCCAAATAAGTCCTGTCCGCGAATAACCTGAAGTTTTTTTCTGCATTTCTAAGAACTGCTCTTGGAATTCATCCATCCTTTCATATACTCCCATATCCTTGCTTGGAAAGGCGTGAAAGATATGTTCTTCTAGAGTAGTATGTATCACAGGTTATGGTACAGACATTACTTCTACGGCTCTTGGTGCTTCGGTGACCTAAAGTCTATAACCTTCAGGTATAGGAATATCTGTCGTGGCTCTTGCATCTTCATTTACATGAAGTTTGTAATCTTCAGGCCTGGAGACTTCGGTTGTAGTCCTTGTGTCTTCAGTGACCGAAGATATATATCCTTCAGGCACAAAGCTGAAAGGCATGCCCCAGGGAAAGCCTTTAGGCATGGTGTACCGAGGAAGATTGACGGGTACTTCAAAGGTTGGTGCGGAGATAATTTTTGAGATCACATTCCTTTGGGACGGTTGATCCTGAGCTATTTCCATTATTTCTATCATGACGTTGAGTCTTTCTATACTTTCTTTCAAAGTAATGACCTCCTCTCTTAGTTCTCTGTTTTCTTCCTCAAGATCGCCCATTTTCTTTTGACGATTGGCCCGAGTATTGTATGAATGAGACTGTTTGACTCTAAAGTACGAAAAATATGTGTAAGTTTTTTGTTTTGTTTTGAAATATGTGAAATGCTAGAATGATGCATGATGTGCAAAGGATGCAAATGCTTTTTTTTAAAAGAGCTTTCAATAGTTAAGTTGCAAACATCATAACATAAACACCAACATTTTTTATTTGATAAACTGAAAAGGTTACAAAGGTACAATATTTATAATGCAGAAAAAGGGAAACTAAGCCTATAGCTATTAAGGAACCCTCTTTGATGAGGCTTAAAACCCTTGTTGCTGACTTTTCTTCTGCTTCTTGAGCCGGGCTCCCTCAACTATCGGCGGGTTGACGATCTTTTTCCAAGAGAAAAGGGAGAGCAAACTTTCCCGTTCTTTTTGTCTTTCCACAACATGCTTCTCCAGTATCTCAATCAGAGCATCCTTTTCTTTTAGTAGTTTTTGGAACTTTGTGTTTTCCAGGATGACAATGTGATTGAGTTTTGTTAAAAGTGACCTGAAGTTTCTCTGTGTCGTTCATGAAGTAGGGGATATATTCCTTTAGGGGAAATACTTCTTGGCGAGGGTAAGGCATCATCAACTTGATGGCTCTAGTTTGTACCCGTTGGAGATAAGGTTCCGCAGAGACGCAATTTGGTTTTCCCAGAGATTATCTCCCTTTCCTGTAAATATGATGCCAGGTATGCACAATTTCCTCTTTAAGTGCCCTGTCATTTTCTCCTTCCTTGAAGAAAATACCTTCTATATGAATGTTGTATGGTATGTCCTTCATAGGGTAACCAAGCTGACGACGAGCTAAAACTGCGTGGCAGTTGATCCCTCCTTTAGTACCAATAAGGGGTACATTGGGGAAACTTCTACAACTGTCAATGATCTTTGTTCCGTCATTGACCTGATTGTACTAATCTATATCAGAGTGAGTGAGAGACATAATATTTTGCGACCATTGCATACCACTTTTGAGATCCCAAAAAGCCACAGATTTGGGCAAGTGAGCCATTTGTAAAGTAATGGTACACATCATGTAATCATCCCTCCATTATACAAGTTCCTTAGATGCACTGAGTGGTAAGCATCTAAAAGCAAAGTTGGGATTGGATTCCCGATTAAGAATATCCTGATAGCGTTGATGTCAACAAAGTTATCAATGTTGGGAAAGAGGAATAATCCATAGATGGGTAGGACAAACATATCCTTGAAAGCAACTATGTTTCCTGTACTGGCAAAGTATTGGGCTATTTCCATCAAAAACTTAGCCGGTAGACCTTGAATTCCTCCCTTGGTGGTCATGTGAGCTTTGATATCTAAAACTTCCATGGAGGTGGCTCTTGCAATGGTCTAATATTTAGGAATCTCTTCCAAGCCAGAGAATTGGTCTTGGTCAGAAATGGGTAAATCAATCAACTGAGATTATTCTTCCAATGTTGGTGTGAGCTGATAATCTGGAAAAGTGAAGAAGTGGTACACCAGATCATAGAGCTGAACCAATATAGATAGGACTCCTTCCACCATTTTGATTTTTAAAGAGACAAAATCCCTCCATACTTAGCTCTCAAAGCTTCAGGATTAGAATTCAACCTTCCCATTCTTCTTAGGTCTTCCAACTTTGGACTTCTGAAGGTGTATTTCTGAGTTTTTCTTCTACCAAAATCCATAACACAATTTCTGATATTTGCAACAACCTGTTTTTTAGTTCTTATGAAATTTTTTTTTTATTTTTTGATGAATGTATTAATGCATGTATGCACAAACATAGATATTTACAAACATGGGTTTAAGGGTTTATTGTTACGAGCATGGAGCCATGCATCTACCCATCCCAAAGGTATATACTAAGGGTTCAATTTGTACCTATAGAACGAGTTCTAACAAGGTTCTCTAAATCACCGACCCCTCTTTGGGATATTACCAGCAAACTGATTGACTCATAAGAGCTTTAATATCCTCAAGATGAATCTCATTTGAGTGTAGTATTGCGTATCAACTATTCCCGATAGTCACTGCATTACATCCGAAAAATGGCCAAACAGGTAAAGGGTTATTAAAGTACTTAGCTTCTTAGGTTCCCAATGGAAAAAGTAATGTATTCATGACTTGCTCGCTCAACATCAGTAATTCCAAAAGGGTACCTCCACTGAGCTGGCGGATTTTCAAGTTAGCTTGTTCAGGACTCACTCCCTATAAGCCTCCTTGATTATACCACCTCCTATCTTAAAGTATGTTCTCAAGTCCAAGTCAGGACTTTTCCTCACTACATGTGCATTAATCACATTCCCAAAACAAGGGTACTCGAACAGATATGGCAAGTAAACATATAATATGAAGAATGACATGATATTGACAGTAATAGTAAGAAAAAGTACAAAATAGGGTTGACCCTTTTAGGGGATTTGTTGAAGTCCCCAGTGAAGTCGCCATTTTTCTGTGGACCAATTTCCGTGACCCCACCGATCCTGGGATTGTGAGTTCCTCGTGAACCGTACTTGTTCCACTTTCAAATTTCTAATAGTTATCCTATGATGCTTAAAAGGAAGGGGAAGGATTCTAAACTAACCCTGCGTGAAAATGTTTTTCCTACAAATGCGAAGAGATCTGGAATCGGGGTTGGTTATACTAAGGGAAGCTATTAACACCATAAGTATCTATAGTACTCTATAGGAACCTTTTGTACACTTTTTACTATTATTTATCTTATCTACTTACAATGTTTACTGTTGATTTGGGAAAGTTTTAATCCTATGGATGAGAATGAGAATGAGAATGTGAGATGTTTTCGGGAGTTTTTGTGAAATGGTACGGGGACCTAATGTGTTTTATTTAAAGGCGTTCTTGCTAAGATCTCGCAATCTTATGCATACGTATTCCCAATAAAAGAGACTTTGGGAAATCAAAGAGTTCGTAGTTCCACCTAACTATGGGTGGAATTTGTATCTTGTTCAAAGCCCAAGATGATGAAGCTAAAAGGGTATTTGTGTATCTTGTTCAAAGCCCAAGATGATGAATCTAAAATTTTTGTTGGTTTGAAAGAAAAGACAAATTGTCATCTCTTAAGGGAGATATCCCACATATTCATTACAAACATTTGAGAATAATGTCATAAAGGAATAAGCTTTGAACTTGGATGTTAAAGAATCCTAAGCAATTCCACATCTTCCTTTATGAGTCTTTACATACTAAGAGAAGGACCTTAACTTGGATATAGTATCAACAAGTGTGCCACTTACATCACTTAGATGAAAGAAAAGTTTTGGACCATGATAAGAGAAGGACTCCAACTTGGATTTTGAATCAACAAGTGTGCCATTTACATCACTTATATGGGAAAAAGATTTTAATGCTTTATTTTGAATTGTGATGTATAGAAGAGATATCTTCCTACAGAGATGACTCAATGTCTCATCCTTGGGGAGAAGTTGAATTATTTGAGTATCTTGTTCAAAGCCCAAGATGTGAAGCTAGAAAGTTTGTTTGTATCTTGTTCAAAGCCCAAGATGTGAAGCTAAAAAGTTTATTATGGCCCGAGAGAAGGTTGACTTAACTGGGGGGACGGGGTTGAATTGATGGTCTCTGTATGAAGCCCATGATGGAGGTTATGATGCTTTTAAGAAGCCTAAAGGGTCCTTGTATGAAGTCCAAGAGGAGGATGGGATACTTGGATAAAGCCTAAAAGGAGGCTATGATGCTTGGATGAAGCCTAAGAGGAGGCTATGATGCTTGGATGAAGCCCAAGAGGAGGCTATGATGCTTGTATGAAGCACAAGAAGAGGCTATGATGAAGCTGACTTCATCAAAGGGGAACTAGTGTTTAAACTAAGTTGTAGTTGAGGGAACCCTGATGTTTGAACTAAGTCTAAACTAAGGATGATGTGTTATAAATGTCAAGAGAAACTTAATGTGGACAAGTACATGACAAATATTGACATGAATTGAATATGATGGGACGTACACTCTTATAGAGGCTCATGTCTAAACATGGTTGCCACTAGGGTTGTGTTTGATGACAGTTGAAGATTGAGTTTTGAACTGTTGAAAGATTTGAGAAATTAAAGAAAGTTTTAAGAGGAGAGGAGGGACTTACACTCTAATAGAGACCCAAATTTTTTGAGAATGTACTGTGCATCAAACAAAGAGATATATTCATCATGGTAAGATTTTTTGAAGGAAATACTTGAACATGTAAGCAAAGATTTTATGCATGGGAGCAATTACAGAGAAGTTCAAGCAAATATATGTATTCAAGATGAGCCGAGGCTTCAATGAATATAGTAAGGGAAACAAACAAGCATACTTGAACATTTAAGCATGGATGAAAGTTGAACATGTTAAGACAAGTTGGTAACAACCAAACATGGATATTAGGGTTCAAACATGGTCATAAGCAAGTAAGAACATCACAAAAAGTTTAGACATATAAACATGTATTCAAAGTCATTTTCAAGACAAAATTAAAGTGTATAAGGACACCTAAACATGGTGAAATCAAACACCAAGGTAAACATGCACATCATGGTCATGTAAGCATGGAAAGAACATCTCATGTTAAGGCAAAGTAGTTGTGCAAAGGCTTGTGGTATGGACAAGGTTCAAAATGTACTTTAAACATGTAAACATGTATCAACAAGGCATAAAACTCAAACAAAAAACACAATGTACAAGTTCATGAAGTCATACAGGGTTTCTATAAGGTGTGTAGAGTTCACACAAGTCAGCATGTACAAGGAAAGCTAAGAAATCATTCAAAAGAATCAACATGAAATCAAGAAAACCCTAAAATAACCACCAACTATGAACATTCATAAATGCATCAAAAATAATTATTTTTGGCAATTTATTTTCACAAATAGAAAATAGACATTATCATGAACAATTTGCAAAAATAATGGGTTCAAAATAATAAAAAAATGAGAAAGTTGTGATCATTTAAAAATGCAAGGGAAAGTGAAGAAACAAGTCATTAAAAATAATGGGGAATGGTCCCCATGGGTGTTGAACCCACACTGGTTCGCTCACAGGTCAAAACACTAGCCATTCCAACGACACACGCGTGGTGATAACATGGTGAGAGCATAACAATATATGTGAAAACCAATTGAAATATCAGAAAATTAAAAAGAACTGAGGCGAGGGGGATTCGAACCTTAGTTCTGGTGGTGACAAGGTACAATGGGGTGGTGATACATCCGTGTATAAAACCACACCCATTAATACATATGCCTAGCAAGCTTGGTCTGGCCCGAACAAAAAGGGCGCCATGGTTTATTTCTTGGCCAAGAAAATCAGGTTTTGTGTCATTTGCAAAACCAACCATAACTTGGTCTACACTCAATGAAATTCAAAAATGTAAAGACCAATCTTGCTTGAAATTTCACAAGGAATTCAGTGGCGGTTTTAGATTTTTCTAAAAATGCCTACATTTTAAAACACGATAATGATTCCTAAAATGACATGTTTTTGCAAGTTCTATGCTAAGGCTATACACAGTCAATAATAACACTCAATTATGGTTCAAATACAACAAGTATGACATATGAAACATGTTCAAAATCAATAAACCTAAAAAAATACATGTTTCAACAAGTTCAAGTTTATTTGGAAACTTACCTCTTGAAGCTCACTTGTAACTTCCACAAGACTTGTTACAGAAATGAATGGATGCTTTGGACACTTCTAATAAACCTCAATGAAGCTTTTTGGATGCTTGGAATCATTAGAAATCCACTAGAATAGAATCTTGCTTCTTCTTGCAAAATGGTCAAAAGTGACCAAAATGGAATTTCAACCAAATGGAGTTACAATTGAGTAACTATTATTGGAATAACTTAGGGATGTTATTTAGAGTGTGTTTGAAGTGTTGGATGGTTTTGAAATGGACAGAATCAAGACATGGCTTGTGAAATGCAGAAAGTCAAAGATATGAGGTTTTGACAGTTGAATTTTTTATTCTGGTGTTTTAGGATGAATATGAAGGTTTGAACACCTTCAAGGGATGATTTGTGATGTGTTTGGATGGTTGTTTGAGTGGTTTAAGCTCTGGTTTTGAAAATTCGAATTTCGCTCTTTGAAAGTTTGAAATTTTGAAGTGAAAGAGGAAGAATGAGAAAATAAGTGTTGTAATTTTTTTGGTTTGTTTTGAATGATCAAATGTGGTCTCTATTAATAGGGGAGCAAGTTTGTTTTGGAGGAATAATGATGGTTTGAAGGATAAGCTCATTGTTCAATGGTTTTGGAAATGCATCATTGCTTCCAACTCAAGGTACCTTATCTCTTCCACTAGCCTAGCTCTTCTTTTGACCAATTCCACATTTTGCAGAAGTGTTTATTATTGTTTAAGAGTGCATCTTGACTGGTGAGAGTGGTTTCTTTGATAATTCACTATTCCACATAAATGCCTCTTGAATTTAAGGCTTAAAGTGATGATGTCTCATCATTTCAAAGGGATTCCTCTTGACTTAGTGGCTCTATCTTGCAGGTTTTGGATGATTCATTCAGATTCTTGTTGAATAAGCATTGTATGATCATCACACTTGAACTCAAGAAATCTTGCAACACAAGAAATTCCAAATCTGCCTTACCAAAATAGTTGTATCAAGGCATATTGTGCACTTCATTTCTCCTTGATCAAATGGAATTAGATTGTGTTCTTGAACATTTTGGAAAGCTGGTATATCATACTTCAACTTTGATGTTTGAATTTGGTCTTGATTCATCTTGGATCATGGTGAAAAATAGCCTCAAAGTTGGCTAAAACACAAAACAGATTCTGTCCAAAAAATTTCTAAGTGTCAAAGTTAAAAATGTTTTGAAACCCTAACTTTAGGGCTTCATATCTCAAAATTTGTGCACTTTTTGGGAATTCACCCTAAGTGACAAAGTTGTAGTATGAAACAAGCTCTTCAATTTGATCTTTGGATCAAAGAAAATGGTTAATTGGTTTGGAAGTTATGACCTTGCAAAGTAGGGCAAAAATTATTGTTTTTTCCATGACTTAGAAAAATTTTAAGTTCTTTAAGGTTGCCCTCGTTTCAAGTAACCTCACTTTTCTTATTTTTCATGATCAATCATGATCCAAATCACATATTAACATTTTTCTTGACTTGAAGAGAACATGTTTGAGCAAAAACTCCAAAAGTCAAACTTGATTTTGGGCACAGTTGACTTTTTGTATCAAATGAACTTTGATTTTTGTGATCCTTTATGAAATAAAATCCTTGGGCTAAATTAAACATCATGGATGGATTCCAATGGTGTTTTTGAATGTCTTGAATCATGTCTCAAGGTTTGAGATCATGCCTTGCTTAAAAGTCAAAGGTATGGCTGACTTTTCATCAAAAACCCTAGTTTGTGGTCCAGATGAATTTGAATCCTTGTATTGCTTATGAATCAAGTTATTTGGATCAATGCAATCATGTGAATGGACTAATGTGATGTATTTGAGGTCCTTGAAACATATCTTGAGGTATTGGATCATGTCCAGATAAAAAATTCACTTTGGAGCCCTTGATCAACCAAAACACTAATTGGTGCACCAGATGAACTTGGGGCTTGATTGACTTGAAAATGATGTAGACTTGTGCATGATTCTTGGAGGAGATCTCGTGATCTTCATGGATGAATAAGGGACTTGAGATGTTGAATATCATGCCCATTCTTGATTGATCGTTTGCCTGAGTATCTTTTGAGGCTTAAAAACCCTAATTTGTAATCAAATGAAACAAACAACAATCTTTGTATCTCCAAAAGGGTTAGTGATACATAAAAGTATACACACATATGATGCTAATGAAATACAAATGATGTGGGATCTTAGGGTAAAAAATTAGGGTATGACACTCACAGATCGTCATAAACGACCGATTAACAACATAAATTTCACAATTATTATATATATCCACATACATATTATTATAAAAAACATATAATCGATCATAAGGGTTTTGATCAAACCCCATAGGGTCAAACCCAAAACTTGTATTTTGACACGATACATAACAATTTCACACAAATCATGCAATCATACATAAATATCATCGTGAAACATATATCAAATTCATGGATTATATCACAATTATCTCAAATATATCATATACAAACATACGATAAAGAAAGGTATCTTTACACTGGTGCCTAGCCCACCCTATAGTAAGGAATTCCCCCTACCTTACCAATTGAGCTTTCAAGGTCTTGAAGTTCCTCCCTCTCCAAATCGTTGCCTCACGATCGCTCCCAAAATGGTCTCCTCAGTCGCAGATGCACTGTTTAGCGATATGCCTCAAACCTTAGTTTTTCCCTCACTCTCACACTCTCTTACGATATATAATGTTTAGTCTAACGGTAAGATTAATTCCCAAATATTAGTCCCAAACAAAATATTTCTTTAATTGATAAATAAAATATTATAAATCTTAAATTAAATAATTATTATATAAAGCTTCACGCCTTAATATTTAAACAAAATATTTATATGATTTTAAAAGGAAAATATATTTTTAATATAAGGTGTCACACTATATTTAAATAATTAAATTATTATTATTATAAATCTCAAATAACTATTATCGTTATTTTTAAATAATTATATAAAATCTACCGCTCTTACCCAAATATTATAATAATTATTAAATTATTAAAATACCCTCGAATACTCTAAAACATCATAAAACACCCAAAAAAACACCAACATCACATAAATAAATTATCAAATAATTTATAAAATGCGATAATTAAATAAAAACAATTAAATAAGTTAGGGGCCTTAAAACTCTCCCCCGCTCGCCTTCAAAAATTTCCTAGCGAAAACAACTCTGGGTAGAATCCCTTCATCTAGCTCTCTAGCTCCCAAGTCATGCTACCTCCAGCAGGTCCTCCCTAAATGAGCTTCACTAGAGTAAATCTAATTACCTTGTTGCTGCTTAACCTCTCGATCTGCGATCCAAACAGGAGCTACTTTAACAATCAGGTTGTCAGGAACTTTCACATCGTCCGTCTGGATTACCTGCAAAGGATCATGAACATACTCCTGAAGCTGCGAAACATGGAAAACATCATGCAGATTCAAAAGAGATGGGGGGTAGTGCCACACGGTAAGCAACATCTCCAATCTTTTGGAAAATCTGATAGAGTCCAATGAAGGGAGGAGCCAACTTCTTAGACATCAGAGCATGACCCACACCAGTCATAGGAATGACTCTCAGGAAAACATGATCACCTTCTCAGAAATCTATATCCTTCCATCGCTTATCATGATAGCTCTTCTTCCTGCTCTGTGAAGCCTTCATTTTCTCTTGAATCATTTTAATTTTCTCGGTAGTCTGTTGAACGATTTCAAGTCCGAGTACAACACTCTCTCCATATTCATACAAACATAGAGAAGTCCTACATCTTCTTCCATATAATTCCTCGAATGGAGCCATACCAATGCTAGAATATTAGATGTTATTATATGTAAACTTGATCAATGGTAGATAGTTGGCCCAAACACCTCCTTGTTCCAAAACACATACCCTCAATAAGTCCTAAAGAGACTGGATGGTCCTCTCAGCATGTTCGTCTGTCTGAGGGTGATAAACATAACTAAACCTTAGCCTAGTACCCAAAGCTTCCTGTAAACTCCCCTAAAAAATGCATATAAACCTAGGGCCTCTGTCGAAAACTATACACGAAGGGATGCCATGCAACTTCACAATATTATCAATATAGATCTCAACCAACCTCTGCAATGAGAAACTGATCTTAATCGGTATGAAGTGACCCGATTTAGTCAGCCTGTCAATAACCACCCAAATAGTATCACTTCCCTTTGGGGTATTCGGAGAACCTGCCACAGAGTCCATTAGATGTTGTTCCACTTCCGTTCAGGAATCTCTAATGGCTGCATTAGTCCAGAAGGCTTTTGATGCTCTACCTTCGACTTCTGTCAAATCAAACAAGAATAAACAAATTGTGTGATGTGCCACTTCATTCCTGGCCACCAGAACATTTTCTTCAGATCCTGATACATTTTTGTAGCTACAAGATGAATGCTCAAACTACTCCGATGACTCTCCTCTAAAATCATTTTCTTAAGTTCTGGTATATCAAGTATACAAACCCTGTCCCGAAACTTTAGAATTCCATCTCCATCAATTCAAAATTCCTCATTATTACTCTGTCCAACTAATGCTAAGCGATGAACCAATGTCACATCAAATTTCAGGTTCTCTTTAATTTCATCAAGAAAACTACTAGTTAACTTCAGCATACCGAACATCACACTATCGGGAGTTACCTCACATACTAAACTCAAGTCTCTGAATTGTTCAATTAAATCCAACTCCCTAACCATCAAAGATGAGATGTGCAAAGACTTCCGACTCAAAGCATCTGCTACCACATTAGCTTTACCAGGATGGTAATTCAAACCAAAGTCCTAGTCTTTTAAAAACTCTAACCATCTCCTCTGTCTCATGTTAAGTTCCTTCTGATCGAAGAGATATTCAAACTCTTATGGTCTCTAAATTATTCAAATCTAGAACCATAAAGATAGTGTCTCCAAATCTTAAGAACAAATATGACCGCAGCCAATTCTAATTCGTGAGTAAGGTAGTTCCTCTCATGTACCTTCAACTGTCGAGAAGCATATGCAACTACCTATCCATTCTTCATAAGTACTCCACCTAAACCCGTCTTAGATGCATCACAATACACAACAAAAGGTTCATTCGGATTTGGTAGAATCAAAACTGGTGCAGTTGTCAACTTCTTTTTCAATGCTTGGAAGCCCTCTTCACACTATAGATCCCATACAAAATCTTGACTCTTTCGAGTCAACTGAATTAAAGGTAAGGCCAATTTTGAGAAACCCTTAATAAACCTCCGATAGTAACCAGCTAGTCCAAGGAAACTACTGATCTCAGTAACTGTCTTTGGGGCTTCCCACTGTAAAACTACATCCACCTTCAAAGGATCCACCGCTATACCACCACTGGAAATTACATGCCCCAGAAAACTGACTTCAAGCAACCAAACTTTCATTTAGATAGCTTGGCATTTTATTTCTTCTCTTTTAAAGCTTGAAGCACAATACGAAGGTGTTCTGCATGCTCTTCATCTGATTTGGAATAGATAAGTATATAACCAATGAAAACCACGACGAACTTATCCAAATACGGTTGAAATGTCATGTTCATATACTCCATGAATACACTAGGTTCATTATAAACTCCGAACAACATTACCGAATACTCATAGTGACTGTACCGAGTTCTAAAAGCAGTATTGGTAATATCTTCATTCTTCACTATAATCAGATGGTACTCCGATCTCAAGTCTATCTTGCTTAATACAAATGCTCCAACCAGTTGGTCCATATTTGTCATACCCCAAATTTGTCCTACCTGTGTATAACTTTCATCTGTATAACTTTCACTAATCATTATTCAGAAAATCCAAAAATATGTCATCAGTGACATGTGTCTGAAGGCTCAGTCAAGGTTTTGTGTCATATTCAAGGCAGTTGTATAATGGTTGAAACTCAAGAGGAGTTTGAACTGATCCCGGTTAGACAAGTAGTTTGCTTCATCCTCAAGATGTCAGGATGTGCTAAGATCAGATATTCAATGAGGGAGAATCATGTGGAACCTATGTTTTTCAAATTTGGGTTTGTGCAGTCATTTGTTGCTTGTCAGATTCATAATAAGATTTGGGTTCCTCAAGGTGCAAGTGGCAAGTTCAATATTGATTTGTGATTCAAGGTTTTACTCCATTCAAAGTGTAACATGGATTTGTGTTTGATTCAGGTTCAAAATTAACTCAAGATCTAACTTCAAGTAAGAATTCAAAAAGTATTTCTAATTGGAAGTTCAAGTTTTAAATGTCATAGTCCAAGAATTGCAAGTTTCATTCATCACCATTATCAAAGAATTCCAAGATAGAAAGAATTCCAAGATAGTCACAATTGGTTTCAAGTGTCGTTCATATGGAAATTTCAATTCAAATTCTCAAGCATAGTTCAAATAAAAATGGGAGGTGCCAATTCCAATTCAAAACTCAAAAGCCCTTTAATTATACAAAAACTCTACAAAAATAAAGGCTCAAAGAAAGGCCCATTTTCATTTTAAGAGAAAGTCCATTTACAATTGCCAAAAAAATAATAATAAAAGAATCCATCCAAGTAGGCTCATGATCAACACTTTGTTAAAAAAAATTTCCCAATGTCAGCCTTAAATCCGTAAGCCTCCATACTCCATGCCAAGACCATCCCCATAACACGACTAAACCTGCAGCATAATCCACAAGCATGAGGTCTCAATGCAACCTTAAGCTCTCCACAAAACAAGCTTCAATTCCACATACCATGTACCTGTGCAAGAATGCATCACCTACGCACAAAAACCAACACAAATAGTTATCAGCCATGAAAAACCAAGCCAAGCCCGGTAGAATTTTTGACAACCAATTTCAAAAGGCCCTACTGCTATGAAATGATATGTGAAACTGACCCCATATTGCCAGCTTCCAGGTCCCACCCGCGAACCTCATATCCCAATACGCTACACACAATTGTAATTTGTACAATCCAAAAATGACGAACCACAACACACCAGACGGATCCTGCGCAACGACAACAAAAACCTGCACCTCCGTTCAACCATGTTGCGATTCAAAACGGCAACGCATCAGAATGCACAACAACTCGCAATTCTCCTCTCAATTCCTTCCCATAATACCCTTAATACCATCTATAAAGTTAACCTCACCCTTTCCTCATTTTCAAGCTCAACAGAGGCAAATAATCTCTGCCAAATTCCTCCCCCAACCTCTATTCAACAATCCAAACAAACCCTCTTCAACCTTCTTCATCCTTCAAACCGAATCACAACCCCTCTCAACCTAATTCTCCTTCCATCACCATAAACAGAACCAAAACCTTCACCGAATTCATAATCTCTCCAACAATAAAATCACAACCACAAATCTTCAAACATTATCAAAACCTTCTTCATTCATCACAATAATCCATATAAACCATAAACCTTCTTTGTTTCATCCCTTCCAACCTTCAACCCTAATCCTCCTTCACCCAAATAACTCAACCAAACAAACACATCCTCTGTTCAAACTTTTCTCAACCACAACAACAACCCACTATTCATCAAAACCTTCAACACATAAATATCCTTCAAACACCTTCAACCCGTACCCAAAACCAAAAACCAATCTCAGAAATCAGAAGAGAGAAGAAGAAGATTTGAGCAAAAGGGAATCGGAGAGGGAAACAAACTGAACCTAACATGGAGAGACGTTAGAAGGACGCGTCAAAATCAAAGGGAGGAGCTGAGGTCGAGCAAAAGCGAATCGAGAAAGAGGAGGGTTGAAACGATGAATTGATGACCCGTGTCCTTTTTTCGCCGTGATCTTGTTTTCACATTTGATGTTATTTGTTGATGTTCCTCTGCTTTTCATGGCATTTACATTGCTGAAAAAACTTGAATGTTTTGGATCGTGAGTTGGGCTCTTAGCCCGTGTTATGTCGTGAGCATTGTTTTTGGATGATGGGCTCTAAGCCCAAGTGATTCCATGTCTTCATTGATTTCACCAACCCTTCATTCACTTCACACCCCTCCCATTTACTATGTTTTTTGCCAAACATTTTAGTTTTGTAGTTCTTATTTTGATTGTGTCTAATTATTGTTAAGTTTTAATTCTATTTTCATTTTTTATTTTTATGGCCAATGATATAACACAACTCATGATTTAGTCAAACCGATTAAATTTTGATTTATTTGAGGCCTACTACCTTACATTTATTTTTATTTCGATTTATTTCATTATTTTATTTTTATTCATTATTATGGGTCTATGAAAACCAAACTATCAATGATTTATCGATTATCGATTTAAAATCTTGATAAAGGTGAGACCTTTATTCTTTTTCCTATCTTTCTCGATTTTATTATTTTTTTCATTATTTTTTATTCATTTTGGGTCAATGAAAGCCAAATATCAAGATTTATCGATTTTTGGTTTTAAATATTGATAAAGGTGAGACCTTTATTCTTTTTCTTGTCATTTTCGATTTTATTTCATTTCTATTATTTTTATTTATTTTTTATTCATTTTTTGGGTCAATGAAAATCAAATACTAAAGATTATCAATTTTTCGATTTAAAATTTTAGTAAAGATGAGACCTTTCTTAGTTTTTTTTTAATTTCTATTTGGATTTATATTCTTTTATTTTCATTTTGGGTCAATGAAAGTCAAAAATCGTTGATTATCGATTTCTCGATTAAATTTCGATTAAGACGAGACCAACTTTATTTTATGTCGATATTATATCTTGTCAATATTATCTTGATTATTATTGTTCATATTCTTATCATATTGTCCATATCATATTCATATCATGTTTGTCTAACCATTTCATTTTTTCATATTTTAATCAAACACACTAACAATTATCGAAACGCCTAAGCATTTAATTTTCGATTAAAACCACTTAACACACATATTCAAATCGTTTTTTTAATTAAATCGCGAAAGAACTGAATTCTTGAGGTCTAGCACTTCTTGGGTTCTTGAATGACCGCTCTTAGGGCGCACGCCTTGGGTTGTGATCATTCGACCTTTCGCTCCTAAAATACTCGTTTTAACTATATGGACAAAGGAATGCCATTGGAGTCTAGCATTCCATGTGGTACTTTCGTTGTTCATCAAACAATATTTCGTAAATTAATCGAATGAAAAAGGTGTCGTTGGGATCTAGCATCCCAGTAATGCCCCGATTAATTGGTTGTGAGGCCGACGTCTCGTTTATCGAATAATCGTTATTCTCCCTAAAACACTTAACAAACCAAACCATTTCCAAACCAATTCTCGACTCTTCTTCGAGCCACTCTTCAAAACATTCTCGTAAGTCGAGTGCCTTTTGCCTCGTCGTCAAATGCACACTTGTACATTTCGTAGGTTTCGTTACTAGGAGCACCCCTAGGGACTAGTATCGATCCTCACTCCTTTTCTCAACCAATTCGACCCAATCTTTTTCCAAACGCTTTTTTAATCAACCTACGAAAGGAGGAGATCCTTGGAATCTAGCATTCCTTGGGTCTTCGAATGAATGACTCTTGAGGCACGCCCTTGGGTTGTTATTCATTCAACCTTTCGTCTTAAAACACCTAACCATTATCAAACATTTTCGCAATCAACTCACGAAAGAACTGAGTTCTTGGAGTCTAGCATTCCTTGGATTCTTGAGTGAATACTCTCGAGGCACGCCCCTTGGGTTGTATGTCATTCAATCTTTCGTCTCCTAAAATCAACCAACTCCCTTGTTTCGTGGGCGTACCACGAACTACGACTGCTCTGATTCTTTATTCTCGTCCGAATAAAGATACGTAGGCACAAGATTGCGATGATCTTGGCGAGCTACCTTCCCTCCATCTTCCGTCTCCCCTCTATCCCTTCCCGTAGTCGAACTACGATTGCTCTGATTCCTCATTCTCGTCCGAATGAGCATACGTAGGCTCAAGCTCGCGATGATCTTGCTGAGCACCCTATCCTAAAACCACCCATTTCTCCTTAGTATATTTTCCCTTTATCTTATAGTTTCGCGTTCATCGTTGAGAAGAAAAAAAATAAGCTTAGATAACATTCCTCACAATTCGAACTAAGAGGTTCCCTTTGAGTACAACGGACGTGAGGGGGTGCACGTACCTTCCCCTCACGTAACCGACTCCCGAACCCGGAATGTGGTTGCGACGACCACGTTCTTATCTCCTCCCTTAAAGGTTTTCTCGATATTTTCCTTTCCCTCTTTTGGGATAAATAAAGTTCGGTGGCGACTCTGTCGAACCGTTTTCCTCGCCTTTTGCCCGAGGGTCGTGTCTTCGATGGATTTTTTAAGGTGCGTCAGCTGGCGACTCTGCTGGGGAAAACCTCAGAGTCGAGCACTTCAAATGGAGACTTAGGCAAAAATCAAGGCAATCCTGATGGACTCGTAAAGCGAAATCAGTCCATGTAAAAGATAGGGATCAAAACAAAGTCAAAAGAGGCCCTCGAATCCTCACCAAAAACAAAATAGGACTCAGTGACCACTAAATCAAAACCAAGGGGCACTGACACCCATCAAAAACAAAATAAAGTGACTGCCAGTTTGAGCAAACCTTGAGCCATCACTCTTACACCGTCAACCCTTTTGGAATACAAACATGTGCAGAATTAACTGAACGTAGGACTGGAGGTCATCACGAAGAAGGGGTGGGTACAAACCAAGTTTTGAGCCTTATATCCTTTGTTTCTTAAACCGTGAACCAGACCACGTATAATCCTCAAAAGACCTAATTGAGGCGAGGTTTATTCTAAAAGCATACTATTGCAAGGTTACGTAAACTGACTCCCCATATTTGCTAATCTTCAGCATTGGTGTCATTCTCCTTGCTATATCTTTCACACCATCAAAATCAGAACACGTTTGGGCTAATGGTCCATTCGTCTCACAATATCACGACACTCGAATAAACGACTCTTTTTCAAAACTTGCATAGGCACTGCATTGAGAATACCATTTGTGAATGTTCAATTTTAATTGCAAATCGATGCTAGACATCAAGCAATTCCAACAAGGGGCAATCAAAGAGGAACTTAAACTTTCAGCGGTGTCGACCCGAAGTAAGACTACTTCAACCCACAAGCTGGGGCAAACCCTTCAACAGCTCAATCAGGGGAAAGCTATCTCAAAACATATCAAGGCTCAACATCCAAAGATCAAGTCACTTCAGAACTAGTTAATCAGGGGTAGACCATTACCATGTTCACACTGGGGCAACACTCATTGCAGCAGGCATATCCTGTCTGTACTTTCAAGCAGTTCAGAGCAAAAGCATAATCTTCACGAGATGATCACCATCAAGTCATCAAAGAGTTGTGGTTCTCTTGGAACGAACCCCATGACTTATCAATCATGTCATCAGATTCGAGGCTTCAAGAGCATCTTCGTCTGCTTCAATCATGGCGTCTTCAACGAACTAAGTATCGAGGAAATCAAATCCCTCCCACCGCCCAAAAGTCCAATCCTCATTGGCAACTACCAAAAGTCCACCATGCTGGCGCCTCCAAACCTATCCAATCACCCATCTGCAATCATGTGCATCATAGACATCATATACATCATATGCATGCCCAAAAAATAAATCATACTTCCCCAGCACTTGCATCTCCACGCGTCAGCATTTGCATTGCACATCATTACAAAATCAAGCATTCATACACATAGTCAAGATCCGGGATCAATCTCAAGACTTCAAGACGATCTCCAACCCAGTCAGGGGCATCTTCTTCAAGTTCATGGGCGTCCCCCATGAAGTCTTCAACCTTCTGTTGATGAAGCTGTGATCTCCAAGCAAGTCAGTGTGCATTCCTCATTGGGTTGTGTTCCTCAACCTTTTGTTGTTGAGGTCGTCTTCCTCATTCCAACCAATAAACATTCCTCCGAGTCAGTGGGCGTTCCTCATTGAATCTTTTCTTCAAGTCGAACTACGACTGCCCTTATTCTTTATTCTCGTCCGAGTAAAGATACATAGGCACAAGATTGCGTAGATCTTGGCGGGTTACTTTCTCCATTTTTCACTGTTTCCCTTTCCTTTTCGTGGGCTCTCCTCATTGATTTCTTTACTTCAACCTTTTGTTGATGTCTCCAAATAAATCTCATCACATCCCCAGCAAACTTGACCTTTTGTCAATTGCCTTACTATCATCCTTTTGGTGATAGCCAAACCCAATCAACTCAATTCAACCTACATCCTTTTGGTGTTGGTAACCCTCAAATAAAAACTTTTCTATCATCCTTTTGGCGATAGCCGAAACCATGTCAATTCAACCTTCATCCTTTTGATGTTGGTCCTCACGAATAAGAAGTTTCTATCATCCTTTTGGTGGTAGTAGCTTGTTTTGATCCGTCATCCTTTTGGTGTCGCCGATCCATGAACCCTTGGTCTGTGTGTCATCCTTGTGGTGAATGACAACCTTTGTGTGTGTTCCCTATTATCCTTTTGGTAATAGCAGGCTGTGTGTGTGCCATACTATCCTTTTGGTAGTAGCAGGCTGTGTGTGTGCCCTATTATCCTTTTGGTAATGGCAGGCATTGACGTTATTTTCATCCTTTTGGTGGAAGGGTCTGTGTGCGTGTGTGCCCTATTATCCTTTTGGTAATAGCAGGCTTTGACCTCATTTTCATCCTTTTGGTGGAAGGGTCTGCGTGTGTGTGTGCCCTATTATTCTTTTGGTAATAGCAGGCTTTGACCTCATTTCCATCCTTTTGGTGGAAGGGTCTGTGTGTGTGTGTGCCCTATTATCCTTTTGGTAATAGCAGGCTTTGACCTCATTTTTATCCTTTTGGTGGAAGGGTCTATGTGTGTGTGTGCCCTATTATCCTTTTGGTAATAGCAGGCTTTGACCTCATTTCCATCCTTTTGGGGGAAGCGTCTGTGTGTATGTGTGCCCTATTATCCTTTTGGTAATAGAAGGCTTTGACCTCATTTTCATCCTTTTGGTGGAAGGGTCTCTGTGTGTGTGTGCCCTATTATCCTTTTGGTAATAGCAGGCTTTAACCTCATTTCCATCCTTTTGGTGGAAGGGTCTGTGTGTGTGTGCCCTATTATCCTTTTAGTAATAGCTTGGTGGAAGGGTCTGTGTGTGTGCCCTATTATCCTTTTGGTAATAGCAGGCTTTGACCTGATTTTCATCCTTTTGGTGGAAGGGTCCGTGTGTGCGTGTGTGCCCTATTATCCTTTTTGTAAAGCAGGCTTTGACCTTATTTTCATCCTTTTGGTGGAAGGGTCTGCGTGTGTGTGTGTTTACTATCATCCTTTTGGTGATAGGTCTGTCATCCTTTTGGTGATAACGACTTTCACAAGTTACTCAGTGTCTACTCGAGGGTTGACATTGATCCATCATTTCACGTACCAAGCATTTTCTTTCTTTTCGGACAAATTGTCGCTCCCAGGATTTTCATCCAAGTACAAACGCGAGAGTGACGTGGAAGACAGAGTCGCCAGCCGTGTAAATTTATCCTAAGAGAGGGAAAGGGAACACCGCATAAACCTAAGGAAGAGGGAAAGGAATGGTCATCGCAACCATAGCCTGGGTTCGGAAGTCGGTTACGCGAGGGGAAGGTACTAGCACCCCACGCGTCCATCGTACTCGATGAGATCCACGCTTGTTGTCTATTCTAAGGGTGAGTTATCCTAACATCTAGGGCTGCACTAAGATGGGGGAGGGGAAAACAAAGACAGACTCGGTAGGACATCGATGTCCTAGGCCTACGTACCCCCTTTGTGCAATGGGGAATTCAGAGTCAACGTAGTTCGGACCAAGTTCTTTTTGTGTTTTTTATGAGCGACGTTAAGTTCGCGTCCGGCAGTTAGGGTCGATGCCTGTTTGCGACTCAGACGGAAGGTGACATGCCCTTTTTGAAAATAGCCTTTAGTTTGACAATCCCGCAGGATAAAAAGGTTTGAAGTTTGTTTGTATTTTTTAGGACAGAAGTGACTTGAGTTAGTTCGTAACTCAACTTGAACCAAAGTCTATAACACGGGAGCGAATGCGTCACATGGTCGCCCCCAATGGGACGTATGCTCAACACTCTAGAAGAGAGAAGGGGGACCCCTCAATCTTCATTTCCTATGTTTAAGGCTCGTGTGCAAGGCAAGTTGACCTTATTAAGTATTTTAAAGATGTGTTATGAGATGAGAAGAGGGAATCAAAAGAAAAGAAAAGACTATGGGGAAAAATCCCTAAGGGGAGGTTTGACAACAACCTAAGCCTAAAGAAAAGAAAACATGGGAGAAAGAAAGAATGAGATTGGACATGGATACTTATCCACACCCTTAAATAACTTACCTCAGCCCCTGCATACAAGGTTAGTACAAAACAGACATACGTGACAATAAGATAAATGAAACCCAAGTAAGTCACAAGCCAAAGTGAAAAGGTTACAAACCAAATGAAACTCATCCAAGTCAGAATTTGGATGACCTAAACATGTGCCTAAACATGTTATACAAGTGTCACATGAGGCATGCAAACAGATATCCAAACATCAAACATTTATAGAAGAAGAAGGAGGCATATAAGTGCGACATGAATAACATGCAAGATGAAACATGAATAGCATATGATATGAATGCAAAGTTCCAAGGTCAAAAACATACATCAAATGAAATGTAAATGAATGATATGGCATGGCATACATAAATCATGAAGAGACACAGATGAGAAGAAGTGAGAATATGAAACACAAAGAGGCATGCAAATCAAACATTGAACATATGCACAAAGCATGCAACAACCTCACACAAATGACATGTAATGGCAATCAAATGACTTATAACAATTCAAACATGGTTTATGAAGTCAAAGAAGCAATCTCAAACAATGGCACAAGTGCCTTTTCGAACAAGTAATCAGACATGATCAAGGATGTGCATACAAGAGGACCTCAGACAAAGAGCAATCACATAATTGGCAAAACATCTTATAAAATTACCAAATTAATTATCAACATAGCTCAACTAGAAACCAATAACATATTAAAAACTCATGCCAAAATTCACAAGATAGGTCACCTAAACAATTATGCAAAGCTCAGACAGGAAACATGTCTCAATATGCAAAAGGGAAGGACTAAAATGCAATATGAAATGATTTTAAAAATGGGAGAAAAATATTTTAATGCAATTCAATGTGTTGGTGAAAAATGCAAGAAAAATGAGTTCAAAATATTTTACGGATGATGAGAAATAAAATAAACAAGTCATGGTATGCATAATATAAACAATTCAAAAGGAAATCCATTAAATAATTAATTTAGATGATAAAATAAAATTTGAGAAAATTTTATAAAATGCTAAATGTGATTCATGAATTTTCTGGAATTGTTTTAATGCAAGAAACTATTTTTAAAAAGTAAAATGCAAATGATACAATTAAATAAAATGAATAAATTGAAATAAACATGGGGGGTGTGTTCAGCAGCCAATGCACGTTAGAAATAATAAAGGGCCCAGAGGAGGGGGTGGAAATAGCAAGTCCAAAGCACAAAGCCCAACAAGCGAAAGTCAAAGGGGCTCTCATGGAATCAGTTAACTCTGAAGACTCACACACACCACATGATCAATCATACGCTCACCAATCAGTCAATGCAATCAACAAGTATTCAAGATCTATGGCCCAGATTAATACTCACACTGTAACCAACATACACACGCGTCCACCAAAGCACTCAGCATACCATAGAATTCCATGTGATAGGCACATGACTATTTTAATGTGTTGTCAAAATAATATCCACAAGATTAATCACACGCATGATAATCAGTCAAATAATCAAATAGTATGCAAGATGAGTGGTCATGATTTGGTGGCACATGATAACTACCATGGGGTAATAAACACGCAAGCATTAAAATAAAAACTTAAAAAATAAAAACGTGGCCCAACGAGGACCCTTGGATCAAAGCCATGGACGGCCCTGATTTCGTCTTCCCCACACAAACCCTTCACCGGCCGGAACACAAACCAGCCACCGGAGCTAGGGTTCCGGCCACCCTCTCCGATCACCTGCAACGAAAAATTTACCAGAACTTGCACATGAATACACTATTCTGACCAGAATTCCACGAGGATTAATAATATCACGTCAAAAATCGCAAACAAGCAATGCATAAGGCAACACGAATGAAAAAAGGTTTGGTTCAAAAACTTCAAACTCATCGTATAACCATAATACACGTCTAAATTCAAAACTAAACACATCAGAGTCATCAGCAACAATCACAGCTTATTATATATGTCAAAAAATAGAGTTTTAGGATCATGCAAATTGACACTAACCTGAGATTGTGCAACACGTGTCCTTGTTATTTGCTGCGAATGATGGGTGCTTTGTGTTCTATGGATCCCAAGGAGGAAGACTGAGAAAGAATTTTTGGAAAAGCTGCTGTGGATTGAGAGATTCGAATGATTGAAGCTTTAGGGTTGCAAACTTTGTTCTCCTCAAAATCATGTGTGTTCCCCTCTAACCAGTGCATGAGTAATCTTAAATACTTAGGGTTAATCCACTGATGATCACTTGGGCCTTGTTAATTCCTCACTTAATGAGTTTTGGGTGTTTTTGGAAATTTGAATAATGTGAAATACACCCCCTTCATGCATGTATATCCAAACCCTTGATGATGGATCACTTAAGTTTCAATTGCTAATCACACCTGAATTTGATTTGGGCCTTGAGATGTTTTGGTTCATGAGTTTTCAATGATTTTGCAATTTTGCATAATGGAGAATAAGTGATGAATAAGTCATGAAATTTCTTGGTTCAAAGGCCCAAAATGATCCCTAAGGAATGTTCTTTGATGTTAGAATGTGACATGAAGCAATGGAATCAATTATAGGTCACTATGTCCCAAATTGCAAATAGAACCATGAGAAAACCCTAAAAAACCACTTTGCCTTCTTTTGATCATAACTTGAGTTTCACAACTGATATGGAGACCATCTAGTACTTGTTGGAAAGGGGAGAAAAATATCTTCAACTTTCATGTTTGAGGAAAGTTCATTTGAAGCTTCTTTGATGATGAAAAGTCAAGTTGAATGTAGTGTAAGAACTTGCCCAAAAAGGAAACTTTCAAATTATAGGTCATTTCCATATTTAGTAACTTTTGTACCAATCCTTGATTCTTGATATATGGTATGAAATTTGACTCTTGAAGACCATATGAGGATGTGAGACCTTGAAAACCTTGAAGAGAACCTCAAAATTTCACAGTTGACTTCCCCTCTCACTGTTGACTTTTCCCCTAATTCTCCTGATTCCCCATCCATTGGCCAATTGAACTTCTCCTGAACCAAACTGATGAACAATCTTCCATTCCTAAATACTTAGGGATCCAAGGAATACCATGGAATCAAGTCTTGCCCAAAAAATCAGAAATAAACTGACTTTATAGCAAACCCTAGTCTTGGTACCCTCAGTCTAGGAGGAAATAACACAGTCTCCAAATCCAAATTCCTCTGAATATGATGTGTATCCTCTCCAACAAAGATAAGATATGCCATTTGGTGATGATAAAAACCCAAGAAGCTTGCCCATTGGAGCAATAAACCCAAGAATCTCAAAACCCTAATTTCTGCACTGGTTAGGAGAGAGTGATCCACTTGAGCTCTCTTGGACAATATAAGGACTCTTGCTTGAAGAACACTGCCTCAGACACCTTGACCCCATACTAAGAACCAATGATATGCACACATGATAATGCAAAAATGAAATGAAACACAAGCCAGTTAGTACTAAAGTAAGAGAGCAAATTTTGGGGTGCTACACAAATTCGTGGTCTTCTTCATATCTAATTGTCTTCTACCTCGAAAGGCTGAACACCGTAGCAGTTCACCTTACTTGGTTTAAGCCAATTAGATAGGGGCATCTGTCATACCCCAAATTTGTCCTACCTGTGTATAACTTTCATCTGTATAACTTTCACTAATCATTATTCAGAAAATCCAAAAATATGTCATCAGTGACATGTGTCTGAAGGCTCAGTCAAGGTTTTGTGTCATATTCAAGGCAGTTGTATAATGGTTGAAACTCAAGAGGAGTTTGAACTGATCCCGGTTAGACAAGTGGTTTGCTTCATCCTCAAAATGTCAGGATGTGCTAAGATCAGATATTCAATGAGGGAGAATCATGTGGAACCTATGTTTTTAAAATTTGGGTTTGTGCAGTCATTTGTTACTTGTCAGATTCATAATAAGATTTTGGTTCCTCAAGGTGCAAGTGGCAAGTTCAATATTAATTTGTGATTCAAGGTTTTACTCCATTCAAAGTGCAAGATGGATTTGTGTTTGATTCAGGTTCAAAATTAACTCAAGATCTAACTTCAAGTAAGAATTCAAAAAGTATTTCTAATTGGAAGTTCATGTTTTAAATGTCATAGTCCAAGAATTGCAAGTTTCATTCATCACCATTATTAAAGAATTCCAAGATAGAAAGAATTCCAAGATAGTTAAAATTGGTTTCAAGTGTCGTTCATATGGAAAATTCAATTCAAATTCTCAAGCATAGTTCAAATAAAAATGGGAGGTGCCGATTCCAATTCAAAACTCAAAAGCCCATTAATTATACAAAAACTCTACAAAAATAAAGGCTCAAAGAAAGGCCCATTTTCATTTTAAGAGAAAGTCCATTTACAATTGCCAAAAGAAAATAATAAGAGAATCCATCCAAGTAGGCTCATGATCAACACTTTGTTACAAAACTTTTCCCAATGTTAGCCTTCAATCCGTAAGCCTCCACACTCCATGCCAAGACCAGCCCCATAACACGACTAAACCTGCAGTATAATCCACAAGCATGAGGTCTCAATGCAGCCTTAAGCTTTCCACAAAACAAGCTTTAATTCCACATACCATGTACCTGTGCAAGAATGCATCACCTACGCACAAAAACCAACACAAATAGTTATCAGCCATGAAAAACCAAGCCAAGCCCGATAGAATTTTTGAAAACCAATTTCAAAAGGCCCTACTGCTATGAAATGATATGTTAAACTGACCCCATATTGCCAGCTTCCAGGTCCCACACGCGAACCTCATATCCCAATACGCTGCACACAATTGTAATTCGTACAATCCAAAAACGACGCACCACAACACACCAGACAGATCCTGCGCAACGACAACAAAAACCTGCACCTCTGTACAACCATGTTGCAATTCAAAACGGCAACGTATCAGAATGCACAACAGCTCACAATTCTCCTCTAAATTCCTTCCCATAATACCCTTAATACCTTCTATAAAGTTAACCTCACCCTTTCCTCATTTTCAAACTCAACAGAGGCAAATAATCTCTGTCAAATTCCTCCCCAACCTCTATTCAACAATCCAAACAAACCCTCTTCAACCTTCTTCCTCCTTCAAACCAAATCACAACCCCTATCAACCTAATTCTCCTTCCATCACCATAAACAGAACTAAAACCTTCACCGAATTCATAATCTCTCCAACAACAAAATCACAACCACAAATCTTCAAACATTATCAAAACCTTCTTCATTCATCACAATAATCCATATAAACCATAAACCTTCTTCGTTTCATCACTTCCAACCTTCAACCCTAATCCTCCTTCACCCAAATAACTCAACCAAACAAACACATCCTCTGTTCAAACTTTTCTCAACCACAACAACAACCCACTATTCATCAAAACTTACATCACATAAATATCCTTCAAACACCTTCAACCCATACCCAAAACCAAAACCCAATCTCAGAAATCAGAAGAGAGAAGAAGAAGATTTGAGCAAAAGGGAATCGGAGAGGGAAACAAACCGAATCTAACCTGGTGATACGTTTGAAGGAGACGTCAAAATCAAAGGGAGAAGCTGAGGTCGAGCAAAAGCGAATCGAGAAAGAGGAGGGTTGAAACGATGAATTGATGACCCGTGTCCTTTTTTCACCGTGATCTTGTTTTCACATCTTATGTTATTTGTTGATGTTCCTTTGCTTTTCATGCCCTTTACATTGCTGAAAAAACTTGATTATTTTGGACCGTGAGTTGGGCTCTTAGCCCGTGTTATGTCGTGAGCATTGTTTTTGGATGATGGGCTCTAAGCCCAAGTGATTCCATGTCTTCATTGATTTCACCAACCCTTCATTCACTTCACACCCCTCCCATTTACTATGTTTTTTTGCCAAACATTTTAGTTTTGTAGTTCTTATTTTGATTGTGTCTAATTATTGTTAAGTTTTAATTCTATTTTCATTTTCGATTTTTATGGCCAATGATATAACACAACTCATGATTTAGTCAAACCGATTAAATTTTGATTTATTTGAGGCCTACTACCTTTCATTTATTTTTATTTCGATTTATTTTATTATTTTATTTTTATTCATTATTTTGGGTCAATGAAAACCAAAATATCAATGATTTATCGATTATCAATTTAAAATCTTGATAAAGGTGAGACCTTTATTCTTTTTCCTATCTTTCTCGATTTTATTATTTTTTTTCATTATTTTTTATTCATTTTGGGTCAATGAAAGCCAAATATCAAGATTTATCGATTTTTGGTTTTAAATCTTGATAAAGGTGAGACCTTTATTCTTTTTCTTGTCATTTTCGATTTTATTTCATTTCTATTATTTTTATTTCTTTTTTATTCATTTTTTGGGTCAATGAAAATCAAATACTAAAGATTATCGATTTTTCGATTTAAAATTTTAGTAAAGATGAGACCTTTCTTAATTTTTTTTTATTTTTATTTCTATTTCTATTTATATTCTTTTATTTTCATTTTGGGTCAATGAAAGTCAAAAATCGTTGATTATCGATTTCTCGATTAAATTCCGATTAAGACGAGACCAACTTTATTTTATGTCGATATTATATCTTGTCAATATTATCTTGATTATTATTGTTCATATTCTTATCATATTGTCCATATCATGTTCATATCATGTTTGTCTAACCATTTCATTTTTTCATATTTTAATCAAACACACTAACAATTATCGAAACGCCTAAGCATTTAATTTTCGATTAAAACTACTTAACACACATATTCAAATCGTTTTTTTTAATTAAATCGCGAAAGAACTGAATTCTTGAGGTCTGACACTTCTTGGGTTCTTGAATGACCGCTCTTAGGGCGCACGCCTTGGGTTGTGATCATTCGACCTTTCGCTCCTAAAACACTCGTCTTAACTATTTGGACAAAGGAATGCCATTGGAGTCTAGTATTCCATGTGGTACTTTCGTTGTTCATCAAACAATATTTCATAAATTAATCGAATGAAAAAGGTGTCGTTGGTATCTAGCATCCCAGTAATGCCCCGATTAATTGGTTGTGAGGTCGACGTCTCATTTATCGAATAATCGTCATTCTCCCTAAAACACTTAACAAACCAAACCATTTCCAAACCAATTCTTGACTCGTCGTCGAGCCACTCTTCAAAACATTCTCGTAAGTCGAGTGCCTTTTGCCTCGTCGTCAAATGCACACTTGCACATTTGGTAGGTTTCGTTACTAGGAGCACCCCTAGGGACTAGTATCGATCCTCACTCCTTTTCTCAACCAATTCGACCCGATCTTTTTCCAAACGCTTTTTTAATCAACCTACAAAAGGAGGAGATCCTTGGAATCTAGCATTCCTTGGGTCTTCGAATGAATGACTCTTGAGGCACGCCCTTGGGTTGTTATTCATTCAACATTTCGTCTTAAAACACCTAACCATTATCAAACATTTTCGCAATCAACTCACGAAAGAACTGAGTTCGTGTAGTCTAGCATTCCTTGGATTCTTGAGTGAATGCTCTTGAGGCACGCCCCTTGGGTTGTATGTCATTCAATCTTTTGTCTCCTAAAATCAACCAACTCCCTTGTTTCGTGGGCGTACCATGAACTACGACTGCTCTGATTCTTTATTCTCGTCCGAATAAAGATACGTAGACACAAGATTGCGATGATCTTGGCGAGCTACCTTCCCACCATCTTCCGTCTCCCCTCTATCCCTTCCCGTAGTCGAAATACGATTGCTCTGATTCCTCATTCTCGTCCAAATGAGCATACGTAGGCCCGAGGTCGCGATGATCTTTCCGAGCACCCTATCCTAAAACCACCCATTTCTCTTTAGTATCTTTTCCCTTTATCTTATCGTTTCGCTTTCATCGTTGAGAAGAAAACAAACAAGCTTAGATAACATTCCTCACAATTCGAACTAAGAGGTTCCCGTTGAGTACAACAGACGTGAGGGGGTGCGCGTACCTTCCCCTCACGTAACTGACTCCCGAACCCGGAATGTGGTTGCGACGACCACGTTCTTATCTCCTCCCTTAAAGGTTTTCTCGATATTTTCCTTTCCCTCTTTTGGGATAAATAAAGTTCGGTGGCGACTCTGTCGAACCGTTTTCCGCGCCTTTCGCGCGAGGGTCGTGTCTTCGATGGATTTTTCGAGGTGCGTCAATAATATCATCAATTATGGGAAGAGGATATTTATTCTTTATAGTAACCTTGTTGACTGACGGTAATCTATACACAATCTCATACGACCATTCTACTTTTTCACTAATAACACCCGAGCTCCCCAAGGTGACACACTTGGTCTGATAAATTTCTTCTCAAGTAGGTCTTCTAATTGCTTCTTAAACTCACCCAACTCTGTTGGATACATTTTGTATGGTGCCATAGATATATGTCTAGTACCGAATATTAACTCAATACTGAATTCAACCTCTCTTTGGTGGAAGATCAATAATATCGTCTAGAAATACATATGGAAATTTACACACCACTGGTAGCTCATCAATTATTTCTTTACTCTGTAACTTCAAAGATGCAAACATCTAGAATACTTGATCTTTCTCCCTCAAGGACATCTCTACTTAACCGGTAGGCAGGAATCTCGAATACACATCCACTTCGGTTTTAGAAAAACCACACAGCTTCGATATCATCTGAACTCTTGCAATTAACAACTTACTAAACCAACTCTTCATGCCTGCAGCAAAGCATAGAAACATAAGATTTTCTCCAACTTGTTTCAATCCCGCTCCTGCTAAAAAGCGGTAAAGGAAACATGTAAGTACTGATAGTGTTTCACACACAAGTCGCATACTAGAAAATAAACAATATTAAGAAAACCTGACCCGATGGACCGACCTGCTCTGATACTAGTTTGTAACACCCTAAACCCCGAATAATAGGTTTAAAGAAAATTAACAGGAATAGGATGTTACTCCATCATAAATACTTCATAAATCATAAATTAACAGATGTTGAACAGCATAAATTTATTTTGAAACAACATAAAACATGTCGGAATAGCGCTGAAAAAATACATTATAATCAAAATCTCATAATAGTTTATTATACACAAAACAAAGTAAAGAAAACGAATGCCCTTATCACCAGTGTTACAGATTAGAGCATTCTTATTCAAAAACTAGAATATATGGAAGATAAAAATCTGCCGAGAGGAAACAACCATCTCACTGCAACAACGAACCTCAGTCCCACTAATCACCTATGCAAAGCACACCACAAAACCAAGCAAACAAGAAAGGGGTGAGAATATACTTACATACAGTAATGGTGAAATTTTCGGCAACAATATGATAATCGAGAAACGATAATTTACTCAAAACATGAATGATAATCACATAATCACAAACACAAAACACAACATCGAACAACCTTTCATCATAAGACACATCAATGTATACTAGACTAATGTTCACCAACTCAATCACCTAAATGGATGTGGTACCAAAGTTTTTTGAACATCAGAGGTATGTTACTGATATCGTCCACCATCATAAGAAGTCTTCGGCCCCTCAACTGAACTGATGATCCCCACTATAGGATCTGAGACTCGCCCTTGGTCTTTTCCACTAAGACCAATAATCTCCACCAATGAATTTGAGGCCACCAAAATGGACCGAAGTCTCACCTAACTCCTAAATAGTATGAATGCATGACATGTTATAAGGATCCAAACAGACATCCATAGAAAATCAGTCAAACATCATCAAAGATTGTATACTCAAAAATAACATTGTAACATCGTAACATTGTTAATTCTTCAAAAGGATTTAATTAAATTAAAGATAAGGTTTATACTTAATTTAATTTAATTACAAAAAATTTAAAGTTATCAAAACTAACAACATTAATTTTCCAACAAAAAGACTTATTTTAACTAAGAACAAAGATTTTCTTAGTTTTAGCTTTATTTATAAAAATTATTATTATTCACTAGAAAGAGTAAACAAAACTCTGAAATTTATTATAATAAAAAGGTTATTCCTTATGGCATTCCCAAAGGTCTTTAAATACATAAAACAAAGAAACTCTAATGTGTCTTATGGGGTTTTAATCCTAAACAAAATAAATAAATAAATAAAATAAAACATAAATTACTAAAATTTCAGAAGATAGGAAAAAAGAATAATCAATGAATTTCAGTGTGTTGTACTCCTGGGATGATTCCCTTTCTGAAAAGTTATAATATGAGTTGTTTTGACATCGGATGCCGAATTTACGCAAAATTTTGTTGAACCGCTACTTCGAGATATTTTTGTAGAAAAAATAGGATTCATAATTTTTTTATTTGGGAAAAACATTTTATTAAGTTTTTTATATACTAATTACAAGGTTTTTAATCCCAATATCCAACACAAGTCAATCCATATTTCATCGTCAAAATATACAGTGACCAAATGGGATTATCCCATTTGGGCACAAATCGATACAATCGATCGATAATTATCCTAGAAAGTTACCAATTGGAAAAAATCCCAATTGCTCACAGATCGTCATAAACAATCGATTAACAACATAAATATCACAATTATTGTATATATCCACATACATATCATTATAAAAAAAACATATAATCGATCATAAGGGTTTTGATCAAACCGATACGATACATAACAATTTCACACAAATCATGCAATCATACATAAATATCATCAAAAAACATATATCACAAACATCTCAAATACAACATATACAAACGTATGATAAAAAAAAAGGTATCTCTACCTTAGGCGCTGGTTAGAGGGTAAGGAACCTTCTTCACATTGCTGCCTAGCCCACCCTAAAATAAGTAATCCCGGTACCTTATCGATTAAGCTTTCATGGTCTCGATGTTCCTCCCTCTCCAAATCGCTGCCTCACAATCGCTCCCAAAATTGTATCCCTAGACTTAGATGCGCATGCCTCAAACCTTAGTTTTGCCTTCACTCTCACACTCCCCCTTACTATATATATATATATATATATATATATATATATATATATATATATATATATATATATATATATATATATATATATAATGTTTAATCCAACGATATGATTAATTCACAAATATTTAGTCTCAAACGAAATATTTATATAATTGATAAATAAAATAAAATAAATCTTAAATTAAATAATTATTCAATTAAGCATCACACCTTTAATATTTAAAGAAAATATATATTTTTTTTAATTTTAAAAGGAAAATATATTTTTAACATAAGGTGTCACATTATATTTAAATAAATAGATAATCATTATTACAAACCTTAAATAATTATTATCGTTATTTTTTAATAATTAAATAAAATATACTGCTCTCAACCAAATATTTTAATAATTATTAAATTATTAAAATAACCTCGCATACTCTAAATCATCATAAAACACCCAAAAACACACCAACATCACATAAATAAATTATCAAAAAATTTGTAAAATGCTATAATTAAATAAAATCAATTAAATAAGTTAGGGGCGTTACCTATACTACACTTGGGAAAATCATGTGAGTCTTAGTGCTTTAGAAGAATTAGATTAATGTAATCTTAATGTCTTCATCCTTTTGTACTTTCCCTTTTTTTATCAATGAAAATTATTTTGTCCAATATTAATTTTGCAGTACATTCCTTTTACTTTCTTTTGATTTTCTGACATATGCAAGAACAAAGTAAGAAGGAAAGTAAAATAAAACAACAGATAATAAGTAGATGTTAAATAATATTTGCAGTTGTTCAAGAGAATCTTTATTAGGAGATACTAGACATCACTTCTCAAGAATCAAAAGTTAAAAGATTGATTAGACTAATCAATATTAAAAGTATAAAGACTCAAGGTAACCGACGAATAAGCTCTATAAAATGTTTAGTAGACTACTTCTCTAAATCACTTAGTCTTTAGAACAAAAAGATGTATAGGCAAAAAAAATCTGGGTTCCAAAGAGAGACTTTAGAAAGACAGCACTGCTAAGAGTAGTAACTCAAGCAAACGAGAAGAAAGTAGAAACTAAAGAGTCTTCAAGCAAGCAGATTTCTTCAGAGGCACATTCAACGACAACATCCTTTGTTGAGAAATATATAAGGAGAAGAACTTCTAAGTCACAACGCAGAAATCTCTAGAGGAAGGAGGTTGTTGAGTTTGCAAAGGAAGATTTGGATGATTATTTCAACATTCTAGATATGTCAGATGAGCCTAGGGAATTCCTTAGATCACATCCAAATGTCTAGAAGGTCTTTGATAAAAAATGTAATCACTTCCAATCTTTCAATGAGAATGTTGCTAAATTTTAGAGTTTTAATCCTAATTTTTATTCTCTGAACAACATAAGAAATGCACATAACAGTTAAGACCACACAAGAACATAAGCAATTTTTATTGAAACAAAAACATTGTTTAATACAAGGTGATAACAGTTGCAAGGCATATAATTGCATATAACCAACTATAGAACCTCTCATTGACAGCTTCAAGCTTATCTCTCCAAATTTTAGAAGAATCATCCTCTAATGTTATGACAACTCCTTGTTGGATCAATAGTTCAAAAAGAACTCATCCGTAAGGAATGAAGAATGTCTTTCCCTTGGAAAAGGATGAAAGAGTCTTTTTCAGAGGGTCAAGCATAACTTGAGGAAGATCAATATGCATGTCTGAATTTAGAAAAAGTAGCAAATCTTTCCAATAGAATCCACAAGGTCTAGATCCTTGTCCTTAGGTAGCAAGTTTGAGTTCTGAATCTGGTTCCAAACAATTTCATCAAGACAAAGATTTGAGATCTGATAAAGGTTTAATGGATCTAGAAAAGTACGCCAAGTAGAAAGATAACATTCCCAAACAAAAGTACCTGGAATTTCTCCAATCTCTCAAAGTTGATCTCATTGGCAATTGACTTAGAGGTTAGTGTTATAAAAATAACAAAAACTTTGGAAAGAATAGAATACTCAGAATTTAGCTCAGCCTGGATGCATTGAACCAAAATTCTTTGACAAGATTTGGCTAAGTAAAAACACAGACCATCTCAAAGTTTCCATTCCAAACTTGTTCAAAAACCTACTTCCAGAAGTTAAAAACTAGCTTAAGCAACTCTTCAAAATCCACAAACTTTTCATTGATGACAACTAGTTGATTCGGTGAATAATTGACTAGAGAATTCATCTCAGGTTTTGGTTTGATCAACACAACACAAAAAACAAATATAAAGAAAATATTTGAACAAGATTCTAACTACAGAGGAATAGGAATCTTGTTAGAGGGATAAAAAAGGTGACAAGAAATGATGTTTCACAAAGACAAGGGATAAATACCATAGATGTATAAAATAAGAAAACATCATTACCCAAAGGTTCTTACTCAGCAAACTTTTGAATACACTAGATGGTTTTCAACTTTATGGAATTTAAGTAAGACAAGGATTTTTTTTAAATTTATTTATTTTTACTTAAACTGCTTATCAGAAGTAAAGGTTCCTTTTCTCAATCTCAGAGACTGACAATTTTCAAAGGCTATCTGTCATCAGAGTCTAGTAGGATTAGACTTTGAGTGAGACATCTACTGTTAGTCATCAGTCTTTAATATTCCATCAGAGTTAAGTATTTTTCTCTTAAAACTGGAGATTAGATTTTTCAGATAGATGTGCTTGATTTATGAATGTTGAGTTGGTTTCTCTGATTACTGACTGGCAGCAGTATTATCATAAAAGGTGAGAATATTATTTCCATAAATATGATCATCTTCTAGTTAATGACTTATTTTGTATAGTCAAGTACAACATAGTTTCGTTTTAAAGATTTCTGAAGATTCTTTTGTTATCAGCTAAAATAATTTCTCTAGAGATCTATCAGAGACTTTGTATTCACTCATACTTAAATAATTCATTGAGTCAATAAATTTGCAAAGTGAAGAACAAAACATACCTTTTTTTTTTAGTTTTTCTTGGTCAGGCTTCAGGCGAGTATTTAGATTTGACCATGGAATCTGAATCTTGTTTTCAAGTGGATTTTGAGTCAACGAAACTTATACCAATGATTCGACTTTCTTCTTCAAACTCAATACTTTTTGCATTCTTCAACTTTTAATTTTGGTGTGTAGGTTTTTCTTCCATCACAGGTTATAAGCAACCATTGATCAAGTATTATGGAAGATGTGTTGTTCCTTTCTTCTGTGATATATGCCGCAAATATAATTTAGGATTTTGGTACCCATATTTCTATAGGTCCTAAAATGTTAGTCCTGACAGACTTTCTTTTACTCCATGCCTTAGTATGATAGTAATACCTAGATTTATTCCAGAATTTGAGTTCTAGGATAAATTTTGGCATTAACAAAACATGTTCTTAGCAGAGTCTTTGATTTCATTTTCTTGGATTCATTTATTATCAAACATTTGACTTTATAATCCTTGATTTTGAAATCTCTGACAAGCATAGAATCATATAGTGTTCTCTATCATAGGTTAGCATAAAATAAGTTTTCAGCACTGTCTGAGTATTGCTAGAAAAAATAAGAGTTGAAAGGTTTCTCAAGGAATTGTCCTTTAACAAAAATTTTATGATAACCTTCAACTTACTTAGGAGAAATGAAGGCACTTAAGATATGATCTTGAGAAGCAGACTCCTTATTACAAAAAAAATATTCAAGAGACTTGATCTTCTCTTGAGATATTTTTAGATCTTCTTTTAGATGATTAATCTCTAGCTTTATGATTTCAGCTTGTTTATTAAAACAGCTTGAGTGATCATGAGCTCAAAAAAAAAAATTTGAAGCAAGATAGATTAAAAGTTACCTCTTTCTCTTAAATATTTCATTTATTACTGGATTCAGATGCTTCTTCAGAAGATTTAATGGCCAACAGAGCCAGATTACCCTTTTCATCTCTTTCCGAATCCTCAACTTTGTCAGCTTCATTTGGATATGCTTTGAAGAACTCTGCTATTTTCTTTTTGGATTTTTCTGTCTGGTAGCTTTTCTCCATGTTCTTAAGATTGGGAAAATCAGTTGAAATATGATTATTTCAGAAACTTCAAAAGTTAATATTTCCATCAACAAATTTCTCATTCCTTTTAGCCAGCTGATATAACCTTTTGATAAGAAAGGCCAATTCCTCATCATCAGACATTCCATAGGAATTTTCTTCAACACGTTTGAGGAAAGTATATTTCTTTGACAACTTATCTTCATCTAATCCCATTTCTTTACTTTGAAGATTACTAATCAAACTTTCAAGACTCAACATACTCGAGTTTTTGAGTTTCTAAATAGCTGTGACTTTTGGTCTGAATCTATCAAGTAGACTTCTCAGAATTTTCATGGAAAGATTCGATGAAGTGTAACTTGTTAAGCACTAACTGATTCCCTTCAAATTTAGAACACAAGTAGACATATCAATGATGTTGATATACTCATAATGAGGTAGAGCATCTACCAGAAAGCTTCTAACTTCAAGATGATTTCCGTAAAGCTTCTTCTGAGCTGGCGTGAGAGATTTTCTATCTTTGATCATCTCAATACTATCAACTTCTATGGAAATACATTTCTTAAGGATATTCCACAGGTCTTTCATCAAAACCCTTTATTAATACCAAACATATATTAGCAAGCTTTTGCTTTTCCATCATTTAAATTCAGCAGGGTCACCACTGAATATGGGAGGATTAGCAAAGCAAAATATTTTTCATATGGTACTTGATTCCTTCTTGAAAAAATCTTCAGAAGAAATATTTTTCTCTTTGGATCTTTATCTGCACCACTGTTAAGTGTTATGCATAGACCATGCTCTGATGCCAACTGAAGGTGAGAAAAATACACAAGAAGGGGGGTTGAATTATGTTCTCCGTTTTTGCTTTGCCTCTGAACAGAGTTCATATTCTAAACCATGTTCATATTCTAATTATAATTTGCAATAGAATAATAACAGAAAAAATAAATAAGAACAGCACATACAAAGATTTATCCTAGTTCCTTCCAAACTAAGAGTAGTTCATTCCCCTTGCAGCACAAGAGATCTTCCACTTTAATTAAATCATGATTACAATTACTTATGCCCTCGAGCATGAGACTTTTCTACTCAGACCCTCAGCCCGAGACTTCCTGCTTAAACCCCTCAGGTTCATGATTTCCTGCTTAAAACACATAGATTCAAGACTCCCTGCTTAGACCCAGTTGGCTGGAATTTTGACTCACATGAATAGTTGAAATGAGCTAGTGGAATTTGAAGAGATATTCTGACAAAGAATATGATGCTTTCGACATAAAAAGTATTAAAAACCTAATAAAAGATACTCTTACATAAAGGAAGCTATGGTCTAGAACTTAAAAATATTTTTTAGCCTAGACTTGATTTTGACAAAGCTGCTTGAAGTAGCGTTCGGCGGGTGCAATTCAAAAAGGGGCTAATAATTGTTTTTGGCCTAATCCGTTTCTTGAAGACACGTGGAGAGCTTTGAGCGGCGAAATGCATGCAAATCGAAGACGTGGCATTTTATGACGAGAAGACAGATAGATTACAGTTATTTTCGATTCATTATAAATAGAAGTCTTAGCAGTTCAGATTCGGGTGTTCAAACTTGTACAAAAAACTCAGATTTACTCAAAGCATCTGTGTGTATTGAGAAAAGAGTTTCCTGAGTAAAATGTACATGTGACAACCATGCTTTTATAATTTTCATTGAATTATTTAAGATTTCATCATTTATACTTCTTGCAAGTTTACTTTAAAGTCATTTATTTTACAATTTACTATTCTGCATTTCTTTAAGAATTGTAGTATACCTTTAATTAATCAACAGAACATTGTCGAAATGTTCATACATCATAAAACTTAAAACGAATAAAAGCACATTTCCTAGGATCAATCTAGTCGATCCTGTAAGGAACCAAAGATATAAAAATTTGGAAGACTATCGCTTGTGTACCCATTTCGACGGTAAGCAAATTGGCAAGCCCAGTGGGACTAGTGCTTTCTTTCAAATTTCCTGAAATTTTTGAAGTTCTTCATTCCTTGTGTTTCTCTTAATTTTGTTGTATGAGATTGAGAAGTGGTAAAATAGCCACTAATAACGAAGCAATGACAAGAAGGAGATACGTGAGAAGGATGGCGAATCCGCCAAATAACAATGGAGAACAGCCCCCTCTTTCGACTGGGGAAACTACGGCCACAGTGTCTGTGTCTGAAGTAATTCTGTGCACTACGAGTGCGACAGGAATTTTGTCGAACGCTCATAGTGGACCAATTCTGTCTCAAGTGAGGACGCAGGGTCAACCCGTGACCTCTCCTCCAGTGGGCACTAGAGTATTCATGCCTTATGTGTCTGGATTCACAATGCCTCTAAATGGTCGCGAACTGCCATATGCCATGCCAACTGTGATGATGGTGAACACTTATTCGCCTTTGCAAGGGTCTGGATCTGCTATTAATAATATGGTTCAAATTAACCCACCCCCAGGGATAGAATTCTCTTCCCAACTAATGCCCAATTTCACTGCAAACTCTGCAGCAGTTTTAAGACAACAAATGGACGAAAGTAACCATGACATGTGTCGCTCCCGGGATTTTCATCCAAGTACAGACGCGAAAGTGGCACGGAAACAGAGTCGCCAGCAATGTGTATTTATCCCAAGGGAGGGAAAGGAAACACTGCATAAACCTGAGGGAAGGAAAGAGCATGGTCTTGCGACCAAGAGAACTGGATTCGGGAGTCGGTTACGGGAGGGGAAGGTATTAGCACCCACGTGCGTCCATCGTACCCGATGGGATCCACACTTGCTGTTCGATCAAAGGGTGTCGTCGTCTGGAGCTCCGCTGCTACTGGAAAGGAAAAGGAACAGGAACGGAAAAGAACGAGGAAACAGGGAAGAAAAGAAGAAAGAAGTGACTCGATAGGACGTTATCGTTGTCCTAGGCCTACGTATTCCCTCAGTGCAATGGGAAAGTCAGAGTCAACATAGTTCGATGGACTACAGGGAGAGGTTGTTCGTCGAGATATCGCCTCTCGTGCCTACGTATCTTCAATCAGATGAGAAATAAGAATCAGAGCAAATGTAGTTCGGCTCAACAAGGGTTTCTTGGTTTATATTTTTTTAATGGAAACGTCAGAATGCGCGTCCCAGCAGTTAGGTGTTGCAGCTCGCTGTATGGAGACTTAGGTGTTACCTGTTTGCGGTGGAACGGACGTGACGAGTCCTTAAGAAAGGAGTGAATGAGATGAGAAGAGGATTTGTTTGTTTGTTTTTGTCTTTTAGAAAGAAGTGTTTTGATTATCTTTGTGTTAGTAACACGTATTGCATTCAAGTCTATGATATAGGATCGAATGCGTCGCATGGTTGTCCTAACAGGACGTATGCTAAACACTCTAGAAAGGCGGAGGGAAACCCTCCTCCTTCCATTTCCCACATGCAAGGCTCGCATTCAATATGCGTTAATCCCTTATTAAATGTTTTTGCTTTTGTTTTGAGATGAGAAGAAGAGAGACTCAAAGGTTAAGAAAGGTAAAATCTAATGAGGGAGACTAAGACTCAAACCCTAAAGTTATCATACATGGATGTTCCTAATGGTTAAGTGTGGTTTAGAAACCTAACTCTAAAAGAAAAGAGAAGAAGAGTGAGTTCTAACTTACTTCAAAGATGGAAGCTAAGTTAAGAACTCAAAGGGGATGAAAGAGATTGAACAAAGAAAGCATTGAAATGCTTTGCACAAACACAAAAGAGAAAACATTAGAAAGATGAGGGAAGAAAGTTGTATGTGGGAGCACACCCACACACATGACTTACCATTAGCCCCTACAAGCAAAGGTTAGTTCAATAATTCCATAAGAAAGCATAAGTAAAAGAAAGAAAACAATTAAGCATCAAACTACTTATGAAATGAAATTAAGCATCAAACAAAGCTTAAACCTAAAAGGAAAGAATTCTAAGTACTAAATGACTTCTAAAGTCAGTAGCTATGTCTAAAGGTGTTTAATTAGGGTTATGGTACCTAATGGGATCAAACTATGCACAAACAATGTCTTAAACATCAAAGAAAAGCACTATGAAAGTAGTGGATGAAAGATGAACAACGATGCAAAGTGAACGTGCATTTATGCTTAATGAAATGTCAAGGTCAGAAGTGTACATCATTTATGAATGTCTTATAATGCATATGAACAATAATATAAGTCATGGATGAAATGATTCAAGTAACAGAAGAAAATAGATGAAGAAGAAAGGAAAAGGAGAGAAACAAGTTTCAATTAGATGCACAAATTTACATGTTAAAGATGAATGACATATGAAATGAGTATGAATGCATATATACTAGTAGCATATAATTGATGATATGCAAATGGCATGAATGAAATGGCATACACAATGCAAACACAAATCATATAGAGCACAAGAAGAAATTGGATGTGGAATTAGATCAAAAATGCAAGTTAAAATGCATAAACACACACCAAAGGTAAACCCAAATCAAAATGACCTATAAGTGAACCAAGAAGGACCTATAATTCTCTAGACAAACCATATAATCTCACACAACACAAGCATAATAAGGTGGCACAAGTGCCTCATCAAAATCATGTTAGATGGAGGTAAAAGAACATGCATAAATGTTGCTTCAAATACAAGGTATCAGACAATTACCAAATCACATGGACAAAAATATGAACATAGGTTTCAACTAACCTAAGTCTGGGGCTAATCATGTATCAAAACTCATGGCAAACTCACAAGGAAACATGATCAAAAGGTCTCACCAAGTCTCATTGAAACACATCCAAAGAAAGCTCAAATATGAACATCAAAACCTAAGATAAAATGACTTTAAAAATAAAATGAAAATTTTTTTAGATGCTTTCAGATGTTATTTAACAAGTACAAAAAGAATGAATGCAAAAGATTGTGTGAGTTAAGAGAAATAAAATGGGAAAGTTCAAGTACCAATGAAGAAAATCATTTAAAAAGAAATTAAAGAGAAATTCAGAAAATATAAACAAAAATTAGTAAAATCAGAATTAAAAATAATAGAAAATTATTTTTATGTATCAAGATGACATATGAATTTATTTAGAATTTTTAGAGTTGAATTATTATTTTTAATAAGAGAAAATCAAACAATATAAAAAAAAGAAAATAAAATACAAGCAAAGGAGTTAGGGGGTGTGGCGAAAGCAAAAATGTAGTTAAAAATGAGTTGGGCTCACAAAAGAGGGGTGTAGAAAACAATTGGGTTAAATATACAAACCCCCCCTGCAATGTTAGCGAGTTCTCATTTTAGTCCCTGGTAAAGTTTTTTTTTTTAAATCCCCTCGTAATATTCAAATTCCCTCGGATACCCCCCTTGTGCAGAAAAGATTCCAATTTTTAGTGACTTGGCTGTCCAACTGGATTTTTATTTTATTTTTTATTTTATTTTTAAATGCCACGTATACTTTCTTTAATTTTTAATTTAATTTATTTTATTTTTTAAATATTAAATTTTTTTATGTTATTTTTTTACGTTTTCTTTTCTTAAATTATTTTAATTAATTAATATTTTTTATGAATTATTTTTTTAAAGTATCAAAATATTATAATTGGGCCTTCTCAAACATTCACAAGCCCATTTCAAACACCACTTTTCTAACCCATTTATTCTTCTTTTAAATTGTAGTGTCCAAGAATAGTATATAAACATTTACTTATCTACTTCCATTTCCAATGTGGGACAATATTAACACAGGCAACCTGCACAATTGGTTTACAAATTCAATGGTAAGGGATGGTGTGTCTTACAAATTCAATATTAACACAGACAGCTTTAGCAAATTCTAGTTTACAAATATGCAACTTTCTCCAAATCAATTAACTGATAAAAAATCTTATTTACCTTTTAATTTATGTTCGTGATCATCATCGGCGTGATTCGAATGTAATTCTAATTTAGAGAATTGTAAACTTTCAGCATAAAGTTCTTCAGCAAGCTTACCCTCCTCCAACTGCAATACAACTAACACAAACTATCATCAATATAAATTTTTCTTTTATTTGGGGTAGGGATAGAATTGGATTGCTGTAAAATAGAAGCAATCATGCAGAGCTCAACTCATTCTGAGTTGGTCTATAAGCTTAGTCGGATTTGTTAGCCAGATTTAATATCACTCCAATGGAAAGACTAGAGGCTACGAAACCAAGCGATGCTTCTGTTGAGACATGGATTCCTGTAAGAATGAAAATATATGAAAAATTGAAGTACAGTGGAATATATGATAATTGGTAATTAAATGAGAAATGCATACTCACCAAAATAGTCCAAGATCATCTTACACCCGATAAATCCAAGAACAACAGCAATGGACGGCTAACAAGAATAAAATATGGATATCAATGATAATGATGGAAGTATAAGTAAAATGAAGCTTTGTAATATATCATATCTTATCAATGAATTTTCAGTATGTGTTACAATAGTTTGTTTTCAACCGCTATTTAGGATGAAGTTGCAAATTTCTATGAGCAGGAAACCAAAGGAATACAGAAGTTATGAAGTGAGAAACATGGTTCGGACTTCAAGTCCCGAATGTAATACGCATGGTTGGAATCGATAATCTTACAGCAAATGCAATGTCACTGAGAAAAAAGGAAGGAATGGTTGGTTTCTTTTCTTACCATACCATGCAGTCACCTTACTCCTGTTTAAAAGACATATTAATGCAACTTGTTCTCCTGGTTTATGGGTAGAAACATCTCATGAACCAATAACTTGAAAATGATAGCGTGTATTACCTGCATTATCTTGGAGGAGCAGTAATAGTTCCTAATATAACCATTTATTACACTTGATTTAACAAAATAGTTCTTGATGTTTGTGGCATTTCAGCGTTATCTTCTGTGAAGTTGTTGTTATAGTAGTGTTATTAAAGAAAATAGAGGAAGCAAGTTAAGCATTGGGAGAGGTGGAATGGTCAAAGTGCAGCATCTGGTTATAGTCTGTTATTTGTTCTTATGTTAATGCTTGTTATCTAACAATAATAACATTGCTTGGAGTCCCACATTGAAATTTTTTTACCAAATGAAAGAGTTTATATATCTCTTATACATAACAAATTGTAAAACTTCATGTCTTGGGCTTCCATAAAAATATTGGGCTTTAAGCCTAAATTTAATATTTTAATACATAATTTAAATTAATATAATTTCATAAAAAAATTAAAAAAAATAATTTAAGAAAACCTGAAAAAATAATAAAAAAAGTAAGTAAAAAAAATTAATATAAATATATATAATATATAAAAAAGTAAAAAATAAAAAAAAACTAATAAAAAAATTAAGATATTAAAAAATGAAAAAAAATAAAAAAAAATAAAAACAATATTAAGAAAGAAATTAAGATAAAAAAAACAAAAAAATAATAAAAAAATATTTAAAATGCCACGTGGACTGCCACGCAAGCAATAAGAAAGAATCTTTGCTACAATGTGGCAATCAGGGGCCTAAGTGAGGGAATCTGGATATTAAGAGGGGGTGTTTAAAAAAAAATTTACAGGGGCTAAATTGAAAACTCGCTAACATTGCAGGGGGGTTTGTATATTTAACCCAAAACCATTTAAGTCCAGTCCAAATGCACGCGTGGAGCATGGAAGTATGATGCACCATCAGTCAATCATTGACTCACTCACAACCACATGATTAAGTCAAATTAATCACTCATCAAAAGCAGATGCATCCAACGGACCACAACTCACGCACACCACAATTACTACACACGCACACACATGCAAGCAATCTGATTCAAATAAAATGGCACGTGAGAGAGATGATATTCATTAATGCGCTGGCACAATTCTGGCCCTAGGATGATCAAGATCTAATGGCTGTGATATAACCTGAGGTTAAAACCCTAGCAAACTCTCACCGGCCGGAGAAGGACCTCCGGTCATCTTCTCCGGCGAAGTGCCACCACCTGCAATCCTCAAATTCTCCAGAAAATCACAAACTATACATCATTCGAAAGCTGAACTCACGTAGATAACGAATCCACACGTATTTTTCACAGATCATGCACATACACAGAGAATCGAACACAAGCATTTTGCCCTAGAATTTGGATCTAAGCACTTAAGGTGCCTATCACTAGCCGGATCATTTATGTTGCTTCTATTAAGCTATAATCATCATGAAAAACATCTTAAACACAAGAAAGGAAGCAAGTTCAGTTGATGAATTCCAAACCTGGCACTGTGAAAGACTTGAATCTACAAGAAAACCAGTGATGTAGGCTTGTTCTTGAGCTTCCAAGGAGCAAAATAAATGCTCATATTCCTTGGATCTTGAAGAGAATAGATAGAAATTCAAATATGCAATGAAACTGTGCTTGAGGAAGTGAACTTGTTCTTGCTGATTCTTGATCAATGATGAACTATGGATGATGATGATGATAAAATGTGAAAGCAACTCGTGCAAAGAGAGAGAATGCAGAGAGAATTTTCAGAGAGAAAATGTGAGAGTGATTTGTGGAACCTTTGAAAATGAATGAAGATCCCTTCAATTGTGTTAGAGTTTAGCTTATAAAGTTGTGGTTAGTTGTTAACTAGTGTGGTTAACAGTTGGAACTCAAGTTAACTGAGTTAGTTAACTGAGTTCTGAGTTAACAGAATGAGTGAGGTGGTTATGCCACGAGTTGGAAGGTTTTTATAGAGTGGGGAGAAGCTCTGGCTTTTTATGGCGAGGCTGAGAAATGAAAGGTGTGATGATTCTGATCTTGCAGCAAGGCTTGCACAACAAGTTTCCATTTGAACTTTTCCACTTTAATGTATGAGACTACATGTATACATATGTGTGTAAGGTGGTGGTCTAGCCAAATGAAGTAATGAGACTGATGTGTAGTGTTTGTGTGCGTGGGAATGTGAACTGAATCCAAGCACAAACAAAACCAATACTTCCTATGTTTGGTCAGCAAGAAAACAATGGAAATGTGGAAGTTTAGAGATGGAATTCTCTATGTATGATGAATGGTTTGATGAGTTTTTGATGTCATTGGAAAGAGGAGACATAAGAGAACATGTTTGGTGTTAATTTTAGGTTGAATGGAGATTTGGAAAATGATCAAAAATGGCTTAGAAATCAAGTGTGCAAAACTGACTTTGGTGGGCAAGAGAATGCGCCCATGGGGCAAGCATTCTTGGGCAAGTTTCAGTTGTGAGCACCCATCTTTGAACCCTCATATGACCCTTATAACTTGCTCAAATGAAAAAATGTTTAACATCAAAGTTGAAGAGGACATAGAGATGAACAACTTTGCCGTTCAATAATTTTTCATTTGGATCCTTCTTGATGGAGAAAATGGGTTTGACATTTGGCACACCAAGTGTTTGATGAAATTATGGTCTGGAGGCCTGAACTTGCCTTGCCATGACTTGAGATTTGCCTTGATTTTGTCAAACTTTGATTGATCATAACTCCCTCAATTTTGATCAAATGGAAGAGTTATTTATATGGATTTGAAGCTTATAATATGATCTTTAATTGGCTCAACTTGGGCCTGAAGTTTGAGGCTTTTATCATGGAGAAAGAATGCTTTGAAGTGTGGTGCAAAATGGTCCAAAACTTGCCATTTTTAGAAACCCTAAGTTTCTAAAAATAGGAACTTTGTACAATTCTTGATTTTTGATGATTCCTCCATCATTTCTTGATCAAATCTTGTCCATTGAACATATGTAACTTGAATTTCATGAATTTGACCCAAAAAAATTAGGAGTTGACTTTTTCCTCTGCACAGTTGACTTTTTCCCCAATTTCTTGATTCTCAAGCAACTGACCAACTGAAACTCTTATAAAATGAACTAATGGGCAATCTTCCATCCTTAGATACTTGACATCATGTAGAAATCATTGAGATTAAGTTTGAACCAAAATTTCATTAGGAGACTGCTTGAATCACAAACCCTAATTTGGGCTGTTTTTGATAGGAGGTGATGAACTGTCCAACTTCTTGGTGAATTCTCTTCTTCCAATGGCTTGTGGGATAAATTGAGATCATATGAGATGTAAGAGACTCTTGAGGCTTGTTGGGAGACCCTTGACTCTAACTCTCTTGCCTTGGATGACCAATATTCTGAAAACCACTGATCACATGCCCTATGCTGAATGCCAAGATGAATGCTTTATTTTTCTATGACTTGAATGCAATGTAATGCAATGAAAGCACATGCTAAATGATATGAAAAATGAGAGGGCAAATTTTGGGGCATTACAACATGGTCCATATGCTTTCCCAATAGATAGGAACAATATTCAACCCCTTGATTCAAAACAACACCCAAACGAACCAATAGTTTGCAGCACAGATGACTCGAATTGCATACTTTTTTGGTGTTCCACAAGCACCTCGACAGATTCGAAGGGAGTTGGTGGTCGAAAACCAGGGGGTAATCCTTGACGAGGATCCTACCATTAACTAAGCCCAGCGAAATGCACCACATATATATGTGGCAAATCAACGAGTTAAAATTGAACCCCTTCGAATCGAACATCCAGTTCCAAGAGAGCAGGAACCAAGGGTGGTAATGGTTAATAGGAATCAAGATGCTGACGACGTCATACATCAAGTTCAATATGATGGTATGGCAGGAGATAATAACTTGGCAGCCATGGTCAAAAGAATTATAGCACGAAATGGGGGTAAATATTGGCCTTCATAGGCCAAACTATATTTCCCCGTTTCCAGATTATATTTTACAAACTGAATTACCTAGGGGATTGAAGGTCCCAAATTTTACAAAATTTTCTGGGGACACTAGTGAATATACTGTCGAACATGTGGTAAGATATCTAACTGAGGCAGGGGACCTTGCGAATAATGAAAGTTTAAGAATAAAATATTTCCCTAGTTCGCTCACTAAAAATGCCTTTACATGGTTCACTTCGCTCCAAGCGAATTCGATTCATGATTAGACTCATCTAGATAGATTGTTCCATGAACAATTTTACATGGGGCAGTCGAAGATTAGTCTGAAGGATTTGGCTAGTATTAAGCGTAAATTTATTGAGCTAATAGACGATTATCTCAATAGGTTTTGTTTGTTGAAGGCAAGGTGTTTCACACAAGTTCCTAAGCACAAATTGGTCGAAATGGCCACTGGTGGTTTAGACTATTCCATCAGAAAGAAATTAGACACCCAATATTTGAGGAATATGGCCCAGTTGGCTAATAGAGTACAACAGGTAAAGTGCTTAAAGGCTGAAAAAGCCAGAGCAACTAAGAATAAAATGAGAGAAAGGATAGCAAATGTCGAATTGAATGAAGATGATCGCGAAGCATATACTGACCCTTTAGACTTTGAAGAAAACGAAATCGATATGGCCAAATTAAATTAAGGGCCACCCTATTCATGCAAAGTTCTTGCGCCTTCGAATGGGAAGAATCATGTCGAACCAGAAAAGAATGATAAATTCCCTAAAAGCATGTTTCACACTTTTCAAGGGAGTGATGTATTCAAGTCTAGTGGAAGAAGACATTCATAAGGAAAAAGAAATTGAAAAAGTTGCTTTACATAAAAAGAAATATAAAGACGCTAAATCGACAATGATGAAGTCGTGTTGGGACTTTTCCTTCTTAAGAAAAAGGGGATCAAGAACATGTCATGATAATGGATGAAGTTTGTGTTGTTAGAGTGTTTTTTCTCGGAAGCTAATCCGTAAGCTTTTAGTTTCGAGGTTTCAAACCTCCGGACCGTCGAGCTCAAATGACGTTAAACAAAGTTCTAGTTGGGAGCCACCCCAACATTGTAAGTATTACCGTATTTTCACTGCTTTTTGTTTAGTATAGGTTGTTTAGAGTGATTATGAAGGATGTGCCAAGCAGAGAGCTAAAGTTTTTAAAATTCTGTCATCTTCGCTGGGAAGTTTGCACTGCGAACCTAGAGCGAGAATTTGCTGGTTAGTTTGCATGGAGAACTGAGCGAGATAGAAATTTTAAGTCTGCTGCCACATCACTTAAAAGTGAGAAATATTGGGTGGGCTAGATACTAGGGCCCAATACCCATTCCTCACATTTTGTTAAGGGTAAACCCTATCCTACCTCACTTGTTCACTTCATTCTCACAAACTCTTGCCTCTCTAACTCTCACAAACCTCCCACGCACACTTTGAAGCTTTTGCAACCTCTTGCTATTTTTCCAAGCTAATCCTATCAACATAACAAGTTTGATTTCGTATTCTCTCCTTTGATTCTTCTTAGTAACATATGGTTAGGTTGGTTGTGGAACTTACACAAAACTTGATTCTAGGTTGAATAGACTCAATACATGTTCTGTTTTTGGGGTTTCTTTTATTGTGCATGTGGGTTTTATCATTAAGTAGACATAGAATGTGTTATGGAAAAATCTCTGTGAATTTAAGCATGCAGGTAGAACCTGCAGAATCATAATTCGCAGGGTTTGCCATGAGTTCGCACAGTGAACCTGGGGCGAGTATTCGCCATGGCTTCGCCTAGCAAACCTAGGGCGAGTATTCTCCATGATTTCGCATAGAGAATTTGTGGGCGAACATGATAGATTTTTCAAAAATTTTGGTGATGCTGAATTCTGGTTCTGATTCTATTTGTTTTGTTTCCTCACTAATGTAAATTGTGTATTGACTGGTTGGTTTTATTTGATGATTTTGCAGATGGCTCATAAGATCGTTTCGTCCAAGAAGTGAAAGGTCGGAAGCACATAATGTCCGGCCCCAATCCAATTTAATTTGGACAAATTCAGAGGAGCAAAACAAGTTGCTCGTTACCTAACGCTTAAGAAGATGAGCATCCTACCCGAGAAGCGTTTGAACCTCAACCCACAAGGATCCTACCGGGCGGTAGCGGGAATCCTTCAAAGCAAGAAGTGGGACAAGTTAATAACACCTGGTGACGGCTACAATGTAGAGCTCGTGAGAGAGTTCTATGCAAATGAAATCCCAAATGATGATGAGCTGTTCACGTGGACTACTTTAGTTTGCGGAAGGAAGGTAAAATTTGACCGTGACACCATCAACACTGTTTTAGGTAATCCTTTGTCTTTGGGAGAGAATGAGATAGATTATTATCACCATACCTTGAGGTTGCATAGAGATACAGATGCTATTACTCGTGATTTGTTGCTTAAGGGAAAATTTGTTGAATTAAACCCGTCTGGGTTTCCTCGGAGATATCACAGAGAGGACACGCGTCCTTTGGCACAGCTTATTCTTTTGTTGGTTTTGACAAATATAAAGCCAAAGTCGCACACCTCTACTGTGCCAATCCCAATTGCTCACCTTGTCCATAGAGTACTAACCAATGTGCAGATTGATGTGGCTCGAATCATCACGGATGAGATGCGTGCAGTGGTGGAAAACAGACTTGGTTCAGCTTCTAGGAAGAACTATCCCTTAGTCTTTCCTTGTTTGATAATGTTACTTTGTGTGCATGCGAGGGTGAAAGTACCCTCCCGTCGTCAGGTGACGGTTCCTGCTGCAATTGATGATCGATATGTGGATAAGTTTTGCAGACCCAAGGGATGAAAAGGAGGACAAACATCTAGCGTTGGTACTGATGTTGGCGGTGCTTAGTTCAGTACTTGCAGGCTCCCAAGGCTTCGACCCATTTTAGAGGGAGATCTACAGTTACAACTAATACAGGATGGCGGCTACTCAACGCGCCATGATTGACTTACATGATTCTATGCAGGTACTACAGCTGCAGTACAGGGAATCCTCAGTGGAGCACTCGATGATGTCTAGGGAGCAGTTCCTAGCATATGATGCGTGGCCTGAAGCCCGACCACAGTTTGGCGAGGGGCAAATGTAGGTCCTGGGTATGCTGCTAAGGATTCCAGAGATGATGATGCTGATGGTGATGGTTCCGAGTCTGGTTCTGTGGAGGTGTCTGGTTTAGGTGATGAGGAGGCCGAGCTTGAGGAGACTGAGTCCGATGAGGACTAGTTCTTTTTTGTTGATTGATGTCATTTTGAGCATGATCTTATGAGACTTCCTTTGGTCTACAAAGTGAAGTTTTCTGTTTGCATTTGATCATTTCTAGTTATATTTATGATTATTGTATTATCTTTTGTTGTATCTATCCACTTTGTGGAGCATTTTGAATATTTTTGTATTATGTACCATGTTTGGGGTACAAATACTTTTGTTGGTGTTTCTACACCATAGCACATTATTATTATTGTTATTCAGTTGAATTCTTCAGTTACAAATGTTCAACTTGCGTTTTTTTATTATGTTGTTAAGAGTTGAATGCTTCAGTTTAGGAATGTTCAACTCTTAAAGTGTTATTGTTAGTATGCTTATTTTTGTGTATTGTTGTTATACTTGTGTGAATGTTAATGTTTCCATTTTTGGTGTGGAAATGTAAGAATTTCTAGATTGGTGATGATAGTTCATCAATGAATATTCTTCCAAGTTTGGATAGCGATGATAGTATTTAAGCATGTAAATGTTGGCAAGGTACATGGTTACCTCTTTCTAGGATGTAGAATGTTTAAGAACTTCTTTTCTTCGTACAAATGTAATCTTGTTGCAACTTTATTGAATGCTTGTACCACTTAGGTCCAAAAGCCAAATTGGTGAGAAACCTCCAATGTCTAATAAATGCATAGGATGGTTGATAAACTTTGTTTAGTACTTTTGATTCATGCTTTATCTTGTGATTTGTTTGATTTTGTGGAAGCATTAGAAATGATCAAGGCATTTGTTGATAATGAGCGCAATCATTTCCAAACAGTAATCTACCCATGATAGTGAGTATTTGTTAACCCTTTGATTCTAAACAGTTTAGATATCATTTTAGTGATGAACTTTGTGTATGTACATAATTTGAAAATATAGTTCATCATTGAATTTGTGAGATTCGAATTTTTTTTTTAACTTGAACTTTTGAACATTGTTTTAACTGATTTCCTTGCCATAAATGTAGCAACCCAAAATTTGCCCTCCTTACTTCGGTACAAACTGGCTTATGTTTCACTTCATTTTTGCATTATCATGTGTGCATATCATTGGTTCTTAGCATGGGGTCAAGGTTCCTGAGGCAGTTCAAGAGTAGAAGATGTTCTTCAAAGGGTCAAGCAAGAGTCCTTGTATTGTGGATCACTCTCTCCTAACCAGTGCAGAAATTAGGGTTTTGAGATTCTTGGGTTTATTGCACCAATGGGCAAGCTTCTTGGGTTTTTATCATCACCAAATGACATATCTTATCTTTGTTGGAGAAGATACACATCATATTCAGAGGAATTTGGATTTGGAGACTGTACTATTTCCTCCTAGACTGAGGGTACCAAAATTAGGGTTTGCTATAAAGTCAGTTTATTTCTGATTTTTTGGGCAAGACTTGATTCTATGGTCTTCCTTGGGTCCCTAAGTATCTAGGAATGGAAGATTGTCCATCAGTTTGGTTCAGGAGAAGTTCAATTGGCCAATGGATTGGGAATCAGGAGAATTGGGGAAAACTCAACAGTGAGAGGGGAAGTCAACTGTGGAATTTTGAGGTTCGATGTACTCACACTCGATTTCTGGAGATTTTGGGGAGGGTGGCCACCAGAGAAGACGACCGGAACCCTAGTTACGGCGTCTGGTGTGGAGCTCCGGTCAGACTAGGGTTTGAGTGGAGAAGACGAAGTCTTGGCCGTTGATGGTGTTGATCCTACGGTCATCATGCTGCCACGTTTCTTTTAAGTTTTGTTTTTATTTATGGTTTGTGTGTTTGCCATCCCACGATTACTATTGTGTTCCTTTAATCTATGCAGTCCATCATGTTAAAGTCTGAATGATCTGGGACGTTGGATCCATCTGGTGGCCATAATAATGCCAACACATTAATGATTACATGCGCCTATCACGTGTGACCCTTTTTATTTATTTTTATTCTGAGTAATTATGTGCATGCATGTGTATATTAATTATTGTGTGCTTGTGATCTGGGTTGTCAATCATTATTACTTTGTATTTATTTGACTGGATTGTACGCGTTGGATGGATCCAAGGGCTGATGGTGAGTCTGACCGTTGACTGGATCTACATACTCCTCTTTTTATTTTATTTTCGCTGTTTTTTTGTTGTTGGGTTGGGCTTGCTATTTGAACCCCCCTCATTAAGTCCATTTCCATTTTCAACGTGAACCAGTTGCTATCCACACCCCCCATGTTTATTTCCATATTTTTATTTTATTTAACCATTGCATTTCATTTTAAACTTTTTAAAAATAGTTTCTTGCACTAAAAATTTCCCAAAAAATTCATGAATCACATTTAGCATTTTATAAAATTTTCTCAAATTTTATCTTTTATTTTTATTTTATTTTTATCATCTAAATTAATTATTTGAATAGTTTCTTTTTGAATTTGCTTCATTTTGCACACATTATATTGTAGAATTTATTTCTCATCATCCATAAAACATTTTGAACTCATTCTTTTTGCATTGATTCATCAACACACTGAATTACATTAAAATATTTTTCTCTCATTTTTTAAATCATTTCATATTGCATTTTAGTCCTCCTCTTTTGCATATTAAGTCATGTTTCTTGTCTAAACTTTGCATAATTGTTTGGGTGACCTATCTTGTGAATTTTTGCTTGAGTTTTTAATATGTTGTTTGATTCTAGTTGAGGTGTGTTAAGTTTTAATTTGGTAATTTTAGAAGATTTTTTACTAATTATGTGATTGCTCTTTGTTTGAGGCTTTCTTGTATACACATCCTTGATCATGTCTAATTACTTGTTTGAGAAGGCACTTGTGCCGTTGTTGGGGATTGCTTCTTTGATTTCATAAACCATGTTTGAATTGCTATAGGTCATTTGATTGCCATTATATGTCATTGGTGTGAGGTTGTTGCATACTTTGTGCACATGTTTGATGTCTGAATTACATGCCTTTCTTTGACTTATCTTCTCACTTCTTCTCATCTGTGTCTCTTCATGATCTATGCTTGGGTTATGTATGCCATGCCATATTATTCATTTACATTTCATTTGATGTATGTTTCTGACCTTGGAGCTTTGCATTCATTCCTATCATATGTCATTCATATTTTATCTTGCATGTTATTCATGTTTCACTTATATGCATCCTTCTTCTTCTATTGATGTTTGATGCTTGGATATCTGTTTTCTTGTCTTATGTGACACTTATATGGCATGTTTAGGCACATGTTTAGGTCATCCACATTCTGACTTTGATACTATTTGGAGCATTCTTGCATGATCACCTTGCATGTCCACTCTTCCTTCTTCTACTCCTTCTTTGATAACTCTCTTGTTTGTTTTGCCATTGGTTGCATTCTATTTGCTTGATTTTGTTTGGTAAACATTGGGGGTCACCTCTAAGGTGTATATTCTGGTCTTGGATGAGTTTTCATTTGTTTTATAACCTTTTCTCTTTGGGTTGTGACTTGTTTGGGGTTTCATTTGTCTTATTGTCACTTATATCTGTTTGTACTAACCTTTTATGCAGGGGCTGAGGTAAGTTATTTGAGAATGTGGATAGTTATCCATGTCCACTCTCACTCTTTCTTCCTCTCATATTTTCTTTTCTTTAGGCTTAGGTTGTTGTCAAACCTCCCCTTAGGGCCATCTGTGCATGATAACATTAGGATAGATATTCCCCGTAGTGTTTTTTTCTTTTCTTTTGAGTCCCTCTTCTCATCTCATAACATCTCTAAAATACTTAATAAGGTCAACTTGCCTTGCACACAAGCCTTAAACATAGGAAATGAAGATTGAGGGGTCCCCCTTCTCTCTTCTAGAGTGTTGAGCATACGTCCCATTGGGGACGACCATGCGACGCATTCGTTCCCGTGTCATAGACTTTGGTTCAAGTTGAGTTATGAACTAACTCAAGTCACTTCTGTCCTAAAAAACACAAACAAACTTCAAAACTTTTTGTCCTTCGGGATCGTCAACCTAAAGGCTATTTTCAAAAAGGGCACGTTATTTTCCATCTGAGTCGCAAACAGGCATCGACCCTAACTGCCGGACGCGAACTTAACGTCGCTCATAAAAAACACAAAAAGAACTTGGTCCGAACTACGCCGACTCTGAATTCCCCATTGCACAAAGGGGGTACGTAGGCCTAGGACGTCGATGTCCTACCGAGTCTGTCTTTGTCTTCCCCTTCCCCGTCTTAGTGTAGCCATAGATGATAGGATAACTCACATTTAGAATAGACAACAAGCGTGGGTCCCATCGAGTACGATGGACGCGTGGGGTGCTAGCACCTTCCCCTAGCGTAACCAACTCCCGAACCCAGGCTATGGTTGCGACGACCATTCTTTTCCCCCTTCCTCAGGTTTATGCGGTGTTCCCTTTCCCTCTCTTGGGATAAATTTACACGGCTGGCGACTCTGTTTTCCATGCCACTTTCGTGTTTGTACCTGGATGAAAATCCTGGGAACGACAGCTGGCGACTCTGCTGGGGACAATGTTGACCTATGCTGGTCCATCCCTAAGCGAGTCAATCCTAGCGCTTGCTTGTCTTTGTTCTCTTTGGGTGTTTTTGTTTCTGTTTTGCTTTATTTGTTGTATTTTATTTTACCGCATCTTCTGTATTGCATATTATTATCAGCTGCTGCACTGTTTTTCTGTTTGGCGGGTTGAAAGTTCTGAGAGGTAAGCCCAATACCCAGGCTTGAGCATACACGTAGGATTAGCGTGGCAAGTAGTGTGACTCGTGTGGCGTTTGGCCAGACGTAGTATACATGAAAATTCCACATCCAGACGAGGTTTTCTTTGGTAATGTTCTATCCTGCGCATTGGTGCAGATGATTGAATGTAACCCACAAAACTGTCGACTCTGTCGACCATTCCCGAGGACTCAGTAACGGCACTCCTCCCGAGACGTGATAATGGCAGACCAGAAATGGCAAACCCATTACACATGTCGATCCGAGGACCCAATGCTGGATTGCTATAGGGTGTCCTTTTGGAAAAGAATCGGTGGAAGCACTCCTCGTTTGGCGATAGTACTGTACCCCGAGGGATGAATGTACTATTGCTTCTCGACCTCAGTGCCGAAGCTGAGGACTTGCCATAGGATGTTTTCTTTTGAGGGGAATCAGTTGAGGCCTCCTCGATTTTGAGGATCCTCGGCTTTCTAATACCCACATGTGAGAGGGCAGGGTGTTTACAGGTTTGCAGGTAACCTTGACCTTCAACATACCCGGTTTTCTGATCAGCAGATTTATCAGTGTGGTACTATGTTTATTCTGGTATTCTGGGTATTTGGGCAGACCTTTGAGATTATACAGTTGTTCAGTGCAACAGTTGTCCAGTCTGTGTGGCATCCTTGATCCCATGTGTGCCTTTGCATCATCATTTTGCATCCTAACATGTTTATTCATTTGCAGGGCTGCATCCTAACTTTGATTCTGGTTTTTGAAGACTATTAAGGATGAGTACTGAGAAGAGAAAGAACATCGTAGTGTTCAAGTTCCCATCACTTTTTCTGGATACTGTTCACAAGATTGTGTCTATGGCAGAACCAGGGGTATTGGCAAACTTTAGAGAAGAGTATGGAAGAATTTTGAATTTTGCTTGCAACATCACTGAATACTAGTATAGGGCTGTGCACACTCTGGTGCAATTCTATGACCCTCACCTGCGATGTTTTCTATTCACTGATTATCTCTTAGCTCCGACATTGGAGGAATTTGCTCTCATCCTGGATGTTTCTATTAAAGAAGAGGCTCCTTTCTATCCTTCTGAAGAACTTCCTGATTTAGAAAGGGTCTCCAAGGCTTCGCATTTGGATCCATCTTTGTTGAAAAATAATATTGCCAGTAAGGGAGGGTGTAAAGGCTTTCATGTGAAATTTTTGACAAAACAGGCTGCTGTGTATGCTAAGGCTAGATGTTGGTCAGTTTTCAACGCCATTTTGGCTATGTGTGTCTATGGAACAGTATTGTTTCCAAATATGAAGGATTTTATGGACATGCACGCTGTCCAGATATTTACCATGAAGAATCCGATACCTACTTTGCTTGGAGATCTGTATTATTCAGTGCATTATAAGAACGAGAAGAAGAGGGGAGGACCCCTTTACTTTTGTGCGCCAATCTTCTACAAATGGTTTGCTGACCATCTTCCCGAATCTGGGGCATTTGTAGATACTCAAGGAACTTTGGAGTGGTCCAAAAGATTGATGGGCTTGAGGGAAAATAATCTAATTTAGGTTAACCATGACTTGTTTGGCCAAGATATCATGATTAGTTGTGGAGGTCTCCCAAATGTGCCTCTAATAGGAAGGAAATGGGGAATTAACTACAACTCTATTCTTGCTATTAGGCAATTCGGGTATGCCTTGAAAGAGCCACCAAGAGACGAGGAGGCCCAAGAATCTTTATATCTGAGTGGGGAAATCAATCCAGAACTGTTAAAAGAAGCTGCGAATACTTGGGAAGATCGTCATAAGAAGGGGAAGATTTCTTCTGGGAAGAGCAACAATAGAACATTTCCTGCGTACGAAGATTGGATTCAGAAAAGGGTAGAGATTGAGTTTTTGCCATTCTCCAAGGAACCACCATCTTACCCCTTGCTGATTGAGCCTCCTACCACAGTTGAAATAGAGAAGTTTAACAAGTTGTGGGCTGAAAAGGAAAAGCTGCGAGAAGAAAATAGTGAGCTACAAAGAGAGATTTACCAGTTGAAACATGAGCGGGGTGAAGCAGTTCACATCGCCAAGTTGAAGACAGAGCTTCTCGCTAAGGCAGAAAAGGAGGTAGCTGACAAGGTCACATCCAGACAAAGGATGAAGCAAGCTCTAGAAGGTATCAGTAAGGTTCTCAAGTCTAAGAAGGAGGAATTGGACAAGGCTTTGTTAAAAATTCACAGGTTCAATGCTCACCGAGACACCGCAATGGCTGAGAATAAGCGAAAGGAAGATGATTATCTAGCTCAGATTGATCAATTAAAGTCGAAGCTCAAGAAGAAAGACGTTGAGATCCTATCAGGGGTATTCCAAAGACAAGCAGTCGAGGGTCGACTCAATGAAGCCATAGCCTCCATAGAGGAACTGAAGATCCAAGCTGAAGTGAAGAGACCTAGAAATGAGGGTTCTAGCATGGATGGTGTTTCTGGAGAAGACGCTTGGGAGTTGCATTGCCGATACTTGGAAGGGATCATGCATAGGAGAGACGTTCTCATTCAAGAGCTAATTCAGAGACCGAAGCATCCCGACACCAAAAAGTTGTTCAAGGAAGTTCAAGACTGGAGCAAAAAGCATAATGGATGGGGGGGATTGACACTTGTGGACTTTGATAACATGTCGTAGTTTTCTATTTTCTTTCATTATTTGGACCACCGCCAGGCTTGTTGGTTGGGATCTATAATTATTGTGTTCAGACTTGTTATCTTGGATTTGTGATTGTTGACATTTGGTTTTCCTCTGGTTTTCTTAATATATGAGCAGAAGTTCCGTTCTATCTTGTTGTTAAACTGGAATCAAGGGGTGGATCGCCCTGCGAATTTTCTAAACATGTTCATTTGCATTTGCATATTCATAATCATTCTGCATAATCATTCTGCATAACAGGTGTTTATCTCTGGTGTTCTTATCTTGTTCTAATCTCAGTACAGGATTGCAGATCAACACGTTCATCAGTATTCTACCAGACAAAATCTGAAGAGACTCATGGATCAGATACAAAATGAGATGACTGAGATGCGAACTCGCATGAACCAATTCATGGATTTAATGCAAGGGGTTGCTCAAGGCCAAGAGCAGTTAAGGACTCTCGTTCAGCCACTGATTGCGAGAATTGATGAAGAGGGTGTCCTTTATGGAGGAATTCATACTGGTGTTACTGGTAATAATGTTCAGAATGGCCCTCCGGGCGGAGGTATTCCTGTTGCTGGTGTTGTGGTTCCTCCAAGCGGAGGAGAAAATGTTGTGGTTCCTACTTTAGTGGGGGGAGGTAATAATGTCAGCGCAATCCATGGCCGTCAGTATGATGATCTTCAGGAAAATGCTTTCTCTGTGCCAGGTGGGGATGTTGGTCCCCAGATTGACAATGATCAGAGGTTCAGGTTAATTGAGGAACAACTGAGGGGTGTTGTAAATCAGGATGCTTTGGGTATAGATCTGGAGGATTTGGGGCTGGTACCCAGGCGTTGTTATCCCGCACAAGTTTCAGACTCCCACTTTCGAGAAGTATAATGGTATGTCTTGCCCAAGAACTCACGTCAAGGCATACGCGAGTAAAATGGCTGCGCATGCGAAGAATGAGAAGCTGATGATGCATTGCTTCCAGGATAGCCTATCTGGGGCATCCCTGGAGTGGTACATGCAACTAGAAAGGAAAGATGTGCGTAGTTGGAGAGATCTGGCAGGGGCATTTATTAGACACTATCAATATAACACTGACATGGCTCCTAACAAGACACGGTTGCAGAACTTATCACAGAAAAACAATGAGAGTTTCAAGGAGTACGCCCAGAGGTGGCGTGAACTGGCAGCGAGGGTTCAGCCTCCCATGTTGGAGCGATAAATGATAACTATGTTTATGGCCACCTTGCAGGGTCATTACTATGAAAAGCTGGTACCGTGTATGACTGGAAAGTTTGCTGACTTGATCTTAGTAAGGGAGATGGTGGAAAGCGGAATTAAGGCGGGAAAAATATCAGGCGGTGATGGGTCCTCATCTGGAGGAAGTAAGAAGCCTTATGCCAGTGGTTACAAGAAGAAAGAGGGAGATACAAACTCTGTGTCATCATATCGTGTTAGAGACGGACCTCGTCAGAACTTCAATCAGTAGGTGGCTTCTATAACCATCCCAGCAGCACCTCAGCAGCAAGCAGTGTCTCAACAACAAAATCAGGTTCCTCGCAGACCACAGAATACGTCTAGGAGGGATAGGCATCTTGACACTCCGCCTATTCCCTACTCTCAATTATTTCAGCACTTGTTAAAGCTACAGTTAATTCAGAAGAGAACATTAGCTCCACCTACTGGTAATCCACCTCCCGGTTATGACGCCAACGCCCACTGTGAATTCCATTCTGGAGCACCTGGACATCATACTGAGAATTGTAGAGCTTTTAAGCATCTGGTTCAAGATTTAGTGGATTCCAAAGCCATCAATTTCTCCAATGATGTTCCAAATGTGAATCAGAACCCGATGCCGAATCACGGTGAGCCGAGGGTCAATGCTATTATTAAAGACTGCGAAGGCTCGAGTTTAATTTCAGATGTGAACGGAGTCCAAACTCCCTTGGGTGTGGTGAAGGAAAGACTGTTGAAGGGAGGGGTATTTCCTGGCTGTGATGAAGGTTGTGTAGAATGTGTGTCGCAGCCAGGCGGTTGTGATTTACAGAAAGCAGGTATTCAGAAAATGATCAGTACAGGGATATTACAGTTTGACAAGGGTTGTAGACTGAGTAAAGTTACTGACAGAGAGATTAATGTTGCCACAATAACAATTCCGTTCAAGACAATAACTATATCAGCGCCAGTGAGACCAGCGCCGGTCATTATCACTGTTCCTGGACCAGTCCCGTATGAGAGTACCAAGGCCATCCCATGGAACTATGGGTCCGAGGTGTTCGTTAATGGTAAGAAGCAGGAATTGGTAGAGACATCAGTTGTGAATATAGGGGTTGAAAATCTTGTTGAAGCAGGGGCTATCACTAGGAGTGGTAGAGTCTTTATTCCTTCCGAGGATCAAGTTGGCAGTTTAAAACAAGACAAAGGTAAACAGATGATGGATGAGTCTGTACAGAGGCAGGAAGCAAATAATTCTATGACAAAGCAGGTTGGGGATACTTTCTCAGAAGACGTAGAAGAGTTTATGAAGCTGATCAGGAAAAGTGATTACAAGATTGTTGATCAACTTCACCAAACTCCATCGAAGATTTCCATCCTATCTTTACTGTTGTGCTCTGAGGCACACCGAAATGCGTTACTGAAGGTTTTGAACACGTCTTATGTACTGCAGGAAATATCTGTCAATCAGTTAGAAAGGGTTGTGGCTCATGTGAATGCTGGTAATGGTTTGGGTTTCACTGATTTAGATCTGACTCCGGCTGGGAGAAATCACAACAACGCTCTGCATATTTCAGTGGAATGTCGTGGTTTCTTAATGTCGCATGTGTTAGTTGATACTGGGTTGTCTTTGAATGTGGTGCCGAAGAAGGCTTTGATGAAATTGGATACTCGTGGGTTGATTTGTACACCAAGTGACTTGGTGGTACGTGCTTTTGATGGCTCCAAGAGGTCAGTTTTTGGAGAGTTAGTTCTTCCGATCAAGGTGGGCCCTGAGATTTTCAACACCATCTTTTACATAATGGATATTCAGCCTGCCTATAGTTGTTTGTTGGGTCGCCCTTGGATCCATAGTGCTGGGGCAGTAACATCTACGCTGCACCAGAAGTTGAAGTATATGGTGGATGGCCACGTTGTGACTGTTTGTGGCGAGGAGGAGATCATGGTGAGTCACCTATCGACCTTCAAGTATATAGAGGTAGATGGTGAAATACAGGAAACTTTGTGCCAAACCTTTGAAGCTGTGAAAATTCCCGAGGAACCCCCAAAGGTAGTCAATCAGCCTGAGGTGGTTGCCCAACCTGAAGTTGTCAGACAACCAGAGATTCCAATGTCCTCTTTCAAAGAGGCGCGCGCTATAGTTGAAGCTGGTGGTTCTCAGAAGTGGGGCAGTGTCATTGATGTTCAAAAAAAGCAGGATACCCATGGACTAGGGTACAAGCCACCCCGACGAGCTTAGAGCCTCCTAAGTATGCTGGTCCAATTCGGTTCACAAGTGTTGGGGTTTTCTTTAATCAGGTTAATGCTATCGAGGATGAAGGAGATAGTGACTGTGACATGGATGAGTGGATTTGTCCCTGCACCCCTGGTCAGAGTTTAGGCAACTGGTCTTCCGAGAAAGTCATCCAAGTGACGCGCCCGGAGTAATTTACTTTTGTTTTCTGTTATGTTGAATCCTACGTTCTGCCCAAGATGTAGTGATATTTATTTGTAGGGCTTGGATGTTTTATTTGCTATTTTTATCATCAATAAAGGACATTTTTCATTCAAATATTTTGATCCATGTTTTTCTGTTTTTTTAGTTTTTGCATTAACCCACATCAAAATGGCAATGTGTTTCTTGTTTGTTGCACTCATACTAAACATAAAACATCCATCATGCAGGTTTCTTTGTTCAGATTCCACCCATCATGACTTAGCTATGGCTCGATATGACTTCGACAATCCTATCTATCAAGCCGAAGAAGAGACTGACGAAAACTGTGACTTACCAGAAGAATTAGCCAGGCTACTGAAACAGGAGGAAAGGGTTATTCTACCTTATCAGAAGGAAGTTGAGATTGTTAATCTGGGAACCGAGGATGTTAAACGAGAAGTAAGGGTTGGGGCTGCTTTGGAAGACACTATTAAGGGAAGATTGGTTGAGTTGCTTCGAGAGTATGTGGATATCTTCGCCTGGTCTTACCAAGACATGCCCGGGCTTGACACTGACATTATTTCACACCGACTGCCGCTTAAAGAGGGTTGTACTCCAGTCAAGCAGAAACTAAGAAGGACGAAACCAGATATGGCTGTCAAGATCAAAGAAGAGGTTCAGAAACAATTGGATGCCGGATTTCTTGCTGTGACAAATTATCCTCCATGGGTTGCTAATATCGTACCTGTACCTAAGAAGGATGGGAAGGTCAGGATGTGTGTTGATTACCGAGATTTGAATAGGGCGAGCCCGAAGGATGATTTTCCGCTCCCCCACATTGACGTGTTAGTAGACAATACTGCTCAATATTCTGTGTTTTCCTTCATGGATGGCTTCTCTGGGTATAACCAAATCAAAATGGCCCCAGAGGACATGGAGAAAACAACGTTCATAACACCGTGAGGAACATTTTGCTACAAGGTAATGCCCTTTGGATTGAAGAATGCTGGGGCAACCTATCACCGGGCAATGGTGACTCTCTTTCATGATATGATTCACAAGGAGATTGAAGTTTATGTTGATGACATGATTGCGAAGTCACAGACAGAGGAAGAACACTTGGTAAACCTCCAGAAGCTGTTTGAAAGGTTGAGGAAGTTCAGATTGAGATTGAATCTGAACAAGTGCACTTTCGGTGTGAGGTCTGGTAAATTGCTAGGATTCATTGTTAGTGAAAGAGGTATCGAGGTTGATCCTGCAAAAATAAGATCCATACAGGAGATGCCTGAGCCAAGAACAGAGAAAGAGGTTCATGGTTTCTTGGGGAGGTTGAATTACATTGCTAGGTTCATTTCTCATCTGACAGCAATGTGTGAGCCAATTTTCAAGTTGTTAAGAAAGGATCAAGAGGTCAGGTGGAATGAAAATTGTCGAGAGGCGTTTGAAAGGATAAAGACGTATTTGCAGGAACCTTCAGTCCTTATGCCACCGGTGTCTGGGAGACCGTTGATTATGTACCTTACGGTTCTTGAGAATTCGATGGGTTGTGTGCTCGGTCAACACGACGAGACAGGTAGGAAAGAGCACGCCATTTACTACCTGAGTAAGAAGTTCACTAATTGCGAATCAAGATACTCTATGTTGGAAAAGACATGTTGTACACTCGTTTGGGCAGCCAAGCGCCTGAGGCAGTATATGTTAAACCACACAACCTTGTTGATTTCGAAGATGGATCCGATTAAGTACGTGTTTGAGAAGCAAGCACTTTCTGGAAGGATAGCCCGTTGGCAGATGGTTTTGACAGAGTACGATATTCAGTATGTTTCCCAGAAGGCCATTAAGGAAAGTGTTCTGTCAGAATATCTTGCTGAACAGCCGGTCGAGGATTATCAGCCAATGAAGTTTGAGTTTCCAGACGAGCATGTTATGTTTCTGAAAATGAAAGATTGTGAAGAGCCTCTGCCTAATGAAGGACCTGAGATTGGGTCTTAGTGGAAAATGATTTTTGATGGGGCTGTCAACTCATATGGTAATGGAATCGGGGCAATCATTACGACCCCGAAGGGTTCTCATATACCTTTCACTGCCCGGTTAGCATTCATGTGTACCAATAACGAGGCGGAGTATGAAGCATGCATCATGGGGTTAGAAGAAGCAATTGATTTGAGAATTAAGAACCTTGATGTCTATGGTGATTCTGCGTTGGTAGTTAATCAGATTACGGGAGAATGGGAGACTTGTCAGGCAAATTTGGTACCTTATAACAACTATGCCAGAAGGTTGCTACCTTTCTTTGAGAGGGTGGATTTTCATCATGTGCCCCAAGCTGAGAATCAGATGGCTGATGCGTTGGCGACATTGGCATCCATGTATAAGGTGAACCGTTGGAATGAAACTCCTTCGATTAGAATCATGCGCCTGGATATACCAGCTTTTGTGTTTGCAATTGAAGATGTGTCGGATGGTAAACCGTGGTATCATGATATTAAGGTCTTTCTGAAGAGACAGGAGTATCCAGAGGGTGCCTCCACCAAAGATAAGAAGACTCTGAGAAGGCTGGCAGGAAACTTCCTTTTGAACAAGAATGATGTGTTATATAAGAGGAACTTCGATATGGCCTTGCTACGTTGTGTTGATGAACACAAGGCAGGTCTGTTGATGGAGGAAGTTCACGAAGGTTCTTTCGGTACTCATTCCAGTGGACATACCATGGCTAGGAAGTTGTTGAGGGCAGGATATTACTGGATGACTATGGAGTCAGATTGTTTCAAGTACGCCCGAAAGTGCCATAAATGTCACATTTATGCAGATAAGATGCATGTACCGCCTACGCCTCTAAACGTGTTATCATCTCCTTGGCCTTTTGCAATGTGGGGCATAGATATGATCGGAAAGATTGAGCCCACTGCTTTCAATGGGCATCGTTTCATTTTGGTTGCCATTGACTATTTCACAAAGTGGGTGGAGGCAACCTCGTACACCAACGTCACCAAGAAAGTGGTAGCCCGGTTTATAAAGAAGGACATCATCTGTCGTTATGGGGTCCCGGAGAGAATCATTATTGATAATGGCTCGAATTTAAACAATAAGATGATGAAGGAACTATGTCAGAGTTTCAAGATCGAGCATCACAATTCTTCTCCATATCTTCCGAAGATGAATGGTGCTGTTGAGGCGGAAAATAAGAATATCAAGAAGATTGTGCAGAAGATGGTGGTAACATACAAAGACTGGCATGAGATGCTACCTTATGCCCTACATGGTTACAGTACTTCGGTGCGTACGTCAACTGGGGCAACCCCTTTCTCATTGGTATATGGTATGGAAGTAATGTTACCCTTAGAGGTCGAGATTCCGTCTTTGAGAGTTCTGGAAAATGTGAAGCTTGATGAAGCTGAATGGGTGCGCTCCAGATTGGATCAGTTGAACCTTATTGAAGAAAAGAGATTGGCAGCCATCGCACATGGTCGGTTGTATCAGAGTAGGATGAAGCACGCCTTTGACCAGAAAGTGCGTCCTCGGAGTTTTCAGACAGGTGAATTGGTTTTGAAAAGGATCCTCCCTCCTCAGACAGATCACAGGGGCAAATGGACTCCAAACTACGAAGGGCCATATGTAGTAAGAAAGGTTTTCTCTGGTGGAGCCTTATTACTTTCAATTATGGATGGCGAAGATTTTACGTCCCCTGTGAACGCAGACGTAGTCAAAAAATACTTCTCATAAAAGAGACCCGTTGGACATAAAAAGAAAGTCTAGGCAAAAAAGGGGCATCCCGGCGAACCATAAAAAGGAAAAGGTTCGGGCAAAAATTAGGGATAAAATGTAAAAAAGAAACATGTAAACCCGCAAAGTTGAAAACCTGAAAGGGCAACTTTGGCAAAAATGGGTATCCCGATGGATTGAAAACCCGAAAAGGGCGATCCAGGCAAAAGTTAGGGATTTATAAGCAAAAGGATATGGTATGCGTTTGATCTGTGAGCACTTTCGATATTTGGAAATTCTGAAAGAAAGGAATCAGTACAGTTAGTCTCTTCAGAGGTCAAGATATTTGTGGATAAGCAAGACATATGGGTCATAGCTGAGTCGAATCATGGTGGATATCTGTTCCCACATTGCTGACATGTGTATTTTCTTTTTGCTTTTGCGCAATTACCTCTTTTTAGGAATTGCTTCCAATTGTAAACGCCTATTTACAGACCACTTTTCTCAATAAAATATTCATTTCACTCAGAGAGCTTTCCGCTGTTTGTTTTACTTATACTGTTTTGTTTGCAAAAACGTCCGATATTTTTGATAAACATTGCATATAAAACTTCGAGCTTTGCAGAGCATAACGAAAGGCAGTAGAAATTACTTAGGCATTATTGGTGATAGTCATGTTGTGGCATACTCTATTTGTTGTTATTTGACTTGCAGGGCAACAGGATTGTACTTCCCTAGTAGGTTTGCTCTCCCCAGCATTGAGATTGCACCTTTCCTCAGCAAAGCAGACTTTCCCCAGCCGGAGACCTGGGAAGTATTTTCTCGGGATCAAGACGTTGTTTCCCCACAGAATCAGGGTGTTCACATTCCCCACCCAGTTAGGAAGCGTACGACGATGTCATATTCTAATCCCCAGCAAGGTGGGAGTAAAGTCATTCTCCCCATCAGCAGGTTAAGCTCAGCGGTATCCCCAAGCAGGATGGTATTATGGACTGTTTTCCCCAAGCAGGATGGTATTATGGGTTGGCATCCCCCAGCAGGTCCTAAACCCATATGTTATTGGCAATCCTCAGCAACTGACTTCTGGTTCTGTCATTGGCATTCATTCTCAACTTCCCCAGCAGAGGAGAAATCTCAATTTTTGGATGTTACCTTTAATATAGGACGTGTGTAATCCCCGGTAGAGCGTATGTGCTTTTGGATTTCATCCCCGACAGAAGTTGTGGATCCAAAGAGTTAGTCAGTGTGATCCTTCTCTGCAGAGTTCCTGGATTCAGAGGACAATTTATTTTTGTCATCCCCAGCTGAATCGGTCTTTTCTCTTCAGCATTTATTTTGCTGGAGGGACCCCTTTTGCATATCATAAGCATTTGCATTGCATCCTCAAATGCGTAGCATTTCCACTTCGTGTGGAGCATTACGGCAAAATTCAAACATAGGCATCCGAAGCATAAGCCAGGTTTGAGCTTTCCTTCGTCGGGAAAAAAGCAGATTTCGGAGAATATCATTCGACTTTACTCCACAAGTATTGGGTTAGTCATTCAAAGCAATATTTGGCATTCCCTTGCAGAGCTGTTTTCCAGGAGCGTTAATCTGTGATTTCATTTCTACCCTTCGTCCAGGTGGTCCTTTAGTTTACTCCCTCGAGGGTTTTCACCGTCAAACACCCGTCCGTGTTTCTTTCAGCACCCGTCCGTGTTTAAACCTTTGTTTCAATGCTCGTCCGTATTGACATTTGGCACCCGTCCGTGTTTCTTTCAGCACCCATCCGTGTTTAAACCTTTGTTTCAATGCTCGTCCGTATTGACATTTGGCACCCGTCCGTGTTCCTTTCAGCACCCGTCCGTGTTTGAACCTTTGTTTTCAATGCTCGTCCGTATTGACATCTGGCACCCGTCCGTTTCCTTTCAGAACCCGTCTGTGTTTGAACCTTTGTTTCAATGCCCGTCCGTATTGACATTTGGCACCCATCCGTGTTCCTTTCAGCACCCGTCCGTGTTTGAACCTTTCATTTCAATGCCCGTCCGTATTGACATTTAGCACCTGTCCGTGTTCCTGTCAGCACCCGTCCGTGTTTGAACCTTTGTTTTCAATGCTCGTCCGTATTGACATTTGGCACATGTCCGTGTTTCTTTCAGCACCCATCCGTGTTTGAACCTTTGTTTTAATGCCCCTCCGTGTTGACTTTTAACACCCGTCTATGTTCCTTTCAGCACGCATCCGTGTTTGAACCTCTGATTTCGATACCAGTCCGTATTGACCTTTGGATGACACCCGTCCGTGTTGCCTTCCATTCACCAGCGAGATCAATCCCCAGTAAGTTTGCCTCTTTTACACCTGTCCGTGTACCTTTTCGATACCCGTCCGTGTCGAATCCTTTTACACCCGTCCGCGTACCTTTTCGATACCCGTCTGTGTTGAATCCTTTTACACCCATCCGCATACCTTTTCGATACCCGTCTGTGTTGAATCCTTTTACATCCTTCCGTGCACCTTTTCAATACCCGTCCGTGTTGAATCCTTTTACACCCGTCCGCGTACCTTTTTGATACCCGTCCATGTTGAATCCTTTTACACCCGTCCGTGTACCTTTTCGATACCCGTCCGTGTTGAATCCTTTTACACCCTTCCGTGCACCTTTTCGATACCCGTCCGTATTGAATCCTTTTACACCCGTCCGTGTACCTTTTCAGTACCCGTCCGTATCTGATATCTTTGACTCCTTGACACCCGTCAGTGTTTATCCCCAGCATACTTAACACTCGTTTGTGTTTATTTCATGACGTTTCAATACATTGTTTGTATTGGTCTCCAACACTCGTACGTGTTATGACAGTGCAGCATTTATTGCTTGTTCCCCATGGGAGTCGTCCCTTCTTTGAGAATTGCAAATTTCAGGTTTCTTTTGGTCTTCAATCCCCGTGAATCCTTTGAACGCATGACAGCCATTGCCACCATACCTTCAGGACCAAGTTGATTGAATAGGGGCAGCTGTAGCACCCCAAAATTTGCCCTCCTTACTTCGGTACTAACTGGCTTATCTTTCACTTCATTTATGCATTATCATGTGTGCATATCATTGGTTCTTAGCATGGGGTCAAGGTGCCTGAGGCAGTTCAAGAGTAGAAGATGTTCTTCAAAGGGCCAAGCAAGAGTCATTGTATTGTGGATCACTCTCTCCTAACCAGTGCAGAAATTAGGGTTTTGAGATTCTTGGGTTTATTGCTCCAATTGGAAAGCTTCTTGGGGTTTTATCATCACCAAATGACATATCTTATCTTTGTTGGAGAAGATACACATCATATTCAGAGGAATTTGGATTTGGAGACTGTGTTATTTCCTCCTAGACTAAGGGTACCAAAATTAGGGTTTGCTATAAAGTCAGTTTATTTCTGATTTTTTGGGCAAGACTTGATTCCATGGTCTTACTTGGGTCCCTAAGTATCTAGGAATGGAAGATTGTCCATCAGTTTGGTTCAGGAGAAGTTCAATTGGCCAATGGATTGGGAATCAGGAGAATTGGGGAAAAGTCAACAGTGAGAGGGGAAGTCAACTGTGGAATTTTGAGGTTCTCTCCAAGGTTCTCAAGGTCTCACATCCTCATATGGTCCTCAATAGTCAAGTCTCATACCATTTATCAAGAATCAAGGGTTGGTACAAAAGTTACTAAATATGGAAATGACCTATAATTTGAAAGTTTCCTTTTTGGGCAAGTTTTTACACTGCACTCAACTTGACTTTTCACTATCAAAGAAGCTTAAAATGAATTTTACTCAAACATGAAAGTTGAAGATCTTTTTCTCCCCTTTCCAACAAGTACTAGATGGTCTCCATATCATTTGTGAAACTCAAGTTATGACCAAAAGAAGGCAAGGTGGTTTTTAGGGTTCCATTTTCACAACTTTTGCATTTTGGGACATAGTGACCTATAATTGATTCCTTTGTTTCAAGCCACATTTTAACATCAAAGAACAATCCATAAGGATCATTTTTGGCCTTTGAATCAAGTGGATCCATGGTTTATTCATCACTTATTTTCCATTATGCAAAATTGCAAGATCATTGAAAACTCATGAACCAAAACATCTCAAGGCCCAAATTCCATACAGGTGTGATTAGCAATTGAAATATGGGTGATCCATCATAGAATGTTTGGGTGTACATGCATGGAAGAGGGTGTATTTCACATAATGCAATTTTCCAAAATAACCCAAAACTCATTAAGTGAGGAATTAATAAGGCCCAAGTGATCATCAGTGGATTAACCCTAAGTATTTAAAGTTACTCATACACTGGTTGGAAAAAAAGACACGTTATTTTGGAGGAGAATCAAGTTTTAACCCTAAACCTTCTTTTCATCGAATCTCATCACACACAGCAGCTTTTCCAAAAATTCTTTCTCAGTCTTCCTCCTTGGGATCCATAGAACACAAAGCACCCATCGTTGGAAGCTAAAAGCAAGGATACGGATTGCTTGATCTCAGGTTAGTGATGATTTACATGCTCTCTAAACTTCTCTTTTTGATGCGTATAATAATCTTTGATATGTACTGATGATTCTGATGTGTTTTTCTTTGAGTTTGGACGCATGGTTTGGTTATACGATGAGTTTGAAATTTTTGAACCAAACTTTTTTTCATTCGTGTTGCCTTATGCGTTGCTTGTTTGGGATTTTTGATGTGATAATATTAACCCTCGTGTTTTTCTGATTAAAACGATGTACTCACACTCGATTTCTGGAGATTTTGGGGAGGGTGGCGGAGAAGACGACCGGAACCCTAGTTCCGGCGTCTGGTGTGGAGCTCCGGTCAGACTAGGGTTTGAGTGGAGAAGACGAAGTCTTGGCCGTTGATGGTGTTGATCCTACGGTCATCATGCTGCCACGTTTCTTTTAAGTTTTGTTTTTATTTATGGTTTGTGTGTTTGCCATCCCACGATTACTATTGTGTTCCTTTAATCTACGCAGTCCATCATGTTAAAGTCTGAATGATCTGGGACATTGGATCCATTTGGTGGCCATAATAATGCCAGCACATTAATGATTACATGCGCCTATCACGTGTGACCCTTTTTTTTATTTTTATTCTGAGTAATTCTGTGCGTGCATGTGTATGTTAATTATTGTGTGCTTGTGATCTGGGCTGTCAATCATTATTACTTTGTATTTATTTGACTGGATTGTACGCGTTGGATGGATCCAAGGGCTGATGGTGAGGCTGACCGTTGACTGGATCTACATACTTCTCTTTTTATTTTATTTTCGTTGTTTTTTTTTTTGTTGGGTTGGGCTTGCTATTTGAACCCCCCTCATTAAGTCCATTTCCATTTTCAACGTGAACCAGTTGCTATCCACACCCCCCATGTTTATTTCCAAATTTTTATTTTATTTAACCATTGCATTTCATTTTAAACTTTTTAAAAATAGTTTCTTGCACTAAAAAATTCCCAAAAAATTCATGAATCACATTTAGCATTTTATAAAATTTTCTCAAATTTTATCTTTTATTTTTATTTTATTTTTATCATCTAAATAAATTATTTGAATAGTTTCTTTTTGAATTTACTTCATTTTGCACACATTGCATTGTAGAATTTATTTCTCATCATCTATAAAACATTTTGAACTAATTCTTTTTGAATTGATTCATCAACACATTGAATTACATTAAAATATTTTTCTCTCATTTTTAAAATCATTTCATATTGCATTTTAGTCTTCCTCTTTTGCATATTAAGTCATGTTTCTTGTCTGAACTTTGCATAATTATTTGGGTGACCTATCTTGTGAATTTTTGCTTGAGTTTTTAATATGTTGTTTGATTCTAGTTAAGGTGTTTTAAGTTTTAATTTGGTAATTTTAGAAGATGTTTTACTAATTATGTGATTGCTCTTTGTTTGAGGCTTTCTTGTATACACATCCTTGATCATGTCTAATTACTTGTTTGAGAAGGCAGTTGTACCATTGTTGGGGATTGCTTCTTTGATTTCATAAACCATGTTTGAATTGCTATAGGTAATTTGATTGCCATTATATGTCATTGGTGTGAGGTTGTTGCATACTTTGTGCACATGTTTGATGTCTGAATTACATGCCTTTCTTTGACTTATCTTCCCACTTCTTCTCATCTGTGTCTCTTCATGATCTATGCTTGGGTTATGTATGCCATGCCATATTATTCATTTTCATTTCATTTGATGTATGTTTCTGACCTTGGAGCTTTGCATTCATTCCTATCATATGTCATTCATGTTTTATCTTGCATGTTATTCATGTTTCACTTATATGCATCCTTCTTCTTTTATTGATGTTTGATGCTTGGATATCTGTTTGCTTGTCTTATGTGACACTTATATGGCATGTTTAGGCACATGTTTAGGTCATCCACATTCTGACTTGGATACTATTTGGAGCATTCTTGCATGATCACCTTGCATGTCCACTCTTCCTTCTTCTACTCCTTCTTTGATAACTCTCTTGTTTGTTTTGCCATTGGTTTGTATTATATTTGCTTGATTTTGTTAGGTAAACATTGGGGGTCATCTCTAAGGTGTATATTCTGGTCTTGGATGAGTTTTCATTTGTTTTATAACCTTTTCTCTTTGGGTTGTGACTTGTTTGGGGTTTCATTTGTCTTATTGTCACTTATATCTGTTTGTACTAACCTTTTATGCAGGGGCTGAGGTAAGTTATTTGAGGATGTGGATAGTTATCCATGTCCACTCTCACTCTTTCTTCCTCTCATCTTTTCTTTTCTTTAGGCTTAGGCTGTTGTCAAATCTCCCCTTAGGGCCATCTGTGCATGATAACATTAGGATAGATATTCCCCGTAGTGTTTTTTTCTTTTCTTTTGAGTCCCTCTTCTCATCTCATAACATCTCTAAAATACTTAATAAGGTCAACTTGCCTTGCACACAAGCCTTAAACATAGGAAATGAAGATTGAGGGGTCCCCATTCTCTCTTCTAGAGTGTTGAGCATACGTCCCATTGGGGACGACCATGCGGCGCATTCGTTCCCGTGTCATAGACTTTGGTTCAAGTTGAGTTATGAACTAACTCAAGTCACTTCTGTCCTAAAAAACACAAACAAACTTCAAAACTTTTTGTCCTTCGGGATCGTCAACCAAAAGGCTATTTTCAAAAAGGGCACGTTATTTTCCGTCTGAGTCGCAAACAGGCATCGACCCTAACTGCCGGACGCGAACTTAAAGTCGCTCATAAAAAACACAAAAAGAACTTGGTCCGAACTACGTCGACTCTGAATTCCCCATTGCACAAAGGGGGTACGTAGGCCTAGGACGTCGATGTCCTACCGAGTCTGTCTTTTTCTTCCCCTTCCCCGTCTTAGTGCAGACATAGATGATAGGATAACTCACCCTTAGAATAGACAACAAGCGTGGGGTGCTAGCATCTTCCCCTAGCGTAACCAACTCCTGAACCCAGGCTATGGTTGCGACGACCATTCCTTTCCCCCTTCCTCAGGTTTATGCGGTGTTCCCTTTCCCTCTCTTGGGATAAATTTACACGGCTGACGACTCTGTTTTCCGCGCCACTTTCGCGTTTGTATCTGGATGAAAATCCTGGGAGCGACAGCTGGCGACTCTGTTGGGGATAACGTTGACCTATGTTGGTCCATCCCTAAGCGAGTCAATCCTAGTGGTTGCTTGTCTTTGTTCTCTTTGGGTGTTTTTGTTTCTGTTTTGCTTTATTTGTTGTATTTTATTTTATCGCATCTTCTGCATTGCATATTATTATCAGTTGCTGCACTGTTTTTCTGTTTGGCGGGTTAGAAGTTCTGAGAGGTAAGCCCAATACCCAGGCTTGAGCATACACGTAGGATTAGCGTGGCAAGTAGTGTGACTCGTGTGGCGTTTGGCCAGACGTAGTATACATGAAAATTCCACATCCAGACGAGGTTTTCTTTGGTAATGTTCTATCCTGCGCATTGGTGCAGATGATTGAATGTAACCCAGAAAACTGTCGACTCTGGCGACCATTCCCGAGGACTCAGTAACGGCACTCCTCCCGAGACGTGATAATGGCAGACCAGAAATGGCAAACCCATTACACATGTCGATCCGAGGACCCAATGCTGGATTGCTATAGGGTGTCCTTTTGGAAAAGAATCGGTGGAAGCACTCCTCGTTTGGCGATAGTACTGTACCCCGAGGGATGAATGTACTATTGCTTCTCGACCTCAGTGCCGAAGCTGAGGACTTGCCATAGGATGTTTTCTTTTGAGGGGAATCAGTTGAGGCCACCTCGATTTTGAGGATCCTCGGCTTTCTAATACCCACATGTGAGAGGGCAGGGTGTTTACAGGTTTGCAGGTAACCTTGACCTTCAACATACCCGGTTTTCTGATCAGCAGATTTATCAGTGTGGTACTATGTTTATTCTGGTATTCTGGGTATTTGGGCAGACCTTTGAGATTATACAGTTGTTCAGTGCAGCAGTTGTCTAGTATGTGTGGCATCCTTGATCCCATGTGTGCCTTTGCATCATCATTTTGCATCCTAACATGTTTATTCATTTGCAGGGCTGCATCCTAACTTTGATTCTGGTTTTTGAAGACTATTAAGGATGAGTACTGAGAAGAGAAAGAACATCGTAGTGTACAAGTTCCCATCAATTTTTCTAGATACTGTTCACAAGATTGTGTCTATGGCAGAACTAGGGGTATTGGCAAACTTTAGAGAAGAGTATGGAAGAATTTTGAATTTTGCTCGCAACATCACTGAATACGAGTATAGGGCTGTGCACACTCTGGTGCAATTCTATGACCCTCACCTGCGATGTTTTCTATTCACTTATTATCTCTTAGCTCCGACATTGGAGGAATTTGCTCTCATCCTGGATGTTTCTATTAAAGAAGAGGCTCCTTTCTATCCTTCTGAAGAACTTCCTGATTTAGAAAGGGTCTCCAAGGCTTTGCATTTGGATCCATCTTTGTTGAAAAATAATATTGCCAGTAAGGGAGGGTGTAAAGGCTTTCATGTGAAATTTTTTACAGAACAGGCTGCTGTGTATGCTAAGGCTAGATGTTGGTCAGTTTTCAACGCCATCTTGGCTATGTGTGTCTATGGAACAGTATTGTTTCCAAATATGAAGGATTTTATGGACATGCACGCTGTCCAGATATTTACCATGAAGAATCCGATACCTACTTTGCTTGGAGATCTGTATTATTCAGTGCATTATAAGAACGAGAAGAAGAGGGGAGGACCCCTTTACTTTTGTGCGCCAATCTTCTACAAATGGTTTGCTGATCATCTTCCCGAATCTGGGGCATTTGTAGATACTCAAGGAACTTTGAAGTGGTCCAAAAGATTGATGGGCTTGAGGGAAAATAATCTAATTTGGGTTAACCATGACTTGTTGGGCCAAGATATCATGATTAGTTGTGGAGGTCTCCCAAATGTGCCTCTAATAGGAAGGAAAGGGGGAATTAACTACAACTCTATTCTTGCTATTAGGCAATTCGGGTATGCCTTGAAAGAGCCACCAAGAGACGAGGAGGCCTAAGAATCTTTATATCTGAGTGGGGAAATCAATCCAGAACTGTTAAAAGAAGCTGCGAATACTTGGGAAGATCGTCATAAGAAGGGGAAGATTTCTTCTGGGAAGAGCAACAATAGAACATTTCCTGCGTACGAAGATTGGATTCAGAAAAGGGTAGAGATGGAGTTTTTGCCATTCTCCAAGGAACCACCATCTTATCCTTTGCTGATTGAGCCTCCTACCACAGTTGAAATAGAGAAGTTTAACAAGTTGTGGGCTGAAAAGGAAAAGCTGCGAGAAGAAAACAGTGAGCTACAAAGAGAGATTTACCAGTTGAAACATGAGCGGGGTGAAGCAGTTCACATCGCCAAGTTGAAGACAGAGCTTCTCGCTAAGGCAGAAAAGGAGCTAGCTGACAAGGTCACATCCAGACAAAGGATGAAGCAAGCTCTAGAAGGTATCAGTAAGGTTCTCGAGTCTAAGAAGGTTCTCTGAGTCGTGATAAGTGCAAAATGTACCTATTTTTGTATATAAGTTTTGTTGCACTTATCATTACTTTGTGTTAAAATTGGTTGAATAAACCCCACTTTGTTCGTAATTACGTTTACTTTACGTTTTTGTGTGTATAGTGCGTTATCGTGTAAATATCATTGAGTTTAATTGATTTACATTTATTTTTTCAGGTGTTCCAGCAATGAGATCTTGCCATTGTTGTATAGAGCATTGAATAAGCTTTCCAGTGCTTCAAACCGTGCGTCAATCGAAGTTACGGTTCAAAAGTTACGAATAAAACAGTGCAAAATTTTCTGGTGTGATTCACCCCTGCTGCGCCGGGCGGAAATTCCGCTGGGCGAAACTGCAAAAGCGCCGGGCGATGCCAAAATTCCGCCGGGTGAAGCACAGACACAGAAATGTTACAATTCTAGAACTTGCATAAATAAACCGCCTTATTCCGTCGGGCGAAGCCAGAATTCCGTCGGGCGAATTTTGACGGGCTGAAACTCCATTAAAGGTCCTAAAACACAATTTTTAGGTATGGGTTTGGTATTTTTTGGTTCCAAATCCATCCAATAGCATTTTTTGAGTAGAATTAGGCTAGAAAACACATTGGAGCATGCATTAGGATGATCTGGAGTCGAATCCTTCATCAATCGGAGCCGACAACTCATGAAATGTTTGGTTTTTCTCCATTTCTTATCTATGTTTTTCTCTATTTGTTGGGTTATGTTTGTATTGTTACTCTAAAGCTATGTACATGTATTGATCATGGTTGTATAATATATATGCTTTACAAATCATTATCGATGTCTTCCTTGATCTTTTTGCATTTATGTTTGGATTTGTGTTGTGTTAGAGATAAACATCACGAATCTTGATTAAGGATGAATATCTATTGTCTAGATGCTAGAGATAGATTTAGATAATAATCTTTATGGTGTCGGAACTTAATGTCTTCCGTGTTTCGAGGCGTCGTGCGCGAGAGTGACGACGAGAGTGATACGGTTGCTCTCTCGGCTCAGTGTGCCAGAGATGGACATTGTTATGAGCGATACCGGGTGATTCTGATGAGTATTGTATGTTGAATGCGACCGATCGATAGGTTTACGTTTGTTCTGAGTAGTGTATATTCATGCTTGATAGGTTTCTTCTCTTCAAAGAATGTATTCTTTTTATGTTCATATTTACTTTCCGCATTTAATTCAAAACATTTAAACCCAACTCATTAACAATTAAATTGTCGAACGGAAGTTCAGTATAACCGATCTCTGTGGACATGATAATTCCCCGAAAAATACTTCCAAAATTTTTTTGTTGCTTGCCGCTATACCGCTTCAACAAAGTGGCGTCGTTGCCGGGGATTGGTTTTTATTGTTCTTGCATTGCGATAGTTTCGTTGTTTTTGAGTTTTGTAGATATCGTACATATTGTATATTTTCACTGGTTTATATTGATACTTGTATATTTTAACGTTTGTTCAAGTGTTTGGTTAGGACGCTTGCTTTTGGTTGCGCGGTGAGACATCACCATGGCATGAATGAAGGAAGTTACTAATTAAGCACCGTAAAGGCGTCGAGCTTACGACGTAAAACAAGCATGTTTTTATTGTTTTTCATTTCTAATGTTTTTGGTTGTTGTTTGCTCACAAATTTTGATTGACTTATTTGAGGATGCTTTGGTGATTTTCCAAGTTGGTTCATTTCAACTTGCAGATGTATGGTAATGATTTTGTTAAGTTTTGTACACGTCTGAGGTATGTATTTATAGCTTTCTTGACTTTAGCATATTCATGTTACTTAGGCATTTTACAAACTTTCATGCCATTCATTCTTTTGTATACTTGTTCTTGTTGTGAATCACTTTAGTTCCCAACCTTTTTGTGAGGTAGCCTTCTATTGTTCATATATGCACGGAGTACCAACATTCTTGTTCTAACTGGATTTTATTATGTTGAATCTTTTGTTTATGTTGTTTATATGAATGCATGAAAAGGATCAAGGCAATTATTTCATTTTGAGCACAACCACCTTAGCCAAATAGTCAATTCACCTTGTGAGTGTGTGAGAATTTGTAACCCCTTTGAGCTTTTTGATCCATGTTTCTATTTGAACTTAATGCTAGTCTATGAGTATTTAGTTCACTTATTTTTTATGGATTTTGTTTTTTCTTGGACCTCAACTTTGTGTTGTTGTATGAGTTTTTTCCTTGCCTTAGAAAGTAGGGAGTATTCACATGATGGTGCGGTTGAATTCAAGTTGGGGAGAGGATGATTGTATACTCATTGGTTGGATTCTATGAGGATTGAAAAAAAAAGAAAAGAAAAAAGAGAAAAATTTGTGAAAGAGAAAAAGAAAGAAAAAAGGAAGAAAAAGAAAAATCCTTGAAAAAGGAAACAAAAAGAGTTTCAATAATTGTGCTAAATAAGTATTGTGTTTTGTGTAGCAATTGGGATTTTGGAAGAAGTTGGTTGAAATTTTGTGTGTGAATCTTTGTGAGTTTTCACTCCCTTAGGTTTAGGCAAGTTTTTGTTTCAATTACCTTTAAAAATTGCCCTTGTTTGTTTACCCGACCACGTTACAACCTTGAAAGTCCTTGTGATTCTTGCCTTTGTATTTTCAATGTGAATTTGTGGATGTATGCATAATTTAGTCTTTTGTTTGCATGAGTGTTGTGTGAGTGTAAAGTACCTTATTGTGTGTTTTTCATCTACCGATGATTATTTTTGCTAGGTGTGATTCACTTTGGAACTTGTGTTGTTTGAGAATGTTTGGCATGATTTTTGTATTTTGCGTTTGTTTCGTGATTATGTTGTCATCGTAGTTTAGTGGTGAGTATTTACTTTGTGTGTACCATTTTCATTTGAACCATTCATTCGTTTCCGTTTTTCAAAACCTGTTGATTCGTCGTTCTTTGGATGTTGCTTGTGCATTTTCAAGTTTGTTTGATTCTTGTTTGTGGACAAACAATTAGGTAAGTTGGGGAGAGTTTTGGTTCCAAACCCATCCAATAGCATTTTTTTAGTAGAATTAGGCTAGAAAACACATTGGAGCATGCATTAGGATGATCCAGAGTTGAATCCTTCATCAATCGGAGCCGATAACTCATGAAATGTTTGGTTTTTCTCCATTTCTTCTCTATGTTCTTCTCTATTTGTTGGGTTATGTTTGTATTGTTACTCTAAAGCTATGTACATGTATTGATCATGGTTGTATAATATATATGCTTTACAAATCATTATCGATGTCTTCCTTGATCATTTTGCATTTATGTTTGGATTTGTGTTGTGTTAGAGATAAACATCACGAATCTTGATTAAGGATGGATATCTATTGTCTAGATGCTAGAGATAGATTTAGATAATAATCTTTATGGTGTCGGAACTTAATGTCTTCCGTGTTTCGAGGCGTCGTGCGCGAGAGTGACGACGAGAGTGATACGGTTGCTCTCTCAGCTCAGTGTGCCAGAGATGGACACTGTTGTGAGCGATACGTGATGATTTTGATGAGTATTGTATGTTGAATGCGACCGATCGATAGGTTTACGTTTGTTCTGAGTAGTGTATATTCATGCTTGATAGGTTTCTTCTCTTCAAAGAATGTACTCTTTTTATGTTCATATTTACTTTTTCGCATTTAATTTAAACCCAAACTCATTAACAATTAAATTGTCGAATGGAAGTTCAGTAGCACCGATCTCTGTGGACACGATAATTCCCGGAAAAATACTTCCAAATCTTTTTGTTTGCTTGCCCTATACCGCAACCAACAAGTCGCAAACAGGCATCGACCCTAACTGTCGGACGCGAAATTAACGTCGCTCATAAAAACAGAAAAAGAACTTGGTCCGAACTACGTCGACTCTGAATTCCCCATTGCACAAAGGGGGTACGTAGGCCTAGGACGTCGATGTCCTACCGAGTTTGTCTTTGTCTTCCCCTTCCCCGTCTTAGTGTAGCCATAGATGATAGGATAACTCACCCTTAGAATAGACAATAAGCGTGGGTCCCATCGAGTACGATGGACGCATGGGGTGCTAGCACCTTCCCCTAGCGTAACCGACTCCCGAACCCAGGCTATGGTTGCGACGACCATTCCTTTCCCTCTTCCTCAGGTTTATGCGGTGTTCCCTTTCCCTCTCTTGGGATAAATTTACACGGCTGGCGACTCTGTTTTCCGCGCCACTTTCATGTTTGTACCTGGATGAAAATCCTGGGAGCGACAATAAAAAGCAAGGAGCATTCACTTAAGGTTTGGTTGAAAATAAGTTGGGGAGAGTGAAAAAGAAGAATGGTAGATTGCTAAAACTTTTGAAAATTTTCAAGCAAGCATGAAAAGAAAAAGGATATTTATGAATATGAATGTGAAAAAACAAAAGAAAAAGAATGCTTGCTTGAAAGAGAAAAATAAAGAACAAAACAATAGTGCATAAGGAAGTTTGAGAAGGTTTCTGATAGAGAATGAAAGTGGTGAATGAAGTTAGGATGTGTAAATACCTTGTATAGTGAATGTTTCTTTTGCATCGGCCATTTCGATTCAATGGCCTTTAGAAATGTCCCTTTATTGTAAACCTGACCAAGCTACAACCTTAAAAGCCCTTAGTGATCTTTTTGCTTCCATAATTTCTTTATTGATCGTTTAGATATTGTATGAATTGGTTTGTATTTGCATCATTTGATAGATTAGCAAAATTACCCCGCATTTGTATGAGCTTTTTTCCTTCAATTCTTTTTCAAAGAGGAGTGTTAGAGTGATATGAGCATGATAATTTAGTTGTTACTTGAAACATTACTTGATATTTGTTTAAGAACTAAGTTCTTTTGCATTGTTTGATTCTAGGAAGTTGTAATTATTTCTTGTATACATTTGTTGTTTATTTGAGCCATAAATCTCTTCTTGGTTGAGTTAAATGCTTGAGCAAATCCTCTTGTTTTCAATGAGAGGCATACTTTGCTTGAGGACAAACAAAGAGTTAGTTGGGGAGAGTTTGTTAGATGTTAATCTTGCTTTAAATTTCTCATTTATAATTGGCATTCTTCAACTCTTGTGTTGATTTGTTGGAATTTCTACTTGGAAGTTTGCCATTCTTCAATTGTGTGAAAATACCTTTGGTACCATAAATTTATGTGTTATTATGCAGAAAGTAGGCATTAAGTCATCAAAGAGTGAGACACAAGGAAGGTGAGTAAAGTTTCCAAAGGAAGAGAAGAATTTCAGTAAGTTCGCTAGGCGAACTTGCTAGTGAATGTTCATTGTGCGAACAACCGGCGAAGAACCAGCGAAGGCACCCAGATTAGAGGCAGCAGCAAAAGGCCTGTAAGTTCGCTGGCCGAATAAGCCAGCGAAGGTTCGTTGTGGCAACGCTTCAGCGAAGAGCTAGCGAAGCATCCCAGACGTGAGGCAGTAGCTAAAGGGTTATAAGTTTGCTGTGCGAACTTGTAGGCGAAGTAGTTCACTAGGAGAATAACTATTCGCACTGCGAACTTCAGAGTTGTCTCAGAGGCGGTTTAACTGTGCAGAGGCACATCAAGTGCCTAATTTGATGTTCTCTAGGCGAATAATCTGTTTGCAGTGCGAACATGACAGATCCTGAATGTACTATATAAGCACTTTTGATCATTTTTTGGGATCATAACCCACTTTTACACTCCACAACCTGATTTTCTGAGTTTTCTTCATCCAAGAGTGATATTTTACATAGAGAAGCTGGATTCGCATCCGAGTTCGATTATTTGACGTGGATGCTTTTTCATCTCCTCCCGAAACTTGTGAAGCAAGCCACCATGGTGATGGGTAGGTAAACACTTTTGTGTCAAGATTAGAGGTAGTTAATCTTGCTTGTATGTATTTCTTTTGATCTTTTGTATATTAACAAGGTTGATGATCAATATATGATGAAGTTGTTTGTTTTTAATGTTGTATTTATGGTTTGAATCACTCTAGACATTGATTTTCCAAATCTTGATCTAATGTCTTCATCTATTAACAGCCAAACTCGAGACATAAATTTGGGATTTAATATTTGCTTTATATTGGTCTTAATGTTTATTGTTTTGATTGTTGGTTTGAGACATCATATAACGATTTAAACAATAATACCCACGAAGTCGCTTTAGACATAAACGGATTCGCGAGGATACACGATTGTTCTGATCGAGACTGAGTTTATATTCTTGATTAATTGGATACATACGAAAAGGATTAACGAAATCTAATCTTGACATGCTTTTCTCAAAACTAAACACCTTTGACCTAATTTACTCTTTTCAACAAACTTAGGTTACAAAACAAGAAATCTTTTGAAAACCCTTTACTTAGAACGGTAAACTATTGAACGACGAGCATCTAAATATCTTGAACAATCCTTGTGGATACGATAACAAAAACCCACACTAAAAACTGTTTCAATAGGAATTTGCACCACAATTCCGCCCATACGCGTATGGCCTTGCCCCATACGCGTATGGACTTCTCCCCACGCCTCAGGCCTGCGTATCATACGCGTAGGGCCGGCTGCCCAGGCCATCTATACGCGTATTGCCCTAGGCCTTACGCGTATGGCCAGAGAGGGTTTGCCTCACAAAACCCATCAAAAACTCCCCATACACGTAATGGCTAGCCCATACGCGTATGGTCCTTTCTAAAATCCCCCCATGCGCGTAATGACCTTGCCATACATGTATGGCCATCCTAGTATACGCGTATCATACGCGTAACGGCAAAAGGTCTTGCTGGCTCTAGGGACATGGCACGTATGCTACGCGTACGGCCTCTGGGAGTGTCCCCCATACGCGTATGGCCTCCCCCCATACGTGTATGGCCAAAGAGCATGTCAAAAATTCAAGTTTTCCACCTATACGAGTTCTCACACATTGAAACCCAAACCAACACCTAATTCATGTCCAAAACGATCTTTGACACCAGTTTATCACCCTTAATTCCATTTTATCTATTCATTCTATCATTCCCTTAAGATTATTCGTCATTAAATTCTAATTTCGTCCTATTCTACCCTCATAATTTTCACAGATCTACAACAGGATAAACACAACAGTAATGCAGAATTTACACTAGATTCATATCAGTATCATCACAAGTTCATACCAAAATCAACACAACAACAAGAATTTCACAACATCCACACGATTACAGAATCAGAAAATTCAAGAGGAAAAACATGTATGAAAATCCTAAGAGGGGGAGGCACCCTCACTACCGTCTCATGTTATGATCACCATTATTAACCCCATTCTCCCCCCTTACCTGAATCTGAGCTTCAAATCCTTCAACAATGGTAGAATCTCCCTTCTTGCCCTAGTTCTCCCTTGTTCTTTCTCTTCTTTCTTTGTTCACGTAAACTGCCTAATTTTTGCTAACCTCTCCACTAATCCCTCTAATTATGTTTTATTAATTATCTTAATAATAATAATAATAATAATAATAAGCCCAATAGTAATAATAATGTTAATAACTATAACGATACTAATATTAATAATTATAATAATGATAATATTAATATTAATACAAGTAACATTAACATTAATAAAATGTTCCCTTATTATATTATTATTACCATGTTGTCCTAACCTTTAATTCCGATTAAGTCCTCTTACTAAGCTCTCACACTCGCCCTACACACATACCCCTAGTTAAATCAATCAAATCACAAACAACACACAAAATAAATCATATACGACTAAATAATTAAATGGGGGTGTTACATAGAACATTCATGTGGAGTAGTAGTGTCTCCACCAAGTATCATATTCTTGAGAACAATGATATAGTGGTTTGAATGGAATGGGGATGAGTTGAGTGGTTCCAATGTACTAAGACATCTCTTCATTGTATTCAGCTTCAGTATGGTACATGTTGTAAGGGACAATAGAGCTTTTCTTCAGAAAGTTTGGTTTGGGTAGAACTTGGTTAATTCCAAACTATCGAGAGACAAGATTAGGTTGGTAGCTGAGAAGGATAATTTGATTCTTCGAAGGTCTCAGCCTTGTTGCTATTAATTTCGGTGTAAGGAACGCTTCCCATATGGCCAAAGATTATGTTTCTTGATCTTTTGAAGAAGCTGGAAACTTTCTGGTGAACCATTCTGGGCAATAATTCCTATTGGCGAAGGGAGCCATAGAGGGAGTAAAATTGTAGCGCTTGGCATACATCATTACATATTCAGTAAAAGTCTTCTGCAGGATTAGCCCTTCGTCAATAAGAGTTAGTTAAACAAGGTGTGTCCCTTCGACTCTTCTATTCTTAATCTCGGTAATCTCTTTATCAGTCTCTTCGTTTATTATGTTGCGGGTCTTAATCTCGAAGACCAATGATTGCAACGATGTCGAATAGTGTTGGAGTTAACATTCCACAAGGGAAGTGAAAATCGTTGGGTGTGTTATCCCAAAAGTACAAGGAGGTCAGCAACATAGTTTGGCAATAACCTGGTCCAGATTTCGAGATTTGAATCATGTCGAAGATCTCTATATCTTTCCAAAATTGGGTTTTCTTTTTCTCTATCTTCGCCAGCCAAGACAAGTAATTTTAAGGGTCTTTCGACAAGGGACAAGAGTGAAATACTCTAAGAGTATTGCTCATATATTCTAAGTTAATTGGTTTCACTATAGGCTCAGTCGAGGACTTTTCCTGGGTATCAGTTACCTTACCTAGTTCAGTGTTCACAGATTCTTTGCTAATCTTAGATTTGTTTTCCTACTTGCTATTGGCTTAGTTATATGATAAGTGGGAAAATATTCTCTAAGTTTCTCAGAATTAGTGTCAATTTCTGGTAAAGGACCATCGATATCATGTGTTTTCCCATAAATTAAAACATGGATTAATACATGGGATTGATAGATGCGCCGTTTCTCTTCTTCAAGTGGAAGTTCAGGGATATACTGTTGATTCCCTACAACTTTGGGACCCAGAATTTTATGGACTGGAAGAATAGATGTTTGCTTCTTGGAATCTTTTGGATTCTTAGCTTTGGACGCCATTGATGTTGGAAATGAAGAAAAGATTTGAGTTTACCTGAAGTTTGTTGAGAAGATATGAAGTTTGTTCTTGCGTTTTAGAGAGAAAAAAAAGTTTAGAACAGAAAAAATTGAGCAAGAAGATGATTTGAAGTATTTATAATGGAGTGAGAAGAAACATTTCATTTCCATAGTGCTGACAGTCGGTATAGATCATGGTACGCATATTGATCAGGGAGAGATTGATTGGACGGTGGCCGTTGGCGTGGCCCATGATATCCTAGGTAATAGGAGCGTGTTGTTTAAAGTTGGGTTTTTGCACGTCTCAAAAAGATGTCTGAAGAGACATAGTCATAAATGACCATGAAGTCATATTAGTGAAGATACTATAGCGTCGAAACATTTTTAAAAATGTCTTTTTCTCCTTATAATCGAAAATGACATTTTTGGGGGGCAATTTGTTGGCTGGAATTTCGACTCACATGAATAGTTGAAATGAGCTAGTGGAATTCGAAGAGATATTCTGAAAAAGAATATGATGTTTTCGACAGAAAAAGTATTGAAAACCTAATTGAAGATACTCTTCCATAAAGGAAGCTATGGTCTAGAACTTAGAGATATTTTTTAGTCTAGACTTGATTTCAATAAAGCTGCTTGAAGTAGCGTTTGACGAATGCAATTCAAAAAGGGGCTAATAACTGTTTTTGGCCTTATCCATTTCTTGAAGACACGTGGAGAGATTTGAGCAGCGAAATGCATGCAAATCGAAGACGTGGCATTTTCTAACGAGAAGACCATTAGATTACAATTATTTTTGATTCATTATAAATAGGAGTTTTAGCAGTTAGGATTCGGGTGTTCAAACTTGTACAAAAAACTCAAATTTACTCAAAGTATATGTGTATTGAGAAAAGAGTGTCCTGAGAAAAACTGTACGTGTGACCACCATGCTTTTATAATTTTCATTGAATCATTTAAGATTTCATCATTTATACTTCTTGCAAGTTTACTTTAAAGTCATTTACTTTACAATTTACTTTTCTGCATTTCTTTAAGAATTGTAGTATACCTTTAATTCATCAACAGAACATTGTCGAAATGTTCATACAACATAAAACTTAAAACGAATAAAAGCACATGTCCTAGGATCAATCTAGTCGATCCTGTAAGTAACCAAAGATATAAAAATTTGGAAGACTAACGCTTGTTTACCCATTTCAACGGTAAACAGATTCTCAGCCCAAAACTTCCTGCTTAAACCCCTCAGGTTCGAGACTTTCTTCTAAAATCCCATGGATTCAAGACTTCCTGCTTAGATTCCATGAATCCAAGACTTCCTTGCTTAAACTCCTCAGGTTCAAGACTTCTGCTCATACTCTTAAGTACAAGACTTCCCTACTCAGATTCCACGAATCCAAGACTTCTGCTTATACTTTTAATCTAATACTTTCATGCCTAATCAACAATATGACCAAGACTTCAATGCTCAAACACATAGCAAGAAACTTACTTGGCTCAAGCTCACGACAAGAGACTTTGATGCTCAAGCACATAGAAAGAGACTTTTCTTTCTAAACTACTAAACAATATCTATTTAGCATAATAGACAACAAGGTATACTTGATACAATCAGAGGTACAGGGTAATAACCATAAAAAAGATCATAGCTCTTAAGATTTCTAAGATATTCAATGTGTAAGAAATCTTAAGGCTTTGTATAATTTACAACAAATAACATAAATTATGCATTCTTATTGTGTTTCCATTATTGATCTTGTTATTCTTCCATTCTAATAAAAGCGTGAAACACTTCTTTCTTCTTGGCTCTCTTTCTTTATTTTTGTTGTTGATTCTAGATTGAATCTTCAGCTACTTATATAGCAGTTGCAGAATGATAGCCGTTAGAAGAGATAACTTGTACAAGTGTCTTTGTTACTCCATAGTACAAGAGACGTTGAAGATAGATACACAAAAAGATCTTTGTCCATTATGTAACTCTTTTAACTACATCGTCTTCCTTGTGATCTTGTACTATAGATCCATTGAGAGTGGATATTCTTAAAGCATGTCAACTCTTCTTGAGCCATGCGAACACTGACTCTAACTGACAAACTGGTTTGATATTGTAACTTGATTTCCGCAGTTCGGATAACTTAGGTTTGTCACTAGTTCTGAATGATCACCAGAAGCTGATACATTCAATAAGTGTAGATATAATATATTGCTCTTCTGATGCTGATACTTTCAACTTTTGAGTCTACGTTAACCTATATTATCAGACTTCACTTAAAGAACATTTTTCAGTTCTGAACCATCAGAAGCCAATAACTCAACTTCTCTCAAATGCTTCCTTTTATCAGATTCATAATATATTCTTCTTAAGCTTTAGAACCTGCATACATAGAACACACATTAGATAACACCATTATTCTTTCAATACTTTTGTAATCGTCAAATCCTTAAGGAATACTTGTCATGAACACATCTTGTTCTAACAACGACTCTGTTAGTCCATCTGCGAGCGTGCGGTGTGCTTCGCGAGATCGTATTTTTCAAGATACAACAAATACAATCATCAATAATATGTTTAGTTAATGGATTCCATCGATGGTGAGCAGAGGGAAATCTCCATGAGAGGTGATCTTCTAGTGGTATACATTTCCCGTCTCTACCCCTATATCTAATGTGGTGAGAAAAATGTCTCATTGGAAACACTTGAGCTTTTAATAGTTGCAAACTGGCGTCGACAGGAGCATCCCTCGGAATGATTCCAAAGTGGCCATTTTGCAACACCTCTAAGGAAGTGAATAGTTGATCGGAGATTATTTGTTACACTCGATTAAGAACCTACTTTGAACTAGTCATCAAAGAAGATAACATAAAAAACAGTGATGAAATGTTTATAATTGTCGAAACCCTAACACTAAATAGTTGCGGTAGTGCAATGATGTAGGCTTGATAAAATTGATATGAAATTTTAGAGAACCAAAATACAAATCCGACACACGACACAACTTTTGCATATTGGAAAGAAAGAATATATATATATATATATATATATATATATATATATATATATATATATATATATATATATATATATATATATATATAAAGTTGAATATTAATCCTATATTTCACTCTTTATCAATTGTATATATCTCACTCTATGAGACTAATCCTATACATTTCACCCTTTATCAAATCTACCCAAAAGTTAAAGTCGTTGTTTTTTTATAAGCAAGAATTCATTGAAAGCGAGAACAATAGATTCTCGAACCCACTTACAAAAAGTGAGGCTAACCACGAGCCAAAAAGAAAATTACAATCCAATTAAGCCTTAAGTTAAGTAGTACAAAGGTAACTTACTAAACTCATAAATGCTAGAATTGGAGCGGGTAATTTTCTTAATGAAAGACCATCTCTAAATTATCGTCTTAATATTCCAAACGATATCCAACATGTTCCAATTATCGTTCTTAAAAATAATTTCGTTCCGCAAATTCCACAAATATCAAGTCGTAGCCAACCAAACACAACCAAAAGTTAAAGTCTTATTTTGATCAATATGATTTAATCATATATAATAAAAATGAGACATCAAAATGATCAAATTTATATAAATCAAATACAATTTCGTTTCTTGATAAAGCACGTTACCAATTTTACTAATATGGGGAACCCAAAGAATGTACAGTTAACTGATTCAATAAGACTGAGTCATCAAAATATTTCGGCCGCCGAATTTATATAAATCAATCATATTTGAATGTTTTTTATTAAATTAAAAAATATTGATTCGAATGTTTTTTCTTTAAATTAAACTAGAAAAATATCATATGCGAAAGAAGTTACAATGTGAACTCATTCTGTTGTTGAATGAGAGAATCATTGACACAAACGTATAACACACAGCTGAAAAAGACTCATAAGTAAACCACACATAATAAATACTGTGTTATTGGAAAGCTTTGAGTACAATCATTGCTTTGAAATGGAACTTCCCTTATCTTGCATCGAACATAGAGTTCAAAAGATAAAGAAAAACATATTCTCATCGAATTTTGATGTATATTCTTTTGTAAGTTTTTCTACTTACGATACTGCATGGTTAGCAATGATACCTGATACAAAATATCCTTCACAACCTATGTTCAAGAATTACCTAGAATGGTTGATCAACAATCAAAAACCAGAAGGGTTTTGGGGAGAGACTGACAACATTGAATGTCTTCCAGCAACTATTGTTTCAATGGTTGCACTCACAAAGTGGAACACTGCCACTTTAATGGTAGAGAAAGGTAAATATCTGTCGGCTTTTCATTTAACATTTTCTTGTTAGGATAATATTTTTTTTTTTGTCATGAAAGTTACAATTTTTATATTTTTTTTATCAAATAATCTAGTAGCTGAAATCCACCTTTTAAAGATGAATAAATGAGATATTACTATTGGAATAATATAAACAAGTGTGAGTAAGTGGGAAAATAGTCTCACATTGGATAGGAATGTGGTGACTTGATCATTTATAAGTGGAAGAACCCACTCACCTATCACCTTAAAGTTTTAGGTGGACAAATGGTATGTCTCCTACAAAGGTGCCTAGTCTTATACTATGTATCGATGTTTCCTAGTGTAAAACTCCTCTAACAATCATTAATTCGAACCTGCGCCCGTATACTCGATGTCTTTACACAACTATCAATTAAATTGTCTTAACAAAACAAAAGATAGAAATTCATCTCAAATGTCTTATATGATCTCTGAGTATAATTAAAAATTAATTTGATAAAAATGCAATTAAACTTTTGTACTAGATCATGATAGTGGCTATTGTATACAAAAGTTGGTATGACAAGACAACATAGGAGCCACAGGCACTCGCTACTTTGTACACAAGTTGTATGCATGCGTCACAGGTAATGACTATTGTGTACAAAAGTTGTATGCATGCGTCACAGATAGTGACTACTGTGTACAAAAAGTTGTATGCATAAGCCAGAGACATTAACTAGTATGTATAAAATTGTATGCATGTGCCATATACAATAATTACTGTGTACAAAAGTTGTATGCATGCGCAATGGATCTGACTACAACTCTTATTAGTGAATTTGTTTTATTTTAAACATTGTTAGTTTGATATATTTTTTAAAATATGATTATTTAAGAATTTATTTTAAAAAGCATGGTTATTTAAAAAAATATCAGAGATATATATTATAACTTATGTAACATGTTATTATTTTTTTAATAAATGATAGAATTTAATTGAAATACACCGTCAGTGTAAAAAGATTTTATACACACTTAATTATAAACATTGGATATTAGGAAGAATTTGATTTTTATTTTAACCACTTATAAAATAATACAAATGACTGATAATGAGTTAGCTGTGTAAAATCTTTTACACTGATAATGAATAGTAATTAATCTCTAAATAATAAACTTTGATTAAAATAATTTTACATCATATCAAATATTATAATAATTAAAAAACATAAATTCACATGTTCGAACTGAATAACCTCTGTCCTTCCACTTATACTCATATAATATACTACCTCCGTCCCTAAATATAAGACCCCAATAAGAAAAACACGGGAATTAAGAAAGTTGATTAGAGTATTAAACTTATTGACTATTTTGTATAATTTTACAAGTTTATCCTTAGGAGAGAGAAATAGTTAATGTGTATGTAATTGTATTTATTACATAGTGCAGAAAAAGATGTAATATAATTAGGGGTATGTTTGGAAAATAATAATTAATGCACTTTGAAAGTTAAAGAGAGTCTTATAAAAAGGGACAAGAAAAAAACTCAACAGGGTCTTATAATTAGGGACGGAGGTAGTATTATTAATACTATTTGAAACTTTTTGACACAATTATTTGAGTTATTAATATGATAAGCAATATGATTTGAAATTTGTAGGACGGTTATTTATTGATGCAAATATTGATAAGCTACTGAATGAAGTAAAAGAAGATTGCCCTCGATGGCTCGCTATTATTCTACCGGCAATGATTGAACTTGCTGATATCGCTGGTTTTGACTCTCTCTTCCCACAGTCATCAAGGAACACTATGTCCTATATTATTCACCGTCGCAAAACCATTCTTAACAAGTACTACACGCTTATTCATTTAATCATATATAATATAACAAATTCTCTAGTAAAATCTTTATCATTGCATGAATATTTATATGTAGGGAGAGAGATGTTGGTGGTTTTCAGTGTTACCCTCCATTACTGGCATATCTTGAAGTTCTGCCTTCAACATATGTTGATGAAAAAAATATATGTAAAAATTTGAGTGTAGATGGTTCATTGTTCCAATCTCCCTCTGCCACCGCAAAAGCATACATGGATTATGGAAATAAAAAATGTCTCGCATATTTACAGTCCTTGTCACAAAGATGTCCAAAAGCAGGTTTCAATTATAGCTTTAAGATATATATATATATATATATATATATATATATATATATATATATATATATATATATATATATATATATTGATTTTTTTATATTAAAGATCTTCAACATTTAAATCAAGATGCTACCAGATGTAGATTAATTGAGGTTTTATTGTATCTTGCAGTTCCACAAGCATATCCGATGGATGAGGATCATATAAAGCTCTGCATTGCTAATCAATTAAATAGGTTTGGATTGGGACAGTACTTTGAGGGGGAGATCGAAGTACTGTTGTCACAAGTTTATCGGTAAGACTCACGTGAACCAAGGTGTTACAATACTGATACTAATTACTAATTATGATCGTTTTAGTATGTGAATTAATAATAACATGTTTTTCATTATAAAAACGACAAATAAAAAATATTTATAACGCTACCTTTCACTACTTGTGTTGCACTTAGGGGTGGCAAAATGGATGGATTGGATGGATATGGATTGGATGATTAATGGATGGATTAAAACAATCCATTAGTCCATTAACAATCCACTAAAATTTTCTTAAAATTATCCAATCCAATCCATCCATTAAGAATAAAATCCATCTAATCCATCCATTAACATATTTTTAATGGAGGGATATCCATCCATCCAATTTTTTTTATTTTAAAAAAAATCAGTTTTTTTATTCGGAAAAAAAAGTCGGTTTTTTTTTCGGAAAAAAAAATCGATTTTTTTTAGAAAAAAATCTTTTTTTTCGAAAAAAAAAAGTCGATTTTTTTTTTCGAAAAAAAATCAATTTTTTTTCGGAAAAAAAAAGTCGGTTTTTTTCGGAAAAAACGTCGGTTTTTCTTTAAAAAAAAAAAGTCGATTTTTTTCGGAAAAAAAAAATCGGTTTCTTTTCGAAAAAAAAGTCGGTTTTTTCGGAAAAAATGTCGATAATTTTTTCGAAAAAAAATCGGTTTTTTTTGGGAAAAAAAGTCAGTTTTTGTTTTCGGAAAAAAAAATCGGTTTTTTTTAGAAAAAAATCGGTTTTTTTTTTAAAAAAAAGTCGGTTTTTTTTTTGAAAAAATTTGGTTTTTTTAAAAAAAAAAATTAATTCTTTTTAAAAAAAATTCATTTTTAATTATTTTTTAAAAAATAAATCTAACGGAGATAAAAATAATCTATTGGATCTTTAAAATATGTTTGATGGATTGAACCAATCCATGCATATAAATGGATGAATTTAATCCAATTCATTAACTTACTTTTTATGTAGTGGATAGATTGGATTGGCTGAATTTTTTGGTGGATGGATTGGATGGATTTTAACTTAATGGATCTAATTGCCACCTCTAGTTGCACCTGTTTTTGCGGTAATAAAACCTTTTTTTTTTAAACCATGATGACAAGTATCTTCTTATAATGTTCCATTGTCATAGGAATATGTCATATATATTTCCTAACACACTCATATCAATTTGATCACAATTCTAAAATATTTACTGAACCATTAATATTTAAATATTTAAAGTCCTATTAATATTTTAGAATTATTAAAATTAATTCATATTCAGTAGTTTTTGTAAGCTTAACTTAGTTAATATAGGTTAGTGTGATGCCTACGTGGCATTATTATTATTTGTGTATATAAACAACTATAGTTGTCAATAGTATGGAGAGAAAGTAGTGGCGTAACTATTGTGTAATCGTTTGAGAAGAGTAGTAAAAGTTTGTTATTTCAATTCTCTCTCTTCTTCCATCTCCACCTTCAATTCTATCTATTAAATTAATTTTTAATTGTAAGATTTACCCTTGATCTTCCACCACCACCATGCAGTAATTGGACATTATCAAACACATTAATTTTTATATTGATTGGTATTTTGTAGGAATTATAATAAGGAGGCAAATTCACCGGAAAGAGCATTGATTATGAATGATTTGCAGTTTCAGAAAGATACTATGGCATTTGAACTCCTACGGACATATGGATTCAGAGTATCACCATGTATGATCTTTACACAGTGAATTAATCATACAATTATTTAATTTTAATTATTTATTATTTATAATAAAAGTATAGCTTATTATAATTACTAATACTAATAATCTAATTTTAATATAAATTTCAAAATTTTCTTATGCATGTAGTACGATTTTGTTGGTTTCTAAATCACAAAGAAATTAAAGTTGAGATTGAGAATAATTTCGAGCACTTCTCAAATGAAATGCTTCACGTCTTCCGAGCCTCAAACTTAATGTTTTGTGGAGAATATGAACTCGAAGATGCTAGGACCTTTTCTAGGAAAATACTTCAAAAAATCGTTTCAACGGGAAAAGGAGGCTTATTGCAACAGGTCAAATTGCCTAAAATTCAAATTTCTTTGTCAACTTATTTAGATTTCATAGTTATCCTAACATTTTGCTGAAGTTATGATGACCTAATGTTAATAGAAATTATTTCATGCTTTTGCGTTTCAGATAGACCACGCATTGAGTTTGCCATGGTTTGCTCGCTTGGATCATTTAGAGCAAAGAGTGTGGATAGAAGAAACAAAAGCTAATGTTTTATGGAAAGGAAAAACATCATATAACAGGTACTCACATGATACATGTATGGATTTCGATCCAAATCCATTCAAACATATTACAAGCTCATTCTACTTATTTTTTCCCATTTGTAGGGTCTCATGTATCTATAATGATGAATTTCTACAACTTGCAACTCTAAACTTTGAGTTTAAGCAATTGATATACAAAAATGAGCTTAAGGAACTTAAGAGGTATATTACATTTTCCAATAATTAGTTTTACCTAAATATTAAGACTAAATCAATTAACTTTTAAAAGATTACATTTGATTTTGAGATGTAGGTGGGCAGAAAAGTATGGTATGAGTGATATGGGATTTGGCAGAGAAAAAAGCACTTATTGTTACTTTGCTGTTGCTGCAAGTTTAACATCCCTCCCTCATGACTCTTACGTACGAATGCTCGCAGCTAAAACTGCAATTATAATCACAGTTGCTGATGATTTTTATGACAGTGTTGGTTCACTCAATCAACTAGAAATCCTCACCGAAGCAGTTCAAAGGTACATACTCAAAATTTGTTTCGAATAATTTTTTTGGATTTCATATACAATCATGATATATGTATTTTTGTAAATAATAGATGGGATAGTAGAGGCCTAAGTAGCCACAGCAAAGTTATATTTGATGCACTTGATGATCTTGTGAGTGAAGCTTCTAGAAAATATCTCCAACAAGAAGGAACATGTGATGATATTTCAGGAAGTTTAAAAGATCTAGTATGTGTTACAAAATTTATATGGTTTTTAATATATTATAGTTATTAACTTTATATCTATAATAATATTATGAAATGTATTTCATTTATGTAGTGGTATGAAATTTTCCTGTCATGGCTAATAGAAGCAAAGTGGAGCAGAAATGGACACAAACCATCCATTGATTGTTATCTCAAGACAGGCATGATTTCAATTGGCGCACATATCTTGGTGCTTTCATCTTCATGTTTTCTGAAACCAACCAAGAAACTTAGGCTAACACAAAATGAACCTTTAACAAAACTATTAATGATCATTTCTCGTTTGTTAAATGATCTTGAGAGTTATCAGGTAAATTATTTAAGATATTAAGAAAAATACTGATATTTTGTATTAAATTAAATTAAAGTTTTGATCCCTTAAATTTTACTTTCTCACTAAATCGGTCTCCCTTTATAATCTAGTTTGTTCGGGTGGATTTTCCATATTTCACGTCAATAAAAATAATTGTAGTGTACCATTTTTAAATCACAAAATTGAAGCACCGATCAAAAATCTAGATTTTAAAAAGGGAGATCAATTCCTTGAGCAAGAAATTGGAACTAATCCCTTCATGTTATTTTAACTTATTATGTTTTCATGTTATTTTGCAGAAGGAAAAGGAAGAAGGGAAATTGAATTATGTTTTGTTAAACATGATGGAGAATCCTGAATTTGAAATTGAAGATTCAACTGGATTTGTGAGAGAAATAATTGAGAAAAAGAAGAAAGAGTTTCTTGAACTTGTTCTAATTGATGGATTAAGTGATTTTCCCAAGTCTACCAAACAGCTTCATCTATCATGTTTGAAAGTTTTTCAGATGTTTTTCAACTCTAAAAACAGATTTGATTCTAATACAGATTTGGTGGAAGATATAAACAAAGCAATATATCTTCCTTTGAGTAGAACTTCAAAGTGTGTCTCGCCTCAAACATTTCCAAAGAAGAATAATATTATATCAAAACTTCATATGAATTTTCCTTTCAAACCTTATAGGAAGATAAATTTTAGGGGAATGAGGCTGATGACACCTAAAATTGGGTTTGGCTTCATTTAAATCAAATAAAAGGAGAGGGAATGATACCGATAAATATGGAAATTTTAAACTATTTGTATACAGCTATAGTTATGAATAAATGGTGTGTGTATGTTTTACATAATGTAATTGTGAGTAGAAGTTAATTATCAAACATCAGACATATTTGTTTATAATTTTCATATATTTTTTAAGATTTTACAAAAATTAATTATGTATACATAGTTAAAAAATGATTCATCTTTTTTTCTTCTATTGAATACTATTGTTTTTAAATCATACAAAAATTTAATTAGTACACTTAGTTTTATACCAATCGAAACATTTATGGTTGAGTGCACTGCTCGTGTGGTTGATGTGTTTGCAATGTCACAATGTGGAATTGATTTGTTGTTGTATTTGTTGATAATGTCTTTTATATTAGGGGTGTTCAAAAATATGGTTAATTGAATTGAATTGAATTGTATTTGTTGATGATGTGTTCAAAAATATTTGAATTGCATTGCACTATAAAAAAACTGAACCACTAAAAAAGTTAATGAACTGAACCATTTAATTAAAACAATTCAAATTCAATTTAAAACTGGTTCAGAACCAATTTTATTTTATAAACTGATTTAATTATATAACTTAATTAGTTTTTAATAAAAAGAATAAAAACTTAATTGAGAGTAAAAAAAAATTCTGAAAATTAAAAAAAAAAATTCTGAAAATTAAAAAAAATTCTGCAAATTAAAATAAAAAATCTAGAAAATTTTCGGAAATATGAAAAAGTCGATTTTTTTCGAAAATATGAAAAAGTCAAGTTTTTTACGAAAATATGAAAAAATCAAGTTTTTTCGGAAATATAAAAAAATCGAGTTTTTTTTTTCAGAAATATAAAAAAATCGAGTTTTTTTTTCAGAAATATGAAAAATTGAGATTTTTGAAAATACAGAAAATTGATTTTTTTTTTAAATACAAAAAATCAAATTTTTTTTAAAATATGAAAAAATCATTTTTTTTTTAAATATGAAAAAGTCAAATTTTTTCGGAAATAGGAAAAAGTCAATTTGACATCAGTGTCATGTAAACTCAATTTCATAAATCAAAATTATAAGACCCTACTTTAAGTCATTTCCAGTTCTATGCTATTATTTTCATCCATTACATCCTAATCTCAGACTCTACGTGACAACCTAATCAAATTCACCTTTTATTTGATAATAAACATGTCAATGCATAGTCTATTAGAGATTAAAAGAACAAACTATGAAACTAATACCTTCAACTTAAGTGAATTTCCAACTACAATTGCTAATATGTAAACATTAAGCCAACAATATGTTTATAACAGACAAATAAAATGGCTTTAGCAAATCAGTACTCTAAACATTAAACAATATTCTTAAACAAGTTAACCTCAGCAACATCAATACTACACAAAAACATAAATATGGAAGGGATGGATAAGAACATTAAACAATAATTTTTTTTCGAAAAATAAAAATAAATAAATTTTTTTTGGAAAAATAAAAAAAAAATTAATTTTTTTTATTCAGATAATTCTAAATTACTCAGAAAAATTATTATTTTTGAATAAATTTTTCAAATATTATAAATTTTTTTAAATTAACATTTTTTCATCAAATTAAAAAAATTGGTTTTTAAAGAGTTCAAATTATAAAATTGGTTTATAATTGCAAACGAATTATAAACTAGTTTATAAACACAAACTGTTTATAAATTAGTTTTAAACTTAATTGAAACCATTTTAGCAGTTAACTGTATTTTTATTGAAATGGTTATTGTAAACTGAATTGAACCATAAATGTGACTTGGTTCAGTGCAGTTTATGAACCACGATCACCCCTATTTCATACTAATATGCTTGACATCATATCCTTTTTATTTTATTTTTAAATTTTTAATAGATTTATGTTCTGTTAGCTTTATTGTATTGCAGGCCATAGATGATTGTTTGTGGATACCATTCATTTGTCAATTGTTGGTTGTTTGGTATTAACATAAATACATAAGAGTTTTTACTATGGTGATTCATGTCTTGTTTTTGTAACTAATATTTCTCAAAAACAAGTTTTTATGTGTTTGCATGATTCCAATTAGTTGAGTTTAATTATTTTTATAACTTTGAAAAATTATGTTTGGAAATCATTGCCTTGCTTTCATTGAGTTCTTTACATGAAACTTTTTTGTATGAAGTGCATAGACTTCAAAATATTTATTAATTTTCTTTCTATTTAAGTGTCATGCCAGGAAGAAACTCTTTTAATTGAAACATTTTGGTTTTGAATCTCTGTGTCTCACTTGTTGAATCGCAAGTATTATATATTTCTTAATTTTTCATTTTTTTGATTTGTAGGATTATTTTCCTTCATTTTTTATGCTTGTATTTTTTTTCCTGTTATTGTTGACACTCATGTTGATTGAAATAAAAATCAAATATAAACCTAATTTTATAAGTTTGAAATTAGTTTTGTTGATTTTATTTTATGCATTGTTTTTAGGTGAATTGGGGACCATAAGGATGGAAAGAGTTGATGACTGGGCTTTTGAGGAGGTAGGTATAAAATTTAGGATAGTTTAATACTCATCAACACATTAATTTAATATACTTGGTAGTTGTTGAAGTTTAGCTTTATATTTTTCAAGTGTTTGGGAATTTCTATCAAAGTTAATACACAAAGTGTGAATTTGGAATCAAGAACAAGAAATGTAAAGATGAAGAAGATTAAAAAGGAGCTATATTCATGTATTGATTTAACTAACTCAATTTACAATGAGGGAGAAAGTGGCTTTATATACAAAGTTTGAAAAACAGAAAAGGCGGGAAAGTAAAAGTATCACACTAGAATTGAAATTAGTTCACTAATGAGCTAGGTTAGATCACTAATACAAAGCTGAGTGTGATAAGCTTAACAGCCCCTCTCAAGCTAAGCATGGTAGATGTTGATCATGCCAAGCTTGGAAATAAATTTGTCGAAAGTGACAATGGGCAAAGCTTTAGTCAAGCAATCAGCAAGCTGATCATGAGTTGAGATAGGAAGAAGCCTAAGTAGTCCTCGCTGAAGCTTTTCACGGACAAGGTGGCAATCAATCTCCAAATGCTTGGTACGTTCGTGAAACACGGGATTAGAAGCTATCTGCATAGCACTTTAGCCGTCACAGTACATAACTGGTGGTTTGCTACAAGTAACTTGTAAATCCTTCAACAGGTATGTCAACCAAATCAGCTCACAAGTGGCAAAAGACAATGCCCTATATTCAGCCTCAAAAGAAGATCTTGAAATGGTCTGTTGTTTCTTCGCACGCCATGAGATGAGTGACGATCCTAAGAAGAAACAATATCCAGAATTTGACTTTCTTAAATCTAGGCATCCTGCCCAATCAGCATCAGAAAATCCAAGCATTTGGAGTTCTGAATTTCTGGAAAAGAAGAGACCTCTGCCAGGACTGCTTTTGAGGTATCGAATAACACGACATGCTGCTTGAAAGTGAGTCATAGTTGGATTGTGTAAAAATTGACTGAATTGTTGTGTTGCATAAGTAATATCAGGTCTGGTGGTATTAAGATAGAGCAACCTGCCAATCAACCTTCTGTATGCTCCAATATCTTCAAAAGGTTTGTCACCATCAGCATGTAACTTTATGGAAGGATCAAGTGGTGTGGTGGATGGTTTGGATCCAAGCAGTCCTGATTCTTGAAGAAGGTCAAGGCAATATTTTCTTTGAGACAAAGAAATGCCTTCTTTTGAATGTGCAACTTCCAAGCCTAAGAAGTACTTCAACAGACCCAAGTCCTTGATGCTGAAATTGCTGTCTAGACATTCTTTAATCCTGTCAAACTCATTCATAGAATTCCCAGCTAGGATTATATCATCAACATACACAAGGATAACAGTAAAATTGTTGGCACTATTAAGGGTAAATAATGAGTAATCAGAATTTGATTGTTTGTACCCTTGTTGAATAAGCAAAGCAGTCAATTTTTCATACCATTTTCGGCTGGCCTGCTTGAGACCATACAAGCTCTTCATCAGTTTGCATACCTGGTTGGGTTTGTCACACATAACTCCTTCAGGTATTGTCATGTAAACATCTTCTTGTAGATCACCATGCAAGAAGGCATTATTTACATCTAATTGATGCAAAAACCAGCCATCAACAGTAGCAGTAGTAATAAGAGTTCTCACTGTGGTGAGTTTAGCTACAGGGGAGAAAGTATCAAAAAAAATCCAAGCCCTCAATTTGATTGTAGCCTTTAGCTACCAACCTGGCATTATATCTTTCTATAGTGCCATCTGCCTTGTGTTTTATTTTATACACCCATCTACTCCCAACAGGCTTAACATGAGGTGGTAGATAAACTATTTTCCAAGTGTCATTCTTGCTCAATGCATCCAAATCAGATTTCATAGCCTGGATCCAATGGTCAGACAAGCAATCTTCTTTATAATTCTTTGGTTCATGATGTTGTGTTATAGAAGTGGTGAAGGCATGGTGAGAATCAGAAATATGTAACATAGAATCAAAAGAAGAAATAGGATAGAGTGTGTGATTATTACCTGAAGATGACTTGTTAGCTGGACTGAGAGATGAATTGCACACATAATCAGAAAGATAAGCAGGTATTTGTTTAACTTTAACATGTCTAGAATGATTATGAGGTTCATTATGGTCAGTCTGTTCAGGTTCAATCACATGTTCTGTGTTTTCTAAAACATCTGAATTGTGATCATTTTGGTTAATTTGTTTAAAATTGTGAGTAGGGATGTGTTGATTGGAATTGATATCTTGATGTGGGATGTTGGAATCAAGATCAGGTAAAGGGTTTAATGTGAGGTCCTGTGAAGAAATGGTGTGGTCATGATGGTTATTATGATTTGTATCAGTAAGAGAACTCTTAAAGGAATGTTGTGAATCATGTTGAACATGGTAGTCCCAAGTAATGTCACCATTACTTTGGTAAGGAAATAGGTGTTCATGGTGTGTGACATTCCTAGAGACAAAAACTTCATGGCTACTTACATCATATACGACATCACCCTTCATACCATTTTTATAACCCATAAATGCACACTTCCTACTTCTTGGCTCAAGCTTAGTTCTATGAGCTTGAAGGGTAGAGGCATAAGCCAATGAGCCAAACACTTTAAGACTGTGAAGATTAGGAAGTTCATTGTGTAAAAGAAAGTGAGGAGATTTATTTTGTAAAACAAGAGTAGGAATTTTGTTTATGATGGAAATAGCATGTACAACAGCATAAGATCAAAACTGTTTTGGTAAATTTGATTGGAAAAGTAAGGCTCTACCAACATTTAAAATATGTTGATGTTTTCTTTCTACTCTTCCATTTTGTTGTGGGGACTCAACACAACTAGTTTGATGGACTATGCCATAAGAAGCATAAAATTCTGGCATGCTAAACTCAAGACCATTATCAGTTCTAACAATCTTGACCTTAGCTCCATATTGTTTCTCAACAAGTTTGATAAAATTAACAACATGCTGCCTAGTTTCTGCCTTAGATTTCATGAGAGTTCTCCATGTGTATCTACTATAATCATCTACATCAGTAAGGAAATAAGAATGGCCATGTAAAGATTTTATTGCAAGGGGTCCTCAAATATCAAAGTGGATCATATCATATGATTGTAAAGCTCTATTTGTGCTAACAACATAAGAAAGTTTTCTTTGCCTAGCATAGTGGCAAACATCACAAACATCTTTGTTTTTGGAAGGAATGAAAGGAAACATAGAATGCAAGAGGAGTAATCTACTGTGGGATAAATGTCCTAATCTAAAGTACCATAAGGCTGTGTCTGTGTCAGGTATAGAGACATTGGTTGCTGAGACTTTATTTGACAAATTGTGTAAGGTCTTATCTTCTAAGATTAAATAGTACAATCCATTCCTCCTCTCAGCCAAACCAGTCATCTTCAATGAAATTTTGTCTTGAATGAAACATTGTGAGCCATAGAAAAAGACATTACAATTAGATGACTCACATAGCTTTGAAACAGATAGTAAATTTAAGGAAAATTCAGGTATGAACAAAACATTGGATAAAGAAAAAGTAGGTGAAAATTGAATAGTTCCAGAATGTCTTGCAATGAGTATTTGGCCATTAGGTAAATTAACATAAATAGGTGAAATAGAAATGAATGATTGAAACCAATGACTAGAACTGCATATATGATCACTAGCACCAGAATCAATGATCCAAGGGTTACAATTAGATGAAGAAAGAGAGATTTGCGTATTACCTGCTAGTGAATGGTTAACAGTAACCTGATTAGAAGAAGCTTGTCATGTACCTTTGGATCCAAGATGTGACTTCTGAATCAGCTCCATTAGAGTATTGAATTGGTCTTGTGTTATAGATTAACTACCATTCTTCATGTCAAGAGAATCAGGATTCGAATTGGATGTAGAACCAAGATGTCCTCCTTCTGAAATAGCATTGTTTGCTAAAGTAGGAAATTGTTTCTGCATATGGGGGAACTCCATGCTTCTTGAAACAGTTCTCAACCGTATGGTTTATTTTGTTGCAGAAAGTACAAACACGATTACCAGATTTTGCTGAATTAAGCTTGGAGTGAGATCTTTTAGAATCAACTGCATTTATCAACGCTTGAGATTCATCAACAACTATAGGTAACTGATTTTTCCTTTTATGTTGAATCACCATAGAAAATATCTTATTGAGTGGAGGCAAAGGATCCATTAACAGGATTTGTGATTTGACAACAGCAAATTGGTCATTTAATCCAGTTAAAAACCTAATGATGTAGAGTAATTTGTGGTTTGACCTAGCACTACGCATAGCTTCGCAAGCACATTGAATACGACAAGTGCACATAGGTAAAGGCAAATATAGTTCAAGTTCTTCCCAAAGAATTTTCAGAGTGGAAAAGAATTCAGTTACCGATTTGGTTTCTTGCTTGAGATTGTAGATTTCTTGATGCATCTCAGAGATACGAATGAGATCACCTTGTGAAAAGCGTTCTTTAAGATCGTTCCACACATCTACAGCATTTTCCACGAAAACTATGGACTGTGCAATTGATTCTGAAACAGAGTTCATAATCCAAGAATGCACTAACATGTTGCAGCGATTCCAAGCTCGAAACACAGGATCGAAAGAATCAGATGGTGGAGGAAGACTCCCATTGATGAATTCAAGTTTGAGCTTACCACCAAAGACCCTCTTCATTGATCGCGCCCAAGAATGATAGTTGGATCCGGTGAGCTTCGGAGAAAAGGAGACGGAGTCGGGACCGTCGATGGGATGCACATAATATGGCGAAGAAGGATCTGAGAGTGGGTCAGGTGGCGGAGGGCGTGGCGGCGCCATGATTGCAGATGAGAAAAACGAATCACAGATGGAACAACAGAAGTTGGATCGAGAATGCGAATGATACCATATCAAAGTTAATACACAAAGTGTGAATTTGGAATCAAGAACAAGAAATGTAAAGATGAAGAAGATTGAAAATGAGCTATATTCATGTATTAATTTAACTAACTCAATTTACAATGAGGGGGAGAGTGACTTTATATACAAAGTTTGAAAAACAGAAAAGGCGGGAAAGTAAAAGTATCACACTAGAATTGAAATTAGTTCACTAATGAGCTAGGTTAGATCACTAATACAAAGGTGAGCGTAGGGATGGAAATTTGGCCCATCCCCAGTGGGTACCCACAAAATTACCCACAACGGGTAGGGTAAAAACCCGCAAAAATGGTACGGGTACGGGCTCGGGTAATTACCTACTTAAATAAGCGGGGATGGGTACGGGTATGGGCACCTTAGTACTCAGTCCGCCCTATACCCGCACAATATATATTTATATATTTTAATTTATATTATTATATAAAAATAAATGTTTATAAAATTTATAAAAAAAATAAATTTTAAACTACTACATATTTAATATAAGTGATCATTTATTTCACAATTCAACAATAAAAAAATTTAAAAACTTTTTAATATTTTTAAAAACTTAAAAATATTATGATATTTTATACTTGATAAATTTATTTTTATTAGAAATGCGGGTAACGGGTACGGGTTCAGACACTTATATATCCACAGGGTACGGGGACAGATGCCAATTTTGATACCCAAGCGGGTATGAGCTCGGGTACGGGGATTTTTTTCAACTGCGGGTATGGGGATGGGTACTATAGTACTCTACCCATACCCTGCCCATTGCCATCCCTAGGTGAGTGTGATAAGCTTAACAATTTCATTACCTAACCATGGTGTTATGCTTTCAACAAACAAGTGGACTTTAATTACTTAACAATGTCACTTGTTTGGTTGTACTTGTTGCCTTATATTTGTGAAGAGGGATGGGCTACCTTCCATGCCTTTATATTTGTGAAGAGGGAAGGGCTACTTTCCATGTCTTTATTTTTGTTTTCATGCCCATATGATGAATGTTATTGTAGTCGGTTTATTTTGATGTCTATTATTTTGATTATGATATTTAATCTATACACATTCATATGTCTTTTGAACAGGTTCACGGTTGGTCTATCAGATTTTTCTCCTCTAAAGAAAAGGACGGACAGTTACTAACTTAGTGAACTAGCCAGTAGCCAGAACAACAATAGAAGTTATTATTTTTTTTTATCACTTCATGGTCTGTTAAAGCTACTTGATGTATTTAGACAATAGTAGTTTCAAGTAGTGATGAATGTCTACTAAGGTTTCTTGTCTAAACTCTAATATTTGATGTTATTGATATCTTTTAATTTTATTCTCACATTAATCATGTGCTACATGCTTAAAATCTATAACATGTGTGTGATTTTCTACATGTGAAGACTGGTACAATGGAGTAGTCTCTAAACCTCACTTGGTATCAGATATCTTATTGAAGTTTTCTTTTCAAGTGGAAATTACACCAAAACGTATTTTAGGAACCTTATAAAGCTGTGATTTAGTTGCTTAAAAAATAAAGAAATTGAAGGTTTTGTGTCTGTATTTCTTTTTTTGATAAGCAATTGTATTAATATGGAGAAAAAAGGATTCTCCAACCCGTACAAAAGACCAATCAAAAGCGACAAGCATGAAACACCCCAAAACGAATTACAAGAAGTCTAAAGGGTGATACAACCAATCATAAAAATTGCATCTCTTGCGACCTATTTCTAACCATCTCCACGATGCAGAAACTATACGGTAAAAAACCTCATCCCCGTCCCAAACCATACCATTGAAAATAATATCATTCCTCATTTTCCAAATACACCAAGAAGAGACAAACCATACAAAACAACTCATGTCGTCTTTCCCTTTGTGATGAAGAGCTAAGAACCATAAAAGAGCATGGTTACGTAAGTTATCCGCTTCAATCAGCTGGACTCTAATCCAATTGGAAATTTTCAGCCATAACACTTGTATTATCGGGCAGCGAAGAAAAAGGTGTAAGGCATCCTCTTCATCATGGGAACATAGCACGCATTTCTTTTCATCGGAGGAAGTAATAATACCTCTAAGAGCAAGGTTGGAGCGATTCGGAAGCCTATCGCGAAACAATCTCCAAACAAGAATTTGAATTGACAAAGGAACTTTAGTCTTCCAAACCACTTTCAAAAGCAGGGCTTCCGACTGATGAGGTAAAGGAATTTGAATAGAATCCGCAAAATGATCGTAAGAAGACCTCACCGTGAATTCGTTGTTTTTATCCAAAAGCCATTCCCATTTATCCTCCTCGGGTCTCATCAACATGCTGCTCAAGATCAAAACCTGCATTAAGGAATTCGTCTCTTGCTCGTCGACAGTGTCATACCCCAAATTTTGACCACTAAGATTTCCTATCATTGTGAAAATCATCATCACAATATGGAGGAACCATCATACTTCATCAATCTCCCCAAAGATGGGTGAGCATCCACTACAATCAAAATTAGGTTTTCAAGCCCTCTCTGAGTGCTTAGACAAAGGATCAAGCAAGGAATGACATGATATTCAACTTGTCTAACCTCTCAAACATCCACAAAGGATCAAAAAGGACTCTCACTTCAAGGATCAAGCACAAGGCTGCTCCCTTCTAGGTGGATCAAGTCTCAAGATCGACAGTGTCACCAAATTAGGGTTTTGGTCGACCAGGGCCTCTAGATGGAAATTTTTCATCTGGGCACAAGCCAATGATCCAAAACATAACCTAATGTACTTCATGGGATCTCATGGACCCAATCATTAAGTCAATTTTGCCTCAGGGGATGCATTCATCAAAAATCAGGAATTAGGGTTTCTTGACCTAATTCACCCCTAAGTTGACTTTTAGGGCAAATCATGAGCCAAGACCTCAAGAGAGGGTTTGAGGGTCTCTAATGAACTATATTGATCCATTTGGAACAATGGATTAATCCAAGAAGCTTGAGCAACAAGTCTCAATTTCATCTGCACCACAATTAGATTTTTAAGGAAAAAGTCAACTGTAACTTTGACTTTTGACCAGGACATGCTCCCAAGCCCTATGACATGCACCAATATACCCCATAACACCCATGGAACATGTCCATCAAGTTTGATTTAGGTCAAGGACATGATTTCATGAAGAATTGCACAGTTTGGAATTCATCTGATAAAAAGTCAACTGTGCACAAAAGTCAACTTTGACTTTTTGAGATTTTTCACCAAAATGGATTTTTAACCCTAAAATGATGTTAATGTATGATTTGAATCATCATTCATCAAGAAAAATCAAGAAAAGTTGGATAACTTGTAAAAGGGTAACCATAAAAACTTAGAAAATTTTCTAAGTTAAAAATAAAGTGACAAGGGTACCAACTTTGGAGGATCATAACTCCTAAACCACAAAGCCATTTTTCCTCATCCAAAGATGGATTTGTAGCCCTCATTACCCTCTACAAAAACTTCAACTAGACCTAAGTCTAATTCATTAAGGATTTTGAGTTATGGAGTGAACAAAATGGCTGAAAAATGAAAATGTCACTTTTTCCAACACTTAGTGAAATTTTCACTAAGTCCAAATCTGTCTTCATTTTTTTCCAAATGTAGGGGGATTTTTCACTTGAATTCAAAAGAGATCAAAACCAAACATGTTCAAACAGTTGTTGTATCATGTAAGAGCTTTCCAAAATGGCCAAGAACATCTCCAAATTCCATTTGGGCTATGAGTTATGACATTGTCAAATGGCCTTGTTGAAATCTGTCAAGGCAAGGCAGAATTTGCATTTTTGCTCAATTTGCCAAAATCAGCCAAATCCAAATACTTCTATCCACTTGGACACATCAGAGGATTGAATCTAAAAGGGACAATCACTGAGCCAAGCCTCCAAAGTCTTTGGAACAAGAAATAGCATGTTGAACCTAGAATGGCCAAAATAAGGACAAGACTCCAATTTTGGATTGGAGCATTCAATGGAAGCATCAAGGTGGCATGGACTGAGCCATTTGCAACTGAATTCAGTCAAGACTTATCCAAGACCAAGGGAACCACAACCCTGTGCCCTAACCTCTAGTCAATGGCTAGAGGAGACTTGGATTTCCATTAGCCAACATAGAACAAACACCTGCTGCAGTTGCCATTCACTGTGGATCCCAAAACAAACTTGCTCTACTATAAATAGAGCTCAATTGTGATCAGTTTAAGTACACCAAAGGCCTACAACACTTGCCTTTCTCAAAATCTCTTTCTCTTGGCAAAAATGCCTTTCTTAGCAAGGTAGCTATCAGGTTTTGAGCTAGAGGGCAATTCCACTCAAACCAATCACTCACACACCTTACATATATCTGTAATACCCCAAAATTTGCCCTCTCTTTTCTTCATATCATTTAGCATGAGCATTCATTGCATTGCATTGCATTCAAGCATGGAAAAAACAAAGCATCAAGCATTTAGCATTGCATCTTGCATAAGGGCATGTGATCAGGTGATTCTCTAAGGTGTTGATCATCCAAAGAAGAAGGCCAAGTGTTTCTCACAAGCTTCAAGAACCTCTTACATCATGTATCATCTCCATTTGCCCTCACAAGTCATAGGGAGAGGAGAATTCATCAAGAAGATTGGACAGTGCATGATCTCTTATACAAGGCAGTCAAAAGTTGGGATCTGACCCCCAAATGAGCAAGCTCTTTGATTCTTTATCATCTCCAAGTGGCACATGTCATCATTGGTGGACATGATACACATCATATTCAGAGGAATTTGAATTTGGAGGATGTGATATCTCCTCTTAACCAGAGGGTACCAAAACTAGGGTTTGCCATAAAATCAGTTTATTTCTGATTTTTTGGGCAAGACTTGATCCCATGGTATTTCTTATGTCCTCAAGTGTCTAGGGATGGAAGATTGCCCATCAATTTGTTTCAGAAAGTTTTCAATTGATCAGGAATTTCAAAATCAGGAGAATTGGGAATAAAGTCAACTGTGCAGTGAAAAAGTCAACTCCTGACTTTTTGAGGTCAACATCATGATTTTCAAGTCAAATATGGTCTATGGACAAGATTTGATCAAGAAATGTTCAAGGATTTATGAAAAATCAAGAATGTGGAAAAGTTGCCATTTTTGGAAATCTAGGATTTTAGGAAGTTGCCATTTTGGGAAAGTTTCAGCATGAATTCAGCCATCTTCCAAGCTAATTTCCATCATGATACGAGCTTCATTTCAATTTTCTTCAAACATGAAAGTTGTAGAGCTTTCTCCAAGCTTTCCAACCATGTAAAGTTTGTCTCATTTGGATTATTTTTGAGAGAGTTATGATGTTTTCAAGTTGGAGTTTTCAAGTTGTGAAATTCAAAAACTTAGAATTTTTTCTAAGTTATTTTGAGACAATTTTATGCACCCGTGTTCATGCTCGATTTTGACCATCTTCCAAGCTTTGATTTGAGAAAACTCTAACATGAAAGTTGTAGTATGAAGTTTTCTCTTCAAAATGGGCACAAGAATCATGGCATTTGGTTTGGTATTGAGTGAGTTATAAGTGTTCAAAGTGTGACATTTTCAATTTATGGTTTCACTAAAACTTAGAATTTTTTCTAAGTTATTTTTGACAGCTTGGTGTACCATTGTTCTTGGCCAATTTTAAGTGACTTCCAAGCCATGAATTGAGATACTTCTAACATGAAAAGTGTAGAGGGCAATCCCCTCTTTCCAAAGAATCCAAGATTGTCTCATTTGGTTTAGAATTCACCAACTTATGAAGCTTGCAAGTTGATGTTACCAAGTGGTCGAATTGCACCTTTTAACTCAGAATTCTTGAGCACATTTGGTCATCTTGGATGTTGTGATTTCAAAGCCAATTTCCACCTATTTCCAAGCATGCTTTCAACTAGTTGTCAACACGAATCTTATTCTATGTTCTTCATACTTTCTATTGACCCTAGTCTTGCATCAAATGGTCATGCTTTCATCAAGTCCTCATCCTCCAAAGTGGCTCACATGGTTATGTTTATTATGGCACATTGAGGCTGATTTCTTTTGGTATGGATTTCACATCACTTTCACATGGATTGTATTATTTTTCTTGTGCCAAAACATTTCCCAAAATGACCAAACAATGGCCAACGGCTAAATCATCCTCTCATGCACACACTTTGCACTCTTGGGTAAAAATGGAAAGGGAACAAAATGGTGGTACAATCTGACCTTCCTCCCTCTCACGTGCCAGCATCACTCCACTATCTTCACTCAGAAATCACTAAAGCACACCCTCTCATTTGTGTTAAAACCATGCCCTCTCTCTCTTTTTCAATCTTGACAAAAAGACTCCAAACAAGTTTTCCACTTCTCAGGCCCAATAACATGACACAACCCACCATATTTAAAGGATGCAACCCCTAGAAACGGGAGGAGAACTTCATTTTTGTGCAACCTCAAATCTGAAAAAGAGCCCTCTCTTTCAAATTTTCATCACCTTCAAAACTTTTTTTTTACAAGGATTTCCTCCATTTTTCTTGCTTGTTCTACACTCTCTAAAGCTCATTGAAGGTTTCCAATTGGTTTTCTGAAGCTCTTGCCATTGTTTGAAGAGCCAACGGAGCTCCTCCGTTAGGTATTTTTTCTCTAACTCGTAACTCTCGCTTTAGGTGCATTTTAGAACTTTTGTTGGTGCATCTGAAGTCCTACCTTAGGGTAGGCAATGTTTGAGTACTTATTTGTGAGTTTTGATGAAGTTTCATTTTGAGTGTTCAAACTTTAAATCATGATTGCTTGAGATTTAGTGGTTGTTTTTCATTTGTTTTTGCATATTTAAGATCTCCATGGACTGTACTACATGGTAGTATGTTGGTTGTTTTGATTTGAGATCATGGATCCATGTGTGTTGTTTCTTGAGGTTTGATTTTCATGGTTTTAGAGGAAGAATTTTGAGAAACTAAGGGCATTTTTGGAATCTACACGAAAAACTGAGGGGGGGGGGGGGTGTCCTTTTTTCTCCGTTTCCGACCGGACCACCCACCGCCGGCGGTGGCCGGCGAGCTGCTGCCCCCTGCGGGTTACTGTTCACGTGGGCTGTATAATTTGCATGGCTGAAGCTAGATGATGATGAGGTGGCAGTGTGTGAGTGGTGTTTGCTTTTGTTTTGTCTTTTAGTAACTTAACATCCATGTGACCAATTGATGTACATGTTGACATAATATTTTGTTACATTTCCATGGCTTTTTTTTTCTTTTCTTTTCATAAAATCTGATGGTATACTCTCTTCCATGGGCCTGCACGAATTCATTTTCGCACCCTACCTGAATTAGGCCCAGCGCATACGTATGTGATTCATGCACCCCTCCATTTTAACACTCATTTTTTATTTTCTTCTTTTATTTTCGTTATCTTTTTAATTATTAAAAATACTTTCTTTTATCAAAAAATTCCAAAAAAATTCATGAACGTATTTTAAAGTCTTATTTAATTTTCTATGATTTTTATTTTCATTTTCCATTTATTTTAATAATTAATTCCGATTTTATTTTTCAAAGTGTCTTTCATGTTAGCCTTTGTGATTAATACTTATGTTGGATGACTTTGCAATGCCTTCTTGAGCTGATTTTTTTACCATGTTTTGAAACTTAGTTGAGGAAGGTTTTAGTGTCATGTTGTTTCTTTGGTGATCACCTTTGTTTGTTTTTCATGTGGTTTTTGACGCCCCTCGATCATTGCTCGGTTATGTGCATATCTTGACTTGTGGAACATCTTTGAACATGTTTTTGTGCTAATTCTGTTCCAATATTTTTACAAATATTAATTGGATGTTTAAGCTTGCCTTGGATTATTTTTTGGGAATTTATTGAACGACTTTGCTATTTTTGGTTGATTTTTACTTGTGGTTTGAAGTTGATTGAAGCATGCTTTGATACTTGACCTAGTTTGAGTGCATTTGCTTACTTGTGATTGAGTGGTGCTTGAGATGTTTATATGGGGTGATCATGTTCTGTTTGAGCTTGTTTGTGGCTTTGGAATCATCCTCATTGATTCATTTTCCAATTTGATCTTGATTTTCTAAGTTGGTGTTGTTTGGACTTGAATTTTGTGGTATGTTTGACCTAATCTTGTGCAATGCTCCTTTGTATGAAACAATCAATGCATGAGGCCTTTTGTTTGACTTGTATAACATGCTTGAGGTTCTGATCCTCTTGATTTAGGGTTCATTATGTGACATGTTCTCACTTTTTGCTTCACATGTTTCTTTGCTTGCTTGCATGAATAGTAAGTGGTTGCTTTGATTAGTTTTGATGCATGCTTTGGATGTGTTGCTTGGTGATTAATCTTGTATGACTTGAGTTTGATCTTGACATGATGTTAATGTGTGTGCTACTGCCTCTTGAGTTCTATACTTGATTTTCATGTTACTTGAGCATTGTTGGATGCATTTGGTTTGAATTATGTGATGCATATCATTCCTTTTACTTTGTAATTTATTTGGTGCATGATGTTGCATAATGTGAACCTCTTTTGTATATATGAATTGTTGATGATGATATGATGTGAGTTCTGGTCTTCTTTCATTTTCATCTTATCTCCTTCATTTCACTTTGATATGACATCCATGTGTGTTTGATGGTGCACTTAATTCAAGTTTACTTGCATCCTTTCTTATGTGCTTTCACTCGTGTACTTGAGGTGTGCTTGTGTGATCTTTGAAGCATGTTTTATGATGTGATTTGGATATGATGATTATGATGTGCTTGCTTCCTCCTATTGTATTTCATCTATCTTTCTCCTTCTTCTCTTTTCTTCTCTTTCACTCTTTCACATCCCTTGAATCTCAAGACTTATTCAAGTCTTGGATTCTTTTCCCCTTAGAGCTACCTAGTCCAACTTAATTTTTTATTAAGCTTGGAGTAGGATTAGCATTAGGTTTTAGTTAGGCTTCCTCTTTCAAACCTCACTAACCATAGGATATCCATGCATGATAACATTAGGACCCTTAGTCTCCCTTAGAGTTTCCTTTGCGTTTTCTCTCTTCTCATCTTCAAACAAAAGTAAAAAATACTTAATAAAGGAAAACAAACATTGTATTTAGGCCTTTCATGCAAGAACAAGATAGTGAGGGATCTTCTCTCATTTTCTTGGAATGTTTAGCGTGCGCCCCATCTCGGGTCGTTATGCGAGGCATTCGATCTTACATGAGGGACTTAAATACAATGCGCGTTACAAAACACAAAACAATCAAAACATTTCTTTCTAAAAAACTTCAAACAAATAATAACGTCTTTCCTTCGGGAATTCTTTTCTCATCTCACTCACTCTCAGCGTACGAACGTGCTCCTACTCGTTCTCTTGCAAGATGGTAACGCACTCGGACCAGCGAGCCTGCAACACCTGAGCTAGAACGTTAGCCGTTCCCAAAAAACACAAAAAAAGCGACCCTCGTTGAGGGGAACTACGTCGCTCTGATTCTCATGTTCCCGATGAGATACGTAGGCAGTGGGGTAGGGCCCATTCGAGCACTTCTTTTATTTTCCCTACATTTGTTTCTTTTTCTTTCTCTTTCCTTTTCCTTTTCCTTTCCCTTTCCAGTAGCAGTGGAGTTCCAGTAGACGACACCCTTTGATCGAGACAAGCAAGCGTGAATCCAATCGGGTACGATGGACGTGAGGGGGTGCTAATACCTTCCTCTCACGTAACCGACTCCCGAACCCATTTCTCTTGGTCGCAAGACCATGCTCTATCCTTTCCTTCAAGTTTATGCGGTGTTTCCTTTCCCTCTCTTGGGATAAATACACATTGCTGGCGACTCTGTTTCGGTGCCACTTTCGCGTTTGTACTAGGATGAAAATCCCGAGAGCGACAGCTGGCGACTCGGCTGGGGATCGAACCCAGAATCTCTGGTTTCCTTAGCGAGTCAATCCTAGCGCTTGTCTGTTTTCTTTCATTGGGTGTTTACTGTTGTATTGTATTTACTGTTTTACTATATTATTGTTTACTGTATTACTGCTTTACTGTATATTATTGTACATTACTGTATTTACTGCATTTTTGCATTTTCATTTCATATGATGTATTATGTTGCACTGCTGTACTATTTTCTGTTTGGCGGGATGGGGGTGTTCTGAGAGATAGGCCCAATACCCAGGCCTGAGTGCACTTAGGATTAGCGTGTGACATATCCTCTCGCGTTCCATCTCGGTTCGAGGAGGGAATATGAAACACAATCTGGATGTGGTTCTCTCTAGAGAATTCTGCGTTGTGGATTTCCCACGATGGTAGAGCTATCTGGAAGAGCTGCTAAGTCTGGATGACCTGTTAGGATGACCCCTCTTTGTTTTGAAGTGAATCAGCAGACGACCTCTTTGATTGGCGGAAGCATTGTATCCTTCGGGCTGAATGTGCTATTGCTTCTCAAACCTCTGAAGCTGAGGATCTTCCATTTTGGAGAATCAGTTGAGGCCTCCTCGATTGATGATGATGCCAAACCAGAAATGGTGAACGTATCATCATTTCTCGACCTGAGAGCCCGGGATACTGAACATCCTAGTACCTACCTGTGAGATTGGGGGGGTTGTTTACAGGTGTGCAGGAACCCTTGACCGTCAGAATACCTGGTTTTGTTATTTGTTCTGGATTGGTTACTGAAGTTTTGATCCTGATCAGCTCACATTTGGTTCTGTGTTTGTTATTGGGTTTCTTATCCTGGGGTTGTATATCTCACCAAAATCAGATTGCAGTACAGTGGGTTCAGCAGTATTTGTGCAGCAGTGGTCACATGCCCTTACATACATATCATCATTAGAATTCTTGCATTTAACCTTCATGTTTATTCATTTTTCAGGGTATACTTCCTTTCGGTTTCAGTTGACAGTTCCCTTGTTCAGTTATGGAGACTCCCAGGAAGAACAATGTACACTATAGTTTCTTTGACACAAAGGTGGGACAGTTGCGAAAGATGATTGCTCTTATTACTCCAGACCATGTGGGTATGTTTCGGAAGGCTTATGGGGAGATTATGACTGTGGTTGTTGACTTAAATGCTTTAGAAAGGAGTGTCATTCATACGTGCTTACAGTTTTATGACCCACAGCTAAGGTGTTTCACCTTCTCGGATTTTCAGTTGGGCCCAATGCTAGAAGAGTATGCTTTGCTGCTAGGTGTGCCTCTCAAGTACCAGATTCCCTTCAACTCTGACATGCGCCCTCCAAAGCATGAAGAAATAGCTAAGGCTCTCCATATGAGCGTACCTGTGGTAGCAGATAACCTCACCACCAAAGGAAGTTTATCTGGTTTTCATCTGGACTTCTTGGTTGCCAAAGCTGAAAAATGTGCTGCTAAGTCTCAGTGGGAAACTGTTTGTGCAATCCTGGCTTTGAGTATCTATGGAATTATGCTGTTTGCTGATGAACCAAAGTTTGTGGACATGAGTGCAATCCATATTTTTGTAATGAAGAACCCCGTACCTACCCTCCTGGGTGATTTGTGCTATTCTGTGCACTTCAAAAATGAGAAGAAGCGAGGAAGGTTGGTTAGATGTTGTGCGCCTCTGTTCCATAGGTGGCTTATGGGTCATTTACCAAATTCAGAGGCCTTTTTGAATCCTCAGCCTGCAAAGAATTGGGCTAAGAGGATGATTCAGTTGACAGCAAAGGATATCCGTTGGTTCAATCAGAGGACAATTGGGGGAGATTTCATCAGCAGCTGTGGAAGATATCCTAACGTGCCACTCTTGGGAGTAAAAGGTTGCATTAATTATAACCCTGTTATTCTCAGGAGACAATTAGGATTTGCCTTAGTAGAGCCTCCAAGGGACAGTGATTTGGAAGAGTCTTTCTTTTTTCCTGTGAAGGATAACCTTTTGTTGGTAAGGCAAGCGGCTAGAGCTTGGGGTAATCTTCAAATGAAGGGTAAAGTCGTCTTCGGAAAGTGCAACAATGTGTCTTCCTCTCAATATGACGCCTGGTTGAAAAGAAGGGTTCAGATTACTCTTTTGCCGTTTTCTCAGGAAAGACCGTCAGATCCAGTGGAACCAGTGACCATGATAAGCATTGCCGAGTATGACAAGCTTAAAGCAGAGTTGGATAAGACTGTAAAAAAGAAGGAGAAGCTAAGTGAAGGACTCAGAAAGACGCTTTGTGATAAGCGCAAGGTTGAGTATGAACTGCAGAAGCTGACTGAACGTCATGAGGCCAATGAGAAGAGAATTGCCGAAGACACTATCTATATTCGTAAGGTCAAACAGAATGAGATGGCGCTAAAAGAGGCATGCAAGCGCATTAATGAGCAGTTGACCAAGTTAGAGAATGCCCTTGCCAAAGGCCAACAGAGGTGGGATGAGTTTTCTGAATGTCGGAGAGAGATAGAGGCGAGAATCAGGGCTGAAAACGATGAGTTGAGGGAAAATTTGAAGAGCAAAGAAAGTGAATTTCTCCAACAACTAAGTTCAGCTAATCAAGAGATCGAAGATCTGAAGACCCGCGCCAGAGTAAAGAGAGCCAAAGAGTCAGCTGTTAAAGATCAAATCCGAAAGCTAGAAGAAGCCGTCAAGTTAAGAAGTCAACTGATCAGAAGTCTTACCGAGCGCCAAAATGATCCAGTTACTGAAGCGCTTCTCAAGGAGGTCCAGGAAGATTTATATGGGCTCAGTGTTTGAGTTATTTTGTTGCTATTCTGGGAGTCACCATCAGGCTTGTTGATGGGTTTCCCTTTTATTTGTATTCATACTTTTTCAGTTGTATTTGTTCGAAAACAATTTGTATTTGACTGTTCCACACCTGGCTGTGGGTTTTTATTTTATGTTATTGGATTTTTGTTGGTAATTCTTGAGGAGGATTCTTCGTCAGATTGTATGAGGGGTATTCTGAATTATTACACACCTCTGGCTTTCTGTCACTGTAAGCAACTGCAGGGATATGCGCTCTTCTCTTTTGGTCAAACTGGAATCGAAGGAAGGAATGCCTCAAAATGAATAAACATTACATTTGCATCCTCATAATCATAAGCATTTTTTCATAACAGGTGTTCCGGAGCGGATTTCTCATTCTGACTGGGTATTCTCTGCAGAGTTTAGCAAACATGACTTCTTCCAACAACTCGATTCACCACAATCAGGGTTCAGATGTGGAACAACTACGAGCGGAGGTGGCTGAGATGAAAGCCCAACTGGGGCACTTTATGGTGGACATGCAAGCTTTGATTCACGACCAGAAAGTGCTGAAGGAAGAGGTCAACTTGATGAAGATTCAAATGGGCCTGGTCATGGAAACCTTGAATAAGGTGTTAAAAAAGGAAAACGATCATGTGCCCGCTCCCACAATAGAGGTCTTTACCCCTCCAATCTCTTTGGGGTTGGTCCTAGATCATGGATCGCTTCGTGAATCTCCTCCGCAAGCTAAAGGTTCAGAGCTCTCTCATCAGCAGTCACCTCCTGCTCCTCAAGAGGATCCTAAGTCAGAGGGGCCTAAAAGGAATTTTGATCCCATTCCAATTCCGTATGCGCAATTGCTTTCTTACCTGCTCGAGCTCAAACTAGTTGAACGTGTGGGACCGCTGCCAACGAAGATTCCTCTGGGACCCAGTGCTAATGCTAGATGTGAGTTCCACTCTGGGGCACCTGGTCACAACGTCGAGAACTGTACAAGGTTCAAGCATAAAGTCCAAGAGCTCATTGATTCAGGGGCAATCAAGTTTGCATCAGTTGGCACTGGTAAACAAAGTGATGTTACACCCATTGTTGTAAAAGAACTGAGGACTCCCTCCTTTGTCAAAGGATCCACCTCGCATCAGGAATCTCTTCCACAACCCTATGTTGCAGAAGACCTATGTCGGTAACCCTTGTTTGTGCCTCAGCCGAATGCAGGAAGGAAAGTGCAGAGCCAGACTGGGCGCCCGAATCAGCAGCAGCAGGATTATCAGCAGCAAAGGCAACTCAGACCAAGGAAGCCTAAGAGGATATTTGATCCTATTCCTATTCCTTACAGTCAGTTGTTGGCTCGCTTGCTCAAGAGTTCACTGATCCAGCTGAGGAAGGCCATGCCCGTGCCATACCCCATTCCTCCGGACTATGACATGAGTGCTAGCTGTGAGTTCCATTCAGGAACGTTTGGGCACACACTTGATAACTGTAATGTGTTCCAGCACAAGGTGCAGGATTTGATTGACTCAAAGGTTATCACCCCAGAAGGTACCCCCACAAGGTGAAGCTTCTTTATCAGGGTGAGCACTCAAAGCTACAAAGACATCATCAGAAGCAGCCAGTCCAGACGGAGTCAAGCCTCCTCAACAAGGACAACCATTTAGTTTCTTTACTGCATTTTCATGTGTAGTTTTTATTTGTGTGTTCAGACATTGTTTGCATGTTAAAACTTGTGTGTATTTGGTTTGATGATTTTAATGCAATGGATATGTTTTCTTGATTAATTTCATTTGTGTTTACTCGTTTAATGCTAATGTGCACTGCAATACCAATCTTCTTGTTTAAACTCTATGAGGGGGGATGATGAGGCAAAAATGCAAAAATCTCTAATTGTGTGCTTTTGAACAGAACCCTGTTGAGGATGTACAGGCATTGTTTCAACCCCCCAAACACTGGAGAGATAAGGGAGATAGACCCTCGTTAACCCCTTTGAGCCTTGAAGTAGGAGTTCTTTCGTATGAAAAAACCCTCACATTTAACCCAGGGGCAGGGTAGGTGTCCGTTAATTTGACCGAGCGTTCACATTTCAAAAGGAGTGTGCAGCTGAGGATCCATTACCTTCTATTCCACCATTAAGAGGACAAGAGATGTGAAACCACAATGGTTATCCATCAACCATCAAAGAGTGAGACAGTCACAACCCTTTCAACGAAGTCAAGACAAGCCGGTGTCACACGACGTGTTCAAGGAAAAAAAAAAGAAAAAGAAAAAAAAGGAAGAAGCCCGCTAAGTCGAAACTTGAAAACAAGCGAATTAGGCAAAAGTTAGGGCATCCCGTTGGACTTCTGAATCAATAAAGAAAAAAGAATCAGTCCAAGCAAAATCAGGGAAAACAAAAGAATGAAAAAGAATAAAAACCGAAAAGGACGACAAAAAGAAAGTCCTCGAGCAAGAGCGAAGTCGTGTGACTACGAACAAAAGACAAAAGGGGTGACTGTTACTCCAAAACCTCATTAGGTATCAAACCATCAGTTTCATGGGTTCCTTAAGGATCACAAAATCTTTTCGAGAGATGAGCGCTTGTGCCAAATTAGCTGAATGTAGGATTGGAGAACATCACGAAGAATGGGTGGGCACCAATAAAACTTTGAGCCATAAACCATTTTTCTCAAAACCGTGAACCAGGCCACGATACAACCCTCAAAAGTCCTAATTGAAACAGGGTTATTTCGAAAGCATACTACCAAGAGATAGCGTTCCTGACTCCTATGAGTTGTGCTAAAAGATCTTTGTTGGTGTTGCATGTGCATTGCATTCTTTTATTCAAAAAAAAAATCAATGTCGTATCCTAAGCAGTGATTCGTTCATAGCTTTGCGACATCCTTTCAGTAAAGTCTTCAAGATTAACATGTGTGTTGCATTAGAATTTTCATTCTCAGACTAAAACATTTTCTGCTTGCATACTTTTGTTTGACATCAAAAGAAGTTTACATATAGAAATTCAGTTCAGAAGCTTAATCTGGCTGAGTTGAGAATCCTGAAACTCCTGAAGGACAGCCACATCCAGTTGCACTTCCTCAGGGAACTTTGTTGAGCAGGAGCCTTCCCAACAATTTGTGTCAAGACGTAGTCGATCTGGGGCAGTCACGTCGAACCATCTCTTTAAGGCGTATCTCATCTTAGTCAATCACGTCAAGAAATCTCTTCAGAGTTCAGAAAACTGGGGCAATGACTTCAAGGTTCCTCTGTAGGTCACACAGTCCGGGGCAGTTACGTCGAGATCTGATGGATCTCTACAAGAGTTTGAAGACATTGAGGCATTTTGGATATCAAGTCTTCTATAAAATCCTCTTGAGACAATTTCTTTTGGCGGACCATGCTGGTCTGGGGCAAGTGAAAAAAATTGTTGGTCACCCATACGCGGTCAATCAGCCAAAAGGTTTGAAACAAAGGGGCATTCCAACCCAAGACATCTGTGGTCCCCGTCTTCAGCAGGCTTCATTGTTAATGTTACCAGCAAGAGACGTATTGAAACCTTTCTCCCAATGAGTGGTGGTTCAGCGTTAAATGTCCTCAGTTGCAGAAGTCATATCCTGGGGCATGTGTGCATATCCTTTTGTTGCAGATTCAGACGATTTCAAGCACAAGACGAGTAATCATTTATTCCCACACAGGAGACTGGGGCAATCGTGTTCGGGGAAGGGTTTACTTGTTACCCTTTTGTCACAACGTTTACTGATTGAGTCCATCAGATGGTTGACGGTCGTTCGCGACGTCTCAATATCAGGGAATTGAGTTCAACTGGGTATCGTTGTATCTTACTAAGTCGATTCTCTCATTCAGTACTTCCAACAGCTACAAGCTTTTCTGTGTCGATAACGGTTGCGAATTCCTCAGTAAAGTTGTTTCGCAGACACCGAAGTTGATGATTAATACCCAGTGAAGTCGTTAGGAGTTTGAAGATGCTTGATCTTCTGTAAAATCCTCTTAGGATGTTTCTTCAGGTAAGTCTGATATCATGGAGCAGGAAGCAAGTTGTTGACCTGCCCAGGCATGGGGCATTTTGGATTTCCCCAGCAAGAGATATTTCGGGTCTATTATCCCCAGTAGAGTTTGAGTACGTTTGGTCTTCTGTAAAATCCTCTCAAAAAGGCTTTCCCCAGCATGAGACGCGTTGGAGCAGTTTTTCTCCAGCAGAGTTGATGATAAATTCATTATCCCCAACAGAATCGTCAAACGGAAAGTTCTCCTAACATGGGGCATTGTAATACTTATCCTAAGCTTGACAGGGTTATTCCTCAGCAGACTACTATGGAGTTTCCCCAACAGATCTAGAGACTCTTCCCCAGCAAGTTGCAGCAGAACATGTTCTAACCAGGATTTGCATATCCCCGACAGAGTAACCTTGATTCCCAGCAAGATCATATCTCTGGTATTGGTTTCCCCACAGAGTTCAGCATTGAATCTTGTCAACAGAATTCCCCAGCTGAGTTTGTTTTGTCCCCACAGAGGTTTATTGATCAACAAAACCTATTCCTCAGCAGAGTGATAGTATATTCTTGCCCCAGCCGATTAGAAGGTTGATTCTCCCCGCAAAGGATCTCCGGCATGATAGATCCTCAAGCAGAGTTTTAATGACTTGTTTCCCTAGCAAAATGTCATTCTCATCCTCGGCGGAGTTGCTGTGACCAGAATTCATCCCAGACAGATGAAGTAATTCCTGGTAGAATCATCACTCCCCTCATGTTTCAAAGTCCAATTTATTTTTGGCAAACTTGACAATTCGAAGCAGACTGATTGTTTATTCATTCTCCAGCAGAGATATTATCCTTTCAGGAATCTCTGAGATCAAATCATTGATTGTTGTTCCTCAGCAGAGTCAGTAGAGATGTCTGACACGGATGTAGAGCGTAATCCAATATTGGAATTACTAAAGTCCACCCGTAGTGTGGCAAGCCAGTAGTCGTCTGGCATTGTTAAAAGACGTTATCAAAGTCCAACCGTAGATTGGCAAAAGGTCCATCCAAGGGTGGCAAATTCTTAAAGTCCAACCGTAGATTGGCGAAAGGTCCATCCAAGGGTGGCAAATCATTGGAAAGTCCAACCGTAGATTGGCAAAAGGTCCATCCAAGGGTGGCAAATTCTTAAAGTCCAACCGTAGATTGGCAAAAGGTCCATCCAAGGGTGGCAAATCATTGGAAAGTCCAACCGTAGATTGGCAAAAGGTCCATCCAAGGGTGGCAAATCATTGGAAAGTCCAACCGTAGATTGGCGAAAAGTCCATCCAAGGGTGGCAAATCATTGGAAAGTCCAACTGTAGATTGGCAAAAGGTCCATCCAAGGGTGGCAGATTCTTAAAGTCCAACCGTAGATTGGCAAAAGTCCACCCGTAGTGTGGCAAGTCAGTAGTCGTCTGACTCCCTTTAAAAGACCGCAGCTAAGTCCAACCGTAGATTGGCGAAAGACCATCCAAGGGTGGCAGATAATCAGCAAGTCCAACCGTAGATTGACAAAAGTCCCCCGTAGTGTGGCAATTCAGCTGCAAAGTCCAACCATGGATTGCCGAAAGTCCACCCGTAGTGTGGCAGGCCAGTAGTCGTCTGGCGTTGTGCTAAAAGACATTGTTAAAGTCCACCCGTAGTGTGGCAGGCCAGTAGTCGTCTGGCGTTGTGCCAAAAGACATTGTTAAAGTCCACCCGTAGTGTGGCAGGCCAGTAGTCGTCTGGCGTTATACAAAAGACATTGCAAAAGTCCACCCGTAGTGTGGCAAGCCAGTAGTCGTCTGGCGTTGTACAGAAGACGTTGCTAAAGTCCACCCATAGTGTGGCAAGCCAGTAGTCGTCTGGCGTTGTATAAAAGACATCTCTCCGTTGGTTTTCTTCATCGTCAGAGTTTTCGTCAAAGAGTTCGTTTGGTTGGGTTTATCCCTTTTCTTCTTCCCTGCAGAGTGCAAATTTTCGGGTTATTGTCAGTATTCAATCTCTCCATACCTTGAAAGTATGACAGCAATCGTTGTCATCCGTTCAGGTCTACAGTGATTGAATAGGGGCAGCTGTAATACCCCAAAATTTGCCCTCTCTTTTCTTCATATCATTTAGCATGAGCTTTCATTGCATTGCATTGCATTCAAGCATGGAAAAAACAAAGCATCAAGCATTTAGCATTGCATCTTGCATAAGGGCATGTGATCAGGTGATTCTCTAAGGTGTTGGTCATCCAAAGAAGAAGGCCAAGTGTTTCTCACAAGCTTCAAGAACCTCTTACATCATGTATCATCTCCATTTGCCCTCACAAGTCATAGGGAGAGGAGAATTCATCAAGAAGATTGGACAGTGCATGATCTCCTATACAAGGCAGTCAAAAGTTGGGATCTGACCCCCAAATGAGCAAGCTATTTGATTCTTTATCATCTCCAAGTGGCACATGTCATCATTGGTGGACATGATACACATCATATTCAGAGGAATTTGAATTTGGAGGATGTGATATCTCCTCTTAACCAGAGGGTACCAAAACTAGGGTTTGCCATAAAATCAGTTTATTTCTGATTTTTTGGGCAAGACTTGATCCCATGGTATTCCTTATGTCCTCAAGTGTCTAGGTATGGAAGATTGCCCATCAATTTGTTTCAGAAAGTTTTCAATTGATCAGGAATTTCAAAATCAGGAGAATTGGGAATAAAGTCAACTGTGCAGTGAAAAAGTCAACTCCTGACTTTTTGAGGTCAACATCATGATTTTCAAGTCAAATATGGTCTATGGACAAGATTTGATCAAGAAATGTTCAAGGATTTATGAAAAATCAAGAATGTGGAAAAGTTGCCATTTTTGGAAATCTAGGATTTTAGGAAGTTGCCATTTTGGGAAAGTTTCAGCATGAATTCAGCCATCTTCCAAGCTAATTTCCATCATGATACGAGCTTAATTTCAATTTTCTTCAAACATTAAAGTTGTAGAGCTTTCTCCAAGCTTTCCAACCATGTAAAGTTTGTCTCATTTGGATTATTTTTGAGAGAGTTATGATGTTTTCAAGTTGGAGTTTTCAAGTTGTGAAATTCAAAAACTTAGAATTTTTTCTAAGTTATTTTGAGACAGTTTTATGCACCCGTGTTCATGCTCGATTTTGACCATCTTCCAAGCTTTGATTTGAGAAAACTCTAACATGAAAGTTGTAGTATGAAGTTTTCTCTTCAAAATGGGCACAAGAATCATGGCATTTGGTTTGGTATTGAGTGAGTTATAAGTGTTCAAAGTGTGACATTTTCAATTTATGGTTTCACTAAAACTTAGAATTTTTTCTAAGTTATTTTTGACAGCTTGGTGTACCATTGTTCTTGGCCAATTTTAAGTGACTTCCAAGCCATGAATTGAGATACTTCTAACATGAAAAGTGTAGAGGGCAATCCCCTCTTTCCAAAGAATCCAAGATTGTCTCATTTGGTTTAGAATTCACCAACTTATGAAGCTTGCAAGTTGATGTTACCAAGTGGTCGAATTGCACCTTTTAACTCAGAATTCTTGAGCACATTTGGTCATCTTGGATGTTGTGATTTCAAAGCCAATTTCCACCTATTTCCAAGCATGCTTTTAACTAGTTGTCAACACGAATCTTATTCTATGTTCTTCATACTTTCTATTGACCCTAGTCTTGCATCAAATGGTCATGCTTTCATCAAGTCCTCATCCTCCAAAGTGGCTCACACGGTTATGTTTATTATGGCACATTGAGGCTGATTTCTTTTGGTATGGATTTCACATCACTTTCACATGGATTGTATTATTTTTCTTGTGCCAAAACATTTCCCAAAATGACCAAACAATGGCCAACGGCTAAATCATCCTCTCATGCACACACTTTGCACTCTTGGGTAAAAATGGAAAGGGAACAAAATGGTGGTACAATCTGACCTTCCTCCCTCTCACGTGCCAGCATCACTCCACTATCTTCACTCAGAAATCACTAAAGCACACCCTCCCATTTGTGTTAAAACCATGCCCTCTCTCTCTTTTTTAATCTTGACAAAAAGACTCCAAACAAGTTTTCCACTTCTCAGGCCCAATAACATGACACAACCCACCATATTTAAAGGATGCAACCCCTAGAAACGGGAGGAGAACTTCATTTTTGTGCAACCTCAAATCTGAAAAAGAGCCCTCTCTTTCAAATTTTCATCACCTTCAAAACTTTTTTTTTACAAGGATTTCCTCCATTTTTCTTGCTTGTTCTACACTCTCTGAAGCTCATTGAAGGTTTCCAATTGGTTTTCTGAAGCTCTTGCCATTGTTTGAAGAGCCAACGGAGCTCCTCCATTAGGTATTTTTTCTCTAACTCGTAACTCTCGTTTTAGGTGCTTTTTAGAACTTTTGTTGGTGCATCTGAAGTCCTACCTTAGGGTAGGCAATGTTTGAGTACTTATTTGTGAGTTTTGATGAAGTTTCATTTTGAGTGTTCAAACTTTAAATCATGATTGCTTGAGATTTAGTGGTTGTTTTTCATTTGTTTTTGCATATTTAAGATCTCCATGGAGTGTACTACATGGTAGTATGTTGGTTTTTTTGATTTGAGATCATGGATCCATGTGTGTTGTTTCTTGAGGTTTGATTTTCATGGTTTTAGAGGAAGAATTTTGAGAAACTAAGGGCATTTTTGGAATCTACACGAAAAACTGAGGGGGGGGGTGTCCTTTTTTCTCCGTTTCCGACCGGACCACCCGCCGCCGGCAGTGGCCGGCCGGACCGGCGTGGTGGCCGGCGAGCTGCTGCCCCCTGCGGGTTACTGTTCACGTGGGCTGTATTATTTGCATGGCTGAAGCTAGTTGATGATGAGGTGGCAGTGTGTGAGTGGTGTTTGCTTTTGTTTTGTCTTTTAGTAACTTAACATCCATGTGACCAATTGATGTACATGTTGACATAATATTTTGTTACATTTCCATGGCTTTTTTTTTCTTTTCTTTTCATAAAATCTGATGGTATACTCTCTTCCATGGGCCTGCACGAATTCATTTTCGCACCCTACCTGAATTAGGCCCAGCGCATACGTATGTGATTCATGCACCCCTCCATTTTAACACTCAATTTTTATTTTCTTCTTTTATTTTCGTTATCTTTTTAATTATTAAAAATACTTTATTTTATCAAAAAATTCCAAAAAAATTCATGAACGTATTTTAAGTCTTATTTAATTTTCTATGATTTTTATTTTCATTTTCCATTTATTTTAATAATTAATTCCGATTTTATTTTTCAAAGTGTCTTTCATGTTAGCCTTTGTGATTAATACTTATGTTGGATGACTTTGCAATGCCTTCTTGAGCTGATTTTTTTACCATGTTTTGAAACTTAGTTTAGGAAGGTTTTAGTGTCATGTTGTTTCTTTGGTGATCACCTTTGTTTGTTTTTCATGTGGTTTTTGACGCCCCTCGATCATTGCTCGGTTATGTGCATATCTTGACTTGTGGAACATCTTTGAACATGTTTTTGTGCTAATTCTGTTCCAATATTTTTAAACATGTTAATTGGATGTTTAAGCTTGCCTTGGATTATTTTTTGGGAATTTATTGAACCACTTTGCTATTTTTGGTTGATTTTTACTTGTGGTTTGAAGTTGATTGAAGCATGCTTTGATACTTGACCTAGTTTGAGTGCATTTGCTTACTTGTGATTGAGTGGTGCTTGAGATGTTTATATGGTGTGATCATGTTCTATTTGAGCTTGTTTGTGGCTTTGGAATCATCCTCATTGATTCATTTTCCAATTTGATCTTGATTTTCTAAGTTGGTGTTGTTTGGACTTGAATTTTGTGGTATGTTTGACCAAATCTTGTGCAATGCTCCTTTGTATGAAACTATCAATGCATGAGGCCTTTTGTTTGACTTGTATAACATGCTTGAGGTTCTGATCCTCTTGATTTAGGGTTCATTATGTGACATGTTCTCACTTTTTGCTTCACATGTTTCTTTGCTTGCTTGCATGAATAGTAAGTGGTTGCTTTGATTAGTTTTGATGCATGCTTTGGATGTGTTGCTTGGTGATTAATCTTGTATGACTTGAGTTTGATCTTGACATGATGTTAATGTGTGTGCTACTTCCTCTTGAGTTCTATACTTGATTTTCATGTTACTTGAGCATTGTTGGATGCATTTGGTTTGAATTATGTGATGCATATCATTCCTTTTACTTTGTAATTTATTTGGTGCATCATGTTGCATAATGTGAACCTCTTTTGTATATATGAATTGTTGATGATTATATGATGTGAGTTCTGGTCTTCTTTCATTTTCATCTTATCTCCTTCATTTCACTTTGATATGACATCCATGTGTGTTTGATGGTGCACTTAATTCAAGTTTACTTGCATCCTTTCTTATGTGCTTTCACTCGTGTACTTGAGGTGTGCTTGTGTGATCTTTGAAGCATGTTTTATGATGTGATTTGGATATGATGATTATGATGTGCTTGCTTCCTCCTATTGTATTTCATCTATCTTTCTCCTTCTTCTCTTTTCTTCTCTTTCACTCTTTCACATCCCTTGAATCTCAAGACTTGTTCAAGTCTTGGATTCTTTTCCCCTTAGAGCTACCTAGTCCAACTTAATTTTTGATTAAGCTTGGAGTAGGATTAGCATTAGGTTTTAGTTAGGCTTCCTCTTTCAAACCTCACTAACGATAGGATATCCATGCATGATAACATTAGGACCCTTAGTCTCCCTTAGAGTTTCCTTTGCGTTTTCTCTCTTCTCATCTTCAAACAAAAGTAAAAAATACTTAATAAAGGAAAACAAACATTGTATTTAGGCCTTTCATGCAAGAACAAGATAGTGAGGGATCTTCTCTCATTTTCTTGGAATGTTTAGCGTGCGTCCCATCTCGGGTCGTTATGCGAGGCATTCGATCTTACATGAGGGACTTAAATACAATGCGCGTTACAAAACACAAAACAATCAAAACATTTCTTTCTAAAAAACTTCAAACAAATAATAACGTCTTTCCTTCGGGAATTCTTTTCTCATCTCACTCACTCTCAGCGTACGAACATGCTCCTACTCGTTCTCTTGCAAGATGGTAACGCACTCGGACCAGCGAGCCTGCAACACCTGAGCTAGAACGTTAGCCGTTCCCAAAAAACACAAACAAAGCGACCCTCGTTGAGGGGAACTACGTCGCTCTGATTCTCATGTTCCCGATGAGATACGTAGGCAGTGGGGTAGGGCCCATTCGAGCACTTCTTTTATTTTCCCTACATTTGTTTCTTTTTCTTTCTCTTTCCTTTTCCTTTTCCTTTCCCTTTCCAGTAGCAGTGGAGTTCCAGTAGACGACACCCTTTGATCGAGACAAGCAAGCGTGGATCCCATCGGGTACGATGGACGTGAGGGGGTGCTAATACCTTCCTCTCACGTAACCGACTCCCGAACCCCATTTCTCTTGGTCGCAAGACCATGCTCTATCCTTTCCTTCAGGTTTATGCGGTGTTTCCTTTCCCTCTCTTGGGATAAATACACATTGCTGGCGACTCTGTTTCGGTGCCACTTTCGCGTTTGTACTAGGATGAAAATCCCGGGAGCGACAACATCACATATGAACTGATCAAACACTTAAACAACAACTGGAACACTGATATCTCAGAATCACCAGTCAATTGCTCAAGGTTTTAACCAAAGTGCAGTTGAGATGCCATGAAATGATCCAGCCAATTTCAATCAAGTCCAAGCATTCAAACACACTCCATAGGGTGTAGGGAAGCTGTTCAGATCATCACCACTCATCTGTAACACCTCCAAATCAAAAATCACATTGCACTTGCTGTCACGGCCTAGAGGTAAGCATATACTTGGTTATCTCTCAATCTATGCATATTTCCTCGCACAATAATTGCATTGTTTGAATCGTGTATCAAAAATCCCAGCCTTCATGCAGAAATTAGGGTTCTTGAGGATTTTTCGTGATTTCTTGTTATATGTTTAATTTAAATGAAATTAATTGACATAGACATGATCGTGAGGTTGAGACGAGCATAATGATATGTGGATTGCATGATATAATCAAGTATTCAGTGAGATTGGATAGAAAATGCAAATCTGGCCAAACCCAGAACACGCGCGTGTTCTTGGTGTGTTCTTGGCGCCATTTCTTTCAAATTCAAATATTTGAATTTTGTGATTTTATTTAATTGATTCAAAAATTAATTTCTCTCTGAGTTTTAATGATTTTGAGTTGATTCTTTTTTTAATAATTCACAAAAATGTTAAAATATTTTATTTTATCAAAAAATCCCAAAAATATTATTTATTTCATATAATTGATATTTTTGCAAAGAATTAATATTTTAATTGTTTTTGACATTTTAAATATTTTTTCCACATTGATTTTGCAACTTTTAATGCTTTCTAATTATTTTATAGGTCAATACTTAATTTTTGAAGCATTAATCCAAGATCACAATTTGTTTTCCATATGTTAAACAATTTTGATCAGTTTAATTGAGTTTTTATTAAATTAAATAAATTTTTGAAAACAAATTAGAGTTTCTGGATTAATTCAACCCTCATAAATCATTTTCAAAACACTTTGGGCCTCTAATAGAGTGTAAGACCCAATCCTCTTTTAACCAAAACATTTTTGGGTCTCACTTATTGTATAAGTCCCTCTGCGTTAAAAGAAAACCTCAGCGCGATCGCCATTTTAAACGGAAAAGTCAAACTGGGCCTACCCTCGTGTTATAAGCCCCACTCTTTTTCTTTAAACCTTTTGGGCCTCTTGAGAGAGTGTAAGACCCATCCCCTTTGTACAGGAAACCTTTTTTGGGCCACAGACACTTGTATAAGTCCCTCTGTACAAATTCAAACAGTGCGCTCACTGATAAAACCCTGGGCCTCTCCTTGAGCTGTAAGCCCCAAATATCCCCTTTTCAAAGCACTTTCTCCTTTGATTTTGAATATACTGTTGTTTTCAATTTTTATTTGTTGAACAACTAACCAAACAGTATGGAAGCTCTACAACCGAGTAAGTGGTTATTGCTTTTATTTATCGCTTTCATATACATATAACTGTATTGTGGGGCTGTTTCACTGTAAGTCTTCTTTCATAAACTCATATCAACTGTGTAATAATAGTATAGATATTTAGAGTTTCCTCGGCAGCTACGTCTAGCATTAAGCCAGTTGATCACTCTTAGAAATAGTCTAAACTAGATCCCCATAGGATTAACAGACACAGTCATCCCTCCTCTTGGGGTTAAACAATATGGAGATATGAAAGGCAGCATTCTCTGTGAACCCTTTCATAGACTGTCACTCATAGAAGTTGTCAAGAAACTCTATTCCCCATAGATGATCTTTTCTCCGTGAATGGAATTTCTTGAGTTTCTTCCAAATTCTCGGACTTTCCTGGCTTGATCTATTCTCGGTGAATGGCATGTCTTGAACTTCTCGGGGTTTGGGGACCCACAGGCTTCTTAAAAGCATTTGTCAAGAAACTCTATTCCCCAGAGATGATCTTTTCTCCGTGAATGGCATTTCTTGAGTTTCTTCCAAATTCTCGAACTTTCCTGACTTGATCTATTCCTTGTGGATAGCTTGCCTTGAATTTCTCGGGGTTTGGGGACCCATCGGCTTCTTAAAAGCATCGGCCTCCTCTTCGGCATTATACAAGGACCCACGGGCTTCCTAAAAGCAACCCAGCCTCCTCTTGGGCTACGTACAAGGACCCGTCGGCTTCTTAAAATTTCCAGCCTCCTCTTGGGCTTCGTACAAATTGTCCCGACGACCTCCTAGAGGTATAGGAACAGAACTTAGTCATCTGCATAGAATAGTCCTTTCAAAGAGTCTACTACTGTTTCTCAAAGCATAGTACAAAAGATGAAACTCTAGACTTGGACAGTCTAAGCTCCTTGAGTCTCAAAGACATTCTCAAGCACCCTTCAAAAATAGGAAGAAAACCCGTAGACTCGGACAGTCTCAATACCCTTTGGATTTCCCGCTTCCTTGAAGAACGGGCATAACCCGAATCCTTGAATCAAATCCTTGAGTACAGTGTTGCTCATATAAGAACTGATTTTCTCTTTCAAAATCAGTATACTGGACCTGTCACTCAACTGAAACAGTAACCACAGCCTCCTTTCGGGCTTTGTACAATGATTCTCCCCAGCGGAGTCAAACAATGTTTAGCCTCTCTCTCGGGATTTGTACGAGACACATAAGAGACTCCCTCGTCGAGTCAATCACCCTTTCGCCTCCATCTCGAGCTTTATACGAGATAATTAAAGGTTCTTATTGAGCCAAACAAATTTTCACCTCCATCTCGGGCTTCTTACGAGATACAAAAAAAAACTCTCTTGTTGAGTCAATTAGCCTCCATCTCGGGCTTTATACGAGATACAAAAAGATTCCCTCGTTGAGTCAAAACCTTTCAGCCTCTCTTTCGGGCTTTGTACGAGACATATATTAGCCTCCTCTTAGGCTTTATATAAGAAAACCACTGGTTAATCCAATTAACCTTTTAGCATCAAAGTTGTACCTCGTTCACAGTACACAAACTTCAACAACTCTTTCCCCTTCATCTAGTTGCTGTAAGCGGCAAGCCTCTAGATCATCTACATCCATGCCAATGTCCCTCTTTTAGTATGAGAAATTCCTAAGGAAAGATAGCATTCCTCTACACTGAGTTAAAGTCTTCTCCTTCAGGTTAAAATCCCCTATAAAGTGAAATTATGGCATTGCTATGATCCGCGTATCCCGGTTAAAGTAATCCTGCTTTACAGTCAGTCACCCAACAGTTGTGACAAACAGACCCTTTTAGAGATGACAAATTCTCTCTAAAGTCAAACCTTCAGCTTCATATCTTGGGCTTCAAACAAGATACAAATCACCTTTCGCTTCACGTCTTGGGCTTTGAACAAGACACCAAAAACACCCATTTCCTCCCATAGAATAGGTGGAACTACGAACGCTCTGATTTCCCTGTTTCGGTAAACGGGAATACGTGGGCATAAGATCGAAAGAAAAGATCTTAGTGAGCACACAAAACAAAAACCCAAAATCCCATACTCTTATCAAAAAGCATCAGTCCTAACATCCTAATCCTTGTTCCCCGCTAGAAACCTGTCTGTCAAAATAACACAAGAAAGGCCCCACCACATTGATCGCATCCGTAACCTAACAGACCACTGTTTAAACTCAGTATGCAAAGCAGGGTTAATTGGAGACATCTATTTCCCTTCCTTCATCAGCTTTAATAGGATAAAAAATGAATCGACCTGTAGTAAGCTCAACCGCAGAGAGCGACCAGCGCTTAAGAACCGCGTCCAAAATCGCTTGCTACAGAAAAATGGCGCCCACCGTGGGGCCATCCAAAGTTAGATCTAGGCACGGTCGTCCCCATTTTTCACAGAAAAATGGCGCCCACCGTGGGGCCATCCAAAGTTTGATCTAGGCACGGTCGTCCCCATTTTTCACAGAAAAATGGCGCCCACCGTGGGGCCCTGCCTCTGTTTTTCTTCTTCCTTTTCACCTCTTGTGTGAATACCACAGATTGGGGCTTCCGCCGGGGAACCCATCTCTGTCAGGAACTTAGGATTCATAGCTTTAAAGGTCTAGGATGTTTAGGACAAATATATATACTGCTTTTCCTAATTGCTATACGTGTTTATTTTTTTGCTAATGGGAATGCGTGTGATGCCGCATGTGGAAAGATTGAGTATACACTTAAGATAAGTGATGGCGACGGGGTCGACCATCAACCTCAGTGGAGGCTGACCAATGCAACCCATTCTCTCACCTAGACAATGGGCCGATTGTTAAGTCTGAGAAGCTGAGGAGCCAAACCCTTTCGTAGTGCGGAAAACTATCGGGAATAGTTGTTACGCGATACTACCCTCATTTGAGGCTGGTGATCTATTCTCGGTGAATGGCACTTACTCTAAGATTGCTCTACAACTCGCTGGCGGTCCGCTTGTTGTTTTGCTTTCCTGGGAGGAGTTGATGATAATGAGTACAGGTACAAAAATCACCCTAGTATAAACCTTTGGGGATGGGTAGAGCCTTGACTTCATGACAACGACCCTTTGACCCCATGTTTTTTCTATGTTTTTGTGTGCTGCATTCATGCATTCATTTAAAAAACATTAAAACAAAAAAAAAATCTCTTCTAGTCTCTCTATTTTTCAAATTAAACTAAGACTGTGATTGCAAATATCAGAGAAAAGGATTACGCTAATGGATTTCGGTAGAAGGAGAACTCATACGTACACCTTCAAGGTTCCAAAGTTAGTGGATTTGAGAAGGTTAGCAAGGATGATCACTAACCTTGAGGCTTTCAGACCCAAGCACGGAGGTCTGCTACCACTGTTAAGAGTCCATGTGATTGAGGGAATCATGGATGTGCTCATTCAGTTTTACGATCCGGTTTATCACTGTTTCACATTCCCGGATTACCAGCTCGCACCAACGCTGGAGGAGTATTCTCACTTGATCGATTTACACATTACTGATCGAGCTCCATTTTCTGGACTGGAAGAAATTCCAAAGAATCAGACCATTGTCAGAGCAATTCATTTGGACGAGTCTGAGGTTAGGACTCACTTGACCGCTAAGGGTGGCATCCAAGGTTTGCCAGCCCAGTTCCTGACAAAGAAAGCCCTGTATTTTGCCAGTATAGGAAACGTGACTGCTTTTGAAAGCGTCTTTGTCTTGCTCACCTACGGGTTATTTTTGTTTCCCAACATCAATAACTTCATCAATATTAACGCCATTAAGGTTTTTCTCATTGGAAACCCTGTGCCGACTTTGCTCGCAGATGCGTATCATTCTGTACACTTGGGAAATTTGTACAGCGGAGGGGAGATCACATGTTGTGTACCTTTGCTTTACAAATGGTTTATCTCCCACTTGCCCAAGTCTGCTGCTTTTTGGGATTGCAAGAATGCCTTACGTTGGTCGCAGAAGATCATGTCTCTTACCAACTCTGATATAGATTGGTGTAATAGGATCTATGATGGAATCAGAATCATTGATCGTTGTGGAAACTTCCCCAACGTACCCCTCGTAGGAACTAAAGGAGGAATCAACTATCATCCAGTTCTCGTTCATCGTCAATTTGGATACCCGATGAGACACGTCCCACGGGGGTGTTCATCTGGAAGGTCTTTTCTTCAAGGAAGGAGAAAACGACAGAGCACTAAAGATGGAAATAGTGCACGCTTGGAAACAGGTTCATAAGAAAGGACGAGAGTCTCTAGGAAAATTGGACTGTATCTCGGTGGAGCCTTATCTCCATTGGGTACAAACTAGAGCTCTCAAGCTAAAAATGCCTTATCCTCGTTACGGAATTCTTCCGCCAAAGGAATCTGTCATGTACTTCATGACGGAAATTGAAAAGCTTCAGGTTACTCTCAACAAAGTTCAAAAGGAGAGAAGGTCTTGGAAGAACAAGTACCGCACCCTCGACGTAGAGTGCATCAAAATACAGCAATTACTGAAAGAGAAAGATGCTATGATTGAAATTTTGGAGCAACATGCTGTAGAGAATCAAGATGACCAAAGGAATTTGCTCACTCATTTCACCTGGCAAAGGAATGACAACCCGACAACGGCCCAAGAGCCCCGGTCAAAGAAAAGGAAAGTACCAGAATCAACACCCGATTTCTCTTCAGAGAGGACTCGGGACCCATTAGCTTAGGTTTCTGTTTCTGCACCTTGTAATCTACTGTATTTCCATTTCTGTAATCCTTTGATTTTAATAAAAAGGGGTTTCCCCACTGTTTGATATTTGCAATCTAATTGTCGAAGTTTATTTTGATTAAACCTTAAACAATTAATATAATCATTGCATTCATCATTCTCACATCGCGTATTCTTCTTACCTACGAATCTCACGTTTGTGTCTCGGTTCTAGAGTCAAACTGTCTCATTCGTATAATACTCGGGCCAATCGTCAGAAAAGGATGGATGATCTTGAGGAAGAAAACAGAGAGTTGAAAGAAGAGATCGACGCTCTGAGAGAGGATATGAGAAAGCTTCGTAACGACATGCAAGCCATGGCAGAAGCTCAGCTACAACGAACTGTGATCTCAGAGATCACCTTAACGCCCATCGTGGAGAAGTATGATCCTAGGTATCAAATGTCGAAAGATCGACCTTGGGGCATGCCTGTTAACTATATCCCGGAAGGATATGTTCCGCCGATCACTGAAGATCAGGGAATCACAACAGAAGCCGCTGGGCCTGAAGGTTACAAACTTCGGGAAAGCGAAGATGCCAGGGGCATACTAAAGACTCCTGAAGGTTACAAACTTCGGGAAAAGCCAAGACTCACTACCGTAGTCACGGTCTCACCCCCTGTGGTGCACACTGTCCCGGAAGGACAGATTCCACAAACACCTTCTGGTAAGAAGGAAACTATGTTTGACAGAGATCTTGCTACTGCCTTCGTCCAACAATACAAATACAATTTGGACATGGCACCCGACAGAGATCAACTCAGATCAATGTCGCAAAAGGACAAGGAAACCTTTAACGAGTATGCTCAAAGGTGGCATGAAATCGCCGCTCAAATTTGTCCACCTCTTGAGGAAAAAGAGATGACAAAGATCTTCTTAAAAACCTTAAGCTCATTTTACTATGACCGAATGGTTGCCAGTGCGCCCAGTGATTTCACCGAAATGGTGGGCATGGGTGTACGTCTTGAGGAAGCTGTCCGAGAAGGACGTTTGGTAAAAGACACTGGATCTACGAGCGGTACTAAAAAATACGGTAGTGCTCTCCCTAAGAAAAAAGAGCAGGATATTGGGAATATCTCTCTCGAAAAGCAAAGATGACGTTATCAACCGGTAGCAGCTGTAACTCCTGCTATCAACCCTGTGTCTATTCCTACGTATCAACCTCAGGTTGCGCAGAGCCAACCTGATCAACAAAGGACACAAAAGCCTCTTCAGCATGCTCGTCCTCCATACAACAACAACCGTACAACACGGCCACCAGGATTTGATCCTATACCCGTGTCGTACGCAGAGTTGTTTCCATTACTACTGGCTAAGGGGCACATTCAGACTAAATCTCCTCTTACAGTACCGAAAAATCCGTCTTTTTGGTTTAAGGTGGATCAAACTTGCCCTTACCATCAAGGAGGATCAGGGCATAACATCGAGAATTGTCTCAATTTCAAGTCCGACGTGCAAAAGCTTGTTAGGAGCAGGGTCTTATCCTTCAAGGATACAAATCCTAATGTTCTTACGAACCCGCTGCCTCAACATGAGAAAGCTGCAGTCAATCTGATTGAGAAAGAGACTAACAATGTCTATCAAATTCACGATGTACTCTTGTTGAAAACCAATCTGGTCAAGATGCATTGTAGACAGAGTGGATATGGCCATGTGCCACCCCATAATTATCATCAGTGTGATATCTGCTCTAAAGACAAACAGGGATGCTCTTTCATACAAGAGGCCCTCCAGCGTCAGATGGATCTTGGATGGATCCAAGACTACCATGATAGGAATTCCTATCAGATCAACATGGTTCAGATCTTTGATATTCGCGTGATGAATACCAACCTGGTAGAGTTACATGCTGAGCAGGTCCGACTCGGATTCTTAACATCACATGACTATCAAAGCTGTAAAGCGGGTTGTGAAAACGATCGAGGTTGTACCCTTGTCCAGGAGGCACTTCAGTACTTGTTAAATCACTGGTGGATGCCAATTTATATGGATGAAGATACTTAGCAAATTAGTATCAGTAACAGGAATCCTACTCGGCGTCAGAGTCAGGATGTCCGAGCTGTGGAAGCTAACCTAGTAAGGTTACATTGTATTCAAAGTGGGTGTGGCCAGGTGCCACCACACAATTATGACCGTTGTAGCGTCTGTTCGGAAAGTAACCAAGGGTGTTACCTTGTGAGAGCAGCTCTTCAGGATCAGGTGGATCGTGGAGAGATTCGTCCATATCCGGGTTCTGGACCCATCAACTGGACGCCGAACTACCTTGCCGATCAAGTCGAGGAGGTTGTCACGATCTCTGGTCATCATAGGACCAGGGATGTTTTTGCCATTATCCCTCTACTTGACGAATCTAAAGTTCCCAACCGGGAACGGATCGAGATTACTTATGATGGTCAGAAAAATCAGAAGGCTCCTGTAGTTATCTATCTACCGGGACCAACAGCGTATGAATCAACTAAGGCTATCCCTTACAAATACGGTGCAACGACAGTTGAAAATGGAAAGGAAATTCCATTACCCTCCGTCGTGAATATTGCAGACATCAGTCGTGTAACACGGAGCGGTAGAATCTTCAACCGAGGAGTTGGAGAACCTAACAAGGAAAAGGAACTTCAGACAGAAGTTCCCGATCCACCAGTCGGTCAATCCAGTAATCCCGACCTTTCGAAAAATAATGATGAGATGCTGAAGCTCATCCAAAGGAGTGAATACAACATTGTTGATCAACTGTTACAGACTCCTTCAAAGATCTCGGTATTATCACAGTTACTCAGTTCGGAAGCCCACAGGGAGGCTCTACAGAAAGTCTTAGAGCAAGCCTTTGTGGAACAGGATGTAACAATCAGACAGTTTGATAGCATTGTCTCTAACATCACTTCCTGCAATAATTTGGGATTTAGTGATGAGGAATTACCCGAAGAGGGTCGTCGTCATAACATGGCGCTCAATATCACAGTTAACTGCCAGGACGATGCTTTAGCCAGCGTACTGGTAGACACAGGGTCAGCCCTGAATGTTATGTCGAAGTCCACTTTGATGCAATTATCATTCAAAGGCCCTCCGATGAGAGTCAGCGAGGTCGTCGTCAAAGCGTTCGACAGATCCAAAAAAACAGTTATCGGCGAAGTTGATCTTCCCATAACTATCGGTCCTCACATTTTCCAAGTCACTTTCCAGGTCATGGACATCCGGGCAACGTACAGTTGTTTATTAGGAAGACCTTGGATACATCAGGCTGGAGCGGTCACTTCCACCCTCCACCAAAAGCTAAAGTTAGTCAAGAACGATCAACTTGTCACAGTCTGTGGAGAACATACCTTGCTCGTAAGTAACTTATCATCATCTGCTGGTATAGAACCTGAGGAGGTTATTAGAACTCAGTTCCAAGCACTATCGATAAGCAAGAACAATTAGTTCAAAGGAGGAACCTCGATTTCCTCATACAAAGATGCTATCAAAGCGGTCGAGAGTACCGATACAACAAGATGGGGACAGCTTGTCATTCCTATTGACAATAAAACAAAGAAGGGTCTTGGTTTTTCTGTAACCTGTACCCAGACAGCTGCCAACGATGAAAGTCTTCATCCCCTTCAAAATTTCTTCCACAATGAAGGTTTCCTTCACCTAGTGTCTCATGCAGTACATGCTATTAATGAGGAAGATCCCTATGACACGAATGAAGAGTGGAAGTCCTACCTTAATGAGGACGGTTATATGTCTCAGGAAGAGGTGCCTACGCCGTTTTTCTATACCGCACAGAGTTCGAGATTTATACCAAGGTCTGACTTCAAAATGATATATGGAGATTGTGATCCGGAAGGATGCCGTGCTCCGCCAAACTCATTAGAGGAGGACACTCTGATGAAAGACAACTTTGACCATAACTACTATGGCCCAATGGATGGCCTGCCAATGTGGCAGCCTTACCCAGGAAACTTAGGGCAAGAGAGTCAGCCGAACAATGAAAATTAGCTGACCATCATTGAACAGAATACCTGTGTCCCCACCATGTCATGGGATCAACACTCAGGTCATTCAGAAACTACTCAACATGAAGATGAATTTGCAACGTTTACAGGGCTTGAATTCATCAACTATGCTTTTCCTGAGGTTAACGTCATCGAGAGAGATGACTCCTCCAGTTCCAGAGAAGTGTGGGACACCTTGGGACAACCGAGTGGAAAATACGACTTTATGGTCAAGTACACCGCCCCCGAAAGCTCTCGTATCAGGTTCGAAGACATCCAGCCAACTGGATGGGGAGATACAGCTGAGAGCACAAATACTCTGCAAAATGCAACAGAGGAATTCTCCTACGACAACTCTGCCTGGGAGACAGATTCCAATGATCCTACTCCACCAGAAATCAGCGTCATTTCTGAAGACAAATCAAGGAAGGTACCAGACTTTGTGATTCACCGTGGAGTTCGCCGCCAATGGGTTGCCGTCGAGGTTCCGAAGATCATTCATCAGTCAAAGTAATTGCCATCTTTAACCTTTCACCCTGCCCAGGTGAAACAGATGTTTTGATAGGGCTCGCTTTCTGTAAATTTCCCTCTTCGTCTTGTCCAAAGCGACAGAGTTTTGTTTTATAGGGTTGTAGTTTCAAGAATTGACTTGTTCATTAATAAAATAACGTCGTTCTGTAATTTCCGCATTAATTGTTGTTTTCTCTTTTTGCTTTTTCAGAAAATGGTAATCCTAAAAACCAATTCAAATAAAAACAAGCAGTAAAATAAAACACTGCACACACTTGCATTTTCTCTATCTCTTCTAAACACGAATCATCACGTCATGCAGATTGCTTGTTTTAAACCCTGTTGAAACATACGATCCAATGCCTTCTCCCAACTTTGAGTTCCCGGTATTCGAGGCTGAAGAAGAAAATGACGACAAAATTCCAGAAGAGATCTCCCGATTACTCAGACAAGAGGAAAGGTCCATTGAACCTCACAAAGAGCCGTTGGAAATGGTAAACTTAGGTTCAGAACAAGAGAGAAAAGAAATCAGGATTGGGGCACTGCTCAGTCCAACTGCCAGAGAGAGTTTGATAAAGCTTCTCAAAGAGTTCCCCGATGTGTTCGCTTGGTCCTATCAGGACATGCCAGGGTTGGATACCAGCATCGTGGAACATCACTTACCGTTAAGATCGGAATGTCCGCCAGTAAAACAGAGGTTGAAACGTACTCATCCGGACATGGCCATCAAAATCAAAGAGGAGGTGCAGAAACAGATTGACGCAGGTTTCCTCGCCACATCTGAATATCCTCAATGGTTAGTCAACATCGTACCCGTTCCGAAAAAGGACGGAAAGGTCAGAATGTGTGTCGATTACAGGGATCTGAACAAGGCAAGTCCAAAGGACGACTTTCCTTTACCACACATTGACATGCTGGTAGATAGCACAGCAAAGTTCAAAGTTTTCTCCTTCATGGATGGATTCTCGGGCTATAACCAGATCAAAATGGTGCCGAAAGACATGGAGAAAACTTCGTTCATTACCCCATGGGGTACCTTTTGTTACAAGGTAATGCCGTTCGGTTTGAAGAACGTCGGGGCAACCTATCAAAGGGCCATGACTACTCTGTTTCATGACATGATACACAAAGAAATCGAGGTATATGTCGATGATATGATTGCAAAATCAAAAACAGAGAGTGAGCACGTTGAACATCTGTCAAAATTGTTCAAACGTTTAAGAAAGTTCAAGCTCCGCTTAAATCCCAACAAGTTCACCTTCGGTGTCCGTTCAGGGAAACTACTAGGGTTCATCGTCAGCCAGAAAGGGATTGAGGTTGATCCTGACAAGGTCAAGGCCATTCAAGAAATGTCTTCTCCGAAAACTGAAAAACAAGTCAGAGGATTCTTGGGAAGTTTGAACTACATCTCTAGATTCATATTCCTTATGACCGCCACGTGTGCGCCAATTTTCAAATTACTCAAAAAAAACCAGGATTGCGTTTGGACAGAAGATTGTCAAACCGCCTTCAACAGTATCAAGGAATATCTGTTGAATCCTCCGATTCTATCACCTCCAGTGGAAGGAAGACCACTGATCATTTACCTCACAGTCTTGGAAGACTCAATGGGGTGTGTACTTGGCCAACAAGACAAAACCAAACAGAAAGAGTCTGCCATTTACTATTTGAGCAAGAAATTCACCGACTGCGAAACTCGGTACACGACGCTTGAAAAAACTTGTTGCGCTTCGGCTTGGGCAGCCAAACGTCTTCGCCATTACATGATTCATCATACTACTTGGTTAATCTCAGAAATGGATCCAATCAAGTATGTCTTCGAAAAGCCTGCTCTCACGGGAAGAATTGCCCGTTGGCAGATGCTGTTATCAGAATATGACATAGAGTACCAGGCTCAGAAAGCCGTTAAGGGAAGTATTTTAGCCGATCATTTGGCTCATCAACCGATTGACGATCAAGAATCAGTCGGGTTTGACTTCCCAGATGAAGATGTCATGTATCTAAAAATGAAAGACTGCGATGAACAGTTACCCAGTGAAGGGCCAGAACCAGGTTCCCAATGGGGACTTATCTTTGACGGAGCGGTCAATCATTACGGAAACAGAATTGGGGCAATAATTGTTACCCCTCAGGGTACCCACATTCCTTTCACCGCCAGACTTACGTTCAAATGTACGAACAACGAGGCCGAATACGAAGCTTGTATTATGGGTCTCGAAGAAGCGATTGATTTAAGGATCAAAAACTTGGACGTATATGGCGACTCAGCTCTGGTTATCAATCAGATAAAAGGAGATTGGAACACATACCAATCAAGATTGATTCCTTACAAAGACTATGCAAGAAGGTTGTTACCTTTCTTCGACAAAGTCGAGTTTCATCATATCCCTCGTGAGGAGAATCACATGGCTGATGCATTAGCCACTCTCTCTTCTATGATTAGTGTAGGTCAATGGAACGACCTACCTAAGATTGACATAATGCGCCTTGAAAGGCCCGCTTATATCTTCGCGATCGAAGCAGTCATAGACGACAAACCTTGGTATCACGATATCAAATGCTTCCTTCAGAAACAAGAGTACCCACCTGGGGCACTCGGAAAAGACAGGAAAACCCTCAGAAGATTGGCTGGAAACTTCTTCCTGAGCGGTGACACTCTCTATAAGAGAAATTTTGACATGGTCTTGCTCCGATGCGTCGACAGACCAGAAGCAGACATGCTTATGAAAGAAATTCATGAAGGATCCTTTGGCACTCATGCCAACGGACACACAATGGCGAGAAAAATTTTAAGAGCAGGGTACTATTGGTTGACCATGGAATCTGACTGCTACAAGTACGTGAGGAGGTGTCGCAAGTGTCAGATATACTCCGACAAAATTCATGTACCGCCATCACATCTCAACGTTCTTTCTTCCCCGTGGCCATTCTCCATATGGGGAATCCACATGATTGGCATGATTGAGCCCAAGGCTTCAAACGGACATCGGTTCATCCTAGTAGCCATTAATTACTTCACCAAGTGGGTCGAAGCAGCGTCATTCGCTAATGTAACCCAACAAGTGGTGGTCCGATTTATCAAAAACAATATCATCTGCCGTTATGGTGTTCCAAGCGAGATCATTACTGAAAATGGATCTAACTTGAACAACAAGATGATGAAAGAGTTGTGTGCAGAGTTCAAGATTGAACATCATAACTCATCTCCCTACCGACCCAAGATGAACGGAGCGGTAGAAGCGGCCAATAAGATGATGAAAGATGATGATGAAAGAGTTGTGTGCAGAGATGTTACCCTTTGCTCTTCACGGTTATCGCACATCTGTCCGCACTTCAACAGGGGCTACCCCTTTCTCTCTAGTGTATGGCATGGAAGCAGTGCTCCCCATAGAAGTAGAGACCCCGTCAATCCGAGTATTGATGGAAGCTAAGCTCACCGAAGCTGAATGGTGTCAAAGCCGACACGACGAGCTTAATCTGATCGAGGAGAAGCGAATCACGACACTATGCCACGGTCAGTTGTATCAACAGAGAATGAAGAAGGCGTTCGACAAAAAGGTCCGACCTTGTGTCTTCAGGAAAGGAGACCTCGTGCTCAAGAAGATACAATCATTTCTAACTGATTCCCGGGGCAAGTGGACTCCGAATTATGACGGCCCCTATGTGGTCACGAAAGCTTTCTCAGGCGGCGCCTTTAGATTTGCAACCATGGACGGAGAGGAATTTGCCTACCCCACGAATGTTGATGTAGTCAAGAAATACTTCGCCTAAACTAAAAAAAACGTCTCGGTGGATTGAAATCCCGAAAGGGCGGTCCAGGCAAAAATTAGAGACAAAATAAAAAAAAATCATCCCGGTGGATTGGAAACATCACAGTACAATCCAGGAAAAAATTAGGGATAATGGCAAGTAACTATGTTCAACAGAGGCGAATCCCTCAGCAGCAGTTACATCATCCGTCAGAAAACTCCAGTCAAGGTCATCTTCGACAGAAGCTCAGGATGTCCCGAAATCAAAGTTGGTAGAAGGATAGTGGTCGTTATGTTTCAACTTAACCCTTTTCCCTTTAAATTACCATTTTCTAACTTTGTATATACTCTTCGGAATCACGCGTTTGGCTGATCTCCATCTTATCAATATAATTTGAGCCTTTGTGCTTTTGTTTGTAATTCTTATTTGTTTTAGCTTTACAGAACGACGTTGTTAACATGATTAACGATTCTTGAAATAAAACAAAAATGAATTTACTTGTTAAAACTTTTTCTGCTTTTAAATTAAAGACGGTAATTTCTTTTGACTGTTGAACATCAGAAGAACATCGGTCGCTTCTCCAGAAGTAAGCGAACTTCAAAGTGCAGAATCAAAGTACTCCTTCTAACCCAGTACGCCTGAATGAAGGGATCAACTGTGTCAGAGACCTTGTTTCGTCTGACACGCCTCGGCCGAGTTCTCATCTCCTAAGCCCGATCAACATAGCTCCCAACCGGGACTATCTCTCCTAAGCAAGGTGGAATTGTTATCTTGAACCAGCGATATTTCTATACGCCCCGCGATGGCCGAGTATCCAGTCATGTTCATCTTTTAGTTTGTGTGTCGCGTCAGTTTTGTCAGCATAAACATACATGCATCATTGCATTATTGATTTGCATTCACATTTCATATTGCATCACTATCACTCTAGTCGGCCTTGTCCCCTAGTGATAAAAGTCCTCTCAATCGAGTTGTCAGTTCTTGCCTCGTCGGGAAACGCTGCGTTTGAACAACCTCGCCTCCAGTTTATTTCTGGAAGGAAGTTGGCCCTTGACCACTTTGATAACTTGAACCTCTGAAAACCAGAGGAACCCTCAGTTAACATCACTCTTCGCCATTGAAGATGATAGCCTTGCTTTTCCGGATTAAGGAAAATCCACAGAGAAAGCCTCGTAATCAGAGATTCGGAAGCATGTCGGTTTCGCTCCGAAAAGACCACTGATGAAAAGATCATCGGCACCTCAAAATTGGACCCCATCATATGGCGTTTCTCCGAGAAGATCCCGAGAAAAGTATGATGTAATCCCAAGCGACGACAGTCTCCCAAGAGACTCGCTTTCCCCAATAGAAACAAATGGCGTCTCCAACAGAGAAGTTTGTACACATCTACAACTCAGACGACTGGGTTCCCCCAGCGAGTCTGACATCAAAACTTTTTCCGTCAAATGGCATCTCCCCAGGAAAATTCGGCGAGAAGTTTGAAGGAAAGCCGCTACACATAGCGTCCCTTGTCAATTAAGTTTATTGACAAAAGAAACTAAGACCAGTTCCTCGGTAGGAAACCAGGATCGAGGGGAAGTTTAAATCAGAAACTAAGACCAGTTCCTTGGTAGGAAACCAGGATCGAGGGGAAGTTTAAATAAGAAACTAAGACCAGTTCCTTGGTAGGAAACCAGGATCGAGGGGAAGTTTATTTTAGAAACTGAGACCAGTTCCTTGGCTGAAAACTAGGATCGAGGGGAAGTTTACCTTTTCTAAGCATCATTGCTTAGCAAAAGAAGATGAATGCGTAAGCTACCATTCATAACCACCATCAAAATTTCGGGTATTCCGATATTTAATCCTCTTGCACCCCGAATGCCCGAATACCTTCGTCATTCACACCTTCGTGTCCAAGAAGATTAAATATGGGCATCTGTCATACCCCAAATTTTGACCACTAAGATTTCCCATCATTGTGAAAATCATCATCACAATATGGAGGAACCATCATACTTCATCAATCTCCCCAAAGATGGGTGAGCATCCACTACAATCAAAATTAGGGTTTCAAGCCCTCTCTGAGTGCTTAGACAAAGGATCAAGCAAGGAATGACATGATCTTCAACTTGTCTAACCTCTCAAACATCCACAAAGGATCAAAAAGGACTCCCACTTCAAGGATCAAGCACAAGGCTGCTCCCTTCTAGGTGGATCAAGTCTCAAGATCGACATTGTCACCAAATTAGGGTTTTGGTCGACCAGGGCCTCCAGATGGAAATTTTTCATCTGGGAACAAGCCAATGATCCAAAACATAACCTAATGTACTTCATGGGACCTCATGGACCCAATCATTAAGTCAATTTTGCGTCAGGGGATGCATTCATCAAAAATAAGGAATTAGGGTTTCTTGACCTAATTCACCCCTAAGTTGACTTTTAGGGAAAATCATGAGCAAAGACCTCAAGAGATGGTTTGAGGGTCTCTAATGAACTATATTGATCCATTTGGAACAATGGATTAATCCAAGAAGCTTGAGCAACAAGTCTCAATTTCATCTGCACCACAATTAGGGTTTTAAGGAAAAAGTCAACTGTAACTTTGACTTTTGACCAGGACATGCTCCCAAGCCCTATGACATGCGCCAATATACCCTATAACACCCATGGAACATGTCCATCAAGTTTTATTTAGGTCAAGAACATAATTTCATGAAGAATTGCACAGTTTGGAATTCATCTGATAAAAAGTCAACTGTGCACAAAAGTCAACTTTGACTTTTTGAGATTTTTCACCAAAATGGATTTTTAACCCTAAAATGATGTTAATGTATGATTTGAATCATCATTCATCAAGAAAAATCAAGAAAAGTTGGATAACTTGTAAAAGGGGTAACCATAAAAACTTAGAAAATTTTCGAAGTTAAAAATAAAGTGACAAGGGTACCAACTTTGGAGGATCATAACTCCTAAACCACAAAGCCATTTTTCCTCATCCAAAGATGGATTTGTAGCCCACATTACCCTCTACAAAAACTTCAACTAGACCTAAGTCCAATTCATTAAGGATTTTGAGTTATGGAGTGATCAAAATGGCTGAAAAATGAAAATGTCACTTTTTCCAACACTTAGTGAAATTTTCACTAAGTCCAAATTTGTCTTCATTTTTTTCCAAATGTAGGGGGATTTTTCACTTGGATTCAAAAGAGATCAAAACCAAACATGTTCAAACAATTGTTATATCATGTAAGGGCTTTCCAAAATGGCCAAGAACATTGCCAAATTTCATTTGGACTATGAGTTATGACATTGTCAAATGGCCTTGTTGAAATCTGTCAAGGCAAGGCAGAATTTTCATTTTTGCTCGATTTGCCAAAATCAGCCAAATCCAAATGCTCCTATCCACTTGGACACATCAGAGGATTGAATCTAAAGGGGACAATCACTGAGCCAAGCCTCCAAAGTCTTTGGAACAAGAAATAACATGTTGAACCTAGAATGGCCAAAATAGGGACAAGACTCCAATTTTGGATTGGAGCATTCAATGGAAGCATCAAGGTGGCATGGACTGAGCCATTTGCAACTGAATTCAGTCAAGACTTATCCAAGACCAAGGGAACCACAACCCTGTGCCCTAACCTCTAGTCAATGGCTAGAGGAGACTTGGATTTCCATTGGCCAACATTGAACAAACACCTGCTGCAATTGTCATTCACTGTGGATCCCAAAACAAACTTGCTCTACTAGAAATAGAGCTCAATTGTGATCAGTTTAAGTACACCAAAGGCCTACAACACTTGCCTTTCTCAAAATCTCTTTCTCTTGGCAAAAATGCCTTTTTTAGCAAGGTAGCTATCGGGTTTTGAGCTAGAGGGCAATTCCACTCAAACCAATCACTCACACACCTCACATACATCACATATGAGCTGATCAAACACTTAAACAACAACTGGAACACTGATTTCTCAGAATCACCAGTCAATTGCTCAAGGTTTTAACCAAAGTGCAGTTGAGATGCCATGAAATGATCCAGCCAATTTCAATCAAGTCCAAGCATTCAAACACACTCCATAGGGTGTAGGGAAGCTGTTCAGATCATCACCACTCGTCTGTAACACCTCCAAATCAAAAATCACATTGCACTTGCTGTCACAGCCTAGAGGTAAGCATATACTTGGTCATATCTCAATCTATGCATATTTCCTCGCACAATAATTTGGCCATATGTTCATAATCATGCATAGAATGTTTCCCCTCAATTAATTGCATTGTTTGAATCGTGTATCAAAAATCCCAGCCTTCATGCAGAAATTAGGGTTCTGAGGATTTTTCGTGATTTCTTGTTATATGTTTAATTTAAATGAAATTAATTGACATAGACATGATCGTGAGGTTGAGACGAGCATAATGATATGTGGATTGCATGATATAATCAAGTATTCAGTGAGATTGGATAGAAAATGCAAATCTGGCCAAACCCAGAACACGCGCGTGTTCTTGGTGTGTTCTTGGCGCCATTTCTTTCAAATTTAAATATTTGAATTTTGTGATTTTATTTAATTGATTTAAAAATTAATTTCTCTCTGAGTTTTAATGATTTTGAGTTGATTCTTTTTTTAATAATTCACAAAAATGTTAAAATATTTTATTTTATCAAAAAATCCCAAAAATATTATTTATTTCATATAATTGATATTTTTGCAAAGAATTAATATTTTAATTGTTTTTGACATTTTAAATATTTTTTCCACATTGATTTTGCAACTTTTAATGCTTTCTAATTATTTTGTAGGTCAATACTTAATTTTTGAAGCATTAATCCAAGATCACAATTTGTTTTCCATATGTTAAACAATTTTGATCAGTTTAATTGAATTTTTATTCAATTAAATACATTTTTGAAAACAAATTACGGTTTTTGGATTAATTCAACCCTCATAAATCATTTTCAAAACACTTTGGGCCTCTAATAGAGTGTAAGATCCAATCCCCTTTTAACCAAAACATTTTTGGGCCTCACTTATTGTATAAGTCCCTCTGCGTTAAAAGAAAACCTCGGCGCGATCGCCATTTTAAACGGAAAAGTCAAACTGGGCCTCCCCTCGTGTTATAAGCCCCACTCTTTTTCTTTAAACCTTTTGGGTCTCTTGAGAGAGTGTAAGACCCATCCATTTGTACAGAAAACCTTTTTTGGGCCATAGTCAATTGTATAAGTCCCTCTGTACAAATTCAAACAGTGCGCTCACTGATAAAACCCTGGGCCTCTCCTTGAGCTGTAAGCCCCAAATATCTCGTTTTCAAAGCACTTTCTCCTTTGATTTTGAATATACTGTTGTTTTCAATTTTTCTTTGTTGAACAACTAACCAAACAGCATGGAAGCTCTACAACCGAGTAAGTGGTTATTGCTTTCATTTACCGCTTTCATATACCTATAACTGTATTGTGGGGCTGTTTCACTGTAAGTCTTCTTTCATAAACTCATATCAACTGTGTAATAATAGTATAGATATTTAGAGTTTCCCCGGCAGCTACGTCTAGCATTAAGCCAGTTGATCACTCTTAGAAATAGTCTAAACTAGATCCCCATAGGATTACCAGACACAGTCTTCCCTCCTCTTGGGGTTAAACAATATGGAGATATGAAAGGCAGCATTCTCTGTGAACCCTTTCATAGACTGTCACTCATAGAAGTTGTCAAGACACTCTATTCCCCAAAGATGATCTTTTCTCCGTGAATGGCATTTCTTGAGTTTCTTCCAAATTCTCGGACTTTCCTGGCTTGATCTATTCTCGGTGAATGGCATGTCTTGAACTTCTCGGGGTTTGGGGACCTACAGGCTTCTTAAAAGCATTTGTCAAGAAACTCTATTCCCCAGAGATGATCTTTTCTCCGTGAATGGCATTTCTTGAGTTTCTTCCAAATTCTCGAACTTTCCTGACTTGATCTATTCCTTGTGGATAGCTTGCCTTGAATTTCTCGGGGTTTGGGGACCCATCCGCTTCTTAAAAGCATCGGCCTCCTCTTGGACATTATACAAGGACCCACGGGATTCCTAAAAGCAACCCAGCCTCCTCTTGGGCTTCGTACAAGGACCCGTCGACTTCTTAGAAGTATTCACAGCCTCCTCTTAGGCTTCGTATAATGATCTCTTCCTCCGGGAATGATAGCCTCCTCTTGGGCTTCGTACAAGGACCCGTCGGCTTCTTAAAAGTTTCCGACCTCCTCTTGGGCTTCGTACAAATTATCCCGAGGACCTCCTAGAGGTATAGGAACAGAACTTAGTCATCTGCATAGAACAGTCCTTTCAAAGAGTCTACTACTGTTTCTCAAAGCATAGTACAAAAGATGAAACTCTAGACTTGGACAGTCTAAGCTCCTTGAGTCTCAAAAACATTCTCAAGCACCCTTCAAAAATAGGAAGAAAACCCGTAGACTCGGACAGTCTCAATACCCTTTGGATTTCCCGCTTCCTTGAAGAACGGGCATAACCCGGATCCTTGAATCAAATCCTTGAGTACAGTGTTGCTCATATAAGAACTGATTTTCTCTTTCAAAATCAGTATACTGGACCTGTCACTCAACTGAAACAGTAACCACAACCTCCTCTTGGGCTTTGTACAATGATTCTCCCCAGTGGAGTCAAACAACGTTTAGCCTCTCTCTCAGGCTTTGAACAAGACACATAAGAGACTCCCTCGTCGAGTCAATCACCCTTTCGCCTCTATCTCGGGCTTTATACGAGATAAATAAAGGTTCTTATTGAGCCAAACAAATTTTCGCCTCCATCTCGGGCTTCGTACGAGATACAAAAAAAAACTCTCTTGTTGAGTCAATTAGCCTCCATCTCGGGCTTTATACAAGATACAAAAAGATTCCCTCGTTGAGTCAAAACCTTTAAGCCTCTCTTTCGGGCTTTGTACGAGACACATATTAGCCTCCTCTTAGGCTTTATATAAGAAAACCACTGGTTAATCCAATTAACCTTTTAGCATCAAAGCTGTGCCTTGTTCATAGTACACAAACTTCAACAACTCTTTCCCCTCCATCTAATTGCTGTAAGCGGCAAGCCTCTGGATCATCTACATCCATGCCAATGTCCCTCTTTTAGTATGAGAAATTCCTAAGGAAAGATAGCATTGCTCTACACTGAGTTAAAGTCTTCTCCTTCAGGTTAAAATCCCCTATAAAGTGAAATTAAAGTGAAATCCCGGTTAAAGTAATCCTCCTTTACAGTCAGTCACCCAACAGTTGTGACAAACAGACCCTTTTAGAGATGACAAATTCTCTCTAAAGTCAAACCTTCAGCTTCATATCTTGGGCTTCAAACAAGATACAAATCACCTTTCGCTTCACATCTTGGGCTTTGAATAAGACACCAAAAACACCCATTTCCTCCCATAGAATAGGAGGAACTACGAACGCTCTGATTTCCCTGTTTCTGTAATCGGGAATACGTAGGCATAAGATCTAAAGAAAAGATCTTAGCGAGCACACAAAACAAAAACCCAAAATCCCATACTCTTATCAAAAAGCATCAGTCCTAACATCCTAATCCTTGTTTCCCGCCAGAAACCTCTCTGTCAAAAAACACAAGAAAGGCCCCACCACATTGATCGCATCCGTAACCTAACAGACCGCTGTTTAAACTCAGTATGCAAAGCAGGGTTAATTGGAGACATCTATTTCCCTTCCTTCATCAGCTTTAATAGGATAAAAAATGAATCGACCTGTAGTAAGCTCAACTGCAGAGAGCGGCCAGCGCTTAAGAACCGCGTCCAAAATCACTCGCTACAGACAGTACCGGGTGTCCAACAGTTATCCAACCTCCACTGCCACTGGCCTTCTTGCAACGATCCAAAATATGCAACAGTACTATCTTTATTTAACGCAGCAGCTAAAAGATTAGGAAAAGAAATATCCAGCTGTTGCGAACCGCACCAAAGAACCTTCCAAAATGGAATCAAGCAACCATTACCAATAACAGGTCTAATGCACTGATTAAAACTAGCAAAATCCGCACAAAATTTGGAATTAAGAACGTCCCTCAACCAAGTCGACGCCTCTTTAGGACAGCAATTCTGTTCAGAGTTCAACACCCAATAACCAAGATTCCCGTAACGGCTAACCAAGAGCTTACGCCATATTTCATTACCACCAATGAGAAACTTCCACAACCATTTGGAAAGAAGAGATTTATTGAACAACCCAATGTGTTTTATGCCTAACCCACCCTTGTCTTTAGATTTCCACAGGACTCTCCAATTGATCCACGGTATTTTGCTTTTATTCGCCGATCCCGACCATAAAAAACGGCGTCGAATGGCAATAAACTCTTTAATAATTTTATCGGGAGCCTTGAAGAATTAAAGATGATGAATCGGTAAATTAGCTAGAACCGAATTAACCAAGGTGACCCTTCCTCCAAAAGTCATGTTCTTGCCAACCCATGAATTGAGCCGTTCCTTCAAGCAGTATGTTACAGGTTTCCAAAACAAAGCTCTTCTTTGATTCCCACCTATAGTGATCCCCAAGAACTTTAAAGGAAATTCACCAATGTTGCAGTAAAGAAATGCAGCAGCAGCTCTTAAAAAACCATCATCTAAGCCTATTCCAAGCAAGCAGCTTTTGGAGAAATTGATTCGTAAACCGGATATCATTTCAAAACCTATTAAAATACTCTTGATAGCCCAAAGATTTTGATACCCTCCATCACAAAAAATCAACGTATCGTCCGCGAACTGAAGCAAATCAATGGATTCACCGGCAGCATAACCAAAACCAGTGAACATATTAATAACAGAAGCTCTTTTAAACATAACCGCTAAAGTTTCAGCCACCAACGTGAAAAGAAACGGAGCAAGCGGATCTCCCTGCTTTAACCCTCTAGTAGCCTCGAAATCCTTAGAAGGCGATCCATTAACCAAAACAGAAACGTGACTGTTACAAATATTTCCTTCGATCCACCTTAACCAATTCGGACCAAAGTTCATAGATTTGAGTACGTGAATCAAAAACTTCCAGTCAACGCAGTCATAAGCTTGTGTGAAATCAACTTTAAACAAAATACAATGCTTCCTATCCCTCCTAGCCAAGTCAATGACCTCATTGGCTAACAAAACACCATCCAAAATATTACGACCAGGTATGAATGCGGTCTGAAACCTAGAGACAATCACAGCAGACAGTCTAATGGTTATAAGATTAGAAATGACTTTAGAAACACAACTTACCAACGAGATTGGCCTATAATCACCAAAATCTTGAGGATCGTCTTGTTTAGGAATTAATGACAAGAACGAAGAGGCAAAGATTTTAGGGAGTTTACCAGTTGCAGAAAAGTGCAAGATGCAACTAGTAAAATCAGGACCTATGGTATCCCAACAATCCTTGAAGAATTTAAAAGAGAAACAATCGGGTCCAGGTACTTTGTTCCCATCGCACTCAAAGACGGCTGCCCTGATTTCATCATGAGAAAACTGGACATCAAGCTTGCCACGGTCTTCCTCTGATAGCTTAACACAATCACACAAATTAAACCTGGGTCTAGCACTAGCATCCCGGGTAAATTTCTTCTTAAAGAACTGAAGAGCAGCCTCCTTAACCATGACAGGATCTTCAACCATAGCCCCATCTAAACCTTTAATGCTAATGTGATTCTGCCTATTCCTGCTCTTGAAAAAAGAATGGAAAAATCTACTGTTGGTATCTCCCCCCTTGATCCATTTGTGTCTAGACTTTTGGTGAATTAAGCTTTCTTTGAACTGCAGATTACCCCAGAAATTCTCTTGCTCCTCCCCTCTTCTTATCAGCTGAGACTACGATAAATCTTCAAGTCCTCCCTCCAGCAGAGCATCATAATCATTAAAACTCTTAGCATGCTTGTCAATGCAAAGATCTAACCAACCAAAGACATTGATATTCCACCACTTCAATCTATCCTTAAGAGTTCTAAGTTTTTCCTTAAAAACATAGGTAGGAGAGCCCTGGAAAGAGAACGAGTTCCACGATTCACTAACAAATTTCTTACACTCTTTATGTTCAAGCCAGCAATTAAAGAAACGGAAAGGCTTAGGACCAGAGTCACGACTTATGGGTTTAATCCACACGGGACGATGATCAGAAATATCCCGATTGCCTACAATTTGAGCCTTATAGTCCCAGTAATCGATAAGAGATTCATCAACAAGAAAACGATCTAATTTACTGCAAGACAGACCATTAAAATTAAACCATGAAAATCTGTTTCCAGCAAAAGGGAGATTGACCAACTCCAATTCTCTAATGAATGAGAAGAATTCCGCGCAATCACGGGCAGACGAAGAACTAATTCCAATCCTCTCTTCCCTGCATTTAACAGAATTAAAGTCTCCCCTCACGATCCATTTTCCCCCAGGGTTCCTTAATTTAAAATCAATAATGTCCTCCCAAAGTTTTCGTTTGTCCCTTATAGAGCAAGGTGAATAGACATTGACCACATAAAGATTGATACTATTCGAAGAGAACACCGAGCACAAAAATCCAGAACCTATATACGAATAAATTGGTTGAAGTAACCCCTTTCTCCAAACTGTCAACATCCCACCTGAACCACCAATGGAACCACTGGCTGTCCAATCGAAGCAACCATTTCCCCATAAACTTCTAACCAAAGACTCCTTCATGCTCTTGACCTTTGATTCTTGAATCAGGCAAACGTCAGCTTGGCCTTCCAACAAAGTTTTCCGAATTCTCCTCCTCTTGAGAGAGAGATTACACCCACGAACATTATAAGTCACAAAAATCATTGAAACGGATTGTCCACACCCTTACAAGCTGCAAGTTGATCCTTGTCCCTGTTCTCCAAATTTCTAACCACGCTCTCAAAAATATCTTCATCTTCATCTGCTTCCAAGCCCATAAGTTGAACGGACTCCCATATTTTCTTAGGGACATTGTTTAAACTTGCTTTACACCTTGCATTATTTCTAGCAACATCTGACTCGTCTAAAGAATACGAAGCTTCGATAGGGATATCAAGCTCGACTGCCTCTTTAACAGGAGGAAGAGAGAGATTACATAATTTTTTTGTTGTGGAACGCTTCTTGTTCATAGAAAAATTATGCCTGGATGGGCCAGATCCACCTGAAGTGTTTAAAAGAGTGGAATAGAAAGATGGCTCATACGGAATTTGTAACCTTTCGTAAAAATCAGCGATGGCTTTCTTCTTTCTGATTTTGGGTCCACCAATAAAACCAGCATTAACATCAATAATGGTATCTATTGGGCCCAATCCAATAGTATTCACACCCCCTGTTTTGACCAACCCAGAATTAGAGCCCAAAACCACAGTGGGTCCCAACTCCATACTTACCTCATTCTTAAAAGGAGAATTCAAATTATCCTCGTCAACTGTAATCTCTGCATCATTTGTCAAAATCACAGCAGGGATAGGTAGGTCCAACAAATCCAGATTGACCTTTACTACATCAGACGCCTCATCAAAACCTTTTGCGATATCCACCTCTCTGACACCCGGAGAATTACTAACATAGGATTGTGAAATGTCACTGCTTCTACCAACAACGTCAGAAAAAGGCTATTTTTCCCTACATCTATGCGCCACTCTAGAAACCATAGAGCTAGTAGGACTGGAAACACCTTTGTCTTCTTCGCTACCTTTGGACCATGAGCTAATGTTATCATCTTCATCTGAAAACAAAGAACCAGAAGATCTATCCGCTTCATCATCCAACAATTCCTTGCCTCTGAAAGGTTTTGAGGAATCCTCCATGAACCTCACTATGAACTTGGCACCGTTGATCTCCAAGTCAAGGGCCTCATTAATGAACTCACACTTATCAGTTTTAATAAGAAACCTAGCCTCATCGAAACTAATGGTCTTAGAAGTGTCGGAATCACATAAAACGAACTGGCCAAAATGCTTAGAAATATTGGAAAACGCAGCGGGATTCCAAGCAAAACAAGGGAGTCCAACACATTTTACCCATGCGAATCTTTTTCTATCCACAACGTCAATGCTCCAAGGTACAATCTTAACAAACCATCTATCACACCACTCCTTGGCATCCAAAACGAAGTCTTTCACCGCACCTATCTTATCAGCTTCGAGCAAGCATAAACCCGCACCTAACGGAGTAGATTTGATATGAAAATATCCTTCCTCTGAAAGACTTTGCTGAATCACGAACGAATTGAGATTCTCCAAGACCACTCCCACAAGAGCCTGTTCGAACCTACTCACGTCTGGAATCTCGAGACTAAGACTACTCAAGGCATTAACCGGCTTCTGCAACACAGGCCTCACCTCTCCCGTATGCTTCCTCGCGACTTGAGCGTAAGAGACATTATCATCAAGTCTTTTACCAGTATCATAAAAGGGCCTCCCCTTCTGAATAACAGCTCTTAACTTGTGATTGTAATCCTTCTGGAATCTTGGCGAGTTGGCATGCATCTTACAACCCTGAATGAAAATACTATCAAATTTAGCCTCTAAAATTCTAGGTTCGTGTACCTTTCTGAAACGAGCGAATCCAAATCTCTTTCCTCTAATATCTTTCCTTCCGGGAATGAAAACCTCCGAGATGACACCGTAAACCTTGAACAGTTCAAACAAATCTCTCGCAAGCATATTCTCAGGGAAGTCGGAAATGAAGAATGATGGTATAGGTTCACTAACATCCGCTCCCTTGCCCCCCTCTCTTTCCAAACCGAAAAACCAATGGGTCTGGTACTCTTCTTGTAAGACACTTTCTTCCACTCCATCGCTGGTCACCCAATATAGAACCAAGAACAAGCAGCTAACTAAGAGCTAAGCTGGTACCAAGGCCCCTAGCCCTAAGGCTAGGAGTTTAAGCCAAAAATACCAGGAAGCTTCAGTTAAAACTACCTAAACTGAATCCACAGAAAAGAGACCGGAGAAGAAAAGTAACAAGGCTAAATTTGACGAAGAAGATGATGACATTCAAGCGTATTGTGTACATGTGATCATCCTGATATACAATTTTGGAATATGTGAGTTACTCTAATGAATTATACAAGTAGAAGGGTAATAAGAGTTTCATTGGTTTACATCAGAACCTCCATTGAGAATGTAGGAGATTTATGCTATTTTTGTTAACCATGGTTGTGGTAATATAATTGATTCGATGTGGCATTTTCACTTGTTTTCATATCAGATATCTTATTGAAGTTTTCTTTTCAAGTGGAAATTACACCAAAACGTATTTTAGGAACCTTATAAAGCTGTGATTTAGTTGCTTAAAAAATAAAGAAATTGAAGGTTTTGTTTCTGTATTTCTGATCCTCTGAAGTTATTCTTGCTACTTTGCAGTGAGAAATAATTATGAATATTGGTCTTGAAATGTATGACAGGGACACTAAAAGAATTCTAAGCACTGGAAGAATTGTTAGGTTGTTTCTAGGTATTTTTGTCATTGTATAATCTTTTAGTTATTGGATATTTTGGCTAAAGGGCGTTGTTGTGATTTATAAGTTGAGTTCATTTTAAGTAGTATTATAAGTTTTCATATGAGTTATTCACTTGTAATTGTATTTTATGAAAGGGAGCTATTCACTTGTAATATTGTAGTTTAAACTTTGGATTCAAACTCAATATTTTTAATGACCTTAAAAATCAAAAGTGTTAGAACATATTTTTCTTGCAGCTTTCTTTCACCTTTTATAATTTTAAGGTTGTTAAAAATAACAATATTTGTTCATTATTTCTTAAAATTTAACCTTTGTATCTTTTATATAGGACTGAGAAAGTTGTTGATACTTTGAGAATATTCTGTTAATTTCAACTAAAATTAATCATACAAGCATCCATGTGCTCACTCAAATGAAAGGTACTCATGGATATTTCCTTGAAATGTAAAGTTAACATGTCTCAAAGGGTTTGTCAGTTCATGCAAGGGTTATGTAGGAATCTTTTTCTATTTTTTATTTAGATCATCACTCTATGAATGTGACTTATAAAGGGGTTTTTCCTGATTCAATTTAAGGTAATGCTCTAACTCTTTTTTTTTTTACTAAGCAAAATGGATTCAAACGGATACAAAGGGGTATCCGAACCCGACTACAAAATCAACTACGGACCCACCGTTACAAAAAATCTATCGGTGATTTGATCCAATTGTAATAATTACAAGTAAAATTAGATTTTTTCCCCACCCATCTCCAAGTTAAAATCACAATGTTGTGATACACGGATTCGTCGTTCCACAACACGTCTTTAAACATAATACTATTTCTAACTATCTACAAACTCCAGCAAATAATAAGCCAAATCCCGACCGCATTTTGAATTAAAGCACCCAAAGAATGCAACGAAGATGTCCAACTCCTCAAAATATCCACCACAGAACCGTTAAAGTAAACCACAACACCAAGCCAATCTGAAACCTTCTTCCAAATGTGAGCAGATTTAGAACAATAAAACAGCAGATGGACCATTGTTTCCTCAACCTGAAAGCATAACGGACAAACCGAATCATGACTTGAGACGACAATACCGCGAGCCCTAAGGTTATCTCTAGATGGGAGACGGTCATGGAGAAGACGCCAACCAAACACCAAAGTCTTAATCGGCGATGAAGCAGACCAAATTAATTTAAAAGCCAACAATGTATCAGCAAAAAAACTAACATCAGGTATTTTCCTACTAACCAAAAATTTGCAAGCTGAATTAACCGAGAAAACTTGATTCTGATTTAAATCCCACTTGAAACTATCCAAAACATCCTTACGCAAAGAAAAGTGTTGAATCATATTAAGTAAATTCTCCAACTGGTGCGAAAATATCATATTATCTTCTGAATCTTGCAGATCCACCTTCCAATTCCAACTGTCAGCTATCCAAAAACCATTATCTGCAATTACACTCCGAGGATCCTTCGCTGCTTCGAACAAGATTGGAAAAATATGAGCCAATGTACTGCTACCACACCAGATCGAAGACCAAAAGAAAACCAAATCTCCATTCCCTACCGTGGATACTGAATTTCTGAAGAAGGAATGGCCTCCAAAATCACGCGACAGATGACAGATATCACGCCACTAAAGAGACGCTTTAACCGAACCTACATGAGACTCTCTCCGAGCCAAATGCATCATGAACTTTCCGTACCTGCACTGAAAAATATCAGACCAGATATAATTATGGTGAGACGAACATTTCCAAATCCACTTAGCAAGTAAGGCTTCATTCAAACATTGGATGTCGATAATCTCCAGACCACCAGCTTCTCGCCGTTTGCAAACTAAATTCCAATTTATCCAAGCAATGCCTTGTTTTAAAGGTGATCCGTTCCATAAAAACCTCCTCTGTAAAGCTGTTAAAATTTTGACAACCTTCTTCGGTATCCGGTAAAACGACATATAGTGAATAGGAAGACTGGTGAGGACTGATTTGATTAACGTAGATCTACCACCCATTGACAAAAGTCTGCCTTTCCAAGAAGCAAGTCTAGCATGAACTTTGTCAATAACCGGCTTCCAAAAAGATATCAATCTATGGTTCCCGCCAATCTGAATGCCAAGGAATTTGAACGGACATGTTTGGATCTTGCACGCGAGGAATCTTTCTGCAGCCTTCATAAAAGTATCGTCTACCTCACACCCAATGAGACTACTCTTGTTGAAGTTAATTTCTAGGCCAGACATAAGTTGAAAACCTCTCAGAATTACTTTCATAGCCCAAACATTATTCCAATTGGCTTCTCCTATGATGACAGTGTCATCTGCATATTGCAGTAAATAGAGCATCTCCTTCTGATTAATTTTGATGCCATGGAATAGCCCAACGTCTTTCGCCTTTTCCATCAAAATTGCTAAACCTTCTGCGGCAATTGCAAAGAGATAAGGTGATAAGGGATCACCTTGACGAAGTCCACGAGAAACCTGAAAGTCACGAGACAGGCTTCCGTTGACAAGCACAGACATAAAACTTTTAAAAACAGTCCCTTCAATCCACTGCATAAACTTGTTACTGAACCTCATACTCTTCATTACCTGACGAATGTAAGGCCACTCAACACAGTCATAAGCCTTTGCAAAGTCGACTTTAAGAATAAGACTCTTACTCTTGCTCCTTCTAGAATAATCCACCATCTTATTCAAAGCTAAAATGCCGTCTATCACATTTCTCCCAGCAATAAACGCAGTTTGAGCAGGGGAAATAACCTTATCCAATACACTTTTAAGCCTGCCCCGCCAATAGCTTAGAAACCACCTTGTAAACGCAACCAACTAGACAAATCAGTCTATATTCGTCAAGATTCCTGGGCTTCTCTTCTTTTGGAATGAGCACTAAGAAAGAAGAAGATAGAATCTTAGGCAATTTAGAATCTAGAAAGAACTCCTTGACACAGTTAGTAAAATCTTTACCAACTATCTCCCAACATCTCTGAATAAACTCTAGACTAAAGTCGTCCGGTCCCGGAGTCTTATCACCACTACATTGGAACACAGCATCTTTGATTTCAGCATCCTCAAAGTCCTCCTCCATAGAGACTCTATCCACCTCATTAAAGGACTTGAATAACTCAAAATTCAACTGAGGAATCGGTTTGTTGGTCGATCTCATTCTCCTTTCAAAGTGGCGAGCAACTCCATCTTTGACCCCTGCTACATCTTCAACAATTCTGTTATCCACCTCTACTTCAGATATAGTATTCATAAGATTACGGTGTCTCATAAATGAATGGAAATAAGCTGTATTTCGATCTCCATCCTCAATCCATTTGGTTCCAGCTTTTTGATGGAGCAAACTTTCTTTAATTCTCAGAAACTTCCATAACTCATCTTCAGCATCTTTACGGTTGCGTTTAACAATATCATTAGAAAAGTTTTCCTTCTCAGCTAAGTCCTCTTCTACCAAATTAATGAAATCAATAAAGTCTTTGATATTGGTGTCTATCCATCCGAATATATTCCTGTTCCACCACCTGAGTTTAGCACGGAGTAACTGAAACTTCTTAGTCAATATAAAGGAATAAGTGCCTTGAAATCTGACAGAATCCCACACTTGTTTAGTGAACTTCAAGAACTGAGGATGTTGAAACCAACATTTCAACGAACGGAAAGGTTTTGGCCCCCAGTTTACGTTCCTAACAGATATCCAAACCGGACGATGGTCTAAAATATCACGCCTTCCCACCTTTTGACAAGCCACGTTCCAACCATTCAGTAAACCAATCGAAATGAGGAAACGATCTAACCTACTGCAAGCATTGCCATCAGAATTATACCAAGCAAATTTGTTCCCTATTGTCACCAGATCAATACACCCGGTCATATGGATAAAATCTTCAAACTCAGTCATCAGTTTTCTATTGATGATGCCACTGCCTTTTTTTTCCCCAGAATTCTTTATAGCATTGAAGTCGCCCCCAATTAACCACTCTCCTGGCTCCTGCTTGGACTTGAGATCTAACAAGTTGCTCCAAAGGGCTCTTTTCTCAGAGTTGATACACGACGAGTAAATATTGAAGAGGTAAACCAGCTTATTATTCCAAATAGGCTTCAGCCCCAAGAATCCTTTACCTTTGTAGCTGCAAATTGGCTCTAAAACATTCTTCCTCCATATGGTGAGAATCCCACCCGACATCCCTTCAGCCTGAGATGTTGACCATAAACAATTCTCATTACCCCAGATATCGTGAACAATGGCATCCTTCATAATCTCACACTTGGTTTCCTGAATAAAAACAATGTCAGCCCCACCCGCTTTCAGCATCTCACGAATCTTCCTTTTCTTAATCAAACTCCCACATCCTCTCACATTATAAGTAACTACATTCATAAGGGACCAATAGCTGACTCCTTCATAACTTTCCTGGGGTTTCTTTCTTCTTCTTCCAAATTCCAAATTATGGACTCGAATACCTCATCATCTTCATCAGCTTCAATTCCTATTTTCCTGATAGATTTCCAAACTCTAGAAGGGAGGTCAACCAGCTTTTGTTTAATTCTAGAGTTGCTTTGTAGAATCTCTTCGTCACCAATGGAACCCGAGCCATGTCTATTAGAGTCCTCTGAAAAACCTGATATAGACTCATTCGAACGATCAGGTGAGGAAACACAACCACCCGCCAAAAGTTTAGACTTGGAGTTGTCAGCTACGAGAAGAGACGAGTAATAGGATGGTTTAAAAGGGATTTTTAAATTCTTATAAATATCACCCAGAGATTTCTTCTTTCTATCAATCTTGGGGCCGCCCAATTGTTGTAAAGAGATGGGCCTAACAACAGAATCCTTAACCGGCCCAGAACCCATCACACAGTCCATATTATTTGGACCACCAACCTCAACTAACTTTGACTTCTCCTTTTCAATGTTTAAAAAATTCCTGCCTTTATTCGATCTTGAGAGAGACAAATCATTTTCAGCGAGACACGACACCCCAACACCCTTTTGCAGACCTTTATGACATATGTTATCATTTCTTGGCACAGACGAGGTCCCCACCAAATCCTGTACATCCAAATCCTGCTGGTTATCAAAGCGTAAATCAGACGCTTTAGAAACCTTGCCTCTAGACTGATAACCTCCTTTATTGGTAACTGTGACTATCCTAGTATTATGATATTCCTTTTCACCTGCTGCACAGTCGTCATGACACTCCCAATGGTTATTGACCAACGAATCAACTTCCTGCAACGTCTCTTCCACTTCACTACCAGAAGATTCAACCTCTGAATTGTCTTCCACGCTTCCTCCATTAAACGTGCAAGACAAATTTGAGCAAAATCCGAACGTCTCTTCAACAACCTTGATACTAAAAGTTTGTTCATTAATATCAATATTAAACACTTCATTCAAGTTAATGGCAAACTTCGTCCCAACAAGGATCCTCGCAACGTCCAGCTTTTCATGTCTCTGAGTATCAACGTCAGCCTTGACAAAAGCACCTATAGTTCCAGCCAAAAACTTAAAAAAGTTTTCACCCCAGACATGACATGGTAAACCAAAAATGTTTACCCATGTCAACCTCTCAGAATCCACGTCCAGCGGAGACCAAGGATGAACATTTGAGAACCATTTCTCAACCCAAGACTTATCCTCAATGATCATCTTGTTGATATCACCAGTAACCTCCTCTTCTAACAAAACCAAATTCGCTCCGAGAGGAGTTGCTTTAATCTTATAGTAGCCCTCCATATGAAGAGCTTCCTGAATAATGTACGAAGTACCCGGAGTTTCCATAACACCAACGAAAGCCTGTTGGAAACGCTCCAAATCTGCTGCTTTAACGTCAAAACTTAGATGAGAAAACCTAGGTTTTTCATCCAAATGCAACCCGTTAGATTTGACATGCTTTGACCCATCTTTAGCCGTGTCTGCATATGATCTCCTTTCACTCCAAACACTTTGCTTGTTCGTTCTCACTTCTACCCGGTTGTTGATCCGATCCTTAGCGTCGAATCTGGGCCTCGAATCAACCATGATATTCTCCCTCTCTACTCTTTGGAAACGTGGAGTGTTCGCGAATATCTTTTTGCCATTAAGAACAATGTTGTCCAATTTAATGGCAAAGAGATGTTCATCATCAACTTGTTTAAATCTGACGAAACCGAAACGTTTCCCTCTTTTGTCAAGCCTGGCTGGAATAAACACTTCAACAACCAACCCGAACTCCTTGAAGACATTGAACATTTCCTTAGCCTCAAAAGAATTTGGGAATTCAGTGAAGAAAAAAGAGGATGTCTTGAAAGCATCTTGAGATTTCATCTTTTGACCTAACGCTCTCCAGATGGATCATCTGGCAACCACTCTCTTCGGATTCGACCTATGAACTCGTTCCCATCCCTCATCGTGGTCAAGCTTCGACTCCATCTCTTCACAAAAACCCAGTCCGAAGGTATCAACGAACACACCAATCCAGGAACACCGAAAGAAACAAAAGATCAATAACACCAGTCAACAGGGAAGAACACTGAGAACCAAGACCCACAGAGAGGAAGGTCCCTAATTCGAAAATTAGGACTTTAAACCAAACCCTAAGAGCCTATAACAATGTTCCCCCAAAACTGGTGTAAGATCTAAGAACCAAAAAGAGAGAAGATTAATGGACTTGATGCATGGTGAACAAATTGGATGAGAAGGTAATGGTTAAATTAGATAAACTAACGAAACAGAAACATTGTTTTGGTCGAAGGAAATATCACAAAGAAGTGAGTAAATGGTTGAAGAAGATAAACAGTTCTCTAGAGAGAAGACAAAGATTCTCTCTCTACCTACTGACAGTACTAGGGCTTACCTTCTCTCTCTATAGACATTAAACCATGAACAGTTCTCTATAATGGTTTAATGTACCCATTTGCAATGAATGATTGCGATCATGGTTTAATTTTGGGAATAGGTCTACCAATTAATGCTCTAACTCTTAAGGTATTGTCAACTTCTTTGATGACCTTAGTATGATATTGGCAAGAATATACATTTTTTAAATGTGTAGTAATTGACCACATGAGCACTTGAGTAGGAGGAGGAATTCTTGGTAGACATTTTGATTCTTTTTGTATTATGTGGCTTGCTGTTTACTTTTTCTTACTACGTTTGTATAAATTCTTGTTTGGACACTAAATTTTGAATTAAAATTTTTCTTTTGTAGATTGGAATATTATGTATGTCTATTTGTTTTCTGGTTTATTTCTTGCGAAATTATTTGATTGGATTGACTTGCCCGTGTAGGTGATATTATTTGATTGAATTGACATGCCCGTGTATGTCTACTATGATATTAATTATTTCTCACTTGTTATAAAACAAAACAAAATAATATAGAGATCAAAGATAGGAAGAGAAGAGAGAAAGTGATCTAATATTATCTTCTTCAAATGTACATTTTATATTGTAATATGACTCTTATTTATAGGACCTGAGGGAGATTAAAAATCACAAATATTAATGGAGAATATAAAGATGAAAAGAAGGATAATAATGGACATCCTTTATTATTTTGATTCATAACACTCCCCTTGGATGTCCATTGAGGATATGCCTTGTTAAAACCTTACTAGAAAAAAACCCAGTGGAAAAAAATCTAGTGAAGGAAAAAGACTACAATATCCTTTCATTTCTCCCCCTCAGCTGAACAATCATTTCTTCGATGAAGACCAATCTTTTGTACTAGTTGATTAAAAACTCTACTTGGGAGTGACTTTGTGAAAAGGTCAGCAAGATTATCACATGAACATATTTGTTGGATGCTTATATCACCACTCTTTTGAAGATCATGAGTAAAAAAGAACTTTGGAGAAATGTGTTTTGTCCTGTCTCCTTTAATGTAACCATCTTTCAGTTGTGCGATGCATGCAGTATTATCTTCATATATGGTCGTTGTATTTAATGTCTCTGAAGACAAACCACAAGTGTTTTGGATGTGCTGAATTAAAGATCTCAACCAAACGCATTCTCGACTTGCCTCATGTAATGCTAAAAGTTCTGCATGATTAGATGATGTTGCTGCTATGGTTTGTTTGACTGATCCCCATGAAATAGTTGTACCCCCACATGTAAACAAATAACCTGTTTGTGATCTACCATTATGAGGATCTGACAAGTAACCCGCATTTGCATAACCTGTTAATTCAAATCTGGATACTTTGCTATAAAACAAACTCATGTCTATTGTACCTCTAAGGTAACGGAGTATATGTTTGACTCCATTCTAATGTCTTCGTGTAGGTGAAGAACTATATCTTGCTAATAGATTGACATCAAATGATACATCAGGACGTGTATAATTAACAAGGTACATTAGTGCTCCAATTGCACTGAGATATGGTACTTCAGGACCAAGCAATTCTTCATCCTTTTCTCGAGGTCTGAAAGGATCTTTCTCCACATCTAATGATCTAACAACCATTGGAGTAGACAACGGGTGACATTTGTCCATATAGAAGCGTTTTAACACCTTTTCTATATAGCCTTCTTGATGTACAAATATTCCTTTGTCCAAATGTTCAATTTGCAAACATAGACATAATTTTGTCTTTCCTAAGTCCTTCATCTCAAACTCTTTCTTTAAACAATTCATAGCTTTTGGAAGCTCTTCAGAAGTTCCAATAATATTTATGTCATCCACATAGACAGCTATTATTGCAAATTCCTTTCCTGATCTTTTTATAAAAATACAAGGACAATTGGAGTTATTTGTATATCCCTCTCTAAGCAAATATTCACTGAGACGATTATACCACATTCGTCCAGATTGTTTCAACCCATAGAGAGACTTGTTCAATCTTATGGAGTAGATTTCTCGAGATTCGGTGTGTTCATCTGGTATATTCAACCCTTCAGGGAGTTTCATGTAAATTTCACTATCAAGTGAGCCATACAGATAAGCTGTTACAACATCCTTCATGTGCAAATTAAGCCCTTCATGTGCTACAAGGCTTATTAGATATCGAAAAGTGCTTGCATCCATTACAGGTGAATATGTCTCTTCAAAATCAATTCCAGGTCTCTGCGAAAATCCTTGAGCGACAAGTCTAGCTTTGTATCTCACAATTTCATTTTTTTTCAATTCGCTTTCGTACGAAAACCCATTTGTATCCAACTGGCTTCTCACCTTTAGGTGTTCGGACTACAGGTCCAAAAACTTGTCTTTTGTAGAGTAAGTTTAATTCTGCTTCAATTGCATCTTTCCATTTTGGCCAGTCCTCACTTTGTCTACAAATTTTAATAGACGTTGGTTCCTGATCCTCTTTGCCATTTATCTCATTTAGCGCTATATTGTATGCAAAAACACCATCAATTTCGACTTTGTTTCGGTTCCATTGTATTCCATTTTGGACATAATTTATCGAGATCTCTTTATTTTCATGAGTTTCAGGTACCTGATCAATCACTTCTAGAGATGAAATGTTTATTATGTCTAAAGGTTCTTTTAGATTTTCTATATCCTCACTTGTGCCATCTTTATTCTTAGCTCCCTTTCTTGTTCGAGGATTTTTATCTTTGGAACCGATTGGTCTGCCACACTTCAGACATGGTTGAGACTCATTGGATTTTCCAACAGGGATATCCATGTTTATTGGAGCATTTGCAGCTGGTATATATGATTTAGTCACACCTTTTGGATCATGGAATGCATTTGGTAATTGATTTGCTAAGTTTTGCAGTTGAATTATCTTTTGAACTTCTAGTTCACATTGTTTTGTTCGAGGATCAAGATGAGATAATGATAATTCATTCCAACTGATCTCTTTTTCCAGCTTCTTATTCTCTCCCCCTAATGCTGGAAAATGTGATTCATCAAAATGACAATCAGCAAAACGAGCAGTGAATAAATCACCTGTTGCTGGTTCAAGGTACTTTACAATAAATGGAGATTCATATCCAACATATATTCCCATTCTCCTTTGAGGACCCATCTTATTACGTTGTGGTAGAGAAATTGGAACATACACCACACATCCAAAAATTCTTAGATGGGAAATATTGGGTTCTTTACCAAAGAATAATTGTAAAGGTGAAGATGTGTGGTAACTCGTTGGCCTTATGCGAATCAATGTTGCAGCATGCAAGATTGCATGTCCCCAAGTAGAAACTGGGATTTGCATCTCATAATAAGTGGTCTTACAATTAATTTTATTCGTTTAATAAATGATTCTACAAGTCCATTTTGTGTATGACCATGTGCTACTGGGTGTTCAATGTCAATTCCAATTGACATACAATAATCATTAAATTCTTGAGATGAAAATTCTGCAGCATTATCAAGATGTATTTTCTTGTCAAGATAATCAGGGAAATGAGCTCTTATTCGAATTAGTTGAGCTAGCAATCTCGCAAACTCCTGGTTGCGAGTTGATAACAAACATACATGTGACCATCTAGTTGATGCATCAATTAAAACAATAAAATATCTAAATGGTCCACATGATGGGTGTATTGACCCACAAATATCACCATGTATACGCTCTAAAAAACTGATAGATTCATTTCCAATTTTTGTTGGCGATGGCCGAATTATATCAACTTCCCTTGCGAGCAAGAGCTGCATGAGAACTTATTTGATTGAATAATTTCCCTACTCATTAATTGATGACCACATGAATTTTCAATTATTTTTCGCATCATTATATAACTGGGATGGCCCAACCGGTCATGCCAAATTAGAAATTTATCATTATTTGTAAACTTATGGTTTACAGCTATATGTGCTTCAGTTGTACTAATATAAGTGTAGTACAAACCATAGGATTTAGCAGGTAGCTTTTCCATTACACATTTTGTGTCCGAATTGTGTTTTGTAATACAAAGATATTCAATCCCTCCATCATCTCCTATTTCAATATGGTATCCATTTAGGCGGATATCTTTGAAACTTAATAAATTTTTATGAGACTTGGGGGAATATAATGCATTATCAATGTGCAATATTGTTCCTCCATGTAACAACATATTGGCTCTTCCGGAACCTTCGATTATTTTCGAGGTGCCAGATATAGTACTGACATCAGTCTTTCGATTCACTAAATTATAGAAATATTTTTTATTCTTGAGAATTGTGTGGGTTGTTGGACTATCACCAAGGCACATATCTTCATTACTGGTGCTAGTGTCCATATTCATTCTAAGAGCAATAATAATTTTTAACAATAAGTTATAAGCGCGCTTTAAAAAACAAAAGTCATTTAAACAATAAATTATATAAATAAACAAGTAGAAAACACACTTTATTATTATTAGAAAATAAAATTCAAAACATCTATTAACACTTATTAATAACTAAAAAGAAGATTTCCATATATTTTATTTCATGACACTTCCATCTCCAATAAGGTGGTCAATTTTTCCATCTGGATCAGCAAAGAAATCACCAATATCTAAATGGGTAACATCCATATTGTCGTAATCTGGATCATCATCTTCATTGGCAAAGTGAGTCTCAATCCTTACCATTTTATTTTTTAGTGAATTTTGATAAAGATCAATAAGGTGTTTTGGAGTACGAGAAGTCCGACTCCAATGACCTTTTCCTCCACAACGATAGCAAGTATTTTCATTGGTTTTGCTACTCTGACCCTCTTTTTCATTCTTTTCAACATTTTTCCACTTCTGGTGGAAATATGTGTTTTTATGATTACCATTGCGACCACGATCAAAACCAGGACCATGAGCATAATTGCGACCACGATCAAAACCAGTACCATGAGCATAATTACGACCACGGCCACAACCACGTGCGATTGCAAGACTGCGACCACGGTTTTTCCCATAGTGATCGTGCCTTTCCACATTCACTTCTGGGAATGGAGCTATACCAGTGGGACGAGCCTCGTGATTTTTTATCAATAGTTCATTATTTTGCTCAGCCACAAGAAGACAAGATATTAGGTCAGAATATTTATTAAATCCATTTTCTCGATATTGCTGCTGCAGGAGCACATTGGATGCATGAAAAGTGGAAAATGTTTTTTCTAACATATCTTCATCAGTTACTTTTTGTCCACATAGTGCCAGCTTAGAAGTTATTCTAAACATTGCAGAATTATAATCACTTACACTTTTAAAATCCTGCAAACGTAAATGCATCCAATCATATCGAGCTTTTGGTAGGATAACAATTTTTTGATGATCATATTTATCTTTCAAAATTTTCCACAGGACATGTGGGTCAGTTATGGTAAGATATTCATTTTTAAGATTCTCATGAAGGTGACGACGAAGGAATATCATGACTTTTGCCTTTTGTTGATCAGATGAGTTATTTCCTTCTTTAATAGTGTCGTCGTTATGTTCTGCGCGTAAATAAATTTTAGCGTCTAGAGCCCATGTCAAATAGTTCTTTCCCGAAATATCAAGAGCCCCAAAATCCAATGTCGTAAGATTTGACATACTTAGCTCTATCATAAAAAAATAAAAATTAGATAAAATATTAAGTATTGAATATTATAGTGAGATAATTATCACAAAGGCAATAAATAATAACACTTTTGTAAATTCCAATATTTAAAATAACATAGTAAACTGGATTGTTAAATTAGTCTTAAAATTATCTACTTAAAAAAATACCAAATTAGTGACAAAATACATCTTTCATTTTTTTAATAAGCAAAAATATATTCCAAGGATACAAAGGGGTATCCTAACCCAATTACAAAAAAGCCCTTACTCAAAAAATAGGCTTACAAAAAATTGTAAGGAACATTAACCCAATCATAATAGTTACAAGTATTTGCATTTTTATGTTTCTTTCCCAACCACCACCAAGAAAAAAGAATAATTCTATGAGTTATCGTATCAATGTCCCAAAATTCCTCCTTAAACATAATATTGTTTCTTGACAACCACAAAACCCAACAAACCACCAACCACATTCCCACCGCATTTTTGACCAAAATATTTTTTAAAATGCAACCTTCTATCCAATATCTCAAATGACTAATAATATCAGCAAGGTAGATGCCCCTCATTCCCATCCAATTAGACACAAAATTCCACACCAAAACAGTTTTAGAACAATGAAAAAATAGATGTTCAGCTTCTTCATCAACCTGAAAACAAAAAGGACACACTCTGTCATGAGAATTAATGACCACTCCCCGTCGAAAAAGATTATCTCGAGTAGGAAGCTTATTATGAATAAGCCTCCACCCGAAAACATTGACCTTCAACGGAACCGGCGCCAACCAATTCAACTTAAAAGCAGCTGACAAATTTTCTTCTAAACCATCGACCACAGCGCGCTTCATAAGAAACAAATATGCACTTTTCACCAAAAAAATCCCCATTGTCTTCAAGTGTCCACAAAACCACATCAGAGGAACCTGCCTTATCCGGAACGGGCGCAATAGCCAGTGCAGACCGCAGGTCCTGTGTGTGATGCAGCCCCTCCGCAGGCAGCCCAACAGTATGTATATGAACATTCCAGCTCCATACACCATCAACATAATTGTCTCTATCAACTATACTACATCCTTTATTATTAGCAACACGCCATAAATCCGGAAAAATTCGAGCCAAAGATTCATTTCCAGCCCACCGCTGTCATACCCCAAATTTGTCCTACCTGTGTATATTTTCATCTGTACATCCATCTACTAACCATTATCTAGGAAATCCAAAAATATGTTGTTTTCCGGTGCCTTAAGTCTGTGTTTCATTTGAGGATATCCAGTCAGGGGTGTGTGGTCAGGCTCTAAGTCATTTAAAGATCAAAGTTCATTCACAGATTAATTCAAGGTTTCATTCATTTCGAGTGAATAAGTCAAGAATGTTGGAGTTTGGTTCTAGTTAAAAATTCAAGTTTAAATGTTATGGGTTTAGGTCAAGATCAAATTCAAGGTTCTAAGGGTCAAAGTTCAAGCACGGTAAAAATATGGAGGGTGTAAGTTCAAATTTCAAGTTGTAATTCAATTCCAAAAGTCCATTAGCAAGGTTCTATTTGAAAAATGGAGGTGTAAAAGAGGGAAGCCCAAGCCATTTCAAGTTTTTTTAAAGCCCACTCTACATATTATAAATAAAAAATAGGGATCATCATGTTTATGCACTGTCATTACGAAGAAATATACAAACCAAAAGCCATGAGCCCATTATTTATTACATTTCAAGGCCCATTACAACTTGAAACAAACAATAGAGTCTTATTCCTAAAACCATGACCCCACGTCCTGTACCAACAGAACGATTTCATCAATTTCACGCCTACACAAGAATAAAAGCAAGCGTTGTCTCGTTTTTTTTCTTCTATGACTGTGATTGGATAATCAGATAGATTCACAAAAAAAAAAGAGGCTAAAGTTACCAAGTTGCTGCATTTCTAATTAGAACAAGGCATTGGTACATTATGAGGATCAATGGAAAAACAAGCCTAAATCTTTACAAGCTAAGAGTTGGACATGAATGTAAAGGAACTCAACAAACATTGAAGAAATGCCAAAATTTTAAACCAAGTTACTAAACCTATGACAAGAATAGTGACTCGTCCGAGACCTGGGGTTCACATACACCCAAAAGACCTCCTGTTTCTTACACTTCCACCATAGCAGAGATGGTGTTGCCTCCAATTTTCCATCAAGGTCATACTCCTTGTACCAGACCTTACACTCTCCTCACCAGGTATCCCAAGCCTCATGCCAAAGCCATGATCCATTGGAAAAATTAAGCATGTAACCTGCATAAAAAAGAGCCAGTTACACAGAACTGAATAAGTGGACGGTAAATACAAATGGAAAGGCAAAACATTAGAAGAGGAAGAAGTTTTTGAAGAAAGCAAGTTCTTTGTCCGGCATTACCTGTGAGGTAAATCTATTAAATTGGCATTATGTATGGAGCCCAAAGTGTATCCAACTGAGGTAGTTAATAAAATGAGAAAATTGAGAGCAGTGGCAATCAGAGTTTGACACCAAATTCTTTCTTGATGGATGATGACATGATGATAGCTATGAATTCTTCACTAAGTGCATCAAAGAGGAATCTAGGACAATCGTAGTTTCTTGCAACCCAGTCTTGCCATCTTCAACCTTGTGAATGGGCTTGAACTTAGAGAATCAGGTTACTCTATACCAGGTTCCAAGGTGAAATTCTGCAAAACCAGAACACAAGATGAATAAAGCAAAAATCTTAGACAGGTGAAAATATTCTGCATAATGATGGGAAGAAACAGAGTCATTCCAATGTTCCCAAATCAACATTAGTTCTGAGATAATATTTGATAGTCCAAGTAATTTCGCTGTTGGTAAAACGCATACCTGCAAGAAGATCCATACCAGCCAATATGGAAAACTTTACGTCCATTTGTTTTGCACCTAGCACGCACTAACTACCTGTCATTTCAAATTACACAATAAGTCAGTACATTTATGATGATTTTAGGGAAAGAATTGAAGGATACGCAAGATACCTATGGCAACGTGTAGTTAGAAGAAGATTATGAGTTCAGCAGAGCAGCTGAACAAAACAAAGGAAAGGTTAGCAGAGGATGACTTTATTTGACTACCACATCAGCAAATCAGAGGGACCACCATACTTTTAGAAGGATATCCAGCTCACACTAAAAACAAAAATTGTACAATCCTCTCCAACGGTTTTGAAAATTGACAGCCCATGGTCTCACACGAATTAGAGGATATTCCTCTGAGAATTCCCTAATTCACACGTATAAAGACAATCCCATATTATTCCAGCCATGAGACAAACAAAGCCTTCAAGAGTATCCAAACCATGATTCAAAGCAACGACCTAAATCCTCAAAATCCAGCATTAACAGTCTGCAAAAATAACCAATAGACATGATAAGAATGTGGAAAATGTGAAAGGAAAGCATGAAGAAAAGTCAGAGTAATTCATAGTCAACATAAGGCCCCATCTACATTAGAATGAATGAACATTTAGCAGGAGATATGAAACCATTAAAATAAACCAGAGTCAGCATAAAGTCAAAGATGATGCAAATCAGCAAAAGAATACCACATCAGATAAGGTTTTAAACGCAATGGAAATGACAGTATGTCCAAATTATCAAAGATGCATCCACATTATTTTTGGCAACAGAGCTCACAACAAATTCATAGTTCCTCAGCAGTGTTCAGATGTCAAAATCATTCAACAACATCAAAGACTCAACTTAAGACAAATAAGAGCCACATCAGCGTAAAGTCAAAAGCAGTGAAAAGTTTCAAAAGTAATAACTTTACAGCAGTAAAAATAAGAGCAATGTAGTAAAAATCATGGTAATTTAGGCCACGTAAACAAGCAAATATCACGCAGTGAAAATAAAAAAAATCACATTCTAGAAGAAGTACAGCTCACACTACAAACAAAATCAGAGAATGATTCACCATCACCCAAATCCCACGAAATCGGTAATCCTCCCCATTCCCTAACGGAAATATTCTCTCACACGTACCAAAAATCTCACCTCACACATACCTCATTTCACATTTCTGAGCCTATAAATACGTGCCACTGTTCACTCATGAAGGAACCCAGAAAACCCTAGCGAAGCTCTGCTAAAACCGTCCCCAACCTTTACTAAAGCTCAAATCCTAAAAAAAAAAAGCTTCTTAGAGTTTCACACTAAAACTCTAAGATAGTGAGCTTAGCCACTGTCTCACATTCATAGAAACGCGACATTTTCAGCAAAACGAAACAAAGGAAAAGACATTATACCTGAAGTTTCCGAAGCCTCTCAAATCTGCACCGAAAACCTGACCACCGAAGCACCACGATTTGGGTAAATCTTCTTGAAATTTTTTTTTTCCTTTGCATTTCATATTCCAACTTCGCTGCATGTTGATCTGAGTTGCTTTGATTGAATGCTTTCTCCAATTGTTTGTTGATTTGCTACTCGATATGTGATTTCCACATGAAAATCTAGGGTTCGGTTTGGTTTCATTGGGGTTGGTTTTGAGATGATTTGATTGCTGTGAGTTTAAGAAACATTTTTCATGGAGGTTGAGAGGAGACGCGTGAGAGTTTTGAACGAGAACAGAGATAAGGGTTTGAGTTTAGGGAAGAAGATGAGAAGTTTGGAAACTGAGTGAGAGAGAGGGTTAGAAGATGAACGTTGCTTTGGGTGTGTTAATGGGTTTATGTTCAAAGTCATTTATTGTTTTTTTCTTGGGATTTAACATAATTTAAAATTCTTCTTAAAAGGTGGGAATTCTTTATGGTGGATGCTTTTTTTCACTGCCCAACGTGTTTAGATGTTCCCATTTGTCTTTTCATTATAACCATTGGTCAACCTTCATTATTGACTTGTGATTTAATTAGTCAAGATAGGAAAATAGGGTTTAGACCAAACACTGTCCCTTTGAATCTACTCGTCCGAACCCTAAAAGCGGAATGGGTCACGGACAACCCAAGCCCACCTAGTGGATTCTCTCAGTTTTTTTTTTAAAAAGGGGGTAGACCGTAGGGCCATTGGGCCCATATTAAAATATTAGGATACCAAAAACATAATAACTATTCCTCTTTAGGATCATCTAATTTAAAATTAATGATTATTTGTTATTAAGTTTTAATCCTATTACTAACTTTTCGATAATTAGCTTTATGTTTATTAAGTAGTTAATTGAATAGTATTAATTTTACTTTAACATTTCGATTAATTATTCTACCATAAAACAATTTATTCTCTAAAAACTTAAATAAGAGTTATTTAATTAAATCTTAATTCAATACTCAAATTTCTAAAATAATTCAAACTATTTTCTATTTAAATAGGAAAGTAGTGGGCTTTTGGAGTCTAGCACTCCTTGGGTCCTTGAACGATCGCTCTTATGGCGCACGCCTTGGGTTGTGATCGTTCCGTCTTCCATTTCTAAAATACTTAAAATATTTCAATCTAACTAAAGCATTTAACCTTTAAAAACACTTTCTTAACTTAACAATCATAATTCAAATTTTAAAAAAACTACTTAATCTTTTACAAATATTCTCTTAACTAAAATTACATCTTAACCATTTTAAAACACTTAATATATTTAATTCTAATCAAAAACACTTAACCCTTAAAATACAATATTTTCTTAAATTATAATACTTAATCTAATTAAATTCCTAATCATTTTCCCAAATCAAATTAACACATAAAACATTACTTGATCTTTTACAAACATTTTCTTAATTAAACTAAAATCCTAAACCATTTAGGTTAATATTTCTAAAATCTATTTTCCTAATTAACTATTGGAAGTAATGGGCTTTTAGAGTCTCGCACTCCTTGGGTCTTGAAACGATCGCTCTTGGGGCGCACGCTTTGGGTTGTGTTCGTTTCGATCTTTCGTTCCTAAAACACTCGCCCTAATTACATGGACAAATAAGCCCATTGCCCAACAAACGATTTCGCAATTAATGGAATGAAAAAGGTGTCGTTGAGATCTAGCATCTCAGTAATGCCCCGATTAATTGGTTGCGAGGCCGATGTCTCGTTTATCGAATAATCGTCATTCCTCCTCTAAAATACTTAACAAACCAAACACTTCCCACGCAACCAAAACCCTAAAACATACGCAAATCAAACTCTTTTTTCTCAATCAAATCTCTAATACATTTAATTCATATTCAAACAACTTTTCACAAAAAAGAACATTGTTTAGCCCATTCTTCCGCGCATATGAACTAGTGCTTCAGCCTCCCTTGACGAGCAGACAAGCCAACGTTTAGCAGTTAGAATGCGAATTAAACACTTGTTCGTTTAAAAAACACCAACCAACCGTAGTCCCACGAACTACGAATGCTCTGACTTTCCCATTGCACGAGGGAATACGTAGGCCCAAGGGTTCTCAATCCTTGCAGAGCACACTAATAAAAAACCACCCATTTTCCCCTTAGAAAGCAATATTACCTTAGAAGAAAACAAACAAACCAAGCTAACATATCTCCCGAATCGAATCAAGAGGTTCCCGTTGAGTACAACGGACGTAGAGGGTGTTAACACTTTCCCTCTTGCGTAACCGACTCCCGAACCCGAATTTGGTTGAGACGACCATGTTCTTATCTTCCTTTAAAGGTTTTATCGATATTTTCCTATTCCTTCCTTGGAATGAATAAAGTTCGGTGGCGACTCTGTTTTGAACAGTTTTTTCCGCGTCCATCGCGAGGATCGTATTTTTCGAGGTACGACAGATGGCGACTCTGCTGGGGATATGCATTACCCTATGTTAGAGAGAGTCAAGCCTAACTTGAATTGGTTCGAGAGTGTTAGATTCGCTTGTTTGATTTCTTGTTTGTTTTCTCCTATTACTTCTCTACTTGCTTTGTGTTGCTTTCTCTTTATCATGTGCTGTTTATCATACTTGTCTATTGGATCTTGGGATGATATCACAAGCAAGGCTTTATACCCGAGTCTTGGAAAAAGAAGAGAGAACACCTAGTTTAGATTTTGGAAGTAATTAGTGTTAGTCCCCAAGGACTCGCTCCTTGTGTGCCTAGCATGAAAGCTTCCCCTAGAGCAGACCTTTTTGTAGATCTTGTTGTAACGCAGCTAGCATGTCGTACGACTTGATTCATGAAGGGTCCGTGACTCTGGGAACCACTCTTAGCACCACTTTCCATCTTGGTGGTCGTTAGTGTTAGTCTCCGAGGATTCGCTTCTCGTGGGCCTAGCATGAAGACTACACTCAAGATAGACCTTTTCGTATCCTCGTCGTAATGCAGCTAGCCTGTTGCATGACGTTGATGCGATTGGTGTCCGTGAACCTGGGAACCTTATCCATCAACGTAGAAGCTATCCTGTGAGTGGGTTTATGGGTAAAGAATCTAGAACTTCCCTTATGAAGCCTACCTATTAGGGTGTTTTGCAAATGGTCGTGTTATCCTGGATCCTGAATCTACCCGCGTTGCATTCATTGGCATACCATTGCATTTGCATTGTATCAGCATTGCATATCATTTTCCAAAGCCAAAAACTCAATCATCCTTTGTCCATAACCCGCAGTTGATTTCCCGACACCCGTATCGGAATTGAAGCCGCTTTTGGAAGAATTATGGACTCAGAAGAGCAGAACCAGTTTGCGTCAAGAGAAGATGTTGACTTGATGAAGAACCATCTAGACCAACTTGTGGAAGCTATGATAGCCTTGGCAAGGAGAGGAGACAACATTCAAAGGCCTACAGTCACTGAGAATGTCATTCTGCCTCAAGTGAATAATCTTGCCCAATTTCAGCCTGTGCGGATTCCTGTTGGGGACCAGGTTATACAAGAATGTCACACTATTCAAGATAAACATGCCTCGTCTCATGATGCAGTTGAATACCATAGCTTTGCATTCACTACACCGAATTCCCGAGAGACAAGCCTGGTAGTGAATACTGAACGACCTCGAGATGTTGAGTTTTCTGAAAGATGTCGTGTGTTGGAGGAGAAGCTTGAAACCATAAAGGGGTGTGATGCTTTTGATCTGAATTCTTTGAACATGTGTTTGGTACCCGAACTTGTAATACCTCCAAAGTTCAAGATGCGAAAATTTGAGAAGTACAAAGGAGATAGCTGTCCGAAGCAACATTTGGTGATGTTTTGCAGAAAGATGACCTCCAATGTTCTCAACGGCAAACTTATGATTCACTGTTTCCAAGACAGTCTTAGTGGGGCATCGTTGAGTTGGTACATGCAGCTACGGAGTAGCCACATCCAGTCATGGTTGGACCTAACTAGCGCCTTTGTGAAGCAATACCAATACAATCTTGACATGGCTCCCAACCGTATACAGTTGCAAGGTTTATCTCAAGAGGAGAACGAATCCTTCAGAGGGTATGCTCAGAGATGGAGAGAGTTAGTTGCTCGTGTTCAACCACCACTCTTAGATAGAGAATTGGTTGACCTGTTCATAGATTCTTTGCAAGGCCCATACCTGGAAAAGATGATGAGCAATGGGACATCAAACTTCTCTGACTTGGTTTTAGTAGGAGAACACATTAAGAGTCATATCAAGAGTGGAAAGATTCTAGACGCCTCGAGCATCCAGGCTAGTGAGAGTGAATCCATTGTCAGTTCTCAAGAGGAAGAGGAGCATGAAATTAATGCAATCTGGGACACTCTACAAGGTCCATCTCCGGTACCTCATCCTCAGTACCCAAGCATCTCAACTGTTCAAAGTCAGCAATCCTATGGGTCTCCCTCTGTGATTCCATCCTCTCCACATGGTCAGTATACTCCTGTCAATAGAGGTCCCCATCATCAACAACGAATTATACAGTAACATTCTTCACAACCCCGACACTACTATAGTCAAAGGCCAAAAAGGCATTTTGGTCATTTGCCAGTGCCATTCAGTCATATATTGCCACGTTTGATTAGTAGCGGGCTAATAGTGCCAAAGGGCTTGGATCCTGTTATTCCTCCATACCCACCAGGCTTTGACGCCAATGCGCGATGTGGCTACCATGCTGGCGCCATGGGGCATTCAACTGAGAATTGCAAACAGCTCAAAAACAAGATCCAAGATCTGATTGAGTCCAAGCTAATCTCATTTACGCCTCGAGGTCTTCAAATCAACATCAATCCTTCATCTGGTCAAGTGGGTCCATCCGCCTATGTTATGGAAAAAGTTGCTGAGAGTAGGTGTGAAGAAGGCTATCATAGTGGTCTCGATGAACAAGAATACTAGTCCAACAGTGGGTCAAGAAAGAAAAGCCCAGTTCCTCAATGCTGGCAATTTTTAGATCATGTCATTTCTATGCATTTGTAGTTTCTTTTTGTTATGTGCTATTTGCTGTTAGACATTGTTGTTTATTAATGGTAATATTAATGAAGTGATCACGCATTTTTTTGAACTAATTACGTCGCATTCGCTCATTTTTCTTCACTTATATAAAAAAAAAGACAAAAAATATACATCCATATACCTCTCGTCCATTTTCTCTACCAAATTATTGTTTAGCAAAGATTGGAGGGAGTATGACGAAAACGAGATACCCATAATTGCTGATGGTATGCTTTCAGATAGAATCCTGCCAAGGATGTACAGGCATTGTTTCAAATTCCTAAACATTGGAGAGATAAGGAGCTAATCCCTAGTTAACCACTTCGAGCCTAGAAGTAGAAGTTTCCTTCGGATTTCTAAACCCTTACACTCAACCTGAGGCAGGGTAGTGTTCAGTTAATCTGACTCCGCATTCGCACACATCCGGACGTGTTGAAGGAACCATGCAAAATCCAGAGGTTATGATGGTTGTTCTTCAATGACTACTGACTTGGCAGTCACAAGCCTTACTCTAAAAAGAAGAGAGCCCGCTAAGTCAAACACCTCAAAAAGGAGACTTAGGCAAGAATTAGGGCAATCCCGGTGGACTTGAAAAAAGAAAAAAAAAACAAAATCAGTCCATGCAACATTAAGGATCAAAAATAAAAAAAAATAAAAAAAAAGGTCCTTAAATCCTCAAGCGAAGCAAAATAAGTTTCAGTGACCGTCATATCAAAAATAAAAAGGTCACTGACGTCCATCAAAAACAAAATAAGATGACTGTCATTTCAAGCAAACCTTGAACTTTAATCGTCATTCTTACACCGTCAAAATCTAAGTATGTGTGTCGATTTAACTGAACGTAGGACTGGAGATCATCACGAAGAAGGGGTGGGTACAAATATAACTTTGAGCCTTATATCCTTTGTTTCTATAACCGTGAACCAGACCACGTTACAACCCTCAAAAGACCTAATTGAGGCGGGGTTTATTCTAAAAGCATACTACAGCAAGGTTGCATAAACTGACTCCTACATATTTGCTAAACTTTTGCATTGGTGTCATATTATTGTTGTATCTTTCATACACCAGCTAAATCAACACCACGTTTAGACTAATGGTCCATCTGTCACATACTATCACATCATTCCAATAATGACTGATTTTTCAAAAACTTGCATGAATGTCGCATTAAAATTACCATTTCTGAATGATCAATTTTAGCTGCAAATCAGTACTTGACAGTTTGGAAATTCCAACAAAGTGCAATCAGAGAGAAACTTGAGCATTCGTTGGCACTGACTTGAATCAAGACTATCTCATAACCTTGTGAATCTGGGGCAGGTCCTTCAAAGAAATACTTAGTCAATCTGAGGCAAGTCTTTCAAAAGCCAAGACTGGGGCAGACCACTGCAAAATCCAGACACAGGGGCAGAACACTGATCCAGACACTGGGGCAGATCATCTCATTACCCTCCAGACAGGGGCAGATTCCCTTCATACATTCAAGTTGGTCAAGTTGGCCATGTCATACACTAAGCGTCCTTTGAGTTCAACAAGTGTTAAAAGCCTTGGGGCAGAGCAAATGCACCATCAGAATACATTGGATAAGTCGCTATGCTCACACAATCAACATGTATTGGTTATGTCGCTGCGCTCATACAACCATTTATGGCATAAGCTATAAGTGAGGTTCTCTCGGGAACAAGTATGCAAATTCTGCAAAGGATCAAACTTGGGGCACCAATAGCATCCACAGCTATCCTCTGATAATGGCACTATCAGATACTAAGTGTCGGGAAATCAAATCCTTTCACCTCATAAAGTCTAACACTGCTTGGCACTTCCAAAAGTCCAACCCTGCTTGGCAACCACCAAAAGTCCAACCCTGCTTGGCAACCACCAAAAAGTCCACCCTGCTGGCACCTTCATAAAACCAATAACCTGTTTGCATTCGCATATGCATTACATACAACATACAAGCATCATATGCATACATAGCATAACCTATTTCCTTCCTCAATCCCCGCGTTGATATACGTTGTTTTGTTCTCGACCCCCGAGTCGATATCATTATTACGTCTTCAACCCCCGAGTTGACATCTTATTGCTTATACTGACCCCCGAGCCATTGTTATCTTTACCTTCTTCGATCCCCGAGTCGATATTGTCTTCATTTCCTCGACCCCCAAGTCGATATTGCCTTTATCTTTGCCTTCGACCCCCGAGTCGATGTTTGCTTTTACCTTCAACCCTCGAGTTGATATTTTGTTATTTCCTTCAACCCCTGAGTTGATATTTTGTTATTTCCTTTGCTCAACCCTCGAGTTGATATGCCAGTTCTCCCAGTGATTCTTTCACCTTGCTCCATCTAATCACCACTAATCCTTCTTTGGAAACCAGAAATAAAGCCTTGCCCAATTGCATTCCCATATACATCTCATGTAAACAAGTTCATTTGTATTCATGACATTTCCATCCCCAGCATTATATCATAGCAGGATCCAGGATCAGTTCACAAGCATCTTGGCCAAATCCTCCATCAAAGTCAGCAGTATTCATCTGAAAAGAGTGGATACCTCGCATGTGCTCAAGGAGTCTTATTCCCCAGCAAGTCATTCTTCATCCAGGCAGTGGATAATGACAATCTCAGCAGCTGTTGCTATCCTTACTCCCCAAGCAGAGGATATTCTAGAAAGTTTCTTGTGAGCTTTCCCCTACAGAGCCAGCACATTTCCTCCAACAGGAATCTTGCTCAACTATTCCTCAGCAAATTCACGGCAAAAATACAACTTTGCTATCATCGGAGAACCTTATATGGACAAGGGACTGCTTCGACCACTCAAAGGACCTCAAGTTATTTTTGTTCAGTTTGAACCCCGCTACTTCATTCTGTTAGCTCTTACTCTACAAACACTTTACCTTTTGTGAGACAAATTTTTGGGGCATTCTGATATCTAATTGACTTCTACCCTTAAAATGAACGCCATGCAGCCGTTTACTCTCTCGGGTTCAAGGCAATTAGATAGGGGCATCTGTCATACCCCAAATTTGTCCTACCTGTGTATATTTTCATTTGTACATCCATCTACTAACCGTTATCTAGGAAATCCAAAAATATGTTGTTTTCCGGTGGCTTAAGTCTATGTTTCATTTGAGGATATCCAGTCAGGGGTGTGTGGTCAGGCTCTAAGTAATTTAAAGATCAAAGTTGATTCACGGATTAATTCAAGGTTTCATTCTTTTCGAGTGAATAAGTCAAGAATGTTGGAGTTTGGTTCTAGTTAAAAATTCAAGTTTAAATGTTATGGGTTTAGGTCAAGATCAAATTCAAGGTTCTAATGGTCAAAGTTCAAGCACGGTAAAAATATGGAGGGTGTAAGTTCAAATTTCAAGTTGTAATTCAATTCCAAAAGTCCATTAGCAAGGTTATATTTGAAAAATGGAGGTGTAAAAGAGGGAAGCCCATGCCATTTCAAGTTTTTTTTAAGCCCACTCTACATATTATAAATAAAAAATAGGGATCATCATGTTTATGCATTGTCATTACGAAGAAATATACAAACCAAAAGCCATGAGCCCATTATTTATTACATTTCAAGGCCCATTACAACTTGAAACAAACAATAGAGTCTTATTCCTAAAACCATGACCACACGTCCTGTACCAACAGAATGATTTCATCAATTTCACGCCTACACAAGAATAAAAGCAAGCGTTGTCTCATTTGTTTTCTTCTATAACTGTGATTGCATAATCAGATAGATTCACAAAAAAAAAAGAGGCTAAAGTTACCAAGTTGCTGCATTTCTAATTAGAACAAGGCATTGGTACATTATGAGGATCAATGGAAAAACAAGCCTAAATCTTTACAAGCTAAGAGTTGGACATGAATGTAAAGGAACTCAATAAACATTGAAGAAATGCCAAAATTTTAAATCAAGTTACTAAACCTATGACAAGAATAGTGACTCGTCCGAGACCTGGGGTTCACATACACCCAAAAGACCTCCTGTTTCTTACACTTCCACCATATCAGAGATGGTGTTGCCTCCAATTTTCCATCAAGGTCATACTCCTTATACCAGACCTTACACTCTCCTCACCAGGCATCCCAAGCCTCATGCCAAAGCCATGATCCATTGGAAAAATTAAGCATGTAACCTGCATAAAAAAGAGCCAGTTACACAGAACTGAATAAGTGGATGGTAAATACAAATGGAAAGGCAAATCATTAGAAGAGGAAGAAGTCTTTGAAGAAAGCAAGTTCTTTGTCCGGCATTACCTGTGAGGTAAATCTATTAAATTGGCATTATGTATGGAGCCCAAAGTGTATCCAACTGAGGTAGTTAATAAAATGAGAAAATTGAGAGTAGTGGCAATCAGAGTTTGACACCAAATTCTTTCTTGATGGATGATGACATGATGATAGCTATGAATTCTTCACTAAGTGCATCAAAGAGGAATCTAGGACAAACCAAGTTTCTTGCAACCCAATCTTGCCATCTTTAACCTTGTAAATGGGCTTGAACTTAGAGAATCAGGATACTCTATACCAGGTTCCAAGGTGAAATTCTGCAAAACCAGAACACAAGATGAATAAAGCAAAAATCTTAGACATGTGAAAATATTCGGCATAATGATGGGAAGAAACAGAGTCATTCCAATGTTCCCAAATCAACATTAGTTCTGAGATAATATTTGATAGTCCAAGTAATTTCGCTGTTGGCAAAACGCATACATGCAAGAAGATCCATACCAGCCAATATGCCAAACTTTACGTCCATTTGTTTTGCACCTAGCTCGCACTAACCACCTGTCATTTCAAATTACACAATAAGTCAGTACATTTATGATGATTTTAGGGAAAGAATTGAAGGATACCCAAGATACCTATGGCAATGTGTAGTTAGAAGAAGATTATGAGTTCAGCAGAGCACCTGAACAAAACAAAGGAAAGGTTAGCAGAGGATGACTTTATTTGACTACCACATCAGCAAATCAGAGGGACCACCATACTTCTAGAAGGATATCCAGCTCACACTAAAAACAAAAATTGTACAATCCTCTCCAACGGTTTTGAAAATTGACAACCCATGGTCTCACACGAATTAGAGGATATTCCTCTGAGAATTCCCTAATTCACACGTATCAAGACAATCCCATATTATTCCAGCCATGAGACAAACAAAGCCTTCAAGAGTATCCAAACCATGATTCAAAGCAACGACCTAAATCCTCAAAATCCAGCATTAACAGTCTGCAAAAATAACCAATAGACATGATAAGAATGTGGAAAATGTGAAAGGAAAGCATGAAGAAAAGTCAGAGTAATTCATAGTCAACATAAGGCCCCATCTACATTAGAATGAATGAACATTTAGCAGGAGATATGAAACCATTCAAATAAACCAGAGTCAGCATAAAGTCAAAGATGATGCAAATCAGCAAAAGAATACCACATCAGATAAGGTTTTAAACGCAATGGAAATGACAGCATATCCAAATTATCAAAGATGCATCCACATTATTTTTAGCAACAGAGCTCACAACAAATTCATAGTTCCTCAGCAGTGTTCAGATGTCAAAATCATTCAACAACGTCAAAGAGTCAACTTAAGACAAATAAGAGCCACATCAGCGTAAAGTCAAAAGCAGTGAAAAGTTTCAAAAGTAATAACTTTACAACAGTAAAAATAAGAGCAATGTAGTAAAAATCATGGTAATTCAGGCCACGTAAACACGCAAATATCACGCAGTGAAAATAAAAAAAATCACATTCTAGAAGAAGTACAACTCACACTACAAACAAAATCAGAGAATGATTCACCATCACCCAAATCCCACGAAATCGGTAATCCTCCCCATTCCCTAACGGAAATATTCTCTCACACGTACCAAAAATTTCACCTCACACGTACCTCATTTCACATTTCTGAGCCTATAAATACGTGTCACTGTTCACTCATGAAGGAACCCAGAAAACCCTAGCGAAGCTCTGCTAAAACCGACCCCAACCTTTACTAAAGCTCAAATCCTAAAAAAAAAAAGCTTCTTAGAGTTTCACACTGAAACTCTAAGATAGTGAGCTTAGCCACTGTCTCACATTCACAGAACCGCGACATTTTCAGCGAAACGAAACAAAGGAAAGGAAAGAAGAAGATTCAAATTTAAGGAAAGGACACTATACCTGAAGTTTCCGAAGCCTCTCAAATTCGCACCGAAAACCTGACCACCGGAGCACCACGATTTGGGTAAATCTTCTTGAAACTTTTTTTTTCCTTTGCATTTCATATTCCAACTTCGCTGCATGTTGATCTGAGTTGCTTTGATTGAATGCTTTCTCCAATTGTTTGTTGATTTGCTACTCGATATGTGATTTCCACATGAAAATCTAGGGTTAGGTTTGGTTTCATTGGGGTTGGTTTTTAGATGATTTGATTGCTGTGAGTTTAAGAAACATTTTTCATGGAGGTTGAGAGGAGACGCGTGAGAGTTTTGAACGAGAACAGAGAGAAGGGTTTGAGTTTAGGGAGGAAGATGAGAAGTTTGGAAACTGAGTGAGAGAGAAGGTTAGAAGATGAACGTTGCTTTGGGGTGAGTTAATGGGTTTATGTTCAAAGTCATTTATTGTTTTTTTTCTTGGGATTTAACATAATTTAAAATTCTTCTTAAAAGGTGGGAATTCTTTATGGTTGATGCTTTTTATCACTGCCCAATGTGTTTAGATGTTCCCATTTGTCTTTTCATTATAACCATTGGTCAGCCTTCATTATTGACTTGTGATTTAATTAGTCAAGATAGGAAAATAGGGTTTAGACCAAACACTGTCCCTTTGAATCTACTCGTCCGAACCCTAAAAGCGGAATGGGTCACGGACAACCCAAGCCCACCTAGTGGATTCTCTCTTTTTTTTTTTAAAAAAAGGGGGTAGACCGAGGGCCATTGGGCCCATATTAAAATATTAGGATACCAGAAACATAATAACTATTCCTCTTTAGGATCATCTAATATAAAATTAATGATTATTTGTTATTAAGTTTTATTCCTATTACTAACTGTTCGATAATTAGCTTTATGTTTATTAAGTAGTTAATTGAATAGTATTAATTTTACTTTAACATTTCGATTAATTATTCTACCATAAAACAATTTATTCTCTAAAAACTTAAATAACAGTTATTTAATTAAATCTTAATTCAATACTCAATTTCTAAAATAATTCAAACTATTTTCTATTTAAATAGGAAAGTAGTGGGCTTTTGGAGTCTAGCACTCCTTGGGTCCTTGAACGATTCCTCTTAGGGCGCACGCCTTGGGTTGTGATCGTTCCGTCTTCCATTTCTAAAATACTTAAAATATTTCAATCTAACTAAAGCATTTAACCTTTAAAAACACTTTCTTAACTTAACAATCATAATTCAAATTTTAAAAAAACTACTTAATCTTTTACAAATATTCTCTTAACTAAAATTACATCTTAACCATTTTAAAACACTTAATATATTTAATTCTAATAAAAAACACTTAACCCTTAAAATACAATGTTTTCTTAAATTATAATACTTAATCTAATTAAATTCCTAATAATTTTCCCAAACCAAATTAAGACATAAAACATTACTTGATCTTTTACAAACATTTTCTTAATTAAACTAAAATCCTAAACCATTTAGGTTAATATTTCTAAAATCTATTTTCCTAATTAACTATTGGAAGTAATGGGCTTTTAGAGTCTCGCACTCTTTGGGTCTTGAAACGATCGCTCTTGGGGCGCACGCCTTGGGTTGTGTTCGTTTCGGTCTTCCATTTCAAGACTTAAAAACTTACAACCCTTTTAAGACACTTAATCAGTAGCTTATTCAAACCCTAATTCAATTAACACGTCTAATCCAAATGCTCTAAACAAATTCAAAAAACTTTTTCCTAATCAAATTATGAAAGTAGTGGACTCTTGAGTTCTAGCACTTCTTGGGCCCTTGAATGAACGCTCTTGAGGCACACGCTTTGGGTTGTGTTCGTTTCAATCTTTCGTTCCTTAAACACTCGCCCTAATTACATGGATAAATAAGCCAATTGCCCAACAAACGATTTCGCAATTAATGGAATAAAAAAGGTGTCATTGAGATCTAGCATCTCAGTAATGCCCCGATTAATTGGTTGCGAGGCCGACGTCTCGTTTATCGAATAATCGTAACCCTAAAATACTTAACAAACCAAACACTTCCCACGCAACCAAAACCCTAAAACATACGCAAATCAAACTCTTTTTTCTCAATCAAATCTCTAATACACTTAATTCATATTCAAACAACTTTTCACAAAAAAGAACATTGTTTAGCCCATTCTTCCGCGCATATGAACTGGTGCTTCAGCCTCCCTTGACGAGCAGACAAGCCAACGTTTAGCAGTTAGAATGCGAATTAAACACTCGTTCGTTTAAAAAACACCAACCAACCGTAGTCCCACGAACTACGAATGCTCTGACTTTCCCATTGCACGAGGGAATACGTAGGCCCAAGGGTTCTCAATCCTTCTCGAGCACACTAATAAAAAACCACCCATTTTCCCCTTAGAAAGCAATATTACCTTAGAAGAAAACAAACAAATCAAGCTAACATATCTCCCGAATCGAATCAAGAGGTTCCCGTTGAGTACAACGGACGTAGAGGGTGCTAACACCTTCCCTCTTGCGTAACCGACTCCCGAACCCGAATTTGGTTGAGACGACCATGTTCTTATCTTCCTTTAAAGGTTTTATCGATATTTTTCTATTCCTTCCTTGGAATGAATAAAGTTCGGTGGCGACTCTGTTTCGAACAGTTTTTTCCGTGTCCATCGCGAGGATCGTATTTTTCGAGGTACGACAGATGGCGACTCTGCTGGGGATATGCATTGCCCTATGTTAGAGAGAGTCAAGCCTAACTTGACTCGGTTCGAGAGTGTTAGATTCACTTGTTTGATTTCTTGTTTGTTTTCTCCTATTACTTCTCTACTTGCTCTGTGTTGCTTTCTCTTTATCATGTGTTGTTTATCATACTTGTCTATTGGATCTTGGGATGATATCACAAGCAAGGCTCTATACCCGAGTCTTGGAAAAAGAAGAGAGAACACCTAGTTTAGATTTTGGAAGTAATTAGTGTTAGTCCCCAAGGACTCGCTCCTTGTGTGCCTAGCATGAAAGCTTCCCCTAGAGTAGACCTTTTCGTAGATCTTGTTGTAACGCAGCTAGCCTGTCGCACGACTTGATTCATGAAGGGTCCGTGACTCTGGGAACCACTCTTAGCACCAATTTCCATCTTGGTGGTCGTTAGTGTTAGTCTCCGAGGATTCGCTTCTCGTGGGCCTAGCATGAAGACTACACTCAAGATAGACCTTTTCGTATCCTCGTCGTAATGCAGCTAGCCTGTTGCATGACGTTGATGCGATTGGTGTCCGTGATCCTGGGAACCTTATCCATGAACGTAGAAGTTATCCTGTGAGTGGGTTTATGGGTAAAGAATCTAGAACTTCCCTTATGAAGCCTACCTATTAAGGTGTTTTGCAAATGGTCGTGTTATCCTAGATCCTGAATCTACCCGCGTTGCATTCATTGGCATACCATTGCATTTGCATTGCATCAGCATTGCATATCATTTTCCAAAGCCAAAAACTCAACCATCCTTTGTCCATAATCCGCAGTTGATTTCCCGACACCTGTATTGGAATTGAAGCCGCTTTTGGAAGAATCATGGATTCAGAAGAGCAGAACCAGTTTGCGTCAAGAGCAGATGTTGACTTGATGAAGAACCAGCTAGACCAACTTGTGGAAGCTATGATAGCCTTGGCAAGGAAAGGAGACAACATTCAAAGGCCTACAGTCACTGAGAACGTCATTCTGCCTCAAGTGAATAATCTTGCCCAATTTCAGCCTGTACGGATTCCTGTTGGGGACCAGGTTATACAAGAATGTCACACTATTCAAGATGAACCTGCCTCGTCTCATTATGAAGTTGAATACCATAGCTTTGCATTCACTACACCGAATTCCCGAGAGACAAGCCTGGTAATGAATACTGAACAACCTCGAGATGTTGAGTTTGCTGAAAGATGTCATGTGTTGGAGGAGAAGCTTGAAACCATAAAGGGGTGTGATGCTTTTGATCTGAATGCTTTGAACATGTGTTTGGTACCCGAACTTGTAATACCTCCAAAGTTCAAGATGCCAAAATTTGAGAAGTACAAAGGAGATAGCAGTCCGAAGCAACATTTGGTGATGTTTTGCAGAAAGATGACCTCCAATGTTCTCAACGGCAAACTTATGATTCACTGTTTCCAAGACAGTCTGAGTGAGGCATCGTTGAGTTGGTACATGCTGCTACGGAGTAGCCACATCCAGTCATGGTTGGACCTAGCCAACGCCTTTGTGAAGCAATACCAATACAATCTTGACATGGCTCCCAACCGCATACAGTTGCAAGGTTTATCTCAAGAGGAGAACGAATCCTTCAGAGGGTATGCTCAGAGATGGAGAGAGTTAGCTGCTCGTGTTCAACCACAACTCTTAGATAGAGAATTGGTTGACCTGTTCATAGATTCTTTGCAAGGCCCATACCTGGAAAAGATGATGAGCAATGGGACATCAAACTTCTCTGACTTGGTTTTAGTAGGAGAACGCATTGAGAGTCATATCAAGAGTGGATAGATCCTAGACGCCTCGAGCATCCAGGCTAGTGAGAGTGAATCCATTGTCAGTTCTCAAGAGGAAGAGGAGCATGAAATTAATGCAATCTAGGACACTCTACAAGCTCCATCTACGGTACCTCATCCTTAGTACCCAAGCATCTCAACTGTTCAAAGTCAGCAATCCTATGGGTCTCCCTCTGTGATTTCATCCTCTCCACATGGTCAGTATACTCCTGTCAATAGAGGTCCCCCTCATCAACAACGAATTATACAGCAGCATTCTTCACAACCCCGACACTACTATAGTCAAAAACCAAAAAGGCATTTTGATCATTTGCCAGTGCCATTCAGTCATATATTGCCACGTTTGATTAGTAGCAGGCTAATAGTGCCAAAGGGCTTGGATCCTGTTATTCCTCTATACCCACCAGGCTTTGACGCCAATGCGCGATGTGGCTACCATGCTGGCGCCATGGGGCATTCAACTGAGAATTGCAAACAGCTCAAAAACAAGATCCAAGATCTGATTGAGTCCAAGCTAATCTCATTTACGCCTCGAGGTCTTCAAATCAACATCAATCCTTCATCTGGTCAAGTGGGTCCATCCGCCTATGTTATGGAAGAAGTTGCTGAGAGTAGGTGTGAAGAAGGCTATCATAGTGGTCTCGATGAACAAGAATGCTAGTCCAACAGTGGGTCAAGAAAGAAAAGCCCAGTTCTTCAATGCTGGCAATTTTTAGATCATGTCATTTCTATGCATTTGTAGTTTCTTTTTGTTATGTGCTATTTGCTGTTAGACATTGTTGTTTATTAATGGTAATATTAATGAAGTGACCACGCATTTTTTTGAACTAATTACGTCGCATTCGCTCATTTTTCTTCACTTATATAAAAAAAAAGACAAAAAATATACATCCATATACCTCTCGTCCATTTTCTCTACCAAATTGTTGTTTAGCAAAGATTGGAGGGAGTATAACGAAAACGAGATACCCATAATTGCTGATGGTATGCTTTAAGATAGAATCCTGCCAAGGATGTACAGGCATTGTTTCAAATTCCTAAACACTGGAGAGATAAGGAGCTAATCCCTAGTTAACCACTTCGAGCCTAGAAGTAGAAGTTTCCTTCGGATTTCTAAACCCTTACACTCAACCTGGGGCAGGGTAGTGTTCAGTTAATCTGACTCCGCATTCGTACACATCCGGACGTGTTGAAGGAACCATGCAAAATCCAGAGGTTATGATGGTAGTTCTTCAATGACTACTGACTTGGCAGTCACAAGCCTTACTCTAAAAAGAAGAGAGCCCGCTAAGTCAAACACCTCAAAAAGGAGACTTAGGCAAGAATTAGGGCAATCCCGGTGGACTTGAAAAAAGAAAAAAAAAAAAAACAAATCAGTCCATGCAACATTAGGGATCAAAAATATAAAAAAACAAAAAAAAGGTCCATAAATCCTCAAGCGAAGCAAAATAAGTTTCAGTGACCGCCATATCAAAAATCAAAAGGTCACTCACGTCCATCAAAAACAAAATAAGATGACTGTCATTTCAAGCAAACCTTGAACTTTAATCGTCATTCTTACACCGTCAAAATCTAAGTATGTCTTTCGATTTAACTGAAAGTAGGACTGGAGATCATCACGAAGAAGGGGTGGGTACAAATATAACTTTGAGCCTTATATCCTTTGTTTCTATAACCGTGAACCAGACCATGTTACAACCCTCAAAAGACCTAATTGAGGCGGGGTTTATTCTGAAAGCATACTACAGCAAGGTTGCATAAACTGACTACTACATATTTGCTAAGGTTTTGCATTGGTGTTATATTATTATTGTATCTTTCATACACCAGCTAAATCAGCACCACGTTTGGACTAATGGTCCATCCGTCACATACTATCACATCATTCCAATAATGACTGATTTTTCAAAAACTTGCATGAATGTCGCATTAAAATTACCATTTCTGAATGATCAATTTTAGCTCTAAATCAGTAATTGACAGTTTGGAAATTCCAACAAAGTGAAATCAGAGAGAAACTTGAGCATTCGTTGGCACTGACTCGAATCGAGACTATCTCATAACCTTGTGAATCTGGGGCAGGTCCTTCAAAGCAATACTTAGTCAATCTGAGGCAAGTCTTTCAAAAGCCAAGACTGGGGCAAACCACTGCAAAATCCAGACACAGGGGCAGAACACTGATCCAGACACTGGGGCAGATCATCTCATTACCCTCCAGACAGGGGCAGATTCCCTTCATACATTCAAGTTGGTCAAGTTGGCCATGTCATACACTAAGCGTCCTTTGAGTTCAACAAGTGTTAAAAGCCTTGGGGCAGAGCAAATGCACCATCAGAATACATTGGATAAGTCGATACGCTCACACAATCAACATGTATTGGTTATGTCGCTGCACTCATACAACCATTTATGGCATAAGCTGTAAGTGAGGTTCTCTCGGGAACAAGTATGCAAATTCTGCAAAGGATCAAACTTAGGGCACCAAGAGCATCCACAGTTATCCTCTGATAATGGCACTATCAGATACTAAGTGTCGGGAAATCAAATCCTTTCACCTCATAAAGTCCAACCCTACTTGGCACCTCCAAAAGTCCAACCCTGCTTGGAAACCACCAAAAGTCCAACCCTGCTTGGCAACCACCAAAAGTCCACCCTGCTGGCACCTTCATAAAACCAATAACCTGCTTGCATTCGCATATGCATTACATACAACATACAAGCATCATATGCATACATAGCATAACCTATTTCCTTCCTCAATCCCCGCGTTGATATACGGTGTTTTGTTCTCGACCCTCGAGTCGATATCATTATTACGTCTTCAACCCTCGAGTTGACATCTTATTGCTTGTACTGACCCCCGAGCCATTGTTATCTTTACCTTCTTCGACCCCCAAGTCGATATTGTCTTTATTTCCTCGACCCCCGAGTCGATATTGCCTTTATCTTTGCCTTCGACCCCTGAGTCGATGTTTGCTTTTACCTTCAACCCCCGAGTTGATATTTTGTTATTTCCCTCGACCCCTGAGTCGATATTTGCTTTTACCTTCAACCCCCGAGTTGATATTTTGTTATTTCCTTCAACCCCTGAGTTGATATTTTGTTATTTCCTTTGCTCAACCCTCGAGGTGATATGCTAGTTTTCCCAGTGAGTCTTTCACCTTGCTCCATCTAATCACCACTAATCCTTCTTTGGAAACCAGAAATAAAGCCTTGCCCAATTGCATTCCCATATGCATCTCATGTAAACAAGTTCATTTGCATTCATGACATTTCCATCCCCAGCATCATATCATAGCAGGATCCAGGATCAGTTCACAAGCATCTTGGCCAAATCCTCCATCAAAGTCAGCAGTATTCATCTGAAAAGAGTGGATACCTCGCATGTGCTCAAGGAGTCTTATTCTCCAGCAAGTCATTCTTCAGCCAGGCAGTGGATAATGACAATCCCAGCAGCTGTTGCTATCCTTACTCCCCAAGTAGAGGATATTCTAGAAAGTTTCTTGTGAGCTTTCCCCTACAGAGCCAGCACATTTCCTCCAACAGGAATCTTACTCAACTATTCCTCAGCAAATTCACGGCAAAAATACAACTTTGGTATCATCGGAGAACCTTATATGGACAATGGACTGCTTCGACCACCCAAAGGACCTCAAGTTATTTTTGTTCAGTTTGAACCCCGCTAGTTCATTCTGTTAGATCTTACTCTACAAACACTTTACCTTTTATGAGACAAATTTTTGGGGCATTCTTATATCTAATTGACTTCTACCCTTAAAATGAACGCCATGCAGCCATTCACTCTCTCGGGTTTAAGGCAATTAGATAGGGGCATCTGTCATACCCCAAATTTGTCCTAACTGTGTATATTTTCATCTGTACATCCATCTACTAACCGTTATCTAGGAAATCCAAAAATATGTTGTTTTTCGGTGGCTTAAGTCTGTGTTTCATTTGAGGATATCCAGTCAGGGGTGTGTGGTCAGGCTCTAAGTAATTTAAAGATCAAAGTTGATTCACGGATTAATTCAAGGTTTCATTCATTTCGAGTGAATAAGTCAAGAATGTTGGAGTTTGGTTCTAGTTAAAAATTCAAGTTTAAATGTTATGGGTTTAGGTCAAGATCAAATTCAAGGTTCTAATGGTCAAAGTTCAAGCACGGTAAAAATATGGAGGGTGTAAGTTCAAATTTCAAGTTGTAATTCAATTCCAAAAGTCCATTAGCAAGGTTCTATTTGAAAAATGGAGGTGTAAAAGAGGGAAGCCCATGCCATTTCAAGTTTTTTTTAAGCCCACTCTACATATTATAAATAAAAAATAGGGATCATCATGTTTATGCATTGTCATTACGAAGAAATATACAAACCAAAAGCCATGAGCCCATTATTTTTTACATTTCAAGGCCCATTACAACTTGAAACAAACAATAGAGTCTTATTCCTAAAACCATGACCACACGTCCTGTACCAACAAAACGATTTCATCAATTTCACGCCTACACAAGAATAAAAGCAAGCGTTGTCTTATTTTTTTTCTTCTATGACTGTGATTGCATAATCAGATAGATTCACAAAAAAAAGAGGCTAAAGTTGCCAAGTTGCTGCATTTCTAATTAGAACAAGGCATTGGTACATTATGAGGATCAATGGAAAAACAAGCCTAAATCTTTACAAGCTAAGAGTTGGACATGAATGTAAAGGAACTCAACAAACATTGAAGAAATGCCAAAATTTTAAACCAAGTTACTAAACCTATGACAAGAATAGTGACTCGTCCGAGACCTGGGGTTCACATACACCCAAAAGACCTCCTGTTTCTTACACTTCCACGATAGCAGAGATGGTGTTGCCTCCAATTTTCCATCAAGGTCATACTCCTTGTACCAGACCTTACACTCTCCTCACCAGGTATCCCAAGCCTCATGCCAAAGCCATGATCCATTGGAAAAATTAAGCATGTAACCTGCATAAAAAAGAGCCAGTTACACATAACTGAATAAGTGGATGGTAAATACAAATGGAAAGGCAAAACATTAGAAGAGGAAGAAGTCTTTGAAGAAAGCAAGTTCTTTGTCCGGCATTACCTGTGAGGTAAATCTATTAAATTGGCATTATGTATGGAGCCCAAAGTGTATCCAACTGAGGTAGTTAATAAAATGAGAAAATTGAGAGCAGTGGCAATCAGAGTTTGACACCAAATTCTTTCTTGATGGATGATGACATGATGATAGCTATGAATTCTTCACTAAGTGCACCAAAGAGGAATCTAGGACAAACCAAGTTTCTTGCAACCCAGTCTTGCCATCTTCAACCTTGTGAATGGGCTTGAACTTAGAGAATCAGGCTACTCTATACCAGGTTCCAAGGTGAAATTCTGCAAAACCAGAACACAAGATGAATAAAGCAAAAATCTTAGACAGGTGAAAATATTCTGCATAATGATGGGAAGAAACAGAGTCATTCCAATGTTCCCAAATTAACATTAGTTCTTAGATAATATTTGATAGTCCAAGTAATTTCGCTGTTGGCAAAACGCATACCTGCAAGAAGATCCATACCAGCCAATATGCCAAACTTTACGTCCATTTGTTTTGCACCTAGCTCGCACTAACCACCTGTCATTTCAAATTACACAATAAGTCAGTACATTTATGATGATTTTAGGGAAAGAATTGAAGGATACCCAAGATACCTATGGCAACGTGTAGTTAGAAGAAGATTATGAGTTCAGCAGAGCACCTGAACAAAACAAAGGAAAGGTTAACAGAGGATGACTTTATTTGACTACCACATCAGTAAATCAGAGGGACCACCATACTTCTAGAAGGATATCCAGCTCACACTAAAAACAAAAATTGTACAATCCTCTCCAACGGTTTTGAAAATTGACAACCCATGGTCTCACACGAATTAGAGGATATTCCTTTGAGAATTCCCTAATTCACACGTATCAAGACAATCCCATATTATTCCAGCCTTGAGACAAACAAAGCCTTCAAGAGTATCCAAACCATGGTTCAAAGCAACGACCTAAATCCTCAAAATCCAGCATTAACAGTCTGCAAAAATAACCAATAGACATGATAAGAATGTGGAAAATGTGAAAGGAAAGCATGAAGAAAAGTCAGAGTAATTCATAGTCAACATAAGGCCCCCATCTACATTAGAATGAATGAACATTTAGCAGGAGATATGAAACCATTCAAATAAACCAGAGTCAGCATAAAGTCAAAGATGATGCAAATCAGCAAAAGAATACCACATCAGATAAGGTTTTAAATGCAATGGAAATGACAGCATATCCAAATTATCAAAGATGCATCCACATTATTTTTGGCAACAGAGCCCACAACAAATTCATAGTTCCTCAGCAGTGTTCAGATGTCAAAATCATTCAACAACATCAAAGAGTCAACTTAAGACAAATAAGAGCCACATCAGCGTAAAGTCAAAAGCAGTGAAAAGTTTCAAAAGTAATAACTTTACAGCAGTAAAAATAAGAGAAATGTAGTAAAAATCATGGTAATTCAGGCCACGTAAACACGCAAATATCACGCAGTGAAAATAAAAAAAAATCACATTCTAGAAGAAGTACAGCTCACACTACAAACAAAATCAGAGAATGATTCACCATCACCCAAATCCCACGAAATCGGTAATCCTCCCCATTCCCTAACGGAAATATTCTCTCACACGTACCAAAAATCTCACCTGACACGTACCTCATTTCACATTTCTGAGCCTATAAATACGTGTCACTGTTCACTCATGAAGGAACCTAAAAAACCCTAGCAAAGCTCTGCTAAAACTGACCCCAACCTTTACTAAAGCTCAAATCCTAAAAAAAAAAAAGCTTCTTAGAGTTTCACACTAAAACTCTAAGATAGTGAGCTTAGCCACTGTCTCACATTCACAGAAACGCGACATTTTCAGCGAAACGAAACAAAGGAAAGGAAAGAAGAAGATTCAAATATAAGGAAAGGACACTATACCTGAAGTTTCCGAAGCCTCTCAAATTCGCATCGAAAACCTGACCACCGGAGCACCACGATTTGGGTAAATCTTCTTGAAACTTTTTTTTTTCCTTTGCATTTCATATTCCAACTTCGCTGCATGTTGATCTGAGTTGCTTTGATTGAATGCTTTCTCCAATTGTTTGTTGATTTGCTACTCGATATGTGATTTACACATGAAAATCTAGGGTTCGGTTTGGTTTCATTGGGGTTGGTTTTGAGATTATTTGATTGCTGTGAGTTTAAGAAACATTTTTCATGGAGGTTGAGAGGAGACGCGTGAGAGTTTTGAATGAGAACAGAGAGAAGGGTTTGAGTTTAGGGAGGAAGATGAGAAGTTTGGAAACTGAGTGAGAGAGAGGGTTAGAAGATGAACGTTGCTTTGGGGTGTGTTAATGGGTTTATGTTCAAAGTCATTTATTGTTTTTTTTTCCCTGGGATTTAACATAATTTAAAATTCTTCTTAAAAGATGGGAATTCTTTATGGTTGATGCTTTTTTTCACTGCCCAACGTGTTTAGATGTTCCCATTTGTCTTTTCATTATAACCATTGGTCAGCCTTCATTATTGACTTGTGATTTAATTAGTCAAGACAGGAAATAGGGTTTAGACCAAACACTGTCCCTTTGAATCTACTCTTCTGAACCCTAAAAGCGGAATGGGTCACAACAACCCAAGCCCACCTAGTGGATTCTCTCAGTTTTTTTTTTTAAAAAGGGGTAGACCGTAGGGCCATTGGGCCCATATTAAAATATTAAGATACCAGAAACATAATAACTATTCCTCTTTAGGATCATCTAATATAAAATTAATGATTATTTGTTATTAAGTTTTATTCCTATTACTAACTATTCGATAATTAGCTTTATGTTTATTAAGTAGTTAATTGAATAGTATTAATTTTACTTTAACATTTCGATTAATTGTTCTACCATAAAACAATTTATTCTCTACAAACTTAAATAACAGTTATTTAATTAAATCTTAATTCAATACTCAAATTTCTAAAATAATTCAAACTATTTTCTATTTAAATAGGAAAGTAGTGGGCTTTTGGAGTCTAGCACTCCTTGGGTCCTTGAACGATCGCTCTTAGGGCGCACGCCTTGGATTGTGATCGTTCCGTCTTCCATTTCTAAAATACTTAAAATATTTCAATCTAACTAAAGCATTTAACCTTTAAAAACACTTTCTTAACTTAACAATCATAATTCAAATTTTAAAAAAACTACTTAATCTTTTACAATTATTCTCTTAACTAAAATTACATCTTAACCATTTTAAAACACTTAATATATTTAATTCTAATAAAAAAGACTTAACCCTTAAAATACAATATTTTCTTAAATTATAATACTTAATCTAATTAAATTCCTAATAATTTTCCAAAATCAAATTAAGACATAAAACATTACTTGATCTTTTACAAACATTTTCTTAATTAAACTAAAATCCTAAACCATTTAGGTTAATATTTCTAAAATCTATTTTCCTAATTAACTATTGGAAGTAATGGGCTTTTAGAGTCTCGCACTCTTTGGGTCTTGAAACGATCGCTCTTGGGGCGCACGCCTTGGGTTGTGTTCGTTTCGGTCTCCCATTTCAAGACTTAAAAACTTATAACACTTTTAAGACACTTAATCAGTAGCTTATTCAAACCCTAATTCAATTAACACGTCTAATCCAAATGCTCTAAACAAATTTAAAAATCTTTTTCCTAATCAAATTATGAAAGTAGTGGACTCTTGAGGTCTAGCACTTCTTGGGCCCTTGAATGAACGCTCTTGAGGCACACGCTTTGGGTTGTGTTCGTTTTGATCTTTCGTTCCTAAAACACTCGCCCTAATTACATGGACAAATAAGCCCATTGCCCAACAAACAATTTCGCAATTAATAGAATGAAAAAGGTGTCGTTGAGATCTTGCATCTCAGTAATGCCCCGATTAATTGGTTGCGATGCCGACGTCTCGTTTATCGAATAATCGTCATTCCTCCTCTAAAATACTTAACAAACCAAACACTTCCCACGCAACCAAAACCCTAAAACATACGCAAATCAAACTCTTTTTTCTCAATCAAATCTCTAATACACTTAATTCATATTCAAACAACTTTTCACAAAAAAGAACAATGTTTAGCCCATTCTTCCGCGCATATGAACTAGTGCTTCAGCCTCCCTTGACGAGCAGACAAGCCAACGTTTAGCAGTTAGAATGCGAATTAAACACTTGTTCGTTTAAAAAAACACCAACCAACCGTAGATCCACGAACTACGAATGCTCTGACTTTCCCATTACACGAGGGAATACGTAGGCCCAAGGGTTCTCAATCCTTGTCGAGCACACTAATAAAAAACCACCCATTTTCCCCTTAGAAAGCAATATTACCTTAGAAGAAAACAAACAAACCAAGCTAACATATCTCCCGAATCAAATGAAGAGGTTCCCGTTGAGTACAACGGACGTAGAGGGTGCTAACACCTTCCCTCTTGCGTAACCGACTCCCGAACCCGAATTTGGTTGCGACGACCATGTTCTTATCTTCCTTTAAAGGTTTTATCGATATTTTCCTATTCCTTCCTTGGAATGAATAAAGTTCGGTGGCGACTCTGTTTTGAACAGTTTTTTCCGCATCCATCGCGAGGATCGTATTTTTCGAGGTACGACAACCGCGACCACCAAAAATCAGAAATTCTTCCATCACCCACTTTATATGACGCACGTCTCTGAATTTGAATGTTGTTTTACATGCTGCAAGATAATTATATACACACACACACAAATATATATACACACACACACACACCAACGACTAATTTCGTCCTATACCAACGGAAAATGTAGTGGGTAAATGTGAGATTTTGGGTCGAAGTCTAACTCTGTTGAGGAATAGCTTTCATGTGTTTTTCGACAGGAGACAAACATGAAGTCAAAGTTGGGTCACATGCTAATGTCGAAGGGTTGCATACTGTAGTCGAAGATAGTTCTAGTATGTAGAAATATAATGTTGACTTATTATGTCGAATTGGGCCTTGTGCTATGGATTCAATTGTTTTGTTAGCTTGTGTTGTAAGTTGGCTAGTTATCCTATAAATAAGCTAGATCACTCAGGTTGTTGAGTGAGGCCAATTGTGATATTCATTTGTAATCATTTGTAAACCCTTACGAGAAAGTGAATAGTAAATAATTTGCCCTAATCCTTCTTTTTCTTTCTTTTTTTATCCTTTCTTCTTTCTTTCTTTGTTCTAACCGTTTCCATTGTTCAACCAAGAACTCCGTTTCTCAATCTTTATTTGTTGAAAGATATCGTTTGTGATCACAACAGTAAAGTTATTAAATAGTGTAATTAGTCGTTCCTATAGCTCTGAAATTTTGTCCAACATTTGAAAATTGTTGTTGCTATAAGATATTGGTACGACAATTTACCGTTGGTATAAGTTTTTTGACCTTTACCAACGTTTTTTTGACCTTACCAATGGTTTCTTGGCGTTGGTAAATGACAAATTTCTTGTAGTATGTGCTAGTTGATTTAAATATGGGTGTAACTTATTGGTCGAGAGTTCAATCCATGACAATAACTTTATTTTTATATTAAGGCATTAATATAAACAAGTTGCTGATATTTATAAATCAATATTTTCAAAAAACTTAATTTATAAATAAATATAATATATAAGACTGATATTCCTAATAGGCTTTTCTATAAGCCATAGTCTGACCTATTAAAATTAATAGACTTTTTTAAATGTCTGAACCGTACATTTTTATCAAATAATCTAGGTCAAGTCGAGTTTTAAGTAGGTCGCACCATACGCCTTTCCCGAGCGGTCTGGCCTATTTCCAATTCTATATATAATAGCTCAATCTTAAACCATGACTAATTATGGTTAAGGATAGTTGATTAGTTCAGTAAACTATTAATGTAGAACACGAAGCCAATTAGAAAATTTGATGAAGTGACCAGGACAATTGTGGAATTCATATTCGTTAATGAAAGGTATAATGGTAATTTAGATGAAGAGAGGGAAAAATGTGCAATGGAGTAATTACAAGTCCATATTACTTGTGACCATTTGCATTCCTCCAATGTCATCATTATTCACACAAGGAACCTTGCATGGATGATCAATTAAAATTAGAAGAAAGGTGGAGAAATTTCATTGGCAAGACAAAGGGGGTAATCTAAGAAGAAGAAAGAAGATATTTAGCCTTTGATCAAGCTTACATGAATCAAAATTATTGATATTATGCCAATGTGTGTTTCCTTTAAGCCAGGATACTAGGTAGGATATGAATTATAGATGATTGTTAGGGTAGTTAAATTAGGAAATTTCTTACCACACCACTCAACCTTCTTAGGTATCATGCGCGCTGACGAAAATTCCCATGCGTTCCGGATGTGCAAATTTGTAAGCACCGTATTTTTAAAATTTTTAAGTTTTTTCTGGATGTGCACATCCGGAAGAATTCCTGATCTGCAAATCCGGAAAAAATAAAAAAAAAATCCATAAAATCATTTACTTCTAAATGTAATTAAATCCAATATAATTAAGATCCAACATAATTAAAATTAATATCATTTTTTCAATATAATTAAATCTAATATAATTAACATCCAATATAATTAAATCCAATATAATTAAATTCAATATAATTAAATTAATTTTAGAAGTAAATACCATATAATTTTAATTATAATTATAATTTAGAAGTAAATACCATATAATTTTAAATACCAATATAATTAAATCCAATTTTAGAAGTAAATACCATATAATTTTAAATACAATATAATTAAATCAATTTTTTCAATATAAAAAAAAATAATTTAGAAGTAGATACCATATTAATCATTTAGAAAAAAAATCATATTAATATTAAATATATTTGATTTAATTAAATTGGATTTAATTATATTGAAAAAATCATATTAATTTGGGTTAATAGTCATTTACCCCCCTGCAATATAGGCGACTTTTGATTTACCCCCCCTTTAAAAAAATAATTTTGGATTACCCCCCTGAAATTTTGGGGTACCCCCCTACGCGTGTAAGAACCAGGGGGTAAATAAATAAATAAAAATTTTACAGGGGGGTAATTTTTCTACCTGGGGGGCAAAAGACTTAGAATTTTAAAATTTCAGGGGGGTAATTCAAAATTATTTTTTTAAAGGGGGGGTAAATCAAAAGTCGTCTATATTGCAGAGGGTAAATGACTATTAACCCTATTAATTTTAATTATGTTGGATTTTAATTATATTGGATTTAATTATATTTAGAAGTAAATGATTTTATGGAAAATTTTGATTTTTTCCAGATTTGTAGATCAGGAATTTTTCCTGATGTGCACATCCAGAAAAAACTGAAAAATTAAATAAAAAACAAAAAAAAGGTGCGTCCGGATGTGTACATCCGGAAATTGGGGGCAAAAACGAAATTTCTGTTGGTGTACAAGGTGAATTAATGGATGAAAAGAGAAGAATATATTATAAAGAGAATGACGACTACAAAGGATACAAGTTTCTCTTTTTTCTCTATTACAATGACATCTACCACTAGTCTATTTATAAGCTAAAAACTAGGGCTACAAAAGCAACAAACAAAATACTAAAATACCCTCTAACAAATTTAATGACTAAGTTTGTGAATATAAATTATTATTTCTAATACCATCCCTTAATTTATATTTCCTCAAAACTAACAACACCAATTCCATCCCTTAAGCGAAGAAATTGGTCAGTCTTGATAGCCTTCATCAGAACATCTGCCAACTGCTTCTGGGTGCTACAGTGCTCAACTTCTAACACTCCATTCTGAACTTGACTTCTCAGAAAGTGATACTTGGTCTCAATATGCTTGCTTCTCCTATGCAACACTGGGTTTCTGGCAAGATTGATTGCAGACTTGTTATCAATCATCAGCTTCAGAGGCTTGTTTACCTTGTCTTTAGGTCCTGCAGCATGTTCAGAATCCACACAGCTTGGCATGCAGTACCAACACCTGCAATATATTCAGCTTCACAGGTTGACAGCACAACAACAGATTGTTTCTTGGAACACCAAGAAATAGGTCCTCCCAGAATCTTAAACAGGTATCCAGAGGTACTTCTTCTGTCAACTCTGTCTCCACACCAATCAGAATCTGAATAACTCAGAAGTTCAGATTCAATCTTTCTTCCAGAAGGGAATAACACTCCATACTTCAGAGTTCCCTTGATATATCTCAGAATCCTGATAGCAGCTTGGTAATGGGACCACTTGGGTTTACTCATGAATCTGCTAACCATTCCAACTACATAGCAAATATCAGGTCTGGTATTACACAAATACCTCAGAGAACCAACCAACTGTTTGAAGGTTGTAGCATCCACATCTTCACCATCAGAATCAGAATCCAGTTTCTGATTTGTATCTACAGGTGTGACAGCAGCCTTACAATTCTGCAGCTTAAATCTCTTCAGAAGTTCTCGTTCATACTTCAGCTGATGCAAAATGATACCTTTCTCAGAGTACATGAACTCCATCCCTAGAAAGTATGTCATTTTCCCGAGATTAGTCATTTCAAACTCATTCATCAGCACCTTCTTGAACATAGCTAGTTCTTGTTCAGAACTTCCTGTCAGCAGTATATCATCAACGTACAAACACACCAGAATCATATTGCCTTCAGAGATATGCTGAACATAAACACCGTATTCCATCTCACATTTTTGAAAACCCTGTCTCTTGAAAAATGAATCAATCTTCTGATTCCAGACTCTGGGCGCTTGTTTTAATCCATACAAAGCTTTATGTAATCTGTACACCATCCCTTCCTGATTCTTTTTCACAAATCCAGGAGGTTGTGACACATAAACTTCTTCTTCTAATGGACCGTTCAGAAATGCAGATTTCACATCTAAATGCATCAGAGGCCAATTCCTGTTAGCAGCTATTGCAATCACCAGTCTGATTGTTTCATGTCTTGCTACAGGTGCAAACACTTCAGAATAATCCAGCCCAGGTTTCTGGAGAAATCCTCTTGCTACCAACCTTGCTTTATGTTTGCCAATTGATCCATCTGGCTTTAGCTTCTTCTTGAAAACCCATCTGACGCTGATGACTTGCTTGTCCTTTGGAAGTTCTGTCAGCTTCCAAGTCTTGTTTCTTTGAATGGCCTCAAGTTCTTCTTTCATGGCCTTTAACCAGACCTTCTTCTTGAGAGCCTCTTCCGTACTTACGGGTTCAGAGTCTACTAACATGGTACACTGAATAACTTCTCCTTCAGAATCTACTTCAGTGTCTTGTAACATGTCTAACTCTTCGAATCTTCTCAGAATGTTTCTGATTCTCTGTGGCCTCTGACCTTGTTCAGAATCTTCTTCAGATGCTTGAACCCCAGAAATTTCTCCTTCAGAAGTTTCTCCTTCAGAAGCTCTTGCTTCAGAAGGTTGACTTCCTCCAGAACCTTGACCATCTTCAGAGTCTGGCATATTCCCAGAGTCTGAATCACCACCAGAATCTGGATCATCATCAGAATCTGGATCATCAGAGTCACCTTCATCTTCTGAGTCTCCTTCAGAGTCAGAATCACCATCAGTTTCAGAAACTCTGAATTCTGACCTTCCTTCAGAAGTTCTCACATCAGAATCAGATTGAGACTTATTCCAATTCCATACTTCTTATTCCTTCACAATAACGTCTCTGCTGAATTCAACTTTATTAGTTTCTGGACAATAAAGCTTGTACGCACCTGTACTGTGGTACCCCACCAGTAAAATTACTTTGCTTCTATCATCCAACTTCTGTCTTCTGGCTTCTGGAACATGTTTGTAACAAACAGAACCAAACACCTTCAGATGACTAACACTTTGCTTTTCTCCAGTCCACTTCTGAATAGGAACTAATTCCTTTAGCTTCTTTGTTGGACATCTGTTGAGCACATATGCTGCGGTGGCAACAGCTTCTCCCCACAAGTTGTGAGGAAGCTTCTTCTCCTTCAGCATGCTTATCGTCATATCAAGCAAAGTACGATTTCTTATTTCAGAAAGACCATTGTGTTGAGGAGTGTAAGGAGCAGTTACCTCATGCTTAATTCCATTCTCCTCACAGAACTTCTGAAACTCTTTGGAGTTATACTCACCCCCGCCATCGGTTCTGAGAATCTTCGGAGTCTGACCACTTTGATTCTCAGCCTTCATTCTGAACTTCTTGAATTCAGTAAACACCTCATGTTTGAACTTAATAAGGGATACCCGTGTCATTATCGTGAATTCATCAATAAATGACACAAAGTATTTATTCCCTTCGATTGATGCTACTGGAAATGGACCACACACATCAGAATGCACTACTCCCAAGGCATGTTTTTCTCTTGGAGCTACTTCTGACGCAAATGACAATCTTGGTTGCTTTCCTTCCATGCACACTTTGCATGACTTCTCAGGCTTCTTAATTGTAGGAATTCCATGTACCAGCTTCTTCGAATTCAGATGTTCTAAGCTTCTGAAATTTAGATGACCAAATCTTCTGTGCCACAACTCACTTTCCTCCACAACACTTGTTGCACTGAGGCATTTAGAGTCTGCAGTTCTGAAATTTACCTTGAATGTTCTATTCCTTCCCTGTTCTGACTCCATAATCAGCTTTTGATTACAGTCATACAGCTTCAGAAGATTGTCCTTCATGGTAACTGAAAAACCTTTCTCAATTAATTATCCCACGCTCATCAGATTGCTTTTTATGCCAGGTACATACCACACTTTCTGAATCAATGTTGTTTTCCCATTGTTCAGAACGACTCTGACATTTCCCATACCTTCAGCGTTAAGATATTTGTCATTAGCACATCTGATCTCTGTCCTCTTTTCAGAGTCAAAATCAACCAGCCATTTCTTATTTCCAGTAAGATGATTTGAGCAGCCAATGTCCATATACCACCAGTCTGTCAAATTCGTATCATCAGATTCAGAAGCCATCAGTAGCACAGATTCATCATCAGAACTTCTAGCTATATTTGCTTCTTCTGACTTCCTTTCTTTGTTTGACCAACAATCTCTAGCAAAGTGACCAAACTTCTTGCAACAGTAATATTGGATCTTCTTCTTGTCATACTTCTCTTTTCCCTTATGAGCATTCTTTTGCCTATCAGAAGTTGAGGTTTCTGACTTCTGACCACCATCAGATCTTCTCCTGACTTCTGACCAAGACTGCTTCTGATGCTTCTTATCAGAAATTGCTTTCAGAGTCTGCTGCTCTACTTCCCTTTTAGAAGTTTTATCAGTCAGACGCAACTCTTGCGCTTCTAGACTACTTTGCAGCTCTTCAATTCTCATGGTGCTCAGATCCTTAGAATGTTCTATTGCTACCACAATGTAATCAAACTCAGGGGTAAGGGATCTCAATACCTTCTCAATGATTACTTGTTCAGAAAGGGTTTCTCCACACGCCTTCATCTCATTAGTGATCAGAATCACTCTGGAGATGTACTCAGAAACTTTCTCATTGTTCTTCATGTTGAGATTCTTATACTGCTTACGTAGAGACCGAAGCTTCACCTTTTTCATTGATGCGTCACCACCGTAACATCTGACCAGTGTGTCCCACGCAGCCTTTGCCGTCGTTGAATCAGCGATTTTCTCAAACACATTTGCATCCACACACTGATAGATGTAAAACAATGCTTTCTGGTTTTTCTTCCTTGTATCCTTCTGCGCGTTCTTTTGTTCCTTCGTTGCATCTGCTGCTACTGGAACGTAACCTTCAGTGACAAGATCCAGAACATCTTGAGCACCGAACAGTACACATATCTGAATCATCCAACGAGTCCAGTTTTTGCCATCAAATACTGGAAGCTTGGTGTTCATACCGCCGTTTCCGTTCATCATCTTCAACCTTGTACAGTCATTCAGATCTCACCAAACACAGTGTTTCCCAATCCCACAGAATTAGAAATTCTGTTCAGATTTTTGTTCAAGATTCAACACGAATTCAAGAACCAAAAATCAATCACACAACGCCTCACGTTTCACTCGTGTTTCCCGTGTTTCCCCGTGGATCCGAACCGGAGCTCTAGATACCAAATGTTGGTGTACAAGGTGAATTAATGGATGAAAAGAGAAGAATATATTATAAAGAGAATGACGGCTACAAAGGATAAAAGTTTCTCTTTTTTCTCTATTACAATGACATCTACCACTAGTCTATTTATAAGCTAAAAACTAGGGCTACAAAAGCAACAAACAAAATACTAAAATACCCTCTAACAAACTTAATGACTAAGTTAGTGAATATAAATTATTATTTCTAATAATTTCACGTGGTGTTTAAGAAACATGAGTGGTGTATTAAGAAACCCTCTTAAATTATGAATTTTCATGTTTCATTGTTTAGGTTTTGATGAACCATTAATGAATTGATAAATGTTTGATGAAGCATGTTAGTGATATTAAGAAAATCGAGGAATGTAGTGAGTTTATGTTTGATTAATGATGAATATGAATGATACGCATTTTAAATTAGACGACTATTAATAAATGTGTTATGTGAATTTCTAGTTTAGAATGATTATAAATGATTTTAAGGATGACCTAAGATGATTTCGAATTACTGGGCTGAAACTGTTATGTTTGGGGATATTTTGGGAGTGAAATTCTACAACTCAGTATTTAGAAATTCCTATTAATGTCTTGTTATTCAGGTTTAACGTGTAACATCAAAGTTAGTTACAGAGATAAAATAGAACTATTTTCTTTAATTTCAATTTCAACACAACCATAAAATTATACAACTCTTCCACCTTCTCAGCACTAAACATTGTATAGTAAATAAATAAAGTTTTTCGATAGAAAATGACTGAGAATGGAGAGTAGTAAGTCAGAAAATTCATATTTTGGAAGTGAGCACAATACTCTTTTCTATAGAAAAAATATTTGGCTAAAAAGAAACAACCTATGAATTATGTTTGTTTTCTTAATCAATTAGGTTGTGGCGCTAATTGATTATGCCTAGCAAATGGATATACTTAGGTCTGAATTTCTTCGTAATTGATAAATAGAGTTCCTAAATGATTAGGGACACAAAGCTCTGCTCCTAGAACAACTGCCTCATCCCAAGGGAGAGGTAACCAAATTTTGATGTATGTCCATTATAATTTCAAATTTTCAAAATTTTTATAAATAATAAAAATAAGAATTGATGAAATATATTTATATTAAATAATATAAAATAATATTATCATTAAATGTAATTAAATAAAATTAGATATATATATTTTTTAATTTTTAATTGAGGTAGAAAAAATTTGTGAAGTTGCCTCATATGATCATTGTCATGTCATTCCCAATCTATATAAATGTGAATGGAGGTAAAAGAAAAAGCCAAAGCAATGTTAAATAAGGGACCAAAAAATGGTTATTTTTTTAAAATGATTATTAAAAGATTAAAAAAAGAAAAATAGAGCGACCAAAATTGCATTTAGGTCTTAAATTTAAGAGGTTGTCTTACAATCTAGTGGTAGCAAAATGCGAGGTATTTTCATATTTTATCATTTTAATTTTAATTGTTTATTTGTTTAAACACTTCATTATTAACTTTGTATGGATTATTTGGAGAATTATTTTATTTTCCCAAATGATATGAATTTTTTTATAAATTGAGGAATTGTATAGGATAAATTTGAAAGTTGGAACAAAACCTTCAATATATTTGAAAGAGTGTGGGGTCACTTGCGCCCAAATCAGGTCCTCTTTCCCTCGTTTATCACGTGCGACCAAATCAAGTCCTCTTCCTCAAGAAATGAGTGTGGGGTCAATATGCCAGAACCAAAATGCTTGGAAGATACTTACATATTTCCTAGTACTACTCCTACCTCTATAATTAGTATGAACACACTTCAAATCGAAGTACCTACTTTTCTTCCGATGGCAATTGAAAATAAATCATTTATATTTAATTCTATTAATTTATATTATTTTATATATATTATATATTAATAATCACTTTTCAATTGAATTAATTTAAAAATAATAATATTTATTATTAAATTCTTAACTTTTAAGATTGTTTCAACAGGTTTCATCTCTTAAATTTAAGATACTAAAGTTAACACATCATCACACTCTAATAATTAAAAGAATAAGCAATGTAACTTAAAGATTAAAGAATCAATAATTTTCAACTATTGAAAATGGTGTTACATATTTCCTAGTACAACTCCTACCTCGTATAATTAGTATGAATACACATCAATTTTAAGTGGAATTTGCCAACATAATGAAAACAAACACTTACTTTTGATTATATGTCTTTTAGTTATATTTGGCATAATGAAGTTATGACGATCTCTAAGATTTTTGAAAAGTTTAAATGATAGTCTATTTTTTTTTTTATAAGCAATTCATTAATAGGAGATTAATGGAATCTCAAACCAAAACACGCTCCTCTCAACACAAGGAGACTAATTACAAATAGTCGAATGTGAACTTATGTCATTCGTAAAGCCTACACTTCCTACTATCATCTTGACCTAAGATCAACCAATTCCACGAGACAATTTTGACATAGCTAACAATGTCGTCTACACTATGCAAGACATCATTGAACATAATGTTGATTCTAGATCTCCAAAGGATCCAACAAGTAATAAACCAAATGGCGTTTACCTTGCCCGATTTACTACGACCTTTGAGTTTTGCATTCCAATCCTGCAAATGGAGCCGACACGAAACAGCCAAAATACGACTAATGCCAACCCAGTTACAGATTTTATTCCAAACCAACGAGGAGAAACTACAGGAAAAGAAGAGGTGGGAATTGACCTCGGAATAACGGAAACAGAACGCACAAGCCTTGTCATGCTCAGAAGTTAATATCCCTCTTTTCTCCAGATTGTGTCTAGTAGGGAGTCTGTCGAGGATCAATCTCCACCCAAAGATATGAATTTTCGCCGGCATCGCAGAGTTCCAAAGAAACTCCAGAGGTTCTGCAAATTCAGGATCAAGATCAAGAAGATTGAACGAGTTCAAGAGGAGATAGAAAGATTTAACCGAAAACTCATTAAATACGTCAAGAGACCAAATCCATTTATCGAGCACATCTCTAAGTGGCGATAAGTCTCCCAGCATACTGGTAAGGTTTCTCAATTCCTCTTCGGTTTCTGGTGTGTGCTCACTGACCCCCATGTTTTGGAACCTCCACTGCCATATATTACCATTCCAATCTCCCATCTGCTTCACAGACGCAAATGGATTACTGATACGATCGAACAAGAGAGGAAATTTCAGTTTCAATGCAGCATTTCCTGTCCAGACAGACTGCCAAAACGCCACATTATCCCCTTCCCCCAATGAACAGACAAGGAACTTGCTGAATTTTTCTAACTGACCAGCTACTGAATTAGACATAATATCCTTCATCCAGGCTGAATCGGAATTCGAACGACCTTCTCCCTCAAAATTCTGAACTTTCAAACTCAAATTACCATACCTTCGCTCAAGAGTTTTTCTCCAGATTTCGTTGCCACCTGTAAAGAATCTCCAAAGCCATTTCGCAAGAAGAGCTCTATTAAACCGACCAATATGTTTGATGCCTAGCCCACCAAACTCCTTCGATTTACAGATGGTACTCCAGGAAATCCAAGAAATGAACTTATTGTTAGATACTCCAGCCCACAAGAACCGACGCTGAATTCCGATAATTTTGTTTACAACCTTCACAAGAGCTTTGAAGAAAGCCAAGTTATGGATGGGCAGATTGACCAACACAGAGTTGATAAGGGAAACTCTTCCGCCAATCGATAGAGTTCTCCCCTTCCAGCAAGAAAGTCTGTTCCTAATGCAGGTTGCTATTGGTTTCCAGAAGGAGAGACGCCGGTGGTTACCGTCAACGAAAATGCCCAGGAACTTTAGAGGCAATCTTCCCGTTTTGCAGTTTAAGAATGCCTCTGCAGTTAGGAGGAATTCAGGATATGTACCTATCCCAAATAAGCAGCTTTTGTGGAAGTTAATTTTGAGGCCAGACAACAATTCAAAGGCGCGCAGGATTGCTTTGAATGCCCAAATATTAGATGCAGAACCATCCCCTAAAAGGAGGGTGTCGTCTACGAACTGAAGAATCCCAACAGAATGAGAATCTCTAATCTTGAACACAGAGAGCAAGTCATTGGAAATGGCAGATTTGGTTAAGCTTGCTAAACCCTCTGCTACAATTGAGAACAAGAAAGGAGCCAATGGATCGCCTTGTTTCAAACCCCTACTCGCCTTGAAATCTTTCGACGGACTCCCGTTAATAAGAATAGATAAGTAACTATTAAAAACAGACCCTCGTATCCACTTCAGCCAGTTTGATCCGAATCCCATCTTCACCAACATGTCTTCAAGGTACGACCATTTCACATAATCGTAGACCTTAGCGAAATCAACTTTGAAAAACAGACACTCCTTCTTGAATTTTTTGGCATAATCAGCAACTTCATTAGCCAACAGAATTCCATCAAAAATCTGCCGACCCGGAACAAAAGCAGTTTGGGAACTGCTAATGAGCTTGTGAATGATCTTGCCCAGCCTTCTTGTAAGCATCTTTGAAATGACCTTGAGCACGCAACTTACCAAACTTATAGGCCTGTAATCCTCAAAGTATTGAGGGTTTTCAAGTTTTGGAACCAGGGTGATGAAGGAAGAAGCAAAGACTTTAGGGAGTATACCAGTTCTAAAGAATTCCAAAATACAATTTGAGAAGTCATCACCAATAACATCCCAGCAACACTTAAGGAACTTGAAGTTAAAACCATCTACCCCAGGGCACTTATTACCATCACAACCGAACACTGCTTCTTTCACATCTGACTTTACAAACTCAGAATCAAGGAACTTATGATCTTCTTCATCCAAACAGGGAATATGCTCCAAATTGCTTCTAACATTAAACAGGTTCTGGTGATTATATCTTTCTTTGAAATACTTAACAGCTTCATCCTTTAACTCCTCAGGTTTGACAATCAAGCAATCTGCCACTTTAAGAGCTGAGATCTGATTCGAACGGTTCCTCACTTTAAGAGAATTATGGAAGAATTTGGTGTTTAAGTCACCATCTTGAATCCATTTCACACGGTACTTCTGAGCTATCATGTTCTCTTTAAGTCTTAACTTTGCCCAAAGCTCCTCTTGGATATTCAAACTGTCCCCACTAGCTTCTGCATCTTGACTGCAATAAGAGTTCAACTCCAAAATATTTAACTTCTGAACATTATCTTCAATAGCTAGATCCAGCCAACCAAACACTTCAACATTCCAGCGTTTTAGGTCAGATTTGAGAGCACTAAACTTCTTGATCAGAATAGAAGAACAAGATCTTGAGAATTGGTAAGAATTCCAAACTTGTTTGACAAAAGGCAAGAACTCCTTGTGAGATAACCAACAGTTAAAAGTCCTAAAAGGCTTGGGGCCCCAATTCACCATATTAGATTTCAACCACACCGGACGATGGCCCGAAATATCTCTATCTCCAACTTCTTGATTCTTCAGAGATAACAAAGAGATAGCTTGGTCATCCACAAGAATTCTGTCGAGCCTGCTTCTACTCCTACTGTTAGAATTAAACCAAGTAAAGGTGTTTCCAACCACCGGGAGGTCAATAAGCTTTGATAGTTCCTGGATTGGCTGGAATTTTGGTAAAACAAAGGTTATTCAATGTTGATGTCAAGGTGCTGATGTTGTAACATTGAAGTCTTAACACTGGGCTGTGTTAAGTAGTTAAGTACTGAAGTTGGTGTCTGATGTCACACAGGTGATGTTGTAACATCAGACCTGCAGAATTAATAACAGCAGGATATGTTATTAGGGCACGCATATTAGCTGGAATTGTGGAGAGTGGTTGACTCATTGGATGAGAATATCTTGGGATAGATATTTTCTGTTACATGGGAGATTTGATTACAGGTCTGTTGGAGAATTAAAAGGTTGAAGATTTAAAAAGATTTTGGGGATAAAATCTGTTTTGAAGATTCAGTTTTAATTAACAAATCTGATCAAATATTGTGACAAGTCCAAGCCCAATTCAGGAGCTATATAAAGCGCACAAGACCAAAGGAAAAAGTACAGAAAACATTCAGAAGATCAAGAGCAGAAGGCTTAGTGTCTATAGTTTGTTTAAAGTGCTTGTATTTACACTATTCTAGGGTTTGAATAGGTGTTGTATTTCTGTCCTCTCTAAAGCTGTGAAGCAAAGAGAGTTGTGTGATTTGATCGAAGCTGTGAAGTAAGATCAAGGGTACTCAAAGTGGTTTCTTTGAGTGTTTGTAAGGGATTGAGTGGTGTTCTCATACCTAAGTGGTTTCTTAGGTAGGAAGTCATTAGTAGAGTATAAGTTTAGGAGATTGTCAACGGGTTGTTGAGTCTGTAAATTATATCTGCAAGTAGTGAATTCCATCCCTGGCTTGGTAGCCCCCAGAGTAGGTTGGTTGTAACCGATCTGGGTCAACAATTCTTGGTGTTATTTTACTATTATTGCTGTCCATTATGCAGAGTATGTTGTTGTGACATCACACCTTAACATCACACGTCTGATACCAGAATTTCAATTGGTATTAGAGCAGGCATCCTGTCTGTCTCTGGGTGAGATCTAGGGAAGTTACTTTCTGGTGAAAAGATGGACAAAGAAGTTGGAGGATTCGTCAACAGACCCCTTATTTTGGATGGATCCAATTATGACTATTGGAAGCCAAGGATGACCACCTTCTTAAAATCCTTGGACAGTCGGGCTTGGAAGGCTGTTATTAAATAGTGGAAAGCACCTGTCATGTGTGAGAAGGATGATGCTGGCAAAGATAAAGAAGGCACCTCTAAGCTAAAGCCTGAAGAAGAGTGGACCAAGGAGGAAGACGAGCTTGCCCTTGGAAATTCCAAAGCTCTGAATGCTATCTTCAATGGAGTGGATAAAAACATCTTCAGGTTAATCAATACCTGTGAAGTTGCTAAAGAAGCGTGGGATATCTTGCAGGCTACTCATGAAGGAACATCTAGAGTCAAGATGTCACGACTTCAAATTTTAACATCAAAATTTGAAAGCCTGAAGATGAAGGATGATGAGACCATTCATGACTTCCACATGAATGTTCTGGAACTAGCTAATGCATCCAGTGCTCTTGGTGAGAAGATGTCAGAGGAAAAGCTCGTAAGGAAGATCCTTAGGTCCTTACCTAAGAGATACAAGATGAAAGTGACTGTCATTGAAGAAGCTCAAGACATCAACAAGATGAGAGTAGATGAGCTCATTGGATCTCTTCAGACTTTTGAACTTGGTTTAAATGAAGAAGAACCAGAAAAGAAACCCAAGGGTATTGCTTTGGTCTCCACTCCTGCAGAAGATAAGGTAGTCAAAGATTCTCAGGAAGATTTGTCACAAGCCATTGCAATGTTGGGAAGGCAGTTCAACAAAGTGTTAAAAAGATGGAACAATAACTACAAGCCTAGTGTCAAGAACAGTTCCTCTGACACCACCAATCCAAAAGAGAAAGATGAAGAGAAGACTGCTCAGGATAGAGGTGTTCAGTGCTTTGAATGTGAAGGGTATGGACATGTCAAGAAAGAATGTCCCACATTCTTGAAGAAGGAGAAGAAGGGCATGTCAGTTTCCTGGTCTGAATCTGATAGTGAAAATGATGGTAAGTCAGCAAAGCATGCTAGAGCCTTAACAAGAACTGTTGTGTCTGATGATGGTAGTGATGAAGAAATAACTTATGAGGAGCTAGCTTCTACTTATCGAGAGCTGTGTTTGAAAAGTGCTGAGATTTATCAAGAAAACAAGTATCATAAGCAACAGATTGCTCAGCTTGAAAATGAAAAAGCTGATCGAGAAAACGAAGTTGTGCTAGTTAAGTCCCAACTGGATCAGATGACTAAATTCATTAGGATGATGAACAGTGGTACTGCTGATCTTGATAAAATTCTTCAGTTAGAGAAATCTGCTGGATATAAATCAGGCATAGGATATGTGGCTAGCACTTCAGGAACAAAAAGGGAGATGTCTCAACCGTTGTCTCAACATCAACCTACGAAACAGGGCCCTTCCCCAAAGAAGGTTGTTCAGCCCCAGAATGCTGAGAAGAAGAATGGCCCACATCAGAGGAAGATACAGCCCCAAGGAGCTAGTCAGTATATGCCTCCCCAATATCACCAGAATATGCAAGCTGTCAAGTTCAAGCAGAACATGTCTCAGCAGAGGTATCAACATCAGGAAAAATGGTATGGTTATGCGTACAACAATGCTGTGACTTATGGAAGAAGGAAACCACATCACCATAGAAGACAGCCTAAGAGACAACATCATCAATAAAGCAGAAGACAATTCAACTATGGAATAAGGAGACAACAGTATGGGTGGCAGCCACAGAATTATCAAAGTGGGAGAAGATTTAACCACTTTAGAAACGGCAGAGTCAGATGCTTCTATTGTGGCAGGATTGGTCATATGCAGTCCTCGTGCTTCAAGCTTCACGGATATCCTAATTCTGCTCATCAACCCAAACAGCAAGAGGTTAGGCCTAAGGTGATGAAGAAATGGATACCTAAAGTTACCAGCTTGATAGCTCACACTTCCTTGAGGGTTTCTACCAAAGATGACTGGTATTTTGACAGTGGGTGTTCAAGACACATGACTGGAGTAAAGAATCTACTTGTTGATGTGAAACCTCAGTCTTCTGGCTATGTTACATTTGGTGATGGGATCAAAGGAGAGATAAAGGGAATTAGAAGACTAAACTGTGACAGTACTCCCAAGCTGGAGAATGTTCTTCTTGTTAAAGGACTAGCAGCTAATTTGATTAGTATTAGTCAACTTTGTGATCAAGGATTCAAAGTAGACTTCACAAAGTCCGAATGTAATGTGAAAGATGACAAAGGAGGAGTCATTATGAAGGGAGCCAGATCTAAGGACAATTGTTATCTTTGGGTGCCGCAAAATTCAAATTCCTCCACGTGTGTGCTTGCTAAAGAAGATGATGTCAAAATTTGGCATCAGAAGCTGGGACATCTTCACCTAAAGGGAATGAAGAGAATTATCTCCTCAGAAGCAGTCAGAGGGATTCCCAAACTTAGTATTGAGGAAGGAAAGGTGTGTGGAGACTGTCAAAAAGGAAAGCAGACAAAGATGTCTCATCCGAAGCTTCAACATGACACCACCTCCAAGGTATTGGAACTCCTTCATATGGATTTGATGGGACCTATGTAGGTTGAAAGTCTGGGTGGAAAGAAATATGCTTATGTAGTTGTGGATGACTACTCAAGATACACCTGGGTGAATTTCATCAAAGACAAATCTGAGGTGTTTGATGTCTTTAAAGAACTCTGTCACAAACTCCAAAGAGAAAAGGAGAGTAAGGTCATCAGAATTAGAAGTGATCATGGAAGAGAGTTTGAAAATAGCAAGTTTGAAGAATTTTGCTCATCTGAAGGTATAAGTCATGAGTTTTCATCTCCTATCACCCCTCAGCAAAATGGAGTTGTTGAGAGGAAGAACAGAACTATACAAGAGTCGGCTAAAGCAATGATTCATGCCAAGAAACTACCTTATCACTTCTGGGCTGAAGCCATGAACACTGCCTGCTACATTCACAACAGAGTTACCCTAAGAAGAGGCACTTCATCCACTCTATATGAACTATGGAAGGGAAGAAAACCTAATGTTAAGTACTTCCATGTGTTTGGTAGTAAATGTTACATTCTGGCAGATAGAGAGCAGAGAAGGAAATTAGATTCCAAAAGCGATGAAGGGATATTTTTGGGGTACTCCATCAACAGCAGAGCTTATCGGGTCTTCAACTCCAGGACCAAAGTGATGATGGAGTCAATCAATGTTGTGATTGATGATGAAGAAAAGTATGAAGTTGAGGACGTCATAGAAGATGTTGGAACATTAACTGATGAGGTACCTGTTGAAGGTGAAGAAAGAAACCCATCCCCTAGTATTGCTGACACTGAGCCTGAGCAACCTCAGAAGGATCCTTCTATCAGGATTCAGAAGGATCATCCTAAGGAGCTGATCATAGGTGATCCAAATTCTGGAGTAAGAACTAGGTCCAGAGAAATCATAGCTAGCTCGTGCTTCGTATCCAAAATTGAGCCAAAAAATGTCAAGGAAGCTCTGACAGATGAATTCTGGATAAATGCTATGCAAGAAGAACTGGAGCAGTTCAAGAGAAATGAAGTCTGGGATCTTGTGCCAAGACCAGAAGGGGTGAATGTTATTGGAACAAAGTGGATCTACAAAAACAAGTCAGACGAGCTTGGAGTGGTTACAAGAAACAAAGCGAGACTTGTTGCACAAGGTTATACTCAAGTGGAGGGAATCGACTTTGATGAGACGTTTGCTCCAGTGGCGAGACTAGAATCCATCAGACTACTTTTGGGTATGGCTTGTAACCTAAGATTCAAGCTGTTCCAAATGGATGTGAAGAGTGCCTTTCTAAATGGCTATCTGAATGAAGAAGTCTATGTAGATCAACCTAAAGGATTCACTGATCCAAACTTCCCCAATCACGTGTTCAAACTGAGGAAGGCACTGTATGGCTTAAAACAATCTCCAAGGGCCTGGTATGAGCAGTTGACAGAATTCTTAGTAGCAAATGGGTATAGAAAAGGAGGCATTGACAAAACCTTGTTCGTCAAGGAAGAAGGAGAAAAATTAATGGTAGCCCAAATTTATGTGAATGACATTGTATTTGGGGGAATGTCAGATGCTATGGTAAAACAGTTTGTCCAACAAATGCAATCAGAATTTGAAATGAGTTTGGTTGGAGAACTTAGCTACTTCCTTGGGTTGCAAGTCAGACAAATGAAGGATTATATCTTTATTTCTCAAAGCAAATATGCTAAGAGCATAGTAAAGAAGTTTGGCCTAGATAAAGCCAATCACAAAAGGACACCTACTCCCACCCATTTGAAGCTATCCAAGGATGAGAATGGAGTGAGTGTGGATCACAGCTTGTACAGAAGTATGATTGGGAGTTTACTATATCTCACAGCAAGCAGACCTGATATTTCCTTTGCTATTGGAGTGTGTGCTAGATATCAGTCTGATCCTAAGGTAAGTCACTTGAATCAAGTGAAGAGGATTCTGAAATACATAAATGGCACAAGTGACTATGGAATGCTATATAGCAGTGATTCTGGGATAGTTTTAAAAGGATACTGTGATGCTGATTGGGCTGGAAGTTCAGATGATAGAAAAAGAACTTCAGGAGGGTGTTTCTTTCTAGGGAACAATTTGATTTCCTGGTTCAGCAAGAAGCAGAATTGTGTATCTCTCTCAACTGCTGAAGCGGAGTATATAGCAGCAAGAAGTAGTTGCTCTCAGCTGGTATGGATGAAGCAGATGTTGAGTGAATACAATGTTAAACAAGATGTTATGACTTTGTATTGCGATAATCTGAGTGCAATTAATATATCTAAAAATCCTATACAGCACAGTAGGACAAAGCACATAGACATAAGGCATCATTTCATAAGGGATCTGGTAGAAGAAAAAGTTGTTACCTTGGAACATGTAGCCACAGAGAACCAGCTGGCTGACATATTCACTAAAGCCTTGGATGCAAACCAATTTGAAAGGTTAAGAAGCAAATTGGGAATCTGCATTTATGAAGACTGAATCTGCTAGAGGGGATGTGGGCAGTTGGGGTGGTTTTGAAAATGTGTAGTCAACTGCCAACTGAAGTTTATCTAATTGTGGCTAAAAAGAGGGAGAACATAGCCAAGATTGTCAAGAGGATTATTGCCATATGCTGCTAATGTAATGCAGATATTAAGGGGGAGTTAAATTGATGCTGATAAAAGGTGTTTAGTTGAAAAGTTAGGTGCTGCATTAAGGGGGAGTCATGACATTTGAAGAGTGCAGCCAAGCAGATATCAAGGGGGAGTAAATTACTGCACATTGTGAGCTACTGAACAGCTGTGATGTTGGTTCATGTTTTAGAGGGGGAGTACCAATTGGCTGTTGTCAATAATGAAGATGGTGCTGCAGCAGATCAAGTGATGAAGACTTTGAAGATTGTCAAACTGGTGCTAATAAGTTTCAAATTTCTGAAGATTATTCCGCTGCTAAAATCTCTGAAGGTGCAGAGTGCAGAAGTTGTTTGCAGAGTGCAGAGATTGTTTTAGCCAAAATTAGCCAAAGGGGGAGATTGATAGTTCCTGGATTGGCTGGAATTTTGGTAAAAAAAAGGTTATTCAATGTTGATGTCAAGGTGCTGATGTTGTAACATTGAAGTCTTAACACTGGGCTGTGTTAAGTAGTTAAGTGCTGAAGTTGGATGTCTGATGTCACACAGGTGATGTTGTAACATCAGACCTGCAAAATTAATAACAGCAGGACATGTTATTAGGGCACGCGTATTAGCTGGAATTGTGGAGAGTGGTTGACTCATTGGATGAGAATATCTTGGGATAGATATTTTCTGTTACATGGGAGATTTGATTGCAGGTCTGTTGGAGAATTAAAAGGTTGAAGATTTAAAAAGATTTTGGGGATAAAATCTGTTTTGAAGATTCAGTTTTAATTAACAAATCTGATCAAATATTGTGACAAGTCCAAGCCCAATTCAGGAGCTATATAAAGCGCACAAGACCAAAGGAAAAAGTACAGAAAACATTCAGAAGATCAAGAGCAGAAGGCTTAGTGTCTATAGTTTGTTTAAAGTGCTTGTATTTACACTATTCTAGGGTTTGAATAGGTGTTGTATTTATGTCCTCTCTAAAGCTGTGAAGCAAAGAGAGTTGTGTGATTTGATCGAAGCTGTGAAGTAAGAACAAGGGTACTCAAAGTGGTTTCTTTGAGTGTTTGTAAGGGATTGAGTGGTGTTCTCATACCTAAGTGGTTTCTTAGGTAGGAAGTCATTAGTAGAGTATAAGTTTAGGAGATTGTCAACGGGTTGTTGAGTCTGTAAATTATATCTACAAGTAGTGAATTCCATCCCTGGCTTGGTAGCCCCCAGAGTAGGTTGGTTGTAACCGAACTGGGTCAACAATTCTTGGTGTTATTTTACTGTTATTGCTGTCCATTGTGCAGAGTGTGTTGTTGTGACATCACACCTTAACATCACACGTCTGATACCAGAATTTCAAGCTTCATCTCCTCAATAAATTGACAGAATTATTTCATTTCAACACTATTGGAATTACTAATACCTTTCCTTTCGTGGCGGTTTTTAACTGCGTTAAAGTCCCCACCTACAATCCAACCATTACCAGGGAATCTCCTTTTGACTTCAACAATGTCCCTCCACAACCTCCTCTTGTCATTGAAACCACACGGCGAATAAATATTAAGAACTATCAGCCTATGGTTATTCCAAGAGAAGTGAATTCCCAGGAAGCCATCACCTCTGAAACTAGAACTAGCTGATAGAGTTCCAGAGTTCCACATTGTGACTAATCCTCCAGATCTACCAGTAGAATTCATACCAGACCACTCAATCTCTTGATCCCTCCATAAGCTATGAACCAGATTAGAATTAAGGTCAGTGACTTTAGTTTCTTGTATAAGACATAGGTCAGCATTTCCTCTGAGAATAGTCTGAGATATTCTCCTTCTTTTCAAGGAACTGCAGCTCCCACGAACATTGTAGGTGACAATATTCATTGACCAACAGTAGCTACATTCTTCTTGCCTAGCCTTGCTAATTTATCTTCTGAATCAAGCTTCCTCAAAACACTATCCAACTCGCTATCTTCAAAGTCACCAGTGATACCCAAGCTTTTAAGGGATCTGCGAACTTTGGGAGGAACTTCATCTAACATTTTCCAGCATCTCAGATTCCCTCGAGCCACATCCGTGTCAGTGATAGACTCGCAGCAAAGAAGAGACGAATTTGAAACAGAAGGAGATACTCTTCTTGGATTACGCTTGTTAGCCACCATTTCCTGACTACTATTTGGAACTTGCTCTGGAACCTTCAAGTCTGAGTGTAGGAGAGTAGAAAAGTAAGAAGGGGAGTAAGGAATCTTAATGCAGTCGTAAACCTCATGCAATAATTTTTTCTTTTTCTTCTTATTCCAATTTGAAGGCCTAATAAGCCCACCAGGAGGACCAGATATAGGGTTTGTGGGGCCCAGATCTACTACTAACTCACCCTCGAAAGCCCTATTCAAAACACCTTCTTTGTTGGTTAACAAGTTTGGTTCAAATACAACCAGATGCTCAGCAGCTTCACTTCCTTCGTGACTAACCCTTTTTACACCTAAATCGATATAACTTACTGAGGCTCCTCGACTGACACAAGCTTGCTCCAAACTAGGCTCAGAAGTTTGGTTCACCTCTAGATCACTGAGTCTACCCCCAATAGACCCTAAGTCAGGACTTTCACCAACTAAGGAAACATTATCAGAAAAGTTACAATCTCCTTCTGAAACATGGGGGGAGAAAGAAGGAAAACCCTGAGAAGGCTTCGTTTTCGAGACGTTCAATTCCACTCTGTCATCCCCATCGTCTGTTTCCCACTCGCCCTCAACATCAGATGGGAAGGAAGATTCATACTCCTCAGAATCAATCACCTCATCGTCTTCATCCTCCAGCTGGTAATCTTTCCGACCGATAGACAGGTCTTCAAATAAATAAAGAACAAAGTTGGAATTGAGAACTTTCACATGTTCCTTAAAGTTCAAAATGACATCCTTGTTAGTTTTGATAAGGAGTCTGGCAACATCTAAACGGGACTTGCTCCTTGTGTTCTCGTCACACTTAATGAATGAGCCCAGATTGAGAGTAATCGTCCTGAAGTTGGAATCACTCCAAGCACAACCAGGTAAACCATAGTATTTCACCCAAACTATTCTATCTTTGTCAATCAATTCTAGAGACCAATGTCTAACTTCCTTGAACCATACCTCCATCCACTCTTTATTCTCCTTCAAAAATTCTTCAATGTCACCTCCCACCGAGTCTTCCAACAGGCAAAGCGAAGCACCCAGAGGAGTGACTTTGATATTAAAGTGGCCTTCTTCATTGAAAATCCTCTGCATATTAAAAGCGTTACCTTCCTCCATAACTACGCCCACTCTAGATTGTTTAAACCTGTCCACGACACCCTCATCCACCTCAAGCGACAAAACCTTAGGATCACCTCCTTGTCTAACTTCGGTACACGGGGAGTTTACCACCACATTAGTGTAGGATTTTCCAGAAACGAACCGGTTCTCCTTCCTATTTCTAATCTGCATGGAATAATTGTTCTTCTTCTGGAACTCACGATCCCGATTAGGTTGGTTATTCGCTAATCCGAATCTGGGAATGTTAACATAAATTTTCCTACCTTCAAGCATAATGCTATCTAAATTACAAGCCAAAGTTCGAGGATTATGAACTTTCCTAAACTTTGTGAAACCGAAGCGTTTTCCGCGCTTATCCCTCATAGCAGAAATGAATACCTCAGATATAACTCCGTAAGCTTTGAACACCTCGAATAGGTCCCTAGCGTTGAACTTTTCAGGGAACTCAGAAACGAAGAAGGAAGTCGTGATCTCGCTAGGAGCTGCTCCATAGCCCTTGTTTTCCTTCCACACTGAAAATCCACTGCTGGTACTCTTCTTAGGATTCCTATCCACCCTCACCCACGCCATGATATCAAAGAAGACAGAAGAAACAGAGAACAACTCACGGTTCAACCCAGAGAAACTAAGATGATACCAAGGCCCCTAAGCTCGAAAGCTAGGAATTTAAGCCGAAAATATCACAATAGCAACACCAGGAACAGAACAATGAAATCGCTGACAAGGGAACGAAAGACGGAAGAAAACACGAGACGCAGAAGAAGGAAACACGAGACGCTGAAGTAGGTTATGGTGGAATTTCAAAGGACGAGAAGGAAATTCTAGAGAGAAGAAGGAGTTTTTCTCTCATCATGATTGGTTGCTTGATTTTGATAGTCTATTAAAGAGCTGTTTTATATTGATATATTTAAATAAATATTTTAACATATTTTTAAATAGATTTTCCGATTATTAGAGTACTTTACAATATAGATATTGGGCCTCTTTGTTTTAAATTAAAAAAATAAATTTTTTCTTTGTATTTTTAAAAATAGATTTTGTAAAATCGTTTTTCAAAATATTACAAGTTTTTCTATATTCATTTTTTTAAATTGCAAGAATAATTTTGATATCGTATAACATATAAACATACAATATTGAAGATCAATATATAGTCAAAATTGTAATTTTTGAAAAAAGTTGTATCTCTAAAATTATTTTCATGAAAAACAATATGAAATAGCTTCAAAATTACGTGATTTTTTGAAATTTTGATATTCAATTTTTTTTTGATAAATTGATTAAATATTTAAATTAACATTTTAAGAATAACTATTCAAACAAAATTTTCATTTGAAACTTTTATGAAAAGTTTCTTTGTAAATTTTTTTCTACAAAATTTTATTACACTATAAAAATAGTTTTTTAAAAAAGGCAAAACAAATAGACCCATTATATTGTTGTGAAAATGATGGAATAATTAAAATCACTTTTTTTAGTTTTTTTAGAAGCATTCATAGTTAAATCACATTAAAAAATTTGATGGTGAAAAAAAAACAATGACAACAATAATAATCTTAAATACAGATCGGTTATTTGAAACAACAAGGCTAGATGCTACTTGTTAGTTTAGTACCTGATCATCTTCAGTTAGAGGCCAAAGACCGACTTACATTTTTGTTTGAAATTGGTGTCCTTTCCACCTATTGTGGAGTATGTTGATACAACATAAATGTTTATTGTGTAAGATGTATTGATCATTATTTAATGGCAAATATTTTTTGAAAAATTATGTTTTTAGTGGTGAAAATATTTTGCAACTTAAGGCAATTATGTTTTTTTATGGGAAAGAAAAGATATATTAATAGGGAGTACTAGGGATACTTTAACCCAATAAACAAAACTCACTGCTAATTACTCCAGCACCTAATGAAATTAGTTACAAAAAATCAAGAGGGCATTTAAGCCATTCATAATATAAGCACCTAGGATTATATTTATGGCTAAGAGAAATCCACCACCAAGAAGTTAATATAATTCTATCTACAATAACATCCAGATTACCCACCTCGTCGTGAAAAATAATATAATTTCGAGAACGCCAAATGCGCCAACAAGACGCAAACCATATTATACACGTAGTAGGCTTTGAACAACTTCACAACATCAAAACTGCCCATTCAAAAAGGTGCTGAAGAGACTCCTGTTCCACCAAACAAGGGATCCCCACCCAATATGCAACCTTCTTCCAAACCAAGGAAATTCTAGGACAAGTAAAGAACATATGATTATTATCCTCCACGCTACGAAAACAAAAAACACATACCTTTTCGTGAGCGCTAGAGATTATCCCGCTACGGACCATATTAAAGCGAGTAAGAAGCTTATCCAACAACAAACGCCAAGAGAAAATTTTCACCTTCAATGGATTTTTAGATTGCCAAAGTAATTCCAACGCCATCTTATGATCAACCTTCAAAACTTTCCCAGCCGATTAAGTTGCATTGAATCATAGCACGACTTTATCGTGAATTCACTATGAGATAAAAGAGGCCAAGCCAAACTGTCATGACAAGTATGTGATCATAAATTTGAAAAAGATTTTAAACAGGAAAACTTTTGCTCTTCCTGTATTTTAAAAGGTACCATCGCGAAAGCTTTATAGTGTATTGTTGTTTAAAAAAAATACACTCCCGCTATTAAATATCAGGGTGTTACAACTTCCAAGAAAGTGTTTAATTGGAATCATAACATGTCTTATTCAAATCAAGTTTTATAAAAACTTGATTTAAGACTTCTAACTTGTGAGTCAAGCTACACATCAAATTGCAAAGGCTTAAAAACACATTCTCGTGGGTTATAATATATACATATACATCAATATACAATAGTATGTATCATTTAGAAAAAACCAACGCGAACCTGTAAAATATAATCCTTTTATGCTTAAACCCAGTTGATTTATAGAAAGCCACACGCCACTCCCTGAATTATCCTATCGTGAGGAATACACAAATCTAACAAAATTATCTTATCATTCCAGCGGGTCGATTTCCCTTCTACGGATCCACTGTTATTTTAAAGAGATCTTGAATTATCTCCCCGCAATGAACCCGAGCAGAAACAATTCCTCTGTATCTTGTGACCCAAAGTCAGTCCATTGGTTCTGCAAGTGGTAATAGGAGTACCACCAACTTTGGTCGACTCTGGTAATAGAAGTAATGTTTTACCGTTGATCGTTATTATTTTAAAATACATATTATTATTATTTCTAAAAATAAATATACCTTTTTAAGTTTCAGCCATTTTTTCGGATGTGCACATCCGGAATACGCGTAACTTGTCATTCCGAATTTGCACATCCGGAACAAGGCAACGTTTTTTAAAAAGACGGTGCGTCCAGATGTGCTAATTGATTATGCCTAGCAAATGGATATACTTAAGTCTGAATTTCTTCTTAGTCGATTAATAGAGTTCCTAAATGATTAGGGACACAAAGCTCTGCTCCTAGAACAACTGCCTCATCCCAATGGAGAGGTAACCAAATTTTGATTTATGTCCATTATAATTTCAAATTTTCAAATTTTTTATAAATAATAAAAATAAGAATTGATGAAATATATTTATATTAAATAATATAAAATAATATTATCATTAAATGTAATTTAATAAAATTATATATATATATATATATATATATATATATATATATATATATATATTTTTTTTTTTTTTAATTTTTAATTGAGGTAGAAAAATTTGTGATGTTGCCTCATATGATCATTGTCATGTCATTCCCAATCTATATAAATGTGAATGGAGGTAAAAAAAAAAAAGCCAAAGCAATGTTAAATAAAAATGGACCAAGAAATGGTTATTTTTTTAAAATAATTATTAAAAGATTAAAAAAATAAAAAAAAGAGCGACCAAAATTGCATTTAGGTCTTAAATTTAAGAGGTTGTCTTACAATCTAGTGGTAGCAAAATGCGAGGTATTTTCATATTTTATCATTTTAATTTTAATTGTTTATTTGTTTTTTTTTTGTAAGCAAGTTGAATATAAAACGAGTACAAAGGGTACTCAAACCTGTTTACAAAAAGGCCCAAGTAGGGTGATACAAAATCGAGAAATTACCCACCAATTGAACCTAGGACAAAAAGAACAATGGATCTTTGTTAAAATTGTAAAAGTTACAATTGGGATGTTTAATTTCTCCTATAGAAGCCCATCTCCACACCGTATATTTCACCTTCCATATAGTATCACAAACATTCCACTTGGTATTCCTAAAAATAATGCCATTCCTTAACAACCATAAATTCCAACAAGACGCCAACCAAACAGCCCCTTCTTTTCCTTTCTTAATCTTCCTCGACTTTCTGAAATTATACCAATCCAAAAAACTCCCCTTAATATCATCCCCTTCTATGTCTCCTAGGCCAATCCAATCGGCCATCTCCAACCACACAATCTTGGCCACCGAGCACATAAGAAGCGTGTGCCTCAACGACTCCGGATGGTTATTGCAGAAAACGCACTTGTTATCACTATTCGCCGGTATTATGTTCCTAAAAGCCAATTGATCCTTGGTCGGGATTTTATGAAGAAAGCATCTCCACCCGAAAGCACTAATTTTCAAAGGCACAATCAACTTCCAAATCAACTTAAACACTTTATCCCCACGATTAGCCGGACCGAACGGAATATGAAGATTGTTAATACATTTATAAAAGGAGCACACAGAAAATTTTGAATCCTGTTCCAAACTCCACTCGACTGTGTCATGTCTGCCAATAACCGGATAACAGTTCGATATAGCGTCAAAAAGAGCTCCGACCTCCTGAGCACTAAGCAGACTGTTGGACTGAATCCCTTCACCCGCCGGATGAGCCAACGGGGGCTCAATCAAAGAACACGCCTGTGAGCTGGAATCCAATGTCTCAGGCAACACAGTGCCATCAACACCAAAATCACAGAAATTTCCTGCATCACCAGAAACAGGCCTGGCACGACCATTCAAGATACCATCGACTGGAAAAAGAAAACTACATGTACTTAATCTAGCAGAAACTCCATGACCGGTATCAGAGTAAAACCTTCTGCTATCATCAACAGCAGCCTGCGTGGAACTGCTAATAGGGCCAAAACCAACAAAAGAGCCATTACTGGCAGCATAGCTCACAGAACCAGAAAAATCCCCCTGAGAAATTCCACACTCCCCCCACCTCCAAACTTCATTCACCCACCCCCTATAGCACCGACCGACACATCTTTAAGCTGAGAAATAGAAAAAGCCTTCGGGAATAAATCCTTCAAACATCCCAAGTCGGTCCAATTGGCCTTCCAAAACGATGTTTTATAACCATTTCCCACCCGAAACACATAATTTGTCATAAGAAGATCCCTCGGGTATCTCTTAGAAATGGAAATTAAATCCGACCACCAAGAAGATGAGAGTTTCTTCCCTTTACAAGCACCATCGCAACCCGCCATTTGAAGGAAAATATCACCATACCTTGCTTTTAAGACTTTGAACCATAAATCCTCCGAACCTTCTAAAATCCTCCACCTCCATTTATGAAGAAGGGCCGCGTTAAATTCATCAATCCTCTTCAAGTTCAAGCCCCCCTTCTCAAGCGGGAGACAAAGAGAATCCCAACTACTCCAATGTGTCTTCCTTTTCTCCTTCGTACTCCCCCAAAGAAAACCGCATTGGAGTTTAGTGAGAGCCTTACAAATATTCACTGGAGCCTTATAGAAAGAAAGTTGAAAAATGGAAAGACTACAAAGAACCGATTTGAGGAGAGTGATTCTACCCCCAAAACTAAGGAACCGATTGTGCCAACAAGATAATCTCTTCTCTATTTTAGATACCAAATTATGCCAAGTCGGTAATCTTCTAGGGTTGGACCCTATGGGTATTCCAAGAAAAAAAAATTCCTTGTTCTCCGTTCTACAAGAAAGGAAAAGCGCCGCCGCTTCAATAGATTGGGGAGGGATATTTATACCAATTAGTTTACTTTTATGATAGTTGATACCAAGACCCGAAACTAACTCAAAACCCCTCAAAACCGTTTTAATGGCCCACATATGTCTCCAACTTCCGTCACCAACCAAGAGGGTATCGTCCGCAAATTGGAGAATATCTATGAAACAACAACTCTCCATGATAATCCCCGAGAATTCACCTAACCGAACCGATTTCCTAACCAAACCCGACAAACCTTCCGCTACTATAACAAAGAGAAAAGGCGAAAGGGGATCCCCTTGTCTCAAACCCCTTCACCAAAACCGACATCTTGCTAGAAAAGATTGTAGCCTCCATCCACCTCATCCATAAATCCCCAAAACCCAAGGTCCTCAACATAAATCTAAGAAAACCCCAATTTACTTTATCATAGGCTTTTTCAAAATCGACCTTAAATAACGAGACGACCTTCTTCTCTTTCACCGCATAATCAACTACCTCATTGGCCACCAAAACTCCATCAAGCATTTGCCTACCCGGAACAAAAGCGGTTTGACAACTAGAAATAATCGAATTCAAAACCAATTTAAGTCTAGCCGCTAAAAGCTTAGAGAGAGCCTTATAGAGACTTCCAACGAGACAAATAGGTTTATACTCATCTAAGCTCATAAGATTCTCCCCTTTCGGAACTAAAGTGAGAAAAGACGACACTATAGCTTTAGATAAACGAGCCTCCCTATAAAAATCATTGAAAAACTGACAAAAGTCTGGTTTAAGAAAACCCCAACATCTCTTAATAAACGAAAAGGAGAAACCATCCGGGTCCGGGCTTTTAAAACCGTCACAACTCCAAACCGCCTCTTTAACTTCCTCTTCGGAGAACGGTCTCTCCAAAAAATCTCTTTCCGCCACACTAAGCCTTTTGAATGGAATATTCTCCAAAATAGGGCGATTACCATCCGACTCCACGAACTTACGCGCAAAATGATCTCTAACTTCCTCCTTAACTTCATTAACCCTCTCAAGAACTCCCCTCTCCGAGTTGATGGGACCTATAAAATTCCGTCTTCTTCTCTCCTTCATGATACTATGGAAAAACCGGGAATTATTATCCCCATCATTAAGCCATTTAACTCTAGCTTTTTGAATGAGCATATTCTCCTTAATTCTCATGTTTATCCAAAACCTACTAGTAGCCTTCTTGCCATTTAAAATACCTTCCTCCGTTTCCAATTCATCATTCAATTCAGCTTCGAAGTCCCCCTTGTTTATCTCCTTCACACACTCTTCCACCGCTAAGTCGAATCTTCCAAAAACTTCTTGGTTCCATCTTCTTAGAATTCCTTTAAGAATTCTAAATTTCTCTTTCAGAACAAAATCCCCTCTACCTTCAACATGAATATTATTCCACCCTCTCTCGACAAAAGGTAAAATTTTTTTGTCATGGAACCATTCATAGTTGACTTTAAAAGGCTTCGGCCCCAAATCAGAACCGTCTACCACCAACCACACCGGGCAATGGTCCGATAAATCTCTGCCACTAATAAACTGGCCAACCACTCTCCACTCCTCAATAGTTTCTTCGGAAAGTAGAAAACGACCGATCCTACTCATAGATCCACCATCCCCCCTTTGCCACGAAAACTTCTTGCCCTTGCAAGGAACATCAATTAACTTACTACTAACAATAAACTCATTAAATTCTCTCATCTCCTTGTTACGATAGGACAAAGCTCCACCCCTTATTTCACTATTATTTTTAATAGCATTAAAATCCCCTCCGATACACCAATGTCCATCAACGTAGCGATCCTTTAAACCCCTTAAAGTTTTCCAAAGAATACGCTTCGCCTCCAACTCACAAGGCGAATACACATTGACCACATAGAAAAATAATTCCTTCCACCTAACTTTAACACCTATAAATCCTTCACCTTTGAAGCTGCTAATAACTTCCACCCTCCCTTCCTTCCATAAGATGATTAAACCTCCCGAAGAACCCGAAGCACTAGAATAGGACCAACCTATACTCTCCTTACTCCAAAAACTTCTAGCTAAAACATCCGTAATGAAAACCATTTTAGTCTCCTGAATAAAAAACATATCAGCTTTTCCTTTCTTGATAATTTGACTAATCCTCTTCCTCTTAATCAAACTACCACCCCCTCTTATATTTAACGACCCAATAATCATCGACCCAATTTTGTTTTCGCCTTCTCATCTTCCTTTCTCTCTTTATCCTTCCTTTCCATTTCTTCAATTATGCTTTTAAAATCCCTCCTCGGATCATCTGCGACCACCCCCAAATTAGAAAGAGCCTCCCATAATTTACCTCCTGTGACCGGTTCCAAGTTATTCCATAATCTAAAATTACTCCTGAAAATATCTGACTCAGCCGAGTTATCCCCATGGAATGCTGATGATAAACCAGTATCAGCACCACTATTCAAATTTTTTTCCACCTCCACTAAATTAATACTTCCACGTTGTTCATAACTGCCACCTACCAAAATCTTCTTACGTCTCCCAACACCCTTTTGAGGATTTTTTACCCCACCTATACCACCTGGGCCACATAAGTGCCTGAATTTGATTTTTTTAAGACGTCTTTTTCTAGGCGCATGGCCCCCTTTGTCTATATTCCTTTCGTTAAACATTGTACCATCTAAAACCTTTGCCGTAGCAGAAACATGAGAATAGGTGGAAAGTGACATCCCATTAAGCATACTGTTTAAGAGAGGACAAGATGTAGCTTTAACTTTTACCCTTTCTACTTCACAGTCATAGGTCCCACCAAGCGCCTGCGAAACTGAATCAGCGGACTGCCCCCTAGCCACATTATCATCACACCTAACCCCACATGGCTCCAAATCAGCTTTTTGATACTTCTTTTCACCGTTCCTAACGCACGAGTCTAAGTCATCGCCAGAAGTAGTTGTTCCGTATTCCTCTCCGACTACCCCATCCTCTTCATCCTCTTCATCACGACCGAACCAACCCAGACTTGAAACTGAAGAATCCGAGGTATACTTCTTGGATATCGCTGTGGAAGTCGTCGCACGAAGTGGGCCGGCAAAATCTTCCCTGAGAAGAATAACATAACTTTTACCATCAATCTCAGCCACGATATTATCCGGGAGACGAAAAGAAACCGAGACGCGAACCAATATTCTTCCCACATCCATATTGGATCGGTTCACCGTGGACTCGTCTGAACAAAGGTACGAACCAAAGCAACTTGCCACCTTCTCAAAGAAATCCAAATTATATCCATGGCAGGGGACGCCATAGATTCTAATCCAAACAACCCTCTCTTCATCGATATCATTCTCCTTCCACTTCCTAATTTCGCTGACCAATGTTTCCACCAGTCCGTGCCTTCCGAAATCAAATCGTCCATAGCTCCTTCTTCAGATTCTTCCATTAAACAGAGTTTAGAACCTAAAGGTGTCACTTTTATGAAAAAGATTCCCTCAGACTCAAAATTCCTCTACACATTATACGCCATACCCGCACTATGCGTAATAGCAACATAAGCCTTCTTCAGACGAACTAAATCCTCCGAATTTGGAGAATAACTAAAACGCAAACTGTCGACCGACTCTTCTTTACTGTTGCAGACAGTTTCGGCATAAGATTTCCTTCCATCTCTGAGACTGGGTTCCATCGCATTCCACTTCCTCACCCCAGGTTGCACAGTTCGGTTCTTCCCTTTACTCAAACCATCCAAAATGCCAGCTTTGTTAACACCCTTGTACGCACCGGTGTAATACCCCAAAATTTGCTCTCCCTCTTTGTCATCATAGCATGGCATTATCATTTATCATATCATATCCACCTCATTAACATTACATTGCATTTAACATAGAAAAATGAAGCATGGCATCCTTCTTACCATCAGGGCATGTGATCAGGTGGAAGGTGGACAATCAAGGAATCATTCAAAGCACAAAAAGGTCAATCAAGTTTCCTCAAGGCAAGCCAAGAGGTCTTTCATGTCTCATACTATCTCAATAGATCATCCAACACCTCAAGAATGAGAGATTTAATGGGAGATTGAAGCACTACATCTTTCACTATGCAAGAGGTTCAAAAACTGAAGAAAAACCCTCAAAAGAGATAGCTCATTGATCCAAAATCATCCTCAAATGGTATATCTCATCATCCTTTAAGAGGATACACAACATACTCTGAGGAATTTGAAATTGAAGACTGCACATTTTGCTCCTAGGAGGTGGGCACCCAAAACTAGGGTTTCCCATTAAATCAGGGAATCTTTGATTTTTTGGACAAAACTTGATGTCATGGTATTCTACATATTCTTAAGTGTATGTGTATGGAGAATTGCCCCTCAATTGGTTTTGGAAGTGGTTCAATTGGAAGAAAGATAAAAAATCAGGAAATTTGGGGCCAAGCCAAATAATCAGAGGAAAAAGTCAACTCTTGACTTTTTGAGGCCAAGTTCATAAAATTCATGTTACATATGTCCAATGTACAAAATTTGGTCAAGAAACTCCAAAGGAATCATGAAAAAATCAAGATGTGGAAAGTTGCCATTTTTGGATGAAGAAGGGTTACTAAATAAGGCAAGTTTTGGCCATTTTACATCAGAGTTTGAACGAAGGCCATTCAAAATTGAAGCACCAAATGAAAATTCCACTAGGCCACAACAAAAGATCTTGTTTTAAGCTTCAAATCCATGTGTAGAACATCTCCATTGGATAAAAATTGAGTGAGATATGATTGATCAAAGTTTGAGCAAAGTAGGTCCAAAACTAGGTCATGACCAAGATTTTCAGGGCACGCGCGCAGTCATTTTCTCAAACACTTGGTGGGCCAAATGTATTGATCAATTACTCATGATTAGAGGCTTCAAATGGAAAATCTTTCAACATCAAAGTTGTTCCTCTATGTGAGATCTTCAAAGTTGGTGTTTATCAATTTTTCATCTGATCAAAGGTTAAGGAGTTATGATGGCTCAAAGAATGGTCATTGCAACTGAAATTTGACCAGGTCACAACCAGGTCATGCCACAAGTCTGCGCACCCATGTACCAGTTCTTGGCCCATCTGTTTAAGGTCATTTTTAGACATGTTTGAGACCTCATTCCACTTCAATTTCCAAATCAATATTGTGCTCCAATGCATCCTCTTTCCAATGAACCCATAAACTCCCTAATGCAGCCATTGAGTAGAGATAAAAACCTCCACAAACTACCCTATGTTGGCATGGATACATTGACAGCATGTTGCATGATTTTGGTTCAAACACACCACAAACACTTCCTCACTTCAGTTTCCTCTTTCAACCAAGCACAAGTCAATTACACCTTGCACACTTGCCTTGGCATACATGAGAATGGAAAGAAATAAACGTGCTAAGCAAGTTTCTTCTACCACCAGCCGTGTCATTTCATTTCCCTCCTCACTTCCACCATAGCATGTCATGAGCCATCTTCACCATATCATCACACTCCCTAACTAACTTGACTCAGTTAGTTAGGGATGACTCAGTTAACCAACTTGACTCACCCTAACTCAACTCATTTAACCGTGGTTAGTTCACATTATAAATAAAAATCACTCTCTCAAATTTCAGTTTCAACTTCATTTCTCACACATTTCACTTCAGAAACTCTCTCTTCTACTCTCTCATTCTCTCTGAGTTTGCTTCTCCACGATTTCAACTCCATAGTTCTTCCATTGAGTGTGGTTGAATCAAGAACAACAAGAACAACTCCATTTCTGCAAGCTTAGCATCACTGCAATCTTCAATCTCCTTCATCTACTCATGAATCATCAGCATTTATTTTGCTTAATATTGAAGCTCCAAGGTTGAAGAGCAAGTGTTCTCTCTGGTTTTCTCAAACTCCACAAGAACTGCAAGATCAGGTTCCAAAACTCACAAACTTTTCTCTCACGTTTTGTTGATTATTATGATGATTTCATGATGATATGAGCTCATTAGGAGCATTTCTCACTCTGGCTAGTTGATAGGCCTTGTAAAGGCTTAGATCCAAAAGTTAGGGCACATATTCATCCCCTCTGTTCTTGCTATGTGTGTATGTTTTGTTGTTTTTATGAGTATATTGTTAATCTACGTGAGTTGCTCTTCATTTTGGTATAGTCTTTGTGGAATTCTGGAAATTATGGAGTTGCAGACGGTGGTGCATGACCGGAGAAGGTGACCGGAGGTCATCTCCGGCCGGTGGTCTTAAGTGCTAGGGTTTTGTGTGTTTTAATCATAGCCGTTGATGTGTTCCAATCGTGTGGTCTAAAATGTGCCAGCACATTAAAACGCATGTGCATGTCATGTGCATTGTTTCTGAATTCACTTAAGCTCTATGTGTTGCAACGTATGGTAGCTAGGGTAGACACTCGTGCATGTGCGTTGATTTCATTTACTTTGACTTTCGTTTGACCTTGACTTGATCCAATGGCCATGAGTGAGTCAATTTTGTTGACTGAGAGTGTATGTTTGTTAGTGTGTTCTGCGCAGACTTGGACCTTGGGACTAAACTGATATCCACACCCCCTTGTTTAAGGCCCAATGTAATTTGAACTGAGTAATTACTAGTCACGCACCCCCATTCCTTTTTGCATTGCATTTTATTTTTTATTTTTGCTACACGTTTTCTTTTTAATTTTTAAAAATACTAAATAGCATCATAAAATTCCACAAAAATTCATGATCCTTCTTAAAACATTTAGAAAATTTTTCATGATTTTGTTTCTTGATTTTATGACCTTTTTTCCCCTGTTCTATATTTTTCTTTGAATTTCTTTGATGTGCATTCTTAATATGGTACATGATCTTGTTTAATTTTGTTCTTGATCATTAAAAATTGTTTTGATGCTCTTCTTTTTGCATTGAGTCATTATCATCTTGAGGTATGTTAAGTGTTTTTATTTGATTTTTTAGGTTAGTTTATGGCATGTTTGGTGTTCATTTTTGTGCTACTTTGTATGATATGTCTATTTGACCTAAGTGCATTGTTTGACATCATTTTGCCTTGGTTTCTTGCATGCTACTTTGATATGTGATTCATCTCTGATTTGTGAACTTCAATACCATGTTTTCATAATTTTCATGAGGCCATCTAATTTTTGTTTAATGCATTACCTTTGAAGCATAATAACATGTCATATCATCTCAATATTGGTGCATGTTTACATGACTTCTTTTGTACATAATGGCATGATCATTTGCATATTTGGTGAACCATTCACTTGACATTATAGGTCATTGGTACATATTATATGTCATCCTTGCATGTTGACTTTCATTTAAACCTTGTGCACCTTTAACATGTGGTGTTTGTACTTGTGTTTTCTTTTGAACTTCCATTTCAATTCTACTTCTTCTATCACTTCTTAAATGTCTTGATGTGCTTCATGAATACTTGTGAGAGGTTTGTGAATAATTTTTCATTTCATTTCAATTCTGATCCATGGATTACATGTTCCATTTATGCACATTTCTTCTTTTTCCTTTCATCTTTTCATTCTCCCTTTTCTTATGGTGGCATGTTCTAATGCCATGGATGATGTTTGTTGCCTATCAACTTGGACTTGCATGATAATAATAATTTGTTTTCCATATGATGTACATTCTGGTTGTGGTTCTAGGATTTGATTTCTCATTTAATTCTTTTGAGTTTTATGATGCATTACATGTTCTTTTACTTCTTATACTTCTTATACATGTTTACTAACCATGTAGGGGCTTTGGTACGTTGCAATTGAGTGTGGATAAGGAATCCACCTTCAAATTTCTTTCCTTTCATCTCTTTTACAATTCCATTTTGTGTTTTGTTAAGCACTTATGTGCTTTCTTTTAATAACTCATCACTTTCCCTTTGTGAATTACAATTCATCTTCTACTTTAGAAGTGAATTGTTTAATTCATTCTTTCTTTAGACTTTAGGTTTAAACCTCACAAACCATTAGGACCACTCCCTTTAATAATCAATTAGGATTGAGTCTTAGTCTATATAGATTTTTACCTTTATCCTCTCTTGAGTCTCTTTTCTCATCTCAAAGAAAATTCAGAATATATAATAAAGGTAGGCATTTATTGCATTTAAGCTTTTCATATAAAGAAAAGATTATAAGGGGTCTTCTCTTATAATCTTAAAATGTATAGCATATAACCCATCTTGGGTCAATGTGTTAAACATTTGATCATGTGTGAGGGACTTAAATGCAATACTTGTTGAAGGTACAAATAAAAAACACTTCCTCATTTCTAAATCAACAAAAACACTTAATAAACACAAGTGTGCTAGTGTGTTTGAACCTTGGCAATTGGAACTAAGTGTGGGGGTCTTCTTCACCCTTAGTGTGCTTTCTTACTCATTCCATCTTGGAATGTGAGAATGTACACATTCCAATGACTAAGATTCAGATACACTATCATATGCAAACAAATGAAAAAACTCTTAAAAGATAATAACAAACAATAACGTCTTTCCTTCGGGAATTCTTTTCTCACCTCATTCACTCTTAGCGTACGAACGCGCTTCTACTCGTTCTCTTGCAAGATGGTAACGCACTCGGACCAGCGAGCCTGCAACACCTGAGCTAGAACATAAGTCGTTCTCTAAAAAACACAATTCATCCCTAGTGAGGGGAACTACGTCGCTCTGATTCTCATGCTCCCGATGAGATACGTAGGCAGTGGGGTAGGGCCCATGCGAGCACTTCTTTTATTTTCCCTACATTTGTTTCCCGTTCCTTTTCTTTTCTTTCTCCTTTCTTTCTTTCAGTTCCTTTTACAGTATCCTTTTTTTACACCCTTTGATCGAAACAGCAAGCGTGGATCCCATCGGGTACGATGGACGCGTGGGGGTGCTAATACCTTCCCCGTGCGTAACCGACTCCCGAACCCAGTTCTCTTGGTCGTAAGACCATGCTTTTCCTTTCTCTCAGGTTTACGCGGTGTTTCCTTTCCCTCTCTTGGGATAAATACACATTGCTGGCGACTCTGTTTCGGTGCCACTTTCGCGTTTGTACTTGGATGAAAATCCCGGGAGCGACAGCTGGCGACTCTGCTGGGGACCGAACCCAGAATCTCTGGTTTCCTTAGCGAGTCAATCCTAGCGCTTGTCTGTTTTTCTTTCATTGGGTGTTTACTGTTGTGCTATATTTACTGTTTTATTGTATAGTTACTTACTGCTTTACTGTACTTTACTGTACTTTACTGTATTTATCGCATTTACTGCATTACATATCATTATTGTGCTGGACCGTGCTGTTGTTTTCTATTTGGCGGGTGGGGTGTTCTGAGAGATAAGCTCACTACACAGGCTTGAGTACACCCATAGGTATTAGAGTGGATAGTCGTGACGCTTGCGTGATGGTGACCACGTATTGTTGTTCATGAGACCCACAACCAGACGAGGTTCTATCAGGAGCTTTCTGCTACTGCATGTTATGCAGGCCAGTGGTTATTCTCTTGAGGAACTGTCGACTCTGGTGACCATTCCCGAGGACTCAGTTGCGGCACTCCTCCCGAGTTGTGACAGTGGCAGACCACATTCCGTGGCAAACCCATTGCACATTCTCGATCCGAGGACCCAATGCTGGGAACTTGCTATAGGACATCCCTTTTTGAAAGAGAATCAGTGGAGGCACTCCTCGATTGGCGATAGTACTGTACCCTGAGGGATGAATGTACTATTGCTTCTCGACCTCAGTGCCAGAAGCTGAGGACCTTTTTGTTTTGGAGAATCAGTTGAGGCCTCCTCGATTGATGATGATGCCAAACCAGAAATGGTGAATGTATCATCATTTCTCGACCTGAGAGCCCGGGATACTGAACATCCTAGTACCCACAGGTGAGAAGGGCGGGTTGTTTACAGGTTTGCAGGTAACCATGACCTCCTACATACCCGGTTTTCTATCATCATTGCACAAAAAGGAAGTTTCATCCTATTGTATTCAGATGGTTCTTATCTATGGTTCTATATTAGTCTCAGAGCTACACTGACACCGTGCACGGTCCAGCACAGACACCTGATTACCTGATCACATTGCCCTTTGCATTGCATTATCATATCCTAACATACATGTTTATTCATTTCCAGGTGCATATATTACCCTTGATTCCAGGCATCAGGTCCCTGCAAAGATGAACACTAAAGAGAGGAAGAATATCATCAGCTATAAGTTCCTCACGCCTACTTTAGGCCCTATTGTTATGCTGAAGGGAATGGAGAGCCCTGCAGTACGAGAAGCTTTTGAAGAGAAATATGGGTGGATTTTATCTATGGTCCGTAATGTCAGTGATTATGAAGCCAGAGGTCTCCATACGTTGATGCAGTTCTATGATCCGCCTCTGAGGTGTTTTGTATTTCCAGACTATGTGTTGGTTCCTACCCTGGAGGAGTATTCCAACATGTTGGGGATTGCTATCAAGGAGGAGCCCCCTTTCTTTGGATCAGTGGGGGATCTTGACTTTGGAAAGGTGGCTGGTGCTCTTTATTTGAGCAAATCAGAGTTAGACGCCAATGTCTCCAACAAAGGAAAGATTCGTGGTTACAAGTTGGAATATCTGATTAAGAAGGCCCAGGAAGCAGCTAAAGGCGAGAATTGGCTTATTTTTAATGCTTTGCTAGCCCTTTGTATATACGGCATAGTGTTGTTTCCCAACGAGCCGGATTTCATTGATACGGACGCTATACGAATATTCCTGATGAAAAACCCGGTGCCAACGCTACTGGGAGATCTTCACTACTCGTTGTACAACTGAAACGAAAAGAAAAGAGGAGGGATAATTCGTTGTTGTGCACCCTTGTTCTATAAGTGGTTTGCAGGCCGTTTACCACAATCAGGGGCTTTTGTGGATTCCAAAGATTCCCTAGAGTGGAAACAGCGTTTAATGGGATTGGTAGCCAAGGACATCGTATGGGTAGATCATGGGCTGATTGGCAAGAATATTATCCACAGCTGTGGTAAGTTCCCTAACGTTCCACTGATAGGAAGAATGGGGGGGATTAACTACAATCCTTCTTTGGCCATTCGACAATTTGGGTATGCCCTGACAGGTCCGCCTATTAAGAGAGATGTGGAGGAGTCCCTCTATTTTCATACATCAGATGGTTGGGAAGCAGCACAGAAAGCTTCTGAAAGCTGGGGTAGCATACTGAAAAAGGGGAAAGTTACTCTAGGCAAGCCTAACAACCGGGTTTATCCAGCATATGAAGAGTGGGTGAAGAAAAGAGTTGAAGATTTTCTCTTGCCTTTTGGTAAGGCGCCCCTTTTGTATCCGGAGAATGAGAAAGTAAGAAGCACTGCTACTGTGGAAGAAGTTGACAAGTTGCAAGCCTTGGTGAAAAAGCTCCAAGGAGAGAATTCCGAGTTGAGTAGCCATCTTCAGAATGCTCTACATGTCAACAAAGAGCTGGAGCGGAAAGCCCAAGATGCTGAACAAATCCTAACTACAAAAGAGAAAGACTTTGCTGGAAGAGCCCAACATTTTCGGAAGATTAGTAAAGGTGCTGATGATGCTACTCAAGCCCACAAGCAAACCAAACAGGCGTTAGCACAGACCAAAGAAAAGTTAACAAAGTTTCAGCACGCTTGGGACGAAGTTAGGATAGAGAATGCTGAATTACAGGAACAGTTGCAGATTAAGGACGAAGAGCTTGAAAAGGCGCATGAGCAGAGGAGAAAGTATCGGGAAAGCCTCGGTAAGAGTCAAGAACAGCTAGAAGAAGCTAGAGGTGAGCTGAGGAATACCAAGAAAGAGCTTGAAGAAGTCATGATAGAAAGGGAGATACTCAAGACGCAAGCTGGCATAAAGAGACACAAAGGAGTGTGTGATGACGAGGCTCTGATGCTGCATATGGGTTCTTTAACTGAAGCTCTTGAGAAAAGGGATGTCTTGATCAAAGAAATGATTGAAAAGCCGAATCACCAGCGTACCCGTATACTTTTTGAGGAGATCAAATACTCAAGTGATAAGCTGAAGGATGTGGAATTGTCAGACTGATGTTCTTTTCCTTATATTTTGTTGTTAATGGTTACCATCAGGCTTGTTGATGGATCCATTTTTCCTTGTATTGCATTTGCGGTTGAACCTTTCTTAAATGTACTTGAATACTTTGTTGAATGAGTATGAGCAGTTTTATTCAGAATTATTCCTTATCAGATAGCTGCACACAAGCACATGACCACGACACGTCTCTTTATATCACGATTTCTGGTCTTCAGATTTCTGTGGTTGGATTGGAATCAGGGTATAAAGCACCTCGGAAATGACAAACATGGCATTGCATATCATTTTGCATTTTTGTTACTTGCTTTTCAGGTACTCGTTGCAGGGTCTCTAACCTTTATTTGGTTTCAGGCAGTATAGCTGAGAATCATATTCACCGATATTCGACGCGAAGAAATCAAGTAAGAATCATGGATCAAGTGCAAAGTGATTTGGCTGAAATGAGGGCGCGTATGGACCAGTTCATGACTCTCATGACTGGCATGGCGCAAAATCAGGAGAGATTGAGGCTTCTGGTCGAGCGTCCAGACAATGGGCCCGAAGGTGATCAGCATGACAATTCACAGGGACATGGCATTCCTCCTCCCGGTGGCAACCCTCCTCCTGGTGGTAACAATCGGGGTAATGGAAATGGTAGGCATGCTGGTGTTACTCTTGAAGATACTCTGGAAGACCAATTTACTCTGCTGGATGCTGATGTGGGTAATCAAGGTGATCGAAGGTATGATGAGTTAGCAGAAAAGATCAGGGCCATAGAATGCAAGAACTCTATGGGTATTGATGTTACCAGCTTGGGGCTGGTCTCAGGAGTCAGAATTCCCCCTAAATTCAAGCCTCCCACTTTTGATAAGTATCACGGCAATGCGTGTCCCCAAACGCATCTTCAAGCTTACTTTGGGAAGATTTCAGCCCATACGGATGACGAGAAGCTATGGATGCACTATTTTCAGGACAGTCTGGCTGGGGCGTCCTTGACCTGGTATATGAAGTTGAATAGAGCTGCTGTGAAGAGTTGGAAAGATCTGGCAGAAGCGTTCTTGAAGCAATACCAGTACAATATTGACATGGCGCCCAACCGCACCCAATTGCAGGGGTTGTCCCAGAATGCCAAGGAGAGTTTCAAAGAATATGCACAGAGGTGGAGGGAAATGGCTGCCCAGGTCCAACCTCCCTTGTCAGACAGAGAAATGGCAGATATGTTTATGGGCACCTTGCAAGGGGCCTATCTTGATAGATTAGCTGCTTGTCCGTCAACTGGATTTGCTGATATCGTGATTGCGGGAGAAAGAATAGAAAGTCTGTTAAAGCTTGGAAAGATCCAAGATGTGAGTGGGGCTGGCTCTTCGGGGACGAAGAAACCGTTTGCTAGTAACCAGAAAAGAAGAGAAGGTGATACGAATGCTGTGTTTAGAGGACGAGGCAGAGGGCGTTCTCAAGCTTATTATCAGGTGGATGCTGTAACAATCCCCACACCGTCTGTTCAGAAACAACAACCCCAACAACAGGTTCAACATCAACAACCTTTTTTCCAGCAAAGGTCTAGGCAGAGGGATCGTAAGATGGATCCTCTCCCTATGACTTATGCCGCGCTGTTGCCCCGGCTACTCGAGTTAAAGTTGGTAGAACTCCGTACTATGAAAGCTCCGGTTGCTGGAAACCTGCCACCTAACTTCGATGCTAATGCTCGTTGTGAGTTCCACTCAGGTGCTCAGGGGCACTCCATTGAAAAATGTTGGGCTTTCCATCATAAAGTACAAGATTTGATTGATGCTAAAGCCATCAATTTCTCTCCCGCTCCTAATATTACTCAGCATCCCATGCCTGATCATAGTGCAGCAAACGTGTACGCAATTGAAGATGGGAGGAGATTGAATTTGGTGTTAGACGTTCATCAAGTGAGAACTTCTTTGTTGTTGGTAAAAGATCGTTTATTGAAGGGACAGGTGTTCCCGGGCTGTAATCAAGATTGTTCCGAGTGTATGAATCAGGAGAATGGCTGTAATAAGTTGAAGGTGGGTTTACAGAATCTGATCGATGAAGGATGTCTACAGTTCGACAGAGTCGTGAAAGACACTAATGAGATATCAACCGTGACCATCTATTACACTCCCGCTGAGATTCAAATGCCGGTCAATGCAGTTCCCGTGGCGAATGTTACGCAAGAAAGGTCCAGTCCTGTCACTATCACGGTGCCAGGACCAATTCCATTCACATCTACGAAGGCTATCCCATGGCACTATGGGGCAGATGTGTATTACGAAGGTAAAAAACAGGAGGTTGAGTCGTCAGTTAGCCCAAATATTGATAATGTAGGGGGTGTAGGGGGCTTTACAAGGAGTGGAAGGTTGTTCGCTCCCCAAACCTTGAGAAGTGATAAAGAGGCAGAAGCTGCAGCAAAGGCTAAAGGTAAACAGGTGGTTGAAAATGCGCCTACACCTGAAGCAGAGACAAAGATTACTTTTGATAAGGAAATGGAAGAATTTATGAAGATAATCAAGAAAAGCGATTATAAGATTGTGGACCAACTGAATCAGACCCCTTCAAAGATTTCAATCTTGTCACTATTGATGTGCTCTGATGCGCATCGGCAGGCGTTGTTGAAAGTGTTGAAGAGTGCATACGTGCCACAAGAAATTACTGTTAATCAGCTCGAGGGCGTAATCTCCAATGTTAGTGTTAGCCATGGCTTGGGCTTTACAAGTAGAGATTTGACTGTTGAAGGAAGAAACCATAATAAGGCTTTGCATATCACGATGGAGTGTAAGGGCGCAGTGTTATCTCATGTACTGGTAGACACTGGTTCATCACTCAATGTCTTGCCCAAGAAGGCGTTAATGAAGCTGGAGGTTGATGGTTTGATCTTAAGGCCTAGTGAATTGGTGGTCAGAGCATTCGATGGGACCAGACGATCTGTGTTTGGTGAGGTGGAATTGCCCGTACAAATTGGACCACAGGTATTCAAATCCACGTTCCATGTAATGGACATACAACCTGCATATAGCTGCCTATTGGGACGCCCTTGGATTCACGGAGCCGGGGCTGTTACTTCCACTTTACACCAAAAGTTGAAGTATGAGTTTGAAGGGCAGGTTGTGACGGTGTGCGGGGAAGAAGACATCTTTGTGAGTCACCTGTCCACGTTCAAGTACATTGAAATGGATGGAGAAATTCATGGGATGCTGTGCCAATCATTTGAAGCGGTCAGTATTGACGGTGCACCGGAGTCTTCTTCTGTACCAGTTGGGGCCGGTACCTCTATTTCATCTTACAAATAAGCTGTCGAAGTCGTCAGGGCAGGCAACGCCCAAGGTTGGGGCAGGTTGATAGAGACCCCAATGAAGGAAGACAAATTTGGTATTGGTTATCATCCCTCTACAACTTCAGATGCGGGGGGCAGAGGACCCATTACTTTCAATAGTGGGGGAATTATCTACATGGACCAGTCTTGTGCAGCCACAGAGGATAGTGTTGACAGTAATTGTGACCTGGACAACTGGGTACGCCCTCATGCTCCGGGACAACAAGTGCAAAACTGGTCCGTTGAAGAAGTCATACGGGTTACTCTTCAGACAGAGTAATTTTTCTTTGTTTTTTTCTAACCATAATGCATGTCAAAATCTTGCGCTTTGCCCAAGGCGTATAGATTCATTTGTAGGGCCACCATGGTTGCATTTGCAATGTTTAATCATTAATAAAGGACGTTTTGCAATCAAATTTTGTTCTCTGTCTTTCAGTTTTTATTTTTGCACAAAAAAAATAAAATGGCAATGTTTCATTTTCTTTTGTTTTGCTTAAAAATAAATTCTAAAATAAGGCATGAACCCGTTCATGCAGACTTGATCCTCCGGATACCACTGATAACGATTTTGATATGGCTATGTATGACTTTGACAATCCGATTTATCAAGCCGAAGAAGGGGATGAGAAAGATTGTGAACTCTCTGAAGAACTGGCCAGATTGTTGAAACAAGAGGAAAGGGTCATCCAGCCTCATCAGGAGACTGTAGAAATCATCAATATTGGTACCAAGGACGCCAAGAAAGAGATCAGGATTGGTGCCAGCTTGCAAGCAGATGTGAAGCAAACTTTGACTGAAATGTTGCGCGAGTATGTTGACATCTTCGCCTGGTCGTATCAAGACATGTCGGGGTTGGATACGGATATTGTCGTGCACAGGCTGCCATTAAGAGAAGAATGCCCGCCAGTCAAGCAGAAACTTCGTCGGACTCACCCCGAGATGGCTTTAAAGATTAAGGAGGAAGTCCAGAAGCAGTGGGATGCTGGTTTTCTTGCTGTGACAAAATATCATCCGTGGGTAGCCAACATCGTGCCAGTACCGAAGAAAGACGGAAAAGTGAGAATGTGTGTGGATTATCGAGATCTTAATAAAGCTAGCCCAAAAGATGATTTTCCACTACCTCATATTGATGTGCTGGTCGATAATACAGCTCAGCTTTCAGTGTTCTCCTTTATGGACGGGTTCTCCGGGTACAACCAGATCAAGATGGCACCTGAAGATATGGAGAAGACCACGTTCATTACTCCGTGGGGTACATATTGTTATAAAGTAATGCCTTTTGGGTTGAAAAACGCAGGGGAAACGTACCAACGGGCAATGGTGACATTGTTTCATGACTTGATTCATAAGGAGATCGAATGTTATGTAGATGATATGATTGCCAAGTCGAGAACAGAAGAGGAACATCTGATTAACCTGAAAAAGCTGTTTGAAAGGTTGAGAAAGTTCCATCTGAGATTAAATCCAAACAAGTGCACGTTTGGGGTGCGTTCTGGAAAGTTACTGGGTTTCATTGTGAGCGAAAGAGGAATCGAGGTTGATCCTGCCAAGGTGAAAGCAATACAAGAAATGCCTGAGCCGAGAACAGAAAAAGAGGTTCGTGGTTTCTTGGGTAGATTGAACTACATTGCAAGGTTCATATCTCACCTAACAGCCACGTGTGAACCAATATTTAAACTGCTAAGAAAGGATCAAACGGTCAGGTGGAATGACGATTTCCAATTGGCATTCGATAAGATAAAGGAATATTTGCAGGAACCTCCGATTCTAATGCCTCAAGTTGAAGGGAGACCGCTGATAATGTATCTGACAGTGCTTGAAGGTTCCATGGGTTGTGTTCTCGGGCAACATGACGAGACAGGTAGGAAGGAGTATGCTATCTACTACCTGAGCAAAAAGTTCAATGATTGTGAGTCCCGGTACTCCATGCTTGAAAAGACATGCTGTGCACTTGCATGGGCCGCTAAGCGATTGAGGCAATATATGGTTAGGCACACAACCTTGTTGATTTCAAAAATGGATCCTATCAAGTACATTTTCGAGAAACCAGCATTGACAGGCAGAGTTGCACGGTGGCAAATGGTCTTGACAGAGTATGACATTCAGTACACTTCACAAAAGGCCATCAGAGGAAGTATCTTGTCCGACTATCTTGCGCAACAGCCGATTGATGATTATCAACCCATGAAATTTGACTTCCCTGATGAGGACATCATGTTTCTCAAAGCTAAAGACTGCGAGGAACCACTTCCGGAGGAGGGGCCAGACCCTGAATCCAAATGGAGTCTGATGTTTGATGGGGCTGTCAATATGAATGGGTGCGGAGTTGGAGCAGTTCTTATCACGCCGGAAGGTGTTCATATGCCTTTCACTGCCCGAATAACTTTCGGATGCACCAACAATGAAGCAGAGTACGAAGCTTGTATAATGGGGATCGAGGAGGCGGTTAATCTACGGATTAAAACCCTTGATATATTCGGTGATTCAGCTTTGGTAATCAATCAAGTGAAAGGGAGTTGGTACACGCACCAAGCAAATCTAGTGCCGTATAGAGATTATACAAGGAGATTGCTGACATTTTTCACAACAGTGAAACTGTACCATATTCCTCGAGATGAGAATAGGTTCGCTGATGCCTTGGCCACTTTGTCTTCCATGATCAAAGTGCAAGGATGGAACCATGTACCTAAGATTGAGGTATCCCGCCTTGACAGACCAGCATTTGTGTTTGCGGTCGATGCAGCGTCTGATGACAAGCCATGGTTTCATGACATTAAGTGTTTCTTGAAAAGTCAAGAGTACCCGCCCGGGGCATCGTCTAAAGACAGGAAGACGTTGAGAAGGTTAGCTGGTAGTTTCTTCTTGAACAAAGATGGCGTGCTGTATAAAAGAAATTTTGACACGGTCCTGCTTAGATGTGTGGATAGACATGAAGCAGACTTGTTGATGATTGAAGTGCACGAAGGCTCTTTCGGTACCCATGCCGGAGGACATGCAATGGCTAAAAAGTTGTTAAGATCGGGATATTATTGGTTGACTATGGAGTCAGATTGTTGCAAATATGCCCGCAAATGCCATAAATGCCAGATCTATGCAGACAAGGTGCATGTGCCTCCAAATCCGTTGAGTATCATGTCGTCGCCTTGGCCGTTTGCCATGTGGGGCATTGATATGATCGGAAAGATTGAGCCTACAGCTTCCAATGGTCATCGTTTCATCTTGGTGGCAATTGACTACTTCACCAAATGGGTTGAAGCCGCATCCTATGCCAATGTTACAAAACAAGTGGTCGCTCGTTTCTTAAAACGGGATATCATTTGCCGATATGGAGTTCCCGAAAGAATCATTACCGATAATGGTTCTAATTTGAATAATAAGATGATGGCTGAGTTATGCCGTGACTTCAAAATCGAACATCACAATTCTTCTCCGTACCGCCCAAAGATGAATGGCGCGGTCGAAGCGGCCAACAAAAATATCAAGAAGATTGTACAGAAGATGGTTGTCACGTACAAAGATTGGCATGAGATGTTACCATTTGCTTTGCATGGGTATCGAACGTCGGTACGCACGTCCACTGGGGCAACCCCATTCTCACTCGTATATGGTATGGAGGCAGTACTACCGGTTGAAGTGGAGATTCCGTCCCTCGGAGTCATGATTGATGTTAAGCTAGATGAGGCTGAATGGGTACGAGCCAGATTTGATCAGCTGAGCCTTATTGAGGAAAAGCGATTGGCGGCTGTATGTCATGGGCAATTATACCAGCGCATAATGAAGCAGGCATTTGACCAAAAGGTGCATCCTCGGGTTTACAAAGTCGGAGATGTAGTGCTCAAAAGGATCTTTCCTCCCAATACAGATCACAGGGGCAAATGGACTCCTAATTATGAAGGTCCATTCGTGGTTAAAAAGGTCTTTTCAGGCGGAGCCTTATTGCTTACAACCATGGATGGCGAAGACTTTTCATCCCCTGTCAACTCGGACGTAGTCAAAAAATACTTCGCATGAATAGACCCGCTGGATAATAAAATAAAAAAAATCCAGGCAAGAAAGGGCATCCCGGCGAACCAAAAACAGAATAAGGTTCGGGCAAAAATTAGGGATATAATTGAAAAAGTGTACACCCGGTAAGTTGAAAACCCGAAAGGGCAACTTAGGCAAAAAAGGGTATCCTGGTGGATTGAAAACCTGAAAGGGCGGTCCACGCAAAAGAGGGATTTAAGCGAATGACTACGGTCTGAGTTATCTGTACCCAATTACCGTTTGAACAACTGACGTTTTGAAAGATAGGAATCGGTCTGATCAGTCCTCAGAAGGCAAGGTCGGGGAGTTTTGAAGACATACTGGTCATAACAGAATGGAAACTCAGTGGAAGTCCGTTTTCACATTGCCATTAGGATAGTTTCTTTTCTCAATTTTCAGCGATCACCTCTTTCCAGGGATTGCTTTCGGATGTAATTGCCTATTCTGGGCTCTCAGTCAATAAATTGAATTTCAATAAAAATCTTTCTATTTTTGTTTTATTGCTTTGTTTGCAAAAACGTCCTAATTTTTGATAAAACCTTGCATTTAAAAACATGGCGGCCTTGCAATAACATGCGCAGAAAAAAACATTTGAAATTACTTTGAATGTTGAATACTCCTGGATGATGGATTCTAGCCACGCAATATTCGGGACATGTGTGCATATTCTTTTGTTGCAGGTAGCAGGTGCAGATGATTTTAAGCACAAGACCAGTAATCAATTACCCCACGCAGAAGACTGGGGCAATTACGGGTAAGGAGGTCGGCGTTCATCGGTCGGTTGACGGTCGTTCAACTGGGTACCGTTGTGTCTTCTTAAGTCGATTCTCTCATACAGAACTTCCAACAGCTACAAGCTTTTCTGTGTCGATAACGGTCACAAGTTCCCCAAAAGAGTGGTCTCGCCGATACTGAAACTGATGGTCATTATCCCCAGCGAAGTCGTAGGAGTTTGAAGAGGCTAAATCTTCTGTAAAATACTCTTATGACATCCTCTTCGGGGATGAATTGTTGGTTTGTCCAAGCATGGGGCATGATTGTTTCCCCAGCATGAAGTGTTGATCATCCCCAGTAGAGTTTGAGGACAGTTAGTCTTCTGTAAAATCCTCTCAAAAAGGCATTCCCCAACACGAGACGTTTTAAAGCAGTTTCCTCCAGCAAAGTTTGTTATAAACTCGTCATCCCTAACGGAATTGTCTAAAGGGAAAGCTCGCCTAACATGGGGCATTGTGGTACTTGTCCTAAGCTCGACAGTCGTATTCCTCAGCAGACTACCGTGGATTTGCTTTGGGTTTCCCCAGCAGATCTCTAAGGACTCTTTCCCAACAAGTTGCAGTGGAATGGTATAACCAGGATTTGCATATCCCTGGCAGAGTAGCCCTGATCCCCAGCAAGATTGTGTCTCTGGTAATGATCCCCCACAGAGGTCAGCATCGAATCTTGTCAGCAATACTCCCCAGCTGAGTTGTTGTTCTCCTCGCAGAGGTTTATAGGATCGGCTGAATCTATTCCTCAACAAGGATGGTACAGTCTTTCCCCAGCCGGGTCAGAAGGTTGATAACCCCTACAAAGGGTCTTGGATTGGATAGATCCTCAAGCAGAGTTTTTTACGACTTTTCTTCCTTAGCAGGACGCCATGCAAAGAAATTCTTATCCCCAGCGGAGTCGCTGTGACCAGAATTCATTCCCCCAGCAGATGAAGTGATTACTGGCAAATTTATTATTCTTCAGGTCCAATTTATTTTTGGCAAACTTGACAATTTGAAGCAGACGGATTGTTCATTTATTCTCCAGCAGAGATACTATCCTCTCAGGAACCTCTAAAGTCAAGTCATTGATCATTGTTCCTCAGCAAAGTCGGCAGAGATGTCTGACACGGATGCAGAGTGCAATCCGGTATTGGAATATTGCAAAAGTCCAACAGTGGATTGGCAAAAGTCCATCTTCGGGTGGCAAAGCGGCTAAAAGTCCAACAGTGGATTGGCAAAAGTCCGTCTTCGGGTGGCAAAAGTCCAACAGTGGATTGGCAAAAGTCCGTCTTCGGGTGGCAAAAGTCCAACAGTGGATTGGCAAAAGTCCATCTTCGGGTGGCAAAGCAGCTAAAAGTCCAACAGTGGATTGGCAAAAGTCAGTCTTCGGGTGGCAAAAGTCCAACAGTGGATTGGCAAAAGTCCGTCTTCGGGTGGCAAAAGTCCAACAGTGGATTGGCAAAAGTCCGTCTTCGGGTGGCAAAAGTCCAACAGTGGATTGGCGAAAGGTCCATCTAAGGGTGGCAAATTCTAAAAGTCCAACAGTGGATTGGCAAAAGTCCGTCTTCGGGTGGCAAAAGTCCAACAGTGGATTGGCGAAAGGTCCATCTAAGGGTGGCAAATTCTAAAAGTCCAACAGTGGATTGGCAAAAGTCCGTCTTCGGGTGGCACGAAGCTGCAAAGTCCACCAGTAGCGTGGCAGGCCAGTAGTCGTCTGGAGTTGCATAAAAGACATTATTAAAGTCCACCAGCAGCGTGGCAAGCCAGTAGTCGTCTGGCGTCGTTCAAAAGACGTTATCAAAGTCCACCAGTAGCGTGGCAGGCCAGTAGTCGTCTGGAGTTGCATAAAAGACATTATTAAAGTCCACCAGCAGCGTGGCAAGCCAGTAGTCGTCTGACGTCGTTCAAAAGACATTATCAAAGTCCACCAGTAGCGTGGCAGGCCAGTAGTCGTCTGGAGTTGCATAAAAGACATTATTAAAGTCCACCAGCAGCGAGGCAAGCCAGTAGTCGTCTGGTGTCGTTCAAAAGACAGTTTTCTCCGACAATGTTTCATTGAAGATTCAATCCAGCAATGTCGGGGAGTTTCTTCTTCATCATCCAGAGCAAATTTTTGGTTATATTTGGTATTCAATCACTATATACCTTGAAAGTCCGAAAGCAATTGCTTTCAGGCATTCAGGTCTACAGCGCTTGAATAGGGGCAGCTGTAATACCCCAAAATTTGCTCTCCCTCTTTGTCATCATAGCATGGCATTATCATTTATCATATCATATCCACCTCATTAACATTACATTGCATTTAACATAGAAAAATAAAGCATGGCATCCTTCTTACCATCAGGGCATGTGATCAGGTGGAAGGTGGACAATCAAGGAATCATTCAAAGCACAAAAAGGTCAATCAAGTTTCCTCAAGGCAAGCCAAGAGGTCTTTCATGTCTCATACTATCTCAATGGATCATCCAACACCTCAAGAATGAGAGATTCAATGGGAGATTGAAGCACTACATCTTTCACTATGCAAGAGGTTCAAAAACTGAAGAAAAACCCTCAAAAGAGATAGCTCATTGATCCAAAATCATCCTCAAATGGTATATCTCATCATCCTTTAAGAGGATACACAACATACTCTGAGGAATTTGAAATTGAAGACTGCACATTTTGCTCCTAGGAGGTGGGCACCCAAAACTAGGGTTTCCCATTAAATCAGGGAATCTTTGATTTTTTGGACAAAACTTGATGTCATGGTATTCTACATGTTCTTAAGTGTATGTGTATGGAGAATTGCCCCTCAATTGGTTTTGGAAGTGGTTCAATTGGAAGAAAGATAAAAAATCAGGAAATTTGGGGCCAAGCCAAATAATCAGAGGAAAAAGTCAACTCTTGACTTTTTGAGGCCAAGTTCATAAAATTCATGTTACATATGTCCAATGTACAAAATTTGGTCAAGAAACTCCAAAGGAATCATGAAAAAATCAAGATGTGGAAAGTTGCCATTTTTGGATGAAGAAGGGTTACTAAATAAGGCAAGTTTTGGCCATTTTACATCAGAGTTTGAACCAAGGCCATTCAAAATTGAAGCACCAAATGAAAATTCCACTCGGCCACAACAAAAGATCTTGTTTTAAGCTTCAAATCCATGTGTAGAACATCTCCATTGGATAAAAATTGAGTGAGATATGATTGATCAAAGTTTGAGCAAAGTAGGTCCAAAACTAGGTCATGACCAAGATTTTCAGGGCACGCGCGCAGTCATTTTCTCAAACACTTGGTGGGCCAAATGTATTGATCAATTACTCATGATTAGAGGCTTCAAATGGAAAATCTTTCAACATCAAAGTTGTTCCTCTATGTGAGATCTTCAAAGTTGGTGTTTATCAATTTTTCATCTGATTAAAGGTTAAGGAGTTATGATGGCTCAAAGAATGGTCATTGCAACTGAAATTTGACCAGGTCACAACCAGGTCATGCCACAAGTCTGCGCACCCATGTACCAGTTCTTGGCCCATCTGTTTAAGGTCATTTTTAGACATGTTTGAGACCTCATTCCACTTCAATTTCCAAATCAATATTGTGCTCCAATGCATCCTCTTTCCAATGAACCCATAAACTCCCTAATGCAGCCATTGAGTAGAGAGAAAAACCTCCACAAACTACCCTATGTTGGCATGGATACATTGACAGCATGTTGCATGATTTTGGTTCAAACACACCACAAACACTTCCTCACTTCAGTTTCCTCTTTCAACCAAGCACAAGTCAATTACACCTTGCACACTTGCCTTGGCATACATGAGAATGGAAAGAAATAAACGTGCTAAGCAAGTTTCTTCTACCACCAGCCGTGCCATTTCATTTCCCTCCTCACTTCCACCATAGCATGTCATGAGCCATCTTCACCATATCATCACACTCCCTAACTAACTTGACTCAGTTAGTTAGGGATGACTCAGTTAACCAACTTGACTCACCCTAACTCAACTCATTTAACCGTGGTTAGTTCACATTATAAATAAAAATCACTCTCTCAAATTTCAGTTTCAACTTCATTTCTCACACATTTCACTTCAGAAACTCTCTCATCTACTCTCTCATTCTCTCTGAGTTTGCTTCTCCACGATTTCAACTCCATAGTTCTTCCATTGAGTGTGGTTGAATCAAGAACAACAAGAACAACTCCATTTCTGCAAGCTTAGCATCACTGCAATCTTCAATCTCCTTCATCTACTCGTGAATCATCAGCATTTATTTTGCTTAATATTGAAGCTCCAAGGTTGAAGAGCAAGTGTTCTCTCTGGTTTTCTCAAACTCCACAAGAACTGCAAGATCAGGTTCCAAAACTCACAAACTTTTCTCTCACGTTTTGTTGATTATTATGATGATTTCATGATGATATGAGCTCATTAGGAGCATTTCTCACTCTGGCTAGTTGATAGGCCTTGTAAAGGCTTAGATCCAAAAGTTAGGGCACATATTCATCCCCTCTGTTCTTGCTATGTGTGTATGTTTTGTTGTTTTTATGAGTATATTGTTAATCTACGTGAGTTGCTCTTCATTTTGGTATAGTCTTTGTGGAATTCTGGAAATTATGGAGTTGCAGACGGTGGTGCATGACCGGAGAAGGTGACCGGAGGTCATCTCCGGCCGGTGGTCTTAAGTGCTAGGGTTTTGTGTGTTTTAATCATAGCCGTTGATGTGTTCCAATCGTGTGGTCTAAAATGTGCCAGCACATTAAAACGCATGTGCATGTCATGTGCATTGTTTCTGAATTCACTTAAGCTCTATGTGTTGCAACGTATGGTAGCTAGGGTAGACACTCGTGCATGTGCGTTGATTTCATTTACTTTGACTTTCGTTTGACCTTGACTTGATCCAATGGCCATGAGTGAGTCAATTTTGTTGACTGAGAGTGTATGTTTGTTAGTGTGTTCTGCGCAGACTTGGACCTTGGGACTAAACTGATATCCACACCCCCTTGTTTAAGGCCCAATGTAATTTGAACTGAGTAATTACTAGTCACGCACCCCCATTCCTTTTTGCATTGCATTTTATTTTTTATTTTTGCTACACGTTTTCTTTTTAATTTTTAAAAATACTAAATAGCATCATAAAATTCCACAAAAATTCATGATCCTTCTTAAAACATTTAGAAAATTTTTCATGATTTTGTTTCTTGATTTTATGACCTTTTTGCCCCTGTTCTATATTTTTCTTTGAATTTCTTTGATGTACATTCTTAATATGGTACATGATCTTGTTTAATTTTGTTCTTGATCATTAAAAATTGTTTTGATGCTCTTCTTTTTGCATTGAGTCATTATCATCTTGAGGTATGTTAAGTGTTTTTATTTGATTTTTTAGGTTAGTTTATGGCATGTTTGGTGTTCATTTTTGTGCTACTTTGTATGATATGTCTATTTGACCTAAGTGCATTGTTTGACATCATTTTGCCTTGGTTTCTTGGATGCTACTTTGATATGTGATTCATCTATGATTTGTGAACTTCAATACCATGTTTTCATAATTTTCATGAGGCCATCTAATTTTTGTTTAATGCATTACCTTTGAAGCATAATAACATGTCATATCATCTCAATATTGGTGCATGTTTACATGACTTCTTTTGTACATAATGGCATGATCATTTGCATATTTGGTGAACCATTCACTTGACATTATAGGTCATTGGTACATATTATATGTCATCCTTGCATGTTGACTTTCATTTAAACCTTGTGCACCTTTAACATGTGGTGTTTGTACTTGTGTTTTCTTTTGAACTTCCATTTCAATTCTACTTCTTCTATCACTTCTTAAATGTCTTGATGTGCTTCATGAATACTTGTGAGAGGTTTGTGAATCATTTTTCATTTCATTTAAATTCTGATCCATGGATTACATGTTCCATTTATGCACATTTCTTCTTTTTCCTTTCATCTTTTCATTCTCCCTTTTCTTATGGTGGCATGTTCTAATGCCATGAATGATGTTTGTTGCCTATCCACTTGGACTTGCATGATAATAATAATTTGTTTTCCATATGATGTACATTCTGGTTGTGGTTCTAGGATTTGATTTCTCATTTAATTCTTTTGAGTTTTATGATGCATTACATGTTCTTTTACTTCTTATACTTCTTATACATGTTTACTAACCATGTAGGGGCTTTGGTAAGTTGCAATTGAGTGTGGATAAGGAATCCACCTTAAAATTTCTTTCCTTTCATCTCTTTTACAATTCCATTTTGTGTTTTGTTAAGCACTTATGTGCTTTCTTTTAATAACTCATCACTTTCCCTTTGTGAATTACAATTCATCTTCTACTTTAGAAGTGAATTGTTTAATTCATTCTTTCTTTAGACTTTAGGTTTAAACCTCACAAACCATTAGGACCACTCCCTTTAATAATCAATTAGGATTGAGTCTTAGTCCATATAGATTTTTACCTTTATCCTCTCTTGAGTCTCTTTTCTCATCTCAAAGAAAATTCAGAATATATAATAAAGGTAGGCATTTATTGCATTTAGGCCTTTCATATAAAGAAAAGATTATAAGGGGTCTTCTCTTATAATCTTAAAATGTATAGCATATAACCCATCTTGGGTCAATGTGTTAAACATTTGATCATGTGTGAGGGACTTAAATGCAATACTTGTTGAAGGTACAAATAAAAAACACTTCTTCATTTCTAAATCAACAAAAACACTTAATAAACACAAGTGTGCTAGTGTGTTTGAACCTTGGCAATTGGAACTAAGTGTGGGGGTCTTCTTCACCCTTAGTGTGCTTTCTTACTCATTCCATCTTGGAATGTGAGAATGTACACATTCCAATGACTAAGATTCAGATACACTATCATATGCAAACAAATGAAAAAACTCTTAAAAGACAATAACAAACAATAACGTCTTTCCTTCGGGAATTCTTTTCTCACCTCATTCACTCTTAGCGTACGAACGCGCTTCTACTCGTTCTCTTGCAAGATGGTAACGCACTCGGACCAGCGAGCCTGCAACACCTGAGCTAGAACATAAGTCGTTCTCTAAAAAACACAATTCATCCCTAGTGAGGGGAACTACGTCGATCTGATTCTCATGCTCCCGATGAGATACGTAGGCAGTGGGGTAGGGCCCATGCGAGCACTTCTTTTATTTTCCCTACATTTGTTTCCCGTTCCTTTTCTTTTCTTTCTCCTTTCTTTCTTTCAGTTCCTTTTCCAGTATCCTTTCTTTACACCCTTTGATCGAAACAGTAAGCGTGGATCCCATCGGGTACGATGGACGCGTGGGGGTGCTAATACCTTCCCCGTGCGTAACCGACTCCCGAACCCAGTTCTCTTGGTCGTAAGACCATGCTTTTCCTTTCTCTCAGGTTTACGCGGTGTTTCCTTTCCCTCTCTTGGGATAAATACACATTGCTGGCGACTCTGTTTCGGTGCCACTTTCGCGTTTGTACTTGGATGAAAATCCCGGGAGCGACAACCGGCACCTTGAACAAACCTAGGAGGGTTTGCATGGATTTTCTTTCCATCAATCAATACATTATCAAGCTTGATCCCCATCAACTTGACATCCTCCACCTCCTTGAATCTGGCGAAACCAAATCTTTTCCCCATGTTGCTTAATCTCGGAGAGATAGCCACTTCAACTACTTCACCAATGCAACTAAATAAGACGAACAAATCCCTTGCATTAATATAAGAAGGAAACTCTGAAATGAAAAAAGATGTTAAACCCTCTTCACTCCCACCCTTCCCCCCCTTCTGGAAAGGAAAAATGTCCTACTTAACAAACGAAGCTGACGGAAAACGTTTCCTGTTCCCCACCTTAATCCACTCCATGGCACCTGCGAACAAAAACCAATACCCAAACCGCAAAAACTAAACCACTAAAAGCCGCTGACTGAAGTTACCGAAAACCACCACAAACGACCCATCTAAAATGTATCTTTACTGGAATGCTAAAATTGTTTATTTGTTAAAACACTTCATTATTAACTTTGTAGGGATTATTTGGAGAATTATTTTATTTTCTCAAATGATATGATTTTTTTTTATAAATTGAGGAATTGTATAGGTAAAAAAATACAAAAATTATATTTATGAGTCAATTATTTATTAAAATATCTATAATTTTTTTGTAACTTTTTTTAATTAAAGTTAGTGACTTATAAATATCAACAATTTATTTATATTAATATATAAATATAAATAAATGCTGTCGTTTAAAATTAAATTTTAAATCAACCGTTTATATTTATTTGACTTAAGTAAAACGTATTATTTGATCTGCCTCACATATCTCTCTTTTCTTTAGAATCAATATTATTTAAAGTTTAATAAAAAAAAAATTTTTAAAATTGCATTTTTTTTATTTTAGGATAAATTTGAAAGTTGGAACAAAACCTTCAATATAGTTGAAAGAGTGTGGGGTCACGTGCGACCAAATCAAGTCCTCTTCCTCAAGAAATGAGTGTGGGGTCAATATGCCAGAACCAAAATGCTTGGAAGATACTTACATATTTCCTAGTACTACTCCTACCTCTATAATTAGTATGAACACACTTCAAATCTAAGTACCTACTTTTCTTCCGATGGCAATTGAAAATAAATAATTTATATTATTTTATATATAGTATATATTAATAATCACTTTTCAATTGAATTAATTTAAAAATAATAATATTTATTATTAAATTCTTAACTTTTAAGATTGTTTCAACAGGTTTCATCTCTTAAATTTAAGATACTAAGGTTAACACATCATCACACTCTAATAATTAAAAGAATAAGCAATGTAACTTAAAGATTAAAGAATCAATAATTTTCAACTATTGAAAATGGTGTTGCATATTCCCTAGTACTACTCCTACCTCGTATAATTAGTATGAACACACATCAATTCTAAGTGGAATTGGCCAACATAATGAAAACAAACACTTACTTTTGACTATATGTCTCTTGGTTACATTTGGCATAATGAAGTTATGACGATCTCTAAGATTTTTGAAAAGTTTAAATGATAGTCTATTAAAAAGCTGTTTTATATTGATATATTTAAATAAATATTTTAACATATTTTTAAATAGATTTTCCAATTATTAGAGTACTTTACAATATAGATATTGGGCCTCTTTGTTTTAAATTAAAAAAATAAATTTTTTCTTTGTATTTTTAAAAATAGATTTTGTAAAATCGTTTTTCAAAATATTACAAGTTTTTCTATATTCATTTTTTTAAAGTGCAAGACTAATTTTGATATCGTATAACATATAAACATACAATATTGAAGATCAATATATAGCCAAAATTGTAATTTTTGAAAAAAGTTGTATCTCAAAAATTATTTTCATGAAAAATAATTTGAAATAGCTTCAAAATTACGTGATTTTTTGAAATTTTGATATTCAATTTTTTTTTTTGATAAATTGATTAAATATTTAAAATAACATTTTAAAAAAAACTATTGAAACCAAATTTTCATTTGAAACTTTTATGAAAAGTTTCTTTGTAAATTTTTTTCTACAAAATTTTATTACACTATAAAAATAGTTTTTTAAAAAGGCAAAACAAACAGGCCCATTATATTGTTGTAAAAATGATGGAATAATTAAAATCACTTTTTTTAGTTTTTTTAGAAGCATTCATAGTTAAATCACATTAAAAAATTTGATGGTGAAAAAAAAAACAATGACAACAATAATAATCTTAAATACAATTTGAAGTCGTTATTGGATCGGTTATTTGAAACAACAAGGCTAGATGCTACTTGTTAGTTTAGTACCTGGTCATCTTCAGTTAGAGTCCAAAGACTAGCTTACATTTTTGTTTGAAATTGGTGCCCTTTCCACCTATTGTGGAGTATGTTGATACAACATAAATGTTTATTGTGCAAGATGTATTGATCATTATTTAATGGCAAATATTTTTTGAAAAATTATGTTTTTAGTGGTGAAAATATTTTGCAACTTAAGGCAATTATGTTTTTTTATGGGAAAGAAAAGATATATTAATAGGGAGTACTAGGGATACTTCAACCCAATAAACAAAAATCACTGCTAATTACTCCAGCACCTAATGAAATTAGTTACAAAAAATCAAGAGGGCATTTAAGCCATTCATAATAGAAGTGCCTAGGATTATATTTATGACTAAGAGAAATCCACCACCAAGAAGATAATATAATTCTATCTACAATAACATCCAGATTACCCACCTCGTAGTGAAAAATAATATAATTTCGAGAACGCCAAATGCGCCAACAAGACGGAAACCATATTATACACGCAGTAGGCTTTGAACAACTTCACAACATCAAAATTGCCCATTCAAAAAGGTGCTGAAGAGACTCCTGTTCCACCAAACAAGGGATCCCCACCCAATATGCAACCTTCTTCCAAACCAAGGAAATTCTAGGACAAGTAAAGAACATATGATTATAATCCTCCACACTACGAAAACAAAAAAACACATACCTTTTCGTGAGCGCTAGAGATTATCCCGCTACGGACCAGATTAAAGCGAGTAGGAAGCTTATCCAACAACAAACGCCAAGAGAAAATTTTCACCTTCAATGCATTTTTAGATTGCCAAAGTAATTCCAACGCCATCTTATGATCAACCTTCAAAACTTTCCCAACCGATTAAGTTGCATTGAATCATAGCACGACTTTATCGTGAATTCACTATGAGATGAAAGAGGCCAAGCCAAACTATCATGACAAGTATGTGATCATAACTTTGAAAAAGATTTTAAACAGGAAAACTTTTACTCTGACTGTATTTTAAAAGGTACCATCGTGAATGCTTTATATTGTATTGTTGTTTAAAAAAAAATACACTCCCGCTATTAAATATCAGGGTGTTACAACTTCCAAGAAAGTGTTTAATTGGAATCATAACATGTCTTATTCAAATCAAGTTTTATAAAAACTTGATTTAAGACTTCTAACTTGTGATTCAAGCTACACATCAAATTGCAAAGGCTTAAAAACACATTCTCGTGGGTTATAATATATACATATACATCAATATACATCAGTATGTATCATTTAGAAAAAACCAACGCGAACCTGTAAAATATAATCCTTTTAGGCTTAAACCCAATTGATTTATAGAAAGCCACACGCCACTCCCTGAATTATCCTATCATAAGGAATACACAAATTTAACAAAATTATCTTATCATTCCAGCGGGCCAATTTCCCTTCTAAGGATCCACTGTTATTTTAAAGAGATCTTGAATTATCTCCTCGCAATGAACCTGAGCAGAAACAATTCCTCTGTATCTTGTGACCCAAAGTCAGTCCATTTGTTCTGCAAGTGGTAATAGGAGTACCACCAACTTTGTGTCGACTCTGGTAATAGAAGTAATGTTTTACTGTTGATCGTTATTATTTTAAAATACATATTATTATTATTTCTTAAAATAAATATACCTTTTTAAGTTTCAGCCATTTTTCGGGATGTGCACATCCGGAATACGCGTAACTTGTCATTCCGAATTTGCACATCCGGAACAAGGCAACATTTTAAAAAAAACGGTGCGTCCGGATGTGCACATCCAGAACTGGGGGGCAAAAAGATAATTTCATGTGGTGTATAAGAAATTTGGGTGGTGTATTAAAAAATGGTCGTTTTAAATTAGATGACTATTAATAAATGTGTTGATGTGAATTTCTAGTTTAGAATGATTATAAATGATTTTAAGGATGGCCTAAGATGATTTCGAATGATTGGGCTGAAATTGTTATGTTTGGGGATATTTTGGGAGTGAAATTCTACCACTCGTATTTAGAAAACCTATTAATGTTTTGTTAGTCAGGTTTAACGTGTAACATCAAAGTTAGTTACAGAGATAAAATAGAACTATGTTCTTTAATGTCAATTTCAACACAACCATAAAATTATACAACTCTCAATATAAGTTTTCCACCTTCTCAGCACTAAACATTGTATAGCAAATAAATAATGTTTTTCGAAAGAAAATAGTGAGAATGGAGAGTAGTAAGTCAGAAAATTCATATTTTGGAAGTGAGCACAATACTCTTTTCTATAGAAAAAATATTTGGCTAAAAAGAAACAACCTATGAGTTATGTTTGTTTTCTTAATCAATTAGGTTGTGGCGCTAATTGATTATGCGTAGCAAATGGATATACTTAAGTCTGAATTTCTTCTTAGAGCATTCACATCCATCATACTCATTTGAGTTCTTTAAATAGGACCCACTCAATTTTTTATATTATATTATACCTTTTCATTTTTTAAACAACTCTACTACACTTTTCAAATATCCATACAACTCATAAAATTTATAAAATGGGTCCCACTAAATACTACAATATATCTTATATTAAATCTTTTTACAACCATTTTCAATTAAATAATTTATTAAATGTACATGTGGCACTTGTAGAAACGTTCATGAATTAACCAACGTTTGTGTATGTACATACGATGCATTCAATGAAATATCCATAATATTCTGACAAGTTTCTTCGAATACTGTGTACAAACGTTTCAAAAAGGTCCGATATTTATGCTCTTAGTCGATTAATAGAGTTCCTAAATGATTAGGGACACAAAGCTCTGCTCCAAGAACAACTGCCTCATCCCAAGGGAGAGGTAACCAAATTTTGATTTATGTCCATTATAAATTCAAATTTTCAAAATTTTTATAAATAATAAAAATAAGAATTGATGAAATATATTTATATTAAATAATATAAAATAATATTATCATTAAATGTAATTAAATAAAATTAGATATATATATTTTTTAATTTTTAATTGAGGTAGAAAAAAATTTGTGATGTTGCCTCATATGATCATTGTCATGTCATTCCCAATCTATATAAATGTGAATGGAGGTAAAATAAAAGCCAAAGCAATGTTAAATAAGGGACCAAAAAATGGTTTTTTTTAAATGATTATTAAAAGATTAAAAAAATAAAAAAAGAGCGACCAAAATTGCATTTAGGTCTTAAATTTAAGAGGTTGTCTTACAATCTAGTGGTAGCAAAATGCGAGGTATTTTCATATTTTATTATTTTAATTTTAATTGTTTATTTGTAAAACACTTCATTATTAACTTTGTATGGATTATTTGGAGAATTATTTTATTTTCCCAAATGATATGAATTTTTTTATAAATTGAAGAATTGTTTAGGTAAAAAAACTACAAAAATTATATTTATGAGTCAATTATTTATTAAAATATCTATAATTTTTTTGTAATTTTTTAAATTAAAGTTATTGACTTATAAATATCAACAATTTATTTATATTAATATATAAATATAAATAAATGCTGTCGTTTAAAATTAAATTTTAAATCAACAGTTTATATTTATTTGACTTAAGTAGAACGTATTATTTGATCTGCCTCACCTATCTCTCTTTTCTTTAGAATCAATATTAATTAAGGTTTGATAAAAAACTTTTAAAAAAAATTGCATTTTTTTTATTATAGGATAAATTTGAAAGTTGGAACAAAACCTTCAATATATTTGAAAGAGTGTGGGGTCACGTGCGCCCAAATCAAGTCCTCTTCCTCAAGAAATGAGTGTGGGGTCGATATGCCAGAACCAAAATGCTTGGAAGATACTTACATATTTCCTAGTACTACTCCTACCTCTATAATTAGTATGAACACACTTCAAATCTAAGTACCTACTTTTCTTCCGATGGCAATTGAAAATAAATAATTTATATTTAATTCTATTAATTTATATTATTTTATATATACTATATATTAATAATTACTTTCCAATTGAATTAATTTAAAAATGATAATATTTATTATTAAATTCTTAACTTTTAAGATTGTTTCAACAAGTTTCATCTCTTAAATTTAAGATACTAGGGTTAACACATCATCACACTCTAATAATTAAAAGAATAAGCAATGTAACTTAAAGATTAAAGAATCAATAATTTTCAACTATTGAAAATGGTGTTACATATTTCCTAGTACTACTCCTACCTTGTATAATTAGTATGAACACATCAATTCTAAGTGGAATTGGCCAACATAATGAAAACAAACACTTACTTTTGACTATATGTCTTTTGGTTATATTTGGCATAATGAAGTTATGACGATCTCTAAGATTTTTGAAAAGTTTAAATGATAGTCTATTAAAGAGCTGTTTTATATTGATATATTTAAATAAATATTTTAACATATTTTTAAATAGAATTTCCAATTATTAGAGTACTTTACAATATAGATATTGGGCCTCTTTGTTTTAAATTAAAAAAATAAATTTTTTCTTTGTATTTTTAAAAATAGATTTTGTAAAATCGTTTTTCAAAATGTTACAAGTTTTTTTATATTCATTTTTTTAAATTGCAAGACTAATTTTGATATCGTATAACATATAAACATACAATATTGAAGATCAATATATAGTCACCCATACATTTACTGATGATGAGAGAGAAGCTCCTCCTTCTCTCTAGATTTCTTTGCCCTTCAACTTGTTTCTTCTTCCTTTCCTTGGTGTCTTGAGTATTATCATCAGTAGAACCTTACTGTTATTTTTGGCTTAAACTCCTAGCTTTAGGGCTAGGGGCCTTGGTACTAGCATTGCTCTTGCTGCTTGATTTTTGCTCTTTGTTTGCTTTTGAGGTTTTGTTTTTTCCCGTCTTGGTTGTCTTCCTCTTTCATGGCTTGGGAGAAAGTTTCTTCCCGTAAGCTTAGGCATGTCCCTCAACCCAGGTTTTCAGTCTGGAAAGAAAATAACGGAAAAGGAGCGGGAACTGGAGAATCTTTAACTTCCTTTTTCATTTCGGAGTTCCCAGATAACTTTCATGCAAAAGATCTTTTCGACGAGTTCGCGGTGTATGGCATTATCTCCGAGGTTTTCATCCCTGCTAGGAGAGACATTAGAGGGAAGAGGTTTGGATTTGCGCGGTTCAGAAAATTCCATGAACCTCGCATTTTGGCGGTAAAGCTCGATAACCTCATCTTGAATGGAAGGAAAATCCATGCTAACGTGTGCAGATTTCTGAAAGAGACTCAAACCAGAAATGTTGGCGTTTCGACTAGAAGGAGTAAACCAGTTCCTCTGAACTTTTGCAATGGAGGTCTCTCTGTCAATAAATCGTTCTCTTTCGCCCAGGTTGTGAAAAAAGATAACGAAACGGCTCATGGAGCTCTCCTGAATGGCGAGCCTTCTCTGCACAAGGTTAAGCTTGATAATCAGGATGTTTCTAGGTTTTCCAAGGCCTTAGTTGGTAAGGTGCATGACGAGGTTAATCCCTTCCTGATCCAAAAAGGTCTGTACGAAGGAGGTTTTTTTCGATATTTTGGCTACTCCTTTGGGGGCCAGCTTGTGTCTTCTTGAATCTAAAGAACAGGGAGATGTTCATGTCTTTGTTAAGCAAGCTAAAAAGTGGTGCGACAAATGGTTTATGGAGCTAAAACCTTGGTCCTTTGATATAATGGATGAATTCAGATTCATTTGGGTGAAATGTATTGGTATCCCTTGTTTCGCCTGGAACGATGTGGTGTTTTCTAGTTTGCTCAAGAAGATGGGTTTGTTTATCAAAGGTGATAACGAAACGCAGACGAATGCAAGATTCGATGAGGCTAGGTTGCTTATTAAATCAAAACGTAAAACTGTGGTTAACGATGATCTGATGCTTGTCTTCAACGAGGTTGAATTCCCTATTAGAATCTGTGAGGATTTGCCTGGACCTACTAAAAGTGATTTTTTGGAGGTTGGTGTTGGTGATGGCAATTCTGACCTCTCGGTAACAGACGAGGAAGTAGATAACGACTTTTCTTCAGAAGATGACGAGGAGGTTGGCGAGTCTAAACCTTTTGGTTCTGGGGAGGATGTTGAAGTCAAAAGTCATAAGGGGTAAGAGGATACTTTTAAGGACGTTGGGAGTCACGTTGACAGTTCTCCTTTCTTTGTCCGTGATTCCTTGGTTGACGGACCGAATGGTCATTTTGAAAAGTTGCATGTAGAAGCCGTCTTTGGGTCTTGTGATGACCGTTCCCTGGGGTCTACACCTGTGGTTATGTCAGAACCTAAGGATGTTCCTTTTGTTGGGGACATTCCGGATTCAGTGGGCCTTATCTCTTCCGACCCAGGAGGTGGTTCTGCTCTTCCTTTGGGCCTTGTTGTTGGGTCGTCGTTTGATAGAGTTTTGGATTCTTCAGGGTCTGATCCAATATCTATCTCCCCTTTTTCTCCTGCTGGGTGTCATACCCCAAATTTTGACCACTAAGATTTCCCATCATTGTGCAAATCATCAGCACAATATGGATGTACCTTTGTACCTCATTAGTCTCCCCAAAGGTGGGTGAGCATTCACTACAAACAGGATTTAGGGTTTCAAGCCCTCACAGAGCTCTTAGACAAAGGATCAATCAAGGAATGACATGATCTTCAACTTGTCTAGCCTCTCAAACATCCACAATGGATCAAGAGGACTCCCACTTCAAGGATTAAGCACAAGGCTGCTCCCTTCTAGGTGGATCAAGCCTCAGGATCGCCAGTGTCACCAAATTAGGGTTTGGTCGACTAGGGCCTCCAAATGAAAATTTTCCTCTGGGCATGAGCCAATGCTTCAAAGCATAACCTAAAATGCTCCATGAAACATCATAAACCCCATCATCAAGTCAATTTAGCCTCAGGGGATGGATACATTAAAAATCAGGAATTAGGGTTTCTTGACCTAATTCACCCCTAAGTTGACTTTTGGGACAAATCATGAGCCAAGACCTCAAGACATGATTTGAGGGTCTCCAACATACCACGTTGATCCATTTGCAACAATGGATTGACCCAAGAAGCTTGAGCAACAAGTTTCAATTTCATCTGAACCACAGTTGGGGTTTCGCGGGAAAAGTCAACTGTAGCTTTGACTTTTGACCAGGACATGCTCCCAAGCCGTGGGACACGATTAAATACACCCTATAACACCCATGGAACATGTCCATCAATTTTGATTTAGGTCAAGGACATGATTTCCTGAAGAATCGCACAGTTTGGAATTCATCTGATAAAAAGTCAACTGTGCACAAAAGTCAAACTTTGACTTTTTGAGATTTTTCATAAAAATGGTTTTTTAACCCTAAAATGATGTTAATGTGTGATTGGAATCATCATTCATCAAGAAAAATAAAAAAAATTGGGATAACTTGTAAAAGGGGTAACCATAAAAACTTAGAAATTTTTCTAAGTTATGAAAAAAAGTGGCAAGGGTACCAACTTTGGAGGATCATAACTCCTAAACCACAAAGCCATTTTTCCCCATCCAAAGCTTGATTTGTAGCCCTCATTACCCTCTACAAAAACTTCAACTAGACCTAAGTCCAATTCATTAAGGATTTTGAGTTATGCTTGGATCAAAATGGCTAAAAAGTTAAAATTGACATTTTTCAGCACTTAGCCAAAAATTTGCCTTGTAATTTCAGCACAATGTCCCAACTTCAAGGCTGTTTTTATCCATGATCCAAGTTGAACTAGGTCTAATGTCAAACATCAAAGTTGAAGTACGTCATCTAAGCTTTCTGAAAAGTCCTAGAACGTCCATATAGCATACTCGAGCAGGGAGTTATGAATCTTACAAAATGGCTTGCTGAAGCTGAATTTTTCAAGGCAGATTTGCACATTTTTTGAGCCACACGAATTTTCAAGCCTTGTCATCAGTTTGGACACATCTAAGGATCAAATCCAAGTGGGATGATCTGATCCATGAACCTCCCAAGTCCAAGGAACAAAGAAAAGCATGCCAAAGCCTAGAAATCCCTAAAAGAGGGACAAAACTCCAATTTTGGTTTGGAGCATTTAATGGATGCTTAGAGGTGGCATGTACTGAGCCATTCTTATCTGAAATTAGTCAAGACTTATCCAAGACCAAGGGAACCAGCAGCCTGTGCCCTAACCTCTAGTCAATGGCTAGAGGAGACTTGGATTTCCATTGGCCAACATGGAACAAACACCTGCTGCAGTTGCCATTCACTGTGGATCCCAAAACAAACTTGCTCCACTATAAATAGAGCTCATTTGTGCTCAGTTTGAGTACACCAAAGCCATCAAACATATGCTTTCCTCAAATTCTCTCTTTCACTCCAAAATGCCTTCATTAGTAAGGAAATTCTGAGTTTTTGAGCTAGAGAGCAATTCCACTCAAACTAATCACACACACCCCTCATATATATCATATGTAAGCTGTGTAAACCATCAAAAGTGACCTGTAATCACAACATCACAAAGTCACCTCTCAAAACCTCAAAATGACACTTTTTTGCATTTTTCAAGCCATGTCTTGATTCAGTCACTTTCCAAGCCAGATAAAACCTCAAACACACTCTAAATATCATCCTTGAACTGTCCCAAATGGTGCCACACATCTGGAACACCATTTGAGAGAGTTGGCATTTTGGCCGTTTTTGACCATTTCGCGAGAAAGTGCACAAACTTGCTCCAGAGGTTTCCAGCCAATTCCAACCATCCTAAAAGCTTCTAAGAGGTCATTTGAGGTTGTCCAAAGCATCAAATCATTTCTGGAACAAAGCACTTGGAAGGTTGCCCAAAATCTCCAAAAAAGAGGTAAAATCCACAACTTGAATTCTTTGAATCATGCTTTCCTTTGTTGTCCATATACATGCATCATATTGAACAATTCTTGAGGTAAAAATGTAGTCCTTAATGTGTATGTTGTGATCCTCCCACTGTTTGCATTTTTGACATGTTTTTATGTGGAATTTTGGTTGTTTTGAAACCATGTTCAGTTCTGTCTTTTCTTCATTGGTGTGTTCTATACATTAAGTTTTAGTTTGCATGAGTAACACCATTGGATTCCTTGCGAAAAATCGGTCAAGATAGGTTTTTACGGATTTCAATTCCGATGAAAATTGAGAGAGTTACGCGCATTGGAAATTTTACGCGAAACGGCGTCGAATTAACGATAGCGGTTCTGTTTTTTTTGCTTTGTACATTGAGTTTTCGAGTGCGTGAATAATACCATTGGATTCCTTGCGAAAAATCGGTCAAGATAGGTTTTTACGGATTTCAATTCCGATGAAAATTGAGAGAGTTACGCGCGTTGGAAATCTTACGCGAAACGGCGTCGAAAACAACGATAACAGTTTTTGTTTTTTAATTTCTGCGTTTTGTGTGTCGATTTTCCGTGTGCGTGAGTGATACCATTGGATTCCTTGCGAAAAATCGGTCAAGATAGAATCTTGCGGATCTTGATTCGGTTAAAAATCGAGAGAGTTACGCGAGTTGGAAATTTTACGCGAAACAATGTTTTTACACGCAGCAGCTCTGGTTTTTTTATCGCTGCATTTTGTACGTTGAGTTTCAGCGTGCGTGAGCGATACCATTGGATTCCCTGCAAAAAATAGGTCAGGATAGGCTTTTGCGGATCTTGATTCGGTTAAAAATCGAGAGAGTTACGCGTGTTTGAAATTCAACGTGGAACGATGTTTTTAATAGATAGCAGTTTTTGTTTTTTAATTTCTGCGTTTTATACGTCGATTTTCCGCGTGCGTGAGTAATACCATCGGATTTCTTACGAAAAAAACGGTCAGGTAGGTACTTCCGGATTTTGATTCCGATAAAAATCGAGAGAGTTACGCGTGTTGGAAATTCGACGCGGAACGATATTTTCAAAACGATAGCAGTTTTTCTGCATTTTGTGCGTCGATTTTCCGTGCGCGTGAGTAATATCATCGGATTCCTTGAGAAAAATCGGTCAGGTAGGTACTTCCGGATTTTGATTCCGATAAAAATTGAGAGAGTTATGAGTGTTTGAAATTTGATAAAAACGTGTTGAAAATTAAAGTTTCGGTACTCGTTTTTACCCCAAAAAATGTCGGAGATGATATTTTGATATATTTCCTCTTTTTTTTACTTCTTATTTTCAAAACTCAACCAATTTTTTTTCACATAGCAAAAAATCATCGTTTTCCAATTTGTATCCCATAATATTTTAATCCAAAAAAATCACAAAAAAAAAGTATTATTTTTAATATATTTAAAAATAGTGTTTTAAATTGTTTTAAATGCTTTTAAAATGATTTCTTTTTTTCTTGATTTTTAAAACCAAAATGATTTTAAATATTTATGCTGATAAATTTTTTTTTTTTTCATAAACTTTAATCATTATTTAATGATTTTATTTGATATTTTTATCATTTTTTACTTAATTTTTCTTGAAAAAATGCATAAAAAATGAAATTGGAGTTTTCTTTGATTTTCACCCTAACAAATCTTTTTTTAAATTATTGGACCTATAATAGAGTGTAGGACCCAATCCTTTTTTGATCAAAATCATTTTTGGGCCTCAGTGTATTGTATAAGTCCCGATACCGTCAAAAATAGACGGCGCGATCGTCGCCTTTTGAAAAACAAAACTGGGCCTCTCCTCGAGCTATAAGACCCATTCAAAACTTTTGGGCCTCTATTAGAGTGTAAGACCCAATCCCCTTTTAACCAAAACAATTTTGGGCCTCGCTTATTGTATAAGTCCCTCTGCGTTAAAAGAAAACTTCGGCGCGATCGCCAATTTCAAACGAAAATCAACTGGGCTTCTCTTTGAGCTGTAAGTCCCATTTCTTTTCATTTTTAAACACTTGGGCCTCTATTAGAGTGTAAGACCCAACCCTTTTTTAACGAAACAATTTTTGGGCCTCAGCTATTGTATAAGTCCCGATACGTTAAAAATCTCGGCGCGATCGCCATTTTCAAACTGAAAATATTTTGGGCCTCTCCCTGAGTTGTAAGCCCCATCTTTTGTACAAAAATACACTTTGGGCCTCTAATAGAGTGTAAGACCCAACCCCTCTTTTTTATATTTTCTTATTATTTTTTAATGATTTGGAAAATTAATAACTCCCTCAATTTTGATTATTTTTTATTGGTTCTTTTTCTGAAAAATCACAAAAATAGTAAAATATTTTATTCTACAAAAAAATCAAATTTATATTATTTATTTAATATAGTTGGTATTTTTGTGAATAAATTCATTTTTAATTGTTTTTAAGCATTTTAAAAGTGAATATTCATCTTGAAAATAAAGACTTTGGGCCTCCCCTCGTGTTGTAAGCCCCATTTCTTTTCTTTAAACTCTTTGGGCCTCTAATAGAGTGTAAGATCCAATCCCTTTGTAAATACCAAAATTTTGGGTCTCAGTCACTTGTATAAGTCCCACGGTGTTTCCAAAACCTCGGCGCGACCGTCGCCCTTTTCAGAATTAACCATTGGGCCTACCCTCGAGTAGTAAGACCCATTTCTTTTCTTAAAACTCACTTGAGCCTCTTGATAGAGTGTAAGACCCATCCCTTTGTACAGAAAACCTTTCTTGGGCCTCAGTCACTTGTATAAGTCCCTCTGTACAAATTCAACAGTGCGCTCACTGATAAAACCCTGGGCCTCTCCTTGAGCTGTAAGCCCCAAATCTTTCTTTTTCAAAGCACTTTCTCCTTTGATTTTGAATATACTGTTGTTTTCAATTTTTCTTTGTTGAACAACTAACCAAACAGCATGGAAGCTCTACAACCGAGTAAGTGTTTACCCGCTTTCATTTACCGCTTTCATATGTATATAACTGTATTGTGGGGCTGTTTCACTGTAAGTCTCCTTTCACAAACTCATATATATATATATATATATATATATATATATAATTGTATTATGGGGCTGTTTCGTTGTAAGTCTTCTTTCATAAACTAATATCAACTGTGTAATAATAGTATAGATATTTAGAGTTTCCCCGACAACTACGTCTAGAACTAGGTGACGCCGTTTTGTTTATTCATAGAAATAGACAACTAGATCCCCAATAGGATCACCAGATACAGTCTTCTCTTCGGCTGTCCTCATTAGGAATTGTCAAGAAACTCTACTCCCCAAGATGAATGTCTTCTCCGTGAATGGCATCTTTGAGTTTCTTCCAAATTCTCGAACCTTCCTGACTTGACCTATTCCTTGTGAATAGCTTGCCTTGAATTTATAGGGGTTTGGGGACCCACGGGCTTCCTAAAAGCATCGGCCTCCTCTTGGGCATCGTACAAGGACCCACGAGCTTCTTAAAAGCAACCACGCCTCCTCTTGGGCTTCGTACAAGGACCCTACGGCTTCTTAGAAGTATTCACAGCCTCCTCTTAGGCTTCGTATAATGATCTCTTCCTTCTGGAATAATAGCCTCCTCTTGGGCTTAGTACAAGGACCCGTCGACTTCTTAAAAGTTTCCAGCCTCCTCTTGGGCTTCGTACAAATTATCCCGACGACCTCCTAGAGGTATAGGAACAGAACTTAATCATCTCCATAGAACAATCCTGTCGTAGAGTCTACAACTATTTCTCAAAGCATAGTACAAAAGACAAAACTTTAGACACGGACAGTCTAACTTCCTTGAGTCTCAAAGACATTCTCAAGTGACCCCTTCGTTAAATAGGAAGGAAACCCGCAGACTCGGACAGTCTCAATACCCTTTGGATTTCCCATTTCCTCAAAGAGAAGGAAATATTCCTGATCCTCAAATCAAATCCCTGAGTACAGTGTTGCTCATATAAGAACTGATTTTCTCTTTTAAAATCAGTACATTGGACATGTCACTTAACTGAAACAGTTACCATAGCCTCCTCTTGGGCTTTGTTCGATGATTCTTCCCAGCGAAGCAAACATTTAGCCTCCATCTCGGACTTCCTACGAGATACCAAAATTCTCCCCAGTGGAGTCAAACAACGTTTAGCCTCTCTCTCGGGCTTTGTACGAGACACATAAGAGACTCCCTCATTGAGTCAATCACCCATTTCGCCTCCATCTCGGGCTTCATACGAAATACAAAGACTCTCTTGTTGAGTCAAACTTTCAGCCTCCATCTCGGGCTTCATACGAGATACAGAGACTCTCTTGTTGAGTCAAACTTTTAGCCTCCATCTCGGGCTTTGTACGAGATACAAAGACTCTCTTGTTGAGACAAACTTTTAGCCTCCATCTCGGGCTTCGTACGAGATACAAAAACACTCTCTTGTTGAGTATAAAAGATTCTCCTGTTGAGTCAACCCTTTTAGCCTCTCTCTCGGGCTTCGTACGAGACACATAAAAACTCCCTCTTGTTGGGCCAATAGCCTCATCTTAGGCTTTGTATAAGAAAACCACTGGTTGATCCAATCAACCTTTTAGCATCAAAGTTGTGCCTCGTTCACAGTACACAAACATCAACAACTCCTTTCCCTTTATCTAATCGCTGTAAGCGGCAAGCCTCTGGATTATTTACATCCACGCCACTGTCCCTCTTTTAGCATGAGAAATTCCTAAGGAAAGATAGCATTGCTCTACACTGAGTTAAAGTCTTCTCCTTCAGGTTAAAATCCCCTTTAAAGGAAATTATGGCATTGCTAGGATCCGCGTATCCCGGTTAAAGTAATTCTCCTTTATAACCAGTCACCCAACAGTTGTGACAGACAAACCCTTCTTTAGGGATGACAAATTCTCTCTAAAGTCGAGACCATTCAGCTTCATATCTTGGGCTTTGAACAAGATACAAATAGACTTTTCAGCTTCACATCTTGGGCTTTAAACAAGATACAAACTACCCTTTAGCTTCACGTCTTGGGCTTTGAACAAGACACCAAAACACCCATCTCCTCCCATAGAATAGGAGGAACTACAAACGCCCTGATTTCCCTGTTTCGGTAAACGGGAATACGTAGGCATAAGATCGAAAGAAAAGATCTTAGCGAGCGCAATCAACAAAAAACCCAAATTCCATACTCTCACATACCTATCAAAAAGCATCAGTCCTAACATCCTAACCCTTGTTCCCCGCTAGAAAGTCCTAGAAAGAAAGAAAACCGTATTGGCGAAAATACAAATAACCAGTACAAAGGCCCCCCCACATTGATAGCATTCGTAACTTAACAGACCGCTGTTTAAACTCAGTATACAAAGCAGGGTTAATTGGAGACATCTATTTCCCTTCCTTATTCAGCTCACAATAGGATAAAAAATGAATCGACCTGTAGTTTAAGCTCAACCGCAGAGAGCGACCAGCGCTTAAGAACCGCGTCCAAAATTACTCGCTACAGAAAAATGGCGCCCACCGTGGGGCCAGTCTCTGTTTTCCTTTTTCCTTTTCCTCTCTTGTGTGATACCACAGATTGGGGCTTCCGCCGGGGAACCCATTTTCTGTCAGGAACTTAGGATTCATAGCTTTAAAGGTCTAGGATGTTTAGGACAAATATATATACTGCTTTTCCTAATTGCTATACATGTTTATTTTTCTGCTAATGGGAATGCGGGTGATGCCGTATGTGGAAAGAATGAGTATACACTTAAGATAAGTGATGGCGACGGGGTCGACCATCAACCTCAGTGGAGGCTGACCAACGCAACCCATTCACTCTTCTAGCCAATGGGCCGGTTGTTAAGTCTGAGAAGCTGAGGAGCCAAACCCTTTCGTAGTGCGGAAACTATCGGAAATAGTTGTTACGCGATACTACCCTCATTTGAGGCTGGTGATCTATTCTCGGTGAATGGCACTTACTCTAAGATTGCTCTACAACTCGTTGGCGATCCGCTTGTTGTTTTGCTTTTCTGGGAGGAGCTGATGATAATGAGTACAGGTACAAAAATCACCCTAGTATAAACCTTTGGGGATGGGTAGAGCCTTGACTTCATGACAACGACCCTTTGACCCCATGTTTTTTCTATGTTTTTGTGTGCTGCATTCATGCATTCATTTAATAAAACATTAAAACATTCAAAAAACTTCTCTTATAGTCTCTCTGTTTTTCAAATTAAACTAAGACTGTGATTGCAAATATCAGAGAAGAGGATTACGCTAATGGATTTTGGTAGAAGGAGAACTCATACGTACACCTTCAAGGTTCCAAAACTAAAGGATTTGAGAAGGTTGGCGAGGATGATCACAAACCCTGAGGCTTTCAGAGCCAAACACGGAGGCCTGTTACCACTGTTAAGAGTCCATGTGATTGAGGGAATCATGGATGCGCTCATTCAGTTTTACGATCCGGTTTATCACTGTTTCACATTCCCGGATTACCAGCTCGCACCAACGCTGGAGGAGTATTCTCATCTGATCGATCTACACATTACAGATCGAGCTCCATTTTCTGGACTGGAAGAAATTCCAAAGAATCAGATCATTGCAAGAGCAATTCATTTGGACGAGTCTAAGGTCAGGACTCACATGACTACCAAGGGTGGCATACAAGGTTTGCCAGCCCAGTTCTTAACAAGGAAAGCCATGTATTTTTCCAGTATTGGGAACGTGACTGCTTTTGAAAGCATCTTTGTCTTGCTCACCTACGGGTTATTTTTGTTTCCCAACATCAATAACTTCGTCGATATTAACTCCATTAAGGTTTTTCTCATTGGAAACCCTGTGTCGACTTTGCTCGCAGATGCGTATCATTCTGCACACTTAGGAAATTTGTACAGTGGAGGGGAGATCACATGCTGTGTACCTCTGTTTTATAAATGGTTTATCTCTCACTTACCCAAGTCTGCCGCTTTTTGGGATTGCAAGAGTGCCTTACGTTGGTCGCAGAACATCATGGCTCTCACCAACTCTGATATAGATTGGTGTAATAGGATCTATGATGGAATCAGAATCATTGACCATTGTGGAAACTTCCCCAACGTACCCCTCATAGGAACTAAAGGAGGAATCAACTATCACCCGGTATTGGTTCGTCGTCAATTTGGATACCCGATGAGACACATCCCACTGGGTGTTCATCTGGAAGGTCTTTTCTTCAAGGAAGGAGAAAACGACAGAGCACTAAAGAAGGAAATAGTGCACGCTTGGAAACATGTTCATAAGAAAGGACGAGAGTCTCTGGGAAAACCGGACTGTGTCTCGGTGGAGCCTTATCTCCACTGGGTACAAACTAGAGCTCTCAAGCTAAAGATGCCTTATCCTCGTTACGGAATTCTTCCGCCGAGGGAATCTGTCATGTACTTCATGACGGAAACTGAAAAGCTTCAGGTTACTCTCAACAAAGTTCAACGGGAGAGAAGGTCTTGGAAGAACAAGTACCGCACCCTCGACGTAGAGTGCATCAAAATACAACAATTACTGAAAGAGAAAGATGCTCTAATTGAAATTTTGGAGCAACATGCTGTAGAGAATCAAGACGACCAAAGGAATTTGCTCACTCCTTTCACCTGGCAAAGGAATGACAACCCGACAATGGCCCAAGAGCCCCGGTCAAAGAAAAGGAGGATACCAGAATCAGCACCCGATTTCTCTTCAGAGAGGACTCGGGACCCATTAGTTTAGGTTTCTATTTCTGCACTTTGTAATCTACTGTATTTCCATTTCTGTAATCCTTTGGAATTCAATAAAAAGGGGTTTCCCCACTGTTTGATATTTGCAATCTAATTGTCGAAGTTTATTTTGATTAAACCAAAAAAACAATTAATATAATCATTGCATTCATCATTCTCACATTGCGTATTCTTCTTACCTATGAATCTCACGTTTGTGTCTCGGTTCTAGAGTCAAATTGTCTCATTCGTATAATACTCGGGCTAATCGTCAGAAAAATATGGATGATCTTGAGGAAGAAAACAGAGAGTTGAAAGAAGAGATCGACGCTCTGAGAGAGGATATGAGAAAGCTTCGTAATGACATGCAAGCCATGGCAGAAGCTCAGCTACAACGAACTATGATCTCAGAGATCACCTCAATGCCCATAGTGGAGAAGAATGATCCTAGGTATCAGATGCCGAAAGATCGTCCCTGGGGCATGCCTGTCAACTATATCCCGGAAGGATATGTTCCGCCGATCACTGAAGATCAGGGAATCGCAACAGAAGCCGCTGGGCCTGAAGGTTACAAACTTCGGGAAAACGAAGATGCCAGGGGCATACTGAAGACTCCTGAAGGTTACAAACTTTGGGAAACGCCAAGACTTACAGCCGTAGTCACGGTACCACCCCCTGTGGTGCACACTGTCCCGGAAGGACAGATTCCACAGACACCTTCTGGTAAGAAGGAAACTATGTTCGATAGAATGGATGAATTCCAGGAGCAATTCTTGGAAATGCAGAAGGAGCTGCAAGCCATTCGCAGTCAGGATCTATTCGGAAAGGATGCCGCAGACCTCTGCTTGGTCCCAAATGTGAAAGTCCCGCACAAATTCCAAGTGCCCGACTTTGAAAAATACAAGGGTAACTCTTGCCCTCAGAGCCATCTGGTGATGTACGCTCGGCGGATGTCAGCTCAGACGGAGAATCAGGACCTACTGATTCACTACTTCCAGGATAGTTTAACCGGTGCCGCATTAAAATGGTACATGGGTTTAAACCGTGCCACGATCAGCAATTTCAGAGATCTTGGCACTGCCTTCATCCAACAATACAAATACAATTTGGACATGGCACCCTACAGAGATCAACTCAGATCGATGCCGCAAAAGGACAAGGAAACCTTTAAGGAGTATGCTCAAAGGTGGCGTCAAATTGCCGCTCAAATTTGTCCACCTCTTGAGGAAAAAGAGATGACAAAGATCTTCTTAAAGACCTTAAGCTCGTTTTACTATGACCAAATGGTTGCCAGTGCGCCCAGTGATTTCACCGAAATGGTCGGCATGGGTGTACGTCTTGAGGAAGCCGTCAGAGAAGGACGTTTGGTAAAAGACACTAGATCATCGAGCGGTGCTAAAAAATACGGTAGTGCTCTCCCTAAGAAAAAAGAGCAAAATATTGGGAATATCTCTCTCGGAAAGCAAAGGCGACGTTATCAGCCGATAGCAGCTGTGACTCCTGCTATCAGCCCTGCGCCTATTCCTACGTATCAACCTCAGGTTGCGCAGAGTCAACCTGATCAGCAAAGGACACAACAGCCTCTTCAGCAGGCTCGTCCTCCATACAATAGCAACCGTACAACACGACCATCAGGGTTTGATCCTATACCCATGTTGTACGCAGAATTATTTCCGTTACTACTGGCTAAGGGGCACATCCAGACTAAGTCTCCTCTTACCGTACCGGAAAATCTGCCTTTTTGGTTTAAGGTGGATCAGACATGCCCTTATCATCAAGGAGGTTTAGGGCATAACATTGAGACTTGCCTCAATTTCAAGTCCGACGTGCAAAAGCTTGTTAGGAGCGGGCTATTATCTTTCAAAGATACGACTCCCAATGTTCTCACGAACCCGCTGCCTCAACATGAGAAAGCTGCAGTCAATCTGATTGAGAAAGAGACTAACAATGTCTATCAAATTCATGATGTACTCTTGTTAAAGACCAATCTGGTCAAGATGCATTGTAGACAGAGTGGATATGGCCATGTGCCACCTCATAATTATCACCAGTGTGATATCTGCTCTAAAGATAACCAAGGATGTTCGGTAGTGCAATCAGCTCTACAGGAACAGATAGATCTCAGATGGATCCAAGAGCACCGAGTTCGTGGAATTAACATGGTCTATACGAACTCCAACGTCATTCAGAACCACGACATCCATGCAATGAATGTCAACTTGGTGGAAATGCACTCAAGGCAAAGCCAGTATCATAATCTGCCACGACACGATTATGGTTCCTGTCTGACTTACTCGGTAAACAAACAGAGATGCTCTTTCATACAAGAGGCCCTCCAGCGTCAGATGGATCTTGGATGGATCCAAGACTACCATGATAGGAACCCTTATCAGATCAATATGATTCAGATCTTTGATATTCGCGTGATGAATACCAACCGGGTAGAGTTACATGTTGAGCAGATCCGACTCGGATTCTTAATATCGCACGACTATCAAAGCTGTAAAGCAGGTTGCAAAAACGATCGGGGTTGTACCCTTGTCCAGGAGGCACTTCAGCACTTGTTAAATCACTGGTGGATGCCAATCTACATGGACGAAGATACTCAGCAAATTAGTATCAGTAACAGGAATCCTACTCGTCGTCAAAGTCAGGATGTTCGATCAGTGGAAGCTAACCTAGTGAGGTTACATTGTATTCAAAGTGGGCGTGGCCAGGTGCTACCACACAATTATGACCGTTGTAGCGTCTGTTCGGAAAGTAACCAAGGGTGTTACCTGGTGAGAGCAGCTCTTCAGGGTCAGGTGGACCGTGGAGAAATTTGTCCATATCCGGGTTCTGGACCCATCAACTGGACGCCGAATTACCTTGCCGATCAAGTTAAGGATGTTGTCACCATCTCTGGTCGTCACCAGACCAGGGATGTTTTTGCCATCATCCCTCTATTTGATGAATCTAAAGTTCCCAACCAGGAACGGATCGAGATTACTTACGACGGTCAGAAAAATCAGAAAGTCCCCATAGTCATCTATCTACCGGGACCACTACCGTATGAATCAACTAAGGCAGTCCCTTACAAATACGGTGCAACGATAATTGAGAATGGAAAGGAAATTCCATTACCCTCCGTTGTGAATATTGCAGACATCAGTCGTGTAACACGGAGTGGTAGAATCTTCAACCGAGGGGTTGGGGAACCTAACAAAGAAAAGGAACTTCAGACAGAAGCTCCCGATCCACCAATCGGTCAATCCAGTAATCCCGACCTTTCGAAAAATGATGATGAGATGCTGAAGCTCATCCAAAGGAGTGAATATAACATTGTTGATCAGCTGTTACAGACTCCTTCAAAGATCTCGGTATTATCACTGTTACTCAGTTCAGAAGCGCATAGGGAGGCTCTACAGAAAGTCTTGGAGCAAGCCTTTATGGAACAGGATGTAACAATCAGACAATTCGATAGCATTGTCTCTAACATCACTTCCTGCAATAATTTGGGATTTAGTGATGATGAATTACCTGAAAAAGGTCGTCGTCATAACATGGCGCTCAATATCACAGTTAACTGCCAGGACGATGCTTTAGCCAGCATACTGGTAGACACAGGGTCAACCCTGAATGTTATGCCGAAGTCCACCTTGATGCAATTATCATTCAAGGGCCCTCCGATGAGAGTCAGCGAGGTCGTCGTCAAAGCATTCGACGGATCCAGAAAAACAGTTATCGGCGAAGTTGATCTTCCCATAACTGTTGGTCCTCACACTTTCCAAGTCACTTTCCAGGTCATGGACATCCGGGCAACATACAATTGTTTATTAGGAAGACCTTGGATACATCAGGCTGGAGCGGTTACTTCAACCCTCCACCAAAAGCTAAAGTTCGTCAAGAACGGCCAACTTGTCACGGTTTGTGGGGAACAAGCCTTGCTTGTGAGTAACCTATCATCATCTACTTGTGTGGAACCCGAGGAGGTTATTGGAACTCAGTTCCAAGCACTATCGGTGAGCAAGAACGATCAATCTGAAGGAGGAACCTCGATTTCCTCATACAACGATGCTATCAAAGCGGTCGAGAGTACCGATACAACTGGATGGGGACAACTTGTCATTCCCACTGACAATAAAATAAAGAAGGCTCTTGGTTTTTCTGCAACATGTGCCCAGACAGCTGTCAACGATGAAAGTCTTCATCCCCTTCAAAACTTCTTCCACGGTGGAGGTTTTCTTCACCCAGTGTCTCAGACAGTTCATGCTATCAATGAGGAAGATCCCTCTGACACAGATGAAGAATGGAAGTCCTACCTTAACAAGGACGGTTATATGTCTCAGGAAGAGGTGCCTATGCCTTTTTGCTTTCCTACAGAAAGTCCAAGATTTATACCAAGATCAGATGTCGAAATGATCTACGGAGATTGTGATCCGGAAGGATGCCGTGCTCCTCCAAATTCATTAGAGAAAGACACTCTGATGAAAGACAACTTTGATCACAATTACTATGGCCCGATGGATGGCCTGCCAATGTGGCAGCCTTACCCAAGAGACTTGGGGCAAGAAAGTCAGCCGAACAATGAAACTCAGCCGAGCGTCATTGAACATAATACATGTATCCCCACCATGTCATGGGATCAACACTCAGGTCATTCAGAAACTACTCAACATGAAGATGAATTCGCAACGTTTGCAGGACTAGAATTCATCAACTATGCTTTTCCTGAGGTCAACGTCATCGAGAGGGATGACTCCTCCAGTTCCAAAAAAATGTGGGACACCTTGGGACAACCGAGTGGAAAATACGACTATATGGTCAAGTACATCGCTCCCGAAAACTCTCGTATCAGGCTCGAAGATATCCAGCCAACTGGATGGGGAGATGTACCTGAGAGCACAAATACTCTGCAAAATGTAACAAAGGAATCCTCCTACGACAATTCTGCTTGGGAGACATATTCCAATGATCCTGCTCCACCAGAAATCAGCGTCATTTCTAAAGACAAATCAAGGAAGGTGCCAGACTTTGTGATTCACCGAGGAGTTCGCCGCTAATGGGTTGCCGTCGAGGTTCCGAAGGTCGTCCATCAGTCAAAGTAATTGCCATCTTTTAACCTTTCACCCCACCCAGGTGGAACGGATGTTTTGATAGGGCTCGCTTTCTGTAAATTTCCCTCTTCGCTTTGCCCAAAGCGACAGAGTTTTGTTTTATAGGGCTGTAGTTTCAAGATTCGACTTGTTTATTAATAAAATAACGTCGTTCTGTAATTTCTGCATTAATTGCTGTTTTCTCTTTTTGCTTTTTCAGAAAATGGTAATCCTAAAAAAACAATTCAAAAATAAAAACAAGCAGTAAAACAAATACACTGCACACACTTGCATTTTCTCTATCTCTTCTAAACACGAATCATCACGTCATGCAGATTGCTTATTTTACACCCCGTTGAAACATACGATCCAATGCCTTCTCCCAACTTTGAATTCTCGGTATTCGAGGCTGAAGAAGAAAATGACAACGAAATTCCAGAAGAAATCTCCCGACTACTCAGACAAGAGGAAAGGGCCATTGAACCTCACAAAGAACCGTTGGAAACGGTAAACTTGGGTTCAGAGCAAGAGAGAAAACAAATCAGGATTGGGGCACTGCTCAGTCCAACTACCAGAGAGGGTTTGATAAAGCTTCTCAAAGAATTCCCCGATGTATTCGCTTGGTCCTATCAGGATATGCCAGGGTTGGATACCAGCATCGTGGAACATCAGTTACCGTTGAGATCAGAATGTCCGCCAGTAAAGCAAAGGTTGAGACGGACTCACACGGACATGGCTATCAAAATCAAAGAGGAGGTACAGAAATAGATTGACGCAGGTTTCCTTGCTACATCTGAATATCCTCAATGGCTAGCCAACATCGTACCCGTTCCCAAAAAGGATGGAAAGATTAGAATGTGTGTTGATTACAGAGATCTGAACAAGGCTAGTCCAAAGGACGACTTTCCTTTACCACACATTGACATGCTGGTAGACAGTACAGCAAAGTTCAAAGTATTCTCCTTCATGGATGGATTCTCGGGCTATAACCAGATCAAAATGGCGCCGAAAGACATGGAGAAAACTTCATTCATTACCCCATGGGGCACCTTTTGTTACAAGGTAATGCCGTTCGGTTTGAAGAATGCCGGGGCAACCTATCAAAGGGCCATGACTACTCTGTTTCATGACATGATACACAAGGAAATCGAAGTGTATGTCGATGATATGATTGCAAAATCAAAAACAGAGAGTGAGCACGTTGAACATCTGTCAAAATTGTTCGAACATCTAAGAAAATTCAAGCTCCGCTTGAATCCCAACAAGTGCACCTTCGGTGTCCGTTCAGGGAAACTACTAGGGTTCATCGTCAGCCAGAAAGGAATTGAGGTTGATCCTGACAAGGTCCAAGGCCATTCAAGAAATGCCTTCTCCGAAAATTGAAAAACAAGTCAGAGGATTCCTGGGACGTTTGAACTACATCTCCAGATTCATATTCCTCATGACCGCGACATGCGCGCCGATCTTCAAGTTACTAAAAAAGAACTAGGATTGCGTTTGGTCAGAAGATTACCAAACCGCCTTCGACAGTATTAAGGAATACCTGTTGAATCCGCCGATTCTATCACCTCCAGTGGAAGGAAGACCACTGATTATTTACCTCACAGTCCTAGAGGACTCGATGGGATGTGTACTTGGCCAACAAGACGAAACTAAAAGGAAAGAGTCTGCCATCTACTATCTAAGCAAGAAATTCACCGACTGCGAGACTCGGTACACGATGCTCGAGAAAACTTGTTGCGCTTTGGCTTGGGCAGCCAAACGTCTTCGCCAGTACATGATTCGTCATACTACTTGGTTGGTCTCCAAAATGGATCCAATTAAGTACGTTTTCGAAAAACCTGCTCTTACGGGAAGGATTGCCCGTTGGCAGATGCTGTTATCAGAATATGACATAGAGTACCACGCTCAGAAAGCCGTTAAAGGAAGTATTTTAGCCGATCATTTGGCTCATCAACCGATTGACGATCAAGAATCTATCGGGTTTGACTTCCCAGAGGAAGATGTCATGTATCTAAAAATGAAAGACTGCGATGAACCGCTACCTAGTGAAGGGCCAGAACCAGGTTCCCAGTGGGGACTTATCTTTGACGGAGCAGTCAATCATTACGGAAACGAAATTGGGGCTACCCCTTTCTCTCTAGTGTATGGCATAGAAGCAGTGCTCCCCATAGAGGTAGAGATCCCATCAATCCGGGTATTGATGGAAACTAAGCTCACCGAAGCTGAATGGTGTCAAAGCCGACACGACGAACTGAATCTGATCGAAGAGAAGTAAATCACGGCACTATGCCACGGTCAGTTGTATCAACCGAGAATGAAAAGGGCGTTCGACAAAAAGGTCCGACCTCGTATCTTCAAAAAATGAGACCTTGTGCTCAAGAAGATACAATCATTTCTCACTGACTCTCGGGGCAAATGGACCTCAAATTATGATGGCACCTATGTGGTCACGAAAGCTTTCTCAGGCGGCACCTTGAGACTTGCAACCATGGACGGAGAGGAATTTGCCTACCCCACGAATGTTGATGTAGTCAAGAAATACTTCGCCTAAACTAAAAAAAACGTCTCGGTGGATTGAAATCCCGAAAGGGCGGTCCAGGCAAAAATTAGAGACAAAATAAAAAAAAATCATCCCGGTGGAGTGGAAACATCACAGTACAATCCAGGAAAAAATTAGGGATAATGGCAAGTAACTATGTTCAACAGAGGCGAATCCCTCAGCAGCAGTTACATCATCCGTCAGAAAACTCCTGTCAAGGTCATCTTCGACAGAAGCTCAGGATGTCCCGAAATCAAAGTTGGTAGAAGGATAGTGGTCGTTATGTTTCAACTTAGCCCTTTTCCCTTTAAATTACCATTTTCTAACTTTGTATATACTCTTCGGAATCACGCGTTTGGCTGATCTCCATCTTATCAATATAATTTGAGCCTTTGTGCTTTTGTTTGTAATTCTTATTTGTTTTAGCTTTACAGAACGACGTTGTTAACATGATTAACGATTCTTGAAATAAAACAAAAATGAATTTACTTGTTAAAACTTTTTCTGCTTTTTTAAAATAGAGATGGCAATTTCTTTTGACTGTTAAACATCGAAAGAACATCAATCGCGTCTCCAAAGGTGTTCGAACCTCAAAGTGCAGAATCAAAGTACTCCTTCTAAACCAGTACGCCTGAATGAAGGATCAATAATGTCAGAGACCATGTTCCATCTGACATCTTCGGCCGAGTTCTCATCTCCTAAGCCCGACCAGCGTCACCCCCAACAGGGACCATTTCTCCTAAGCAAGGCAGAATTGCTATCTTGAACCAGCGATATTTCTACACGCCCCGCGATGGCCGAGTATCCAGTCATGTTCATCTCTTAGTCTGTATGTTGCGTCAGTTTTGTCCGCATATACATACATACATCATGCATTATTGATTTGCATTCACATTTCATATTGCATCGCTATCACTCTAGTCGGTCTTATCCCTTAGTGATAAGTCATCTCAATCGAGTTGTCAGACCTTTCCTCGTTAGGAAGTGAATCATCTAAGCAATCTCTCTCCCGTTTATCTCTGGATTAGAGACGGTCCTTGACCACTTTGATAACTTGAACCTCTGATAAACAAGAAAACTTTCAACAAATGTCGCTCTTCGCCATCAAAGACGATATCCTTGCTTTCCCGGATTAGGAAAATCCCCAGAGAAAGCCTCTTAATCAGAGATTCGGCGGTACGACACTTTTTCTCTGAAAAAACCACTGATGAAAAGGTCATCGGCACCTCAAAATTGGATTCCATCATATGGCATTTCTCCAGAAATATCCTGAGAAAAGTATGATGTAAGACCCTAAACGAAAACAGTCTCTCAAGAGACTCGCTTTCCCCAATAGAATTGACAAATGGCGTCTCCAAAACAGAGAAGTTTGTGTACCTCTACAATTCAGACGAATGGGTTCCCCAGCAAGTCTGACATCAAATCTTTTCCCACTCAAATGGCATATCCCCAGGAAAATTAGGCGAGAAGTTTGAAGGAAAACCGCTACTAATAGCGTTCCTTGTCAAGAAAGTTTATTGACAAAAGAAACTGAGACCAGTTCCTTGGTAGGAAACCAGGATTGAGGGGAAGTTTATTTCAGCAACTAAGACCAGATCCTTGGTAGGAAACCAGGATCGAGGGGAAGTTTACTTTAGAAACCGAGACCAGTTCCTTGGTAGGAAACCAGGATCGAGGGGAAGTTTATATCAGAAACCGAGACCAGATCCTTGGTAGGAAACCAGGATCGAGGGGGAGTTTACTTTAGAAACTGAGACCAGTTCCTTGGTAGGAAACCAGGATCGAGGGGAAGTTTATTTCAAAAGAAAACTGAGACCAGCTCCTTGGCTGAAGACCAGGATCGAGGGGAAGTTTACCTTTTCTAAGCATCATCGCTTAGCTAAAGAAGATGAATGCGTAAGCTACCATTCATAACCACCATCAAAATTTCGGGTATTCCGATATTTAATCCTCTTGCACCCCGAATACCCGAACACCTTTGTCATTCATACCTTCGGGTCCAAGAAGATTAAATAGGGGCATCTGTCATACCCCAAATTTTGACCACTAAGATTTCCCATCATTGTGCAAATCATCAGCACAATATGGATGTACCTTTGTACCTCATTAGTCTCCCCAAAGGTGGGTGAGCATTCACTACAAACAGGATTTAGGGTTTCAAGCCCTCGCAAAGCTCTTAGACAAAGGATCAATCAAGGAATGACATGATCTTCAACTTGTCTAGCCTCTCAAACATCCACAATGGATCAAGAGGACTCCCACTTCAAGGATTAAGCACAAGGCTGCTCCCTTCTAGGTGGATCAAGCCTCAGGATCGCCAGTGTCACCAAATCAGGGTTTGGTCGACTAGGGCCTCCAGATGAAAATTTTCCTCTGGGCATGAGCCAATGCTTCAAAGCATAACCTAAAATGCTCCATGAAACATCATAAACCCCATCATCAAGTCAATTTAGCCTCAGGGGATGCATACATTAAAAATCAGGAATTAGGGTTTCTTGACCTAATTCACCCTTAAGTTGACTTTTGGGACAAATCATGAGCCAAGACCTCAAGACATGATTTGAGGGTCTCCAACATACCACGTTGATCCATTTGCAACAATGGATTGACCCAAGAAGCTTGAGCAACAAGTTTCAATTTCATCTGAACCACAGTTGGGGTTTCGCGGGAAAAGTCAACTGTAGCTTTGACTTTTGACCAGGACATGCTCCCAAGCCGTGGGACACGATTAAATACACCCTATAACACCCATGGAACATGTCCATCAATTTTGATTTAGGTCAAGGACATGATTTCCTGAAAAATCGCACAGTTTGGAATTCATCTGATAAAAAGTCAACTGTGCACAAAAGTCAAACTTTGACTTTTTGAGATTTTTCATAAAAATGGTTTTTTAACCCTAAAATGATGTTAATGTGTGATTGGAATCATCATTCATCAAGAAAAATCAAAGAAAGTGGGATAACTTGTAAAAGGGGTAACCATAAAAACTTAGAAATTTTTCTAAGTTATGAAAAAAAGTGGCAAGGGTACCAACTTTGGAGGATCATAACTCCTAAACCACAAAGCCATTTTTCTCCATCCAAAGCTTGATTTGTAGCCCTCATTACCCTCTACAAAAACTTCAACTAGACCTAAGTCCAATTCATTAAGGATTTTGAGTTATGCTTGGATCAAAATGGCTAAAAAGTTAAAATTGACATTTTTCAGCACTTAGCCAAAAATCTGCCTTGTAATTTCAGCACAATGTCCCAACTTCAAGGCTGTTTTTCTCCATGATCCAAGTTGAACCAGGTCTAATGTCAAACATCAAAGTTGAAGTACGTCATCTAAGCTTTCCGAAAAGTCCTAGAACGTCCATATAGCATACTCGAGCAGGGAGTTATGGATCTTACAAAATGGCTTGCTGAAGCTGAATTTTTCAAGGCAGATTTGCACATTTTTTGTGCCACACGAATTTTCAAGCCTTGTCATCAGTTTGGACACATCTAAGGATCAAATCCAAGTGGGATGATCTGATCCATGAACCTCCTAAGTCCAAGGAACAAAGAAAAGCATGCCAAAGCCTAGAAATCCCTAAAAGAGGGACAAAACTCCAATTTTGGTTTGGAGCATTTAATGGATCCTTAGAGGTGGCATGTACTGAGCCATTCTCATCTGAAATTAGTCAAGACTTATCCAAGACCAAGGGAACCAGCAGCCTGTGCCCTAACCTCTAGTCAATGGCTAGAGGAGACTTGGATTTCCATTGGCCAACATGGAACAAACACCTGCTGCGGTTGCCATTCACTGTGGATCCCAAAACAAACTTGCTCCACTATAAATAGAGCTCATTTGTGCTCAGTTTGAGTACACCAAAGCCATCAAACAGATGTTTTCCTCAAATTCTCTCTTTCACTCCAAAATGCCTTCATTAGTAAGGAAATTCTGAGTTTTTGAGCTAAAGAGCAATTCCACTCAAACTAATCACACACACACCTCATATATATCATATGTAAGCTGTGAAAACCATCAAAAGTGACCTGTAATCACAACATCACAAAGTCACCTCTCAAAACCTCAAAATGACACTTTTTTGCATTTTTCAAGCCATGTCTTGATTCAGTCACTTTCCAAGCCAGATAAAACCTCAAACACACTCTAAATATCATCCTTGAACTGTCCCAAATGGTGCCACACATCTGGAACACCATTTGAGAGAGTTGGCATTTTGGCCGTTTTTTACCATTTCGCGAGAAAGTGCACAAACTTGCTCTAGAGGTTTCCAGCCAATTCCAACCATCCTAAAAGCTTCTAAGAGGTCATTTGAGGTTGTCCAAAGCATCAAATCATTTCTGGAACAAAGCACTTGGAAGGTTGCCCAAAATCTCCAAAAAAGAGATAAAATCCACAACTTGAATTCTTTGAATCATGCTTTCCTTTGTTGTCCACATACATGCATCATATTGAACAATTCTTGAGGTAAAAATGTAGTCCTTATTGTGTATGTTGTGATCCTCCCACTGTTTGCATATTTGACATGTTTTTATGTGGAATTTTGGTTGTTTTGAAACCATGTTCAGTTCTGTCTTTTCTTCATTGGTGTGTTCTATACATTAAGTTTTAGTTTGCATGAGTAACACCATTGGATTCCTTGCGAAAAATCGGTCAAGATAGGTTTTTACGGATTTCAATTCCGATGAAAATTGAGAGAGTTACGCGCGTTGGAAATTTTACGCGAAACGGCGTCGAATTAACGATAGCGGTTCTATTTTTTCGCTTTGTACAGTGAGTTTTCGAGTGCGTGAATAATACCATTGGATTCCTTGCGAAAAATCGGTCAAGATAGGTTTTTACGGATTTCAATTCCGATGAAAATTGAGAGAGTTACACGCGTTGGAAATCTTACGCGAAACGGCGTCGAAAACAACGATAGCAGTTTTTGTTTTTTAATTTCTGCATTTTGTGTGTCGATTTTCCATGTGCGTGAGTGATACCATTGGATTCCTTGCGAAAAATCGGTCAAGATAGGCTATTGCGAATCTTGATTCGGTTAAAAATCGAGAGAGTTACGCGAGTTGGAAATTTTACGCGAAACGATGTTTTTACACGCAGCAACTCTGGTTTTTTTATTGCTGCGTTTTGTACGTTGAGTTTCGGCGTACGTGAGCGATACCATTGGATTCCTTGCGAAAAATCGGTCAGGATAGGCTTTTGCGGGTCTTGATTCGGTTAAAAATCGAGAGAGTTACGCGTGTTTGAAATTCAACGCGGAACGATGATTTTAATCGATAGCAGTTTTTGTTTTTTAATTTCTGCGTTTTATACGTCGATTTTCCGCGTGCGTGAGTAATACCATCGGATTCCTTCCGGATTTTGATTCAGATAAAAATCGAGAGAGTTACGCGTGTTGGAAATTCGGCGCGGAACGATATTTTCAAAACGATAGCAGTTTTTTCTGCATTTTGTGCGTCGACTTTCCGTGCGCGTGAGTAATACCATCGGATTCCTTGCGAAAAATTGGTCAGGTAGGTACTTCCAGATTTTGATTCCGATAAAAATTGAGAGAGTTATGAGTGTTTGAAATTTGATAAAAACGTGTTGAAAATTAAAGTTTCGGTACTCGTTTTTACCCCAAAAAATGTCGGAGATGATATTTTGATATCTTTCCTCTTTTTCTTACTTCTTATTTTCAAAACTCAACCAATTTTTTTTCACATAGCAAAAAATCATCGTTTTCCAATTCGTACCCCATAATATTTTAATCCAAAAAAATCACAAAAAAAAGTATTATTTTTAATATATTTAAAAATAGTGTTTTAAATTGTTTTAAATGTTTTTAAAATGATTTCTTTTTTTTCTTGATTTTTAAAACCAAAATGATTTTAAATATTTATGTTGATAAAATATTTTTTTTTTCATAAACTTTAATCATTATTTAATGATTTTATTTGATATTTTTATCATTTTTTACTTAATTTTTCTTGAAAAAATGCATAAAAAATGAAATTGGGGTTTTCTTTGATTTTCACCCTAACAAATCTTTTTTAAAATTATTGGGCCTCTAATAGAGTGTAAGACCCAATCCTTTTTTGACCAAAATCATTTTTGGGCCTCAGTGTATTGTATAAGTCCCGATACCGTCAAAAATAAACGGCGCGATCGTCGCCTTTTGAAAAACAAAACTGGGCCTCTCCTCGAGCTATAAGACTCATTCAAAACTTTTGGGCCTCTATTAGAGTGTAAGACCCAATCCCCTTTTAACCAAAATAATTTTGGGCCTCACTTATTGTATAAGTCCCTCTGCGTTAAAAGAAAACTTCGGCGCGATCGCCAATTTCAAACGAAAATCAACTGGGCTTCTCTTTGAGCTGTAAGTCCCATTTCTTTTCATTTTTAAACACTTGGGCCTCTATTAGAGTGTAAGACCCAACCCTTTTTTAACGAAACAATTTTTGGGCCTCAGCTATTGTATAAGTCCCTATACGTTAAAAATCTCGGCGCGATCGCCATTTTCAAACTGAAAATATTTTGGGCCTCTCCTTGAGTTGTAAGCCTCATCTTTTGTACAAAAATACACTTTGGGCCTCTAATAGAGTGTAAGACCCAACCCCTCTTTTTTATATTTTCTTATTATTTTTTAATGATTTGGAAAATTAATAACTCCCTCAATTTTGATTATTTTTTATTGGTTCTTTTTCTGAAAAATCACAAAAATAGTAAAATATTTTATTCTACAAAAAAATCAAATTTATATTATTTATTTAATATAATTGGTATTTTTGTGAATAAATTCATTTTTAATTGTTTTTAAGCATTTTAAAAGTGAATATTCATCTTGAAAATAAAGATTTTGGGCCTCCCCTCGTGTTGTAAGCTCCATTTCTTTTCTTTAAACTCTTTGGGCCTCTAATAGAGTGTAAGACCCAATCCCTTTGTAAATACCAAAATTTTGGGCCTCAGTCACTTGTATAAGTCCCACGGTGTTTCCAAAACCTCGGCGCGACCGTCGCCCTTTTCAGAATTAACCATTGGGCATACCCTCGAGTAGTAAGACCCATTTCTTTTCTTAAATCTCACTTGAGCCTTTTGATAGAGTGTAAGACCCATCCCTTTGTACAAAAAACCTTTCTTGGGCCTCAGTCACTTGTATAAGTCCCTCTGTACAAATTCAACAGTGCGCTCACTGATAAAACCCTGGGCCTCTCCTTGAGCTGTAAGCCCCAAATCTTTCTTTTTCAAAGCACTTTCTCCTTTGATTTTGAATATACTGTTGTTTTCAATTTTTCTTTGTTGAACAACTAACCAAACAGCATGGAAGCTCTACAACCGAGTAAGTGTTTACCCGCTTTCATTTACCGCTTTCATATGTATATAACTGTATTGTGGGGCTGTTTCACTGTAAGTCTCCTTTCACAAACTCATATATATATAACTGTATTGTGGGGCTGTTTCGCTATAAGTCTTCTTTCATAAACTCATATCAACTGTGTAATAATAGTATAGATATTTAGAGTTTCCCCGGCAACTACGTCTAGAACTAGGTGACGCCATTTTGTTTATTCATAGAAATAGACAACTAGATCCCCAATAGGATCACCAGATACAGTCTTCTCTTCGGCTGTCCTCATTAGGAATTGTCAAGAAACTCTACTCCCCAAGATAAATGTCTTCTCCGTGAATGGCATCTTTGAGTTTCTTCCAAATTCTCGAACTTTCCTGACTTGACCTATTCCTTGTGAATAGCTTGCCTTGAATTTCTCGGGGTTTGGGGACCCACGGGCTTCCTAAAAGCATCGGCCTCCTCTTGGGCATCGTACAAGGACCCACAGGCTTCTTAAAAGCAACCACGCCTCCTCTTGGGCTTCGTACAAGGACCCTACGGCTTCTTAGAAGTATTCACAGCCTCCTCTTAGGCTTCGTATAATGATCTCTTCCTTCGGGAATGTTAGCCTCCTCTTGGGCTTAGTACAAGGACCCGTCGGCTTCTTAAAAGTTTCCAGCCTCCTCTTGGGCTTCGTACAAATTGTCCCGACGACCTCCTAGAGGTATAGGAACAGAACTTAATCATCTCCATAGAACAGTCCTGTCGTAGAGTCTACAACTGTTTCTCAAAGCATAGTACAAAAGACAAAACTTTAGACACGGACAGTCTAACTTCCTTGAGTCTCAAAGACATTCTCAAGTGACCCCTTCGTTAAATAGGAAGGAAACCCGCAGACTCGGACAGTCTCAATACCCTTTGGATTTCCCGTTTCCTCAAAGAGAAGGAAATATTCCTGATCCTCAAATCAAATCCCTGAGTACAGTGTTGCTCATATAAGTACTGATTTTCTCTTTTAAAATCAGTACATTGGACACGTCACTTAACTGAAACAGTTACCATAGCCTCCTCTTGGGCTTTGTTCAATGATTCTTCCCAGCGAAGCAAACATTTAGCCTCCATTTCGGGCTTCGTACGAGATACCAAAATTCTCCCCAGTGGAGTCAAACAACGTTTAGCCTCTCTCTCGGGCTTTGTACGATACACATAAGAGACTCCCTCATTGAGTCAATCACCCATTTCACCTCCATCTCGGGCTTCGTACGAAATACAAAGACTCTCTTGTTGAGTCAAACTTTCAGCCTCCATCTCGGGCTTCATACGAGATACAGAGACTCTCTTGTTGAGTCAAACTTTTAGCCTCCATCTCGGGCTTTGTACGAGATACAAAGACTCTCTTGTTGAGACAAACTTTTAGCCTCCATCTCGGGCTTCGTACGAGATACAAAAACACTCTCTTGTTGAGTATAAAAGATTCTCCTGTTGAGTCAACCCTTTTAGCCTCTCTCTCGGGCTTCGTACGAGACACATAAAAACTCCCTCTTGTTGGGCCAATAGCCTCCTCTTAGGCTTTGTACAAGAAAACCACTGGTTGATCCAATCAACCTTTTAGCATCAAAGTTGTGCCTCGTTCACAGTACACAAACATCAACTACTCCTTTCCCTTTATCTAATCGCTGTAAGCGGCAGGCCTCTGGATTATTTACATCCACGCCACTGTCCCTCTTTTAGCATGAGAAATTCCTAAGGAAAGATAGCATTGCTCTACACTGAGTTAAAGTCTTCTCCTTCAGGTTAAAATCCCCTTTAAAGGAAATTATGGCATTGCTAGGATCCGCGTATCCCGGTTAAAGTAATTCTCCTTTATAACCAGTCACCCAACAGTTGTGACAGACAAACCCTTCTTTAGAGATGACAAATTCTCTCTAAAGTCGAGACCCTTCAGCTTCATATCTTGGGCTTTGAACAAGATACAAATAGACTTTTCAGCTTCACATCTTGGGCTTTAAACAAGATACAAACTACCCTTTAGCTTCACGTCTTGGGCTTTGAACAAGACACCAAAACACCCATTTCCTCCCATAGAATAGGAGGAACTACGAACGTTCTGATTTCCCTGTTTCGGTAAACGGGAATACGTAGGCATAAGATCGAAAGAAAAGATCTTAGCGAGCGCAATCAACAAAAAACCCAAATCCCATACTCTCACATACCTATCAAAAAGCATCAGTCCTAACATCCTAACCCTTGTTCCCCGCTAGAAAGTCCTAGAAAGAAAGAAAACCGTATTGGCGAAAATACAAATAACCAGTACAAAGGCCCCCCCACATTGATAGCATTCGTAACTTAACAGACCGCTGTTTAAACTCAGTATGCAAAGCAGGGTTAATTGGAGACATCTATTTCCCTTCCTTATTCAGCTCACAATAGGATAAAAAATGAATCGACCTGTAGTTTAAGCTCAACTGCAGAGAGCGACCAGCGCTTAAGAACCGCGTCCAAAATCACTCGCTACACTGGGCCTTCGTTAGGGAGAGTTAAAAGGAAAAAGAAAAAGCGCTTAGCTGACTTTTATATCAATTGCCAGCTCCCCTTTTTCCCCTTCCTATTATTCCACCTTAATCAATGCCTCCTCCTTTCTTCCTTTCTCCCGGTCCAAATCCAAACCTAAACTTAAGAAGAGTTTGATCCTCCCCCTTACCTGAGATTGTTGGCATTTCTGGTGACATAGGTGAACTTAGTGGTTTTTCTATAGATGAGTCGGACATTCAAAGGAGCAATGTTAGGTGCAAAAGAGGAATCGATGAAATTCCCAATAAGATTATAAAGACTGTTAAGCTTTTGGGCATCTCTGCAGTTGACAACAAGGAAGCCCTCGAGAATTTAATTAGGGATCTAGAAGAGAGAGACTGTGGTATTTTCTCAAGCAGGAAGGTTGTTGATAATCTTGCTCGATGATTATTGCAACCTATAACGTCCGTGGGTGTAACTTACCTTTAAAACGAAGGAGAATTCACAAGACTTTGTCCGAAGGTAAAGTTGACTTATGTTTAATTCAAGAGACCAAGATTGTTTCTATGAAGGATTCTGTGGTAAAACGTTTGTGGGGGAAACGAGTGTTTTGGCTGGTCTGCATGTGGTTCAGAGGGTCTTTCAGGCGGTATCCTCACTATCTGGAGAAACGATGTTTTCCAACCGATTGCGTCTTTCAGAGGTAAAGGATATCTTTGTTCTAATCTAGTTTGGAACGACATTAACCTGTTTATAGTCAATGTGTATTCTCCATGTGCTTTAAGGGATAAAAGGAAGCTTTGGTCTGATCTTATTGACCTTAAATCGTCTCTACCCGATGGTAGCTGGTTAATAGGTGGAGACTTCAATTCTGTGAAATTGTGTGATGAAAGGAAGGGTAGAAGGTCCTCTTCTTCTCGCGAGTGTGTGGAGTTTAACTCATTTATTACTGATGTGGAGTTAGTAGATCTTCCTTTTGTGGGAAATCGTTTCTCTTGGTTCAATTCTAATGGCTTGTGCTGTAGTAAACTCGATAGATTTCTTATTGACGACCTCCTTATTGATAGGTGGGATCTCAAAGCCCAGCTTGTAGGAAAACGTGATATTTCTGATCACTGCTCAGTTTGGATCAAATCCAAAATTTTCAACTCTGGCCCCAAACCCTTCAAGTTTTTCAAATGTTGGCTTGAACACAAAGATTTCAGGGCTTTTGTGAAGGAAAATTGGGATTCTTTATTGGTGAGAGGAAGCCCGACCTTTGTCTTCAAGGAAAAACTTTTGGCCCTTAAAACTCGTCTAAAGTGGTGGAACGTTAACGTATTTGGGTGGTTGGATCTCAAAATTGAATCAAATGTTGCTACGCTTAATGAGATTGATTTGGCTCTCGTGGAAAGTTTTTCAGATTTACCGGATGAAACTCTTAGACTCAGGTTGGATGCCCAAGAGTCAACTTCAGGTTTTTCCATGCTTCTCTTAAAACCAGAATTCGGTCTAACACGATTTCTGCGCTGAAACTTGAAGGTAACTTTATTGATGATTCTGGCTTAATAAAAGAGGATGCGTTCGATTTCTTCAAACAAAAGTTCCAAAGAGTTGGATACAGTAGGCCAAAATTGGACATGTGTAATGTTCAGAAACTTAATGCTTTGGATAGAGATCTGTTAGAAGCAGATTTTTCTATTGAAGAAATTAAGTTGGCAGTTTTTTATTGTGACGGCAACAAGTCTCCGGGTCCGGATGGTTTCTCGTTTAGTTTCTTCAAGGAATATTGGGATATAATAGGAGGTGATTTTATTGATTGTGTTCTTCATTTTTCCAAGACCGGGGTGTTGCCTAAAGCTTTTACTTCTTCTTTTCTGGCCTTGGTTCCTAAGGTGGAGAGTCCTCAATCTTTTGGGGATTTTAGGCCTATTTGCTTAGTTGGTTGCGTCTATAAAGTGATCTCCAAGTTGCTTGCTAATAGATTGTCTCCTATTATATCTCATCTGGTTTTGCCAACTCAAACGGCGTTTATCCCGGGTAGGAACTTATTGGATGGGGTTCTCTTGGCCAACGAAGTAATCGACTTTGCTAAAAGAGATAAGAGGAAATGTTTACTCTTAAAAGTTGATTTTTCCCAAGCTTATGACTGTGTTGATTGGGAATTTCTGATCCAAGTCCTCTTAACTATGAATTTTGGCCCAAAGTGGATTAAATGGATAAAAGGTGGAGTGTGCTCTAGTTCGGTTTCGATCCTTATCAATGGGAGCCCGACAAGGGATTTTGAGGCTTCTAGAGGTCTGAAACAGGGGGATCCGTTATCCTTGTTCCTCTTTGCCCTGGTTGCTGAAATGTTAGCAGTCCTTGTTAGAAAAGCATCCAGTTGCAACCTTTTTTCTGGTTTTGGTTTTAATGAGGGTCAGAACATCGAGTTGCTTCAATTCGCAGACGATACTCTCTTGTTTAGCGATGGAGGTTACGCTAGCTTATGGGCCTTTAAGGCTATTCTCCGTGGCTTCGAATTGATTTCGGGTCTTAAAATCAACTTTTCTAAAAGCTGCATTTATGGGATAGGCCTTGATTCTATTTTTCTTAAGGCAGCATAGTGCTTTCTTTTTTGCAGGTCAGCTGAGTTACCTTTCAAGTTTCTAGGTATAATTGTTGGAGGCAATCACCGAAGGTTATCGTTTTGGAATCCTATTTTGTCTTGTTTAAAAGCTATATTAAACACGTGGATTGGCCGTAACCTTTCGATAGGTGGTAGGGTCACATTGATCAATTCTGTTTTAGCCAATATGCCTATCCACTATTTATCGTTCTTTAAGGCTCCTACGAAGATTGTGAAAGCATTTATCGTGATTCAACGTCGATCTCTTTGGTCGGGAACGGAAGAAAAAAAAGGTGTTGCTTGGGTTAAGTGGAGAACTTTGTGTAAGCCTAAGAACAAGGGAGGTTTAGGAATTAAACATGTTGTTCTGTTTAACAAAGCTCTTCTCTCTAAATGGCTATGGAAATTTTTAAAGGGCGGTTCCGAAATTTGGAGAAACTTTCTGGTTTTCAGGTACGGTACACTGAGTAGGTGGGTGTTCGATTTTGAGACTGCTCCAAACTAGCCTGCTGCTTCTTTGTGGATGAGGGATCTTTTGAGAATTAAAACTTTCGATGACGGTACTAATTTCCAATCGCTTGTTCAACCTGTGCTTGGCAGAGGAGATAAAATTTCTTTTTGGAATTCTTCTTGGTGTGGGGATTCTCTGTTGAAAAACTCTTTTCAAGATCTTTATGAGGCTGCCTCTCACAAGGATGCTAGTGTCGCCGATTACGGAAACTGGTTCCATGATGTGTGGACTTGGAATTTTAATCGTTCAAGCCAGGTGGAAGATTTCAATAGCTCTCTCACTGTTTTTTATAACTTTCTTGTTGGATTTCATCCGCGTTGTAATGTTGAAGACCTTTGGGAATGGAAATTGGAATCTAACAAAGATTTCTCTGTCAAGTCTCTTTTCTCGCACGCTAACTCTGTTGCTTCTGATTTCCAGCTCCTAGAAGCGGATATGCTGCTCCTGCAGGTTTTGTGGAAGACTTCCATTCCTTTAAAGACGAAGATTTTCGCTTGGAGGATGGCTTTAGATAGATTACCGACTCGGTCTAACCTTGCGATTAGAGGTATTGTTGACTCTACCCATGATGAAGTTTGTGTCCTGTGTTTCCAAGAGGAGGAAGATATCCACCATCTCTTTATGTCTTGTACCAAAATTCGGCTACTTTGGCAAAAGATTTTTGATTGGATAGGCATAATCCCAATAATTGGGGAGGCGCTGAACAACTTTGCTCTTCTCTAGTTTTTGGCTTTGGTTGATAGGACCAAGGAGGAAACGGCTTGCTATGTGTGGTTTATCTCGGTTTGGATTATTTGGAGTACGAGAAACAACATCATCTTTAACGGCGATATTTGTGATGTAGACGAGATCTTCAACCGCATCGTAATTACATCTTGGAGATGGTTGGTGATAAATCGTAGGAGTTGTAGTTTATACAATTGGATGAAACATCCACTTGATTTCTTGTAATTTTCTCTTGGGATATGCTTCTTTTCCTTTTCCCTTTGCTTGGTGTTTGTATTAGGCCGGAAAACCTCTTTTTCTCCCATTAATACATCTTGCTTATCAAGAAAAAAAAATCAATATATAGTCAAAATTGTAATTTTTTAAATAAGTTGTATCTCAAAAATTATTTTCATGAAAAACAATTTAAAATAGTTTCAAAATTACGTGATTTTTTGAAATTTTGATATTCAATTTTTTTTTTGATAAAATGATTAAATATTTAAAATAACATTTTAAGAATAACTATTCAAACCAACTTTTCATTTGAAACTTTTATGAAAAGTTTCTTTATAAATTTTTTTTTACAAAATTTTATTACACTATAAAAATAGTTTTTTAAAAAAGGCAAAACAAACAGGCCCATTGTTGTACCCCAAATTTTACCCTCAGATCCTTTGATCATTTGCATATCATTCTAAGTCAGCAATTTTTGCATTTTTAGTCAAACATTTTATTGATCACATTAATCATGCATTTTAGCCGATTTTTGACATTTACTTGCCATTTTCTTTTTTGTTTTATTTTATTGTTATGTAGACAATTTTCGTAGCTTATTTAAATTTAATATAATTTAAATTCAATATAGTACTTTTTTAGTTAATTCATTCTCAGCTTAATTATTTTAAATTTAGCTTATTTTATTTTAATTTAACTTTGATTTAGTTTATTTATAATTTGTAGTGTATTTGTAATTTATTTTAATTATCGATTAGTCTTTTATTTTAGTCTAGTTTAAATTAGATTAATTTCTATTTTTGTTTACTTTAATTTCAACTTAAATTTATTTAGTTTAAGTTTAGTAATTTAATTTAATTATAGTTTGATTTCAATTTTAATCATAATTATAGTTTTTTATTTAGTTTGTGTTTTATACAGTTTTATTTTATTCAAATTTAGTTTTAAGTTTCTTATTACAAAATACCAAAAATATATGTTGTTAATTTTTCTGAACTTTTTATTGTTATTTAGTCTAAACCTCAACCCAATTTGCTTTACAAATCTTCTGCTATACACCAAAGACTGTAACATCAAGCTTCAAACTGTCCCGCTACTACACTCCCTACACAACCTTTTTCCAACCTGTCCAATCCCACGCCGACTGGCAACCTCCAAAACGCCTTTCCTACAAAGCCAGTTTTCAAAACCTACACCAAAATCCCATAAGCATCCAGAAAAACGTACCATCAGCCATGACAATTCCCACGCTAAGTTTCCAACACGCCACAGCTGCTAAAGACCATAAAGCCTGCTGTTTGTACGACAACAGCGGAGGAAAAAACTGAAGCAAGAAGTTTGGCGAATGTTAAAAAGGAGAAAATAAGAACCATACCAGCCAACAACTTGAAACCACCAAACAACCACACCAAAACTTTCCATCCTCATCTAACCTTTACACGACATAAATCCCCACATCACATAGCAGTGGATCTTCTTCCACATTGTAACCAGAAAGCGTGTAACTACAACAAACTCACCTTCCAACTTTTCTTTTCAAAAATCATCTACTTGCTATGCATTGTCATTCTACCATCATCATCACATGTTCACCTTCGGCCGTCATCCACCTTACCTCACCACAACCCTTAATCCCTAAACAACAATAACTTCAAAACCCTCCTTCTCCATTACCATCATTACCGTAACAAATCCAAAACCTGTTAAAACCACAACAATAACCTCAACTCCATCTTAAACCCAACTCAATCTTCTTTCACAAATATTTTTACAAGCCCTGTTTTCATCAAACCTTCACCGCCCTCTGTCCTCTATCACCGTCAATCTACAAATCCTTCAAATCACAAATCCAACGACAACCACAAATCTCCAATCCTGAAACCCATCATCGAACAACTCTCCTCACAATATCGACAAACCTTCCGCACCACCTTCATCGAACCTTCATAAATCAACCTTAAACCGAGAGCCAAACTCGCACAAAAAAACTTGAAGCCAAAGCAGAAAGACGGAGATTTGCGCAAGATGAAGGTCGGAAATGTTAGGTTGTATGTTGCTCGTCGCCGCCACATGGATTTCCCCTTTCGATTTAGGTTTTTTTAGAACAGATGGAAGTAACTAACGTCACGATTTGATTTGTTTTCTTTAAGAGGAGTATTATGTTCTTTATGGTTCATGCATAATGGGACTTACCCATAGTTCCTTTTCTGCCACCGTGTGTTGTTTAAGGGATGTTGGGCTTAGTTTGGCCCAGATTAGTTTCTGTATCCACACCCCATTTTTCAATCACACCCTTGTTTTGTTTTTTTGAAATCATGTTTGTTTTTTTAAAAAAGGGAAAAGAAAGGAGAGGATGGGCTCGTCAGCCCATGTTGTTGTTAGTTTTGCACACACATTACATCTGTCCCTCCCTCTTCTTATTTGTTTTAATTAAAATGTTTAATATACTCTTAGGATTTGTTCTTTTTAGATTTTTAGAAGTGTTTAAAAAATGGTGAACATTTTAATATGCTGTATGAGTTTAATAACATATGTTTTATTTCTCATTTTGGGCCTATGACATTACCCACATCTTGATTTTGTTGATTTATTCAAGTCACAAATATCATGATTCATATGAGGCCATTTTTCAATTTATTTTTATTGGTCAATGAAAATCTAATAGAAAGGTATTCGATTTATCGATCTAAATCCTTATTTAGATGAGTTCGATTTTATTTTCATTTCGAGCCCGTTTCTTTATTACAGAAATCACGACTTAGTCGATTTATCAAATTACTAAAAGTCGTGATATGTATGAGGCCACCTTCATTATTTTATCGGTCGATGAAAGTCGAACATCATAGATTATCGGTTTCTCGATTAAATCATGATTAAGACGAGACCGACTTTATTTCTACTTCATTCTGTATTTTCTTATATCTTCATTTTCATTTTTGACCGATGAAGTCTTTCTATTCACGAACATTGTTAGCGAAGCGACGAACCTTCATTATTTCAAATCTGTAGTGAGTGATCATTGAGATTTCTTTCTATACTTTGAGATCGTGATAGGTTACATCCGACTAATCAACGAGAGTTTGTGACTTAAGACGAGGTCTCCACCTTTTCTTTTCGTGTGGCACGATTTCATCGGAGAATGATCTTCTATATCATTTCTATATCGTGTCTTAACAAAAGATCAAATTGTGCATCCTCCTATAGTATGGTCTTCCTCATAGACCGTACTATAACGGATCAACACTACATTGGACCCGATTCATCGATCCAATAAATTAATCAACAATCACTAAATTTACTTTCAGTCAATATATATATCTTGATTTATTCTTTATGTCGATTATTATCCTTGTTGATATTATCATTGTTCATATTTATATCTTGTGTATATTGTTCATTTTATTTGTTCATTTAAAATACACTAATAAATATTGAAACCCTAAAAAACTCAATTGACCGGACTGCGGTTACTATTGTGTTTTGGACTGAGGACTTAGATTTAGGACTTTTATCCTATGCTCTTGGAGTTGGTATTCTGGTCTTCGGATCTTGCTTGGCTGGTCAGTGGCCCATCAGTGGGAAGTGTTTATGCACTATTCTGGTCAGATCTTTCTATCTATTGCTCATTTACATTGATGCATTTTTTATGTCTGCATGTATATATGTTTGCCTGACATTGTTTTTTTTAGTATGTTAACATGATACTATGTGGATACTATCAGTCTTTGATTTATTATCACTTGACTTTGATGTCACTGTATATACCATGTTCATATCTTGTTCATTCTATCTTGATCATATTCATGTTCATATCCTGTTCATATTATCTGGATTATATCTTTGTTCATATTCACACTGTTTATATCATACTCATGATTGTTCACACTTGACCCTCCTTCCAAAGGAAAGATCTTTACTTTGACTCCTAAGTCACAAACCTTTCCCATTTCATCCTTGGCCTCATAAGAGCCGTTTCCCTCATAGTTTAGTAATAGGATAGAGTTATCATGAACTCCATGTGATTCTCACTATCATGAGAACTCACTTTACCTTTTACTCAGACTTACAGAGTTAGCATGAACTCTGTGTGGTTCTCATTGTCATGAGAATTCACTTCCTCCCTTCATAACGTAGACTTAGAGAGTTATAGTGGACTCTACGTGAGCTTATGCTCATTCCCTTTGGAACGTTGGCCATAGTCAATGTTTCCTTTTCTTTCACCCTTAGTTAGGTGAACTACGGTTGCTCTGATTCTTTAGTCAGATACGTAGGCACAAGATGCGACATCTTGGCGAGCAAAACTAGTGTACATACCTAGGTCTTTACCTTAGTGCAGATTATCTTTAGCAAACATAACATAACACAAATTAAAACGAGAGGTTCCCGTAGAGTACTATGGACGTTTAGGGTGCTAATACCTTCCCTAGGCGTAACCAACCCCCGAACCTTATATCTCCCCCCTTTAGGTTTTCTTCGATCTTGAACCTTTCCTTTGGATAAATCAAAGTCGGTTGTAAAAGAAATGCGATGCAAGTTAATTAATAGCTTGTTATCCGATTTTCACCGCAACAGAAATGGCGACTTCACTGGGGATAAGAGAAATTATTTTTTAGGGTTAAGCCCACCTTGTTTTGCTTATGTTAGTTATGATTGCTTGCTATACTTGTACATATATTTGTATATATCTGTATACCTGTTTTGTTTGGGTTTTCTGTGTGCAGGGTTGTTACTTTGAATGGTGAGATAAGTCCTATACCCGGACTTGAGCACACTTATTATAGGACGATGGTATATTCAAGGAGGCTTTGAGGGAGTCGATTCCTGAAAAAGTTGACTTGAGACACCATCACTCAGTTGAGGCCCTCTTGAGAGTTTAGTCACGTTGAACGATTCTATTTGTGAAAACGTTACTACTCTCGACCTAGGTGCCCGTGATTCTGAGGACCGTAGTTACCAAACCCCACTTGGCCTTTTAGGATGTAGTGCGGTGACCATGATGGAGTCTATTTCTGAAATGGTTGTCACGCAATACTACACTCAGACGAGATTCTCTTGAGAATATTATTGATTACCGAGTCATTTGGGAAGTCGATAATATCTGAAAGATGGATTGTCGACTCTGGGAACATTTTTTAGAACCCTGTTTTGCAGATGAAAACCCATAGTACACACCTTCTGGGATAGGTAGACCATGGCTCCATGCTCGTGATCTTCAAACCTAGGCCCTCTCTTGTTTGTGTGTGCATATCTGTGAATATCTGTATATGTGTGTTTGTACATACGTTCATCCATGCATGAGACCCCTAGATCTAGGGCTTGTGTGTTGTTGTGTGTACATATACCTGTGTTTTTGTGTGTCTGTGTTTTGTACATTGCATACATCTCATCGCATCCATTGATGGTTTCAAGGAACTCAGACGTTCTTTTCTTTGCAAAGATCCTTAGAGATCATGGATTTTGAAACAAAACTCTTCAATTTTCCAAAAAGTGTTTCGCAACTTGCCTTTGAGTTCCCTGAAACCATTTGGCTTGCATTATCATTGCATGTGCATCTGCATTCCATTTGCATTTCTCATCCTTGAGTCTCATCCGTCCTTTGTCTGTAACACAGTTGACTTCCCGAAGCCATCATTGGACTTGAAGTAGCTTTTGAAGTTGTCTTTTCCAGACTCGTCTGTTGTGACTACCATGCTGGGGCACAGAGGCATTCAACAGAAGATTGTAGAGTACTCAGAAACAAGGTTTAGGCTCTGCTTGACTCTAGTATGATCTCAATCATGCCTCAAGGCATTCAAATCAGCAAACCTTCATCTAATCAGGCAGGTTCATCAGACTCCGAAACGGAAGAAATTGCCAAGAGCGAATGTGAAGATGATTCTCAGACGGATCTCGACAACCAACTTTCAAGATGACTATCTTAGCTTGGCAGATCAAGAAGGAAATTCCAGTTCCCCGAAGCCGGCAAACTTTTGGCTGTTTAGCATTTTGTTGTATTTTCTTTGCATGTTTGAATTTATATTTGCTTATAAGCATTGTTGTACTTTCAAATTGGCATGATTAATGAAATATTTGTGCATCTTTTGATTAAGTCCATTTGTTTCACTCATTTACTTCTGTGTTCATAAAAAAAAATAGCTTTATCCTGCTTTACTCCTTATCATTTTGTTGTTGACCAAAGATTGGGGAGGATGATGAAAACATCATATCCATGACTGTTGTGGTATGCTTTCGACTAAACCTTGCCGAGGATGTAAGGCATTATTTCAATCCCTAAACACTGGAGAAATAAGGAAATAATCCCTCGTTAACCCTTCGAGCCTAGAAGTAGGAGTTTTCTTTCTTTACAAAAAAACCCTTAAATCTCAACCTTGGGGCAGGGTAGTTCTCAGTTTAACCTGGATATGCATTCGAATGCAAGCGCTTCATGCAAGACACCAGTCAGCTCTCTCAGATCAAATGAGGTAGCGTTGTACAAGTTATTCCTCCAAGCAACAATAAGGAAGGATAGTTGAAAATTCCTTAATCAAAGGATGAGCCGAGTCCCTTTCAAGGCGAAAGCCAAGAAAGTTGGGAAGCCTAGAACTTTGCCTTATACACAAAGAACTTGTACAACAGCCAAAAGAAGAGGTATCGTGACCTCAACCAAATCAAAAGAAGAGGTATCGTGACCTCAACCAAATCAAAAGAAGAGGTATTGTGACCTCAACCAAACCAAAAGAAGAGGTATCGTGACCTCAACCAAAAAAAAAAAAAGGTATCGTGACCTCAGCAAAGACAACAAAAGACACCAAATTCTGCAAGGGAGCAGTGACTATAAAGGTGTCTGAATCATCAACTATCATCAATTCATTCCTAACCTAGAGGGACCTGAATGTATAGCTTGAGTTAACTGAGCGTAGGACTGGAGTTCATCACGAAGATGGGGGGCACCAAATATACTTTGAGCCTTATCCTTTGTTTTATAAACCGTGAACCAAGCCACGTTACAACCGTTAAAAGACCTAATTGAGGTAGGGTTGTTTTGAAAGCATACTACAACAAGGTTGATTAACCTGACTCCTAATGATCTTTGCTAATTGTGTGTGTTGACCACTTCATCTGTCATTTTATGAATGACCATATCCACTTTGTTTTTTATTGCTTAATTATTCCACTGTGTGTGTTTCATCAATAAACTTTGTTTTCCAAAAGCTTGCATGAATTTTGCATTAAAATTGCCATTTTTTAATGAAAAATACTTGTTTGCAAAAAACGGTTCAATATCAAAGGAATCCCAACAAATGCAGCCAGCTAAGGAATTTGACTTGATAAAGGAAGCTTAGTCAAGGGGCAACCAAACAGAAGGTTCTGCCAATCCACCATCTCAATAGCCAAGAATCATGGGCAGAACTCCCCAAAGTTCAGCATATTGGGGCAAGCCTTCTTGAGGTCATCTTACGACAAGTTTGGACTCCATCGACCCATCAACAGGGGCAACTTTATTCCCCAGCTGTTTCTACCACAGTCTGAGGACTTTGTATTGCAAATACATTTGAACATGGGCAGTTACGTCGAGGTTCATCTTTTCAAAAGTTTGAAGATATTGACGCACCTTGTATGCCAATTCTTCTGTAAAATCCTTTTGATGACTTATCCTCACATATCAGTTAATCAGAAGCAACCAGGTCGAGATTCAGTAAATCTCTCAAAGTCAACTAGTCTGGGGCAGCTCCTTCACAGGCCAACTTGACAAGGGCAAGTTTGTTCCCAAGTTGTTAACAACCAGTCTGGATAACTAGTTCAAGGACTTTGCCACGCGAAGGCAGTCAATCAGGGGCAGTCAGGCTGAAATTCATGAATCTCTCCAAGAGTTTGAAGATATTGAAACACCTTGTATGCCAATTCTTCTGTAAAATCCTCTTGATGTATTCTTCTGACAGACTATGTACTCTAGGGCAGATGAGTTATGCAGAACTACTCAGCTTTTGTGGCATCTCTGCCAGCTTTCCCAGTAAGTAGTTACTTCAGCTAATCTTTGTACTTCCCAATGGATCTCTTCTCTCCAGTGAAGAAATCAAGCTCATGATGACAATCCTAGTGAAGTCAGGATGTTATACCAAGTGGAGTACTCTTTCCCCAGAGAAGGTCATAACCTTGAAGTAGAGTTGCTTCATCTGCAAGTTCATCCCCAGTAATGGTCCAATCTGATGAGTTTGGCTGGGTATCCTTGTCGAGATGTTTATTTCATCTCCAGTCTCGCTTCTCGTCTGTTTTGTCAGCATAAGCATGGCATAAGCATAGCATCTTAGAATTTTGCTTTCTCTTCCTGGTGTTTACCGGTCTTTGATTCACTTTGGCGTTTATCTCTCCAAGTGACTGGGTTTGTCTATTCACTCCAATAGAAAGTCAGCCCTAGGCATAAAGTGCCCATCTTTTCTGAATTCCCCACAGAGTTTGATTCTCGTGGATGATGGTTGGTTCAGTTATCTTTTCCGCATGTGGATAAGATAAGTTCCCATTTGAGTTCATTCCTCAATTGGAGTCTTGTTTGGCCGTTTCTTTCTAGCTTGTTCCTAGATTAAACTTTGGTCCCTGATAGGTGTGGTTTCTGAACCTACTTTCGAAAGTTCATTTATTTTGCACCGTTGTCTCGCAGAAGAATCTTTTACAGATCCTCATTGAGGACAAACTTATTTCTGCAACAATGTTGTAACATCAACATCTCTTTGGAATTTATACCCAACTACAAGTATCATTCTCTTGGAGAAGCTTGTTCTTCCATAGCGATAAGTGGCAGTCTCTTATGAGAAACTTATCTATCTTTGGTTTTATCCAACCTTTTGGCCACCATAATGGGTATTCCCCAGGAAGTCTAACCTGCAACCCTAGTACTGACCTATATGGTATTTAATCACCTCATTTGGATACCTAAAGTCCAGTCATCACTGGCATCTTTTATTTTTTCAGGTCTCATAAGAACCTAAAGTCCAGTCATCACTGGCATCTTTTCTTTTTCAGGTCTCATAAGAACCTAAAGTCCAGTCATAACTGGCACCTTTTCTTTTTCAGGTCTCATAAGAACCTAAAGTCCATTCATCACTTGCATCTTTTCTTTTTCAGGTCTCATAAGAACCTAAAGTCCAGTCATCACTGGCATCTTTTCTTTTTCAGGTCTCATAAGAACCTAAAAGTCCAGTCATCACTGGCATCTTTTCTTTTTCAAGTCTCATAAGAACCTAAAAGTCCAGTCATCACTGGCATCTTTTCTTTTTCAGGTCTCATAAGAACCTAAAGTTCAGTCATCACTGGAATCTTTTCTTTTTCAGGTCTCATTTGAACCTAAAGTCCAATCATCATTGGCACCATTCTTGTTTGAATCGAGTCAAACCCGAACCTAAACTTCGAGTTATCGTGAGCTCGTTGTTTGTCCTTTGTTTGCTTCAGATTATCGTGAGTCTGTTGTTAAAACCATCTTTGTTTGAATCGAGTCAAACATTGTTAGCTTCAGATTATCGTGAGTCTGTTGTCTAAAATCGTTCTTGTTCGAAACGAGTCGAACCTGAACCGAGTCTTTATTTGAATTGAGTCAAACACTGACCATCTCAGAGTCTTTTGTTTAAACCGTTCTTGTTCGAATCGAGTCGAACCTGAACCGAGTCTTTGTTTGAATCGAGTCAAACACTGACCATCTTTGAGTCTTTTTGTTTAAACCGTTCTTGTTCGAATCGAGTCGAACCTGAACCGAGTCTTTGTTTGAATCAAGTCAAACACTGACCATCTCTGAGTCTTTTGTTTTAAACCGTCTTTGTTTGAATCGAGTCAAACATTGCCTTAATTTCAGTTTGTTCTTGTTTGAATCGAGTCAAACCTGAACCTAACTTTCCGGTTATTATGGACTATTCTTTGTTTGAATCGAGTCAAACATTGTCTAAACTTCAGGTTATAGTGAACCCATTGTTTGAATCCTTTTTCAAAATCCAGCCCATACTGGTACCTTCACCAACTTAAATTGGTATCTTATTCAACCCAAATTGGTGTATGTTGACATATCACTTCTGAGTCCAATCCTTGTTGGCACATTAATCTGGTTCCCAACAGAAGTCCAGTCTTTATCTTTACCCCTTTGAAAGTCCTTGTGATTAATCATCATTTGGCGCACGCAGAGTTTGTCTCTGTCTTTTCTGGAATTCTTGAAGATCCTGTTTGAACTCTTCAGTATAAGAAATCCTCAGAAAATCTTTGTAGGATGTCTTTCTTTTATTTCAAGCTGATCCCCAGTGGAGATCATGTTTTCTTTCTGGTTTCATACCTAGTAAGAATGTGTCCTTTTCCTCCAGTGTCGTCCGGTCACGTATGAACCTGTCGTCCATCTCCCTGGATCTTTCCCCAGTGAAGAATACCTTTCTGGCCCCTATCTCCGGTGAGGATCTGTAGGGTTTCTCCCTTCAGTTTTATTCCTCTATCCCTAGTGTTGCCTCAGAGTCTCCCCAGTGAGTCTGTTTTTTTGTTGGTCAACCTGTATCCCCTTTGAGTCTTCCTCGTGGATACTGACCTTTATCCTTCCCCAATAAGCTCATCTGTGGTTGTTAGCTCTTTATCCTTCGGTGTCCTGTTTGTCTGCATTTTTGCACTATCATGGCATCATATCATCATACTAGAGTTCATGGCATGTCTGCATCTTAGACTAGTTTTTTTTTTCCATATCATTGCATATCAGCGTATCTAAGGGCAAAATTTTCGGTTATCTATATTTAAATATCTTTCACCATAATTTCCACTTCCCATGTCATTCGGTGAAAATATTTAAATAGGGGCAACTGTTGTACCCCAAATTTTACCCTCAGATCCTTTGATCCTTTGCATATCATTCTAAGTCAGCAATTTTTGCATTTTTAGTCAAACATTTTATTGATCACATTAATCATGCATTTTAGCCGATTTTTGACATTTACTTGCCATTTTCGTTTTTGTTTTATTTTATTGTTATGTAGACAATTTTCGTAGCTTATTTAAATTTAATCTAATTTAAATTCAATATAGTACTTTTTTAGTTAATTCATTCTCAGCTTAATTATTTTAAATTTAGCTTATTTTATTTTAATTTAAGTTTGATTTAGTTTATTTATAATTTGTAGTGTATTTGTAATTTATTTTAATTATCGTATAGTTTTTAATTTTAGTCTAGTTTAAATTAGATTAATTTCTATTTTAGTTTACTTTAATTTCAACTTAAATTTATTTAGTTTAAGTTTAGTAAATTAATTTAATTATAGTTTGATTTCAATTTTAATCATAATTATAGTTTTTTATTTAGTTTGTGTTTTATACAGTTTTATTTTATTCAAATTCAGTTTTAAGTTTCTTATTACAAAATACCAAAAATATATGTTGTTAATTTTTCTGAACTTTTTATTGTCATTTAGTCTAAACCTCAACCCAATTTGCTTTACAAATCTTCTGCTATACACCAAAGACCTGTAACATCAAGCTTCAAACTGTCCCGCTACTACACTCCCTACACAACCTTTTTCCAACCTGTCCAATCCCACGCCGACTGGCAACCTCCAAAACGCCTTTCCTGCAAAGCCAGTTTTCAAAACCTACACCAAAATCCCACAAGCATCCAGAAAAACGTACCATCAGCCATGACAATTCCCACGCCAAGTTTCCAACATGCCACAGCAGCTAAAGACCATAAAGCCTGTTGTTTGTACGACAACAGCGGAGGAAAAAACTGAAGCAAGAAGTTTGGAGAATGTTAAAAAGGATAAAATAAGAACCATACCAGCCAACAACTTGAAACCACCAAACAACCACACCAAAACTTTCCATCCTCATCTAGCCTTTACACGACATAAATCCCCACATCACATAGCAGTGGATCTTCTTCCACATTGTAACCAGAAAGCGTGTAACTACAACAAACTCACCTTCCAACTTTTCTTTTCAAAAATCATCTACTTGCTATGCATTGTCATTCTACCATCATCATCACATGATTCACCTTCGGCCGTTATCCACCTTACCTCACCACAACCCTTAATCCCTAAACAACAATAACTTCAAAACCCTCCTTCTCCATTACCATCATTACCGTAACAAATCCAAAACCTGTTAAAACCACAACAATAACCTCAACTTCATCTTAAACCCAACTCAATCTTCTTTCACAAATATTTTTACAAGCCCTGTTTTCATTAAACCTTCACCGCCCTCTGTCCTCTATCACCGTCAATCTACAAATCCTTCAAATCACAAATCTAACGACAACCACAAATCTCCAATCCTGAAACCCATCATCGAACAACTCTCCTCACAATATCGACAAACCTTCTGCACCACCTTCATCAAACCTTCATAAATCAACCTTAAACCGAGAACCAAACTCGCACAAAAAAACTTGAAGCCAAAGCAGAAAGACGGAGATTTGCGCAGGATGAAGGTCGGAAATGTTAGGTTGTATGTTGCTCGTCACCGCCACATGGATTTCCCCTTTCGATTTAGGTTTTTTTAGAACATATGGAAGCAACTAACATCACGATTTGATTTGTTTTCTTTAAGAGGAGTATTCTGTTCTTTATGTTTCATGCATAATGGGACTTACCCATAGTTCCTTTCCTGCCACCGTGTGTTGTTTAAGGGATGTTGGGCTTAGTTTGGCCCAGATTAGTTTCTGTATCCACCCCCCATTTTTCAATCACACCCTTGTTTTGTTTTTTTTGAAATCATGTTTGTTTTTTTTAAAAAAGGAAAAGAAAAGAGAGGATGGGCTCGTCAGCCCATGTTGTTGTTAGTTTTGCACACACACTACATCCCTCTTCTTATTTGTTTTAAATAAAATGTTTAATATACTCTTAGGATTTGTTCTTTTTAGATTTTTAGAAATGTTTAAAAAATGGTGAACTTTTTAATATGCTGTATGAGTTTAATAACTTATGTTTTATTTCTCATTTTGGGCCTATGACATTACCCACATCTTGATTTTGTTGATTTATTCAAGTCACAAATATCATGATTCATATGAGGCCATTTTTCAATTTATTTTTATTGGTCAATGAAAATCTAATAGAAAGGTATTCGATTTATCGATCTAAATCCTTATTTAGATGAGACCGATTTTATTTTTATTTCGAGCCCGTTTCTTTATTTTTGGGCCGATGATATTACAGAAATCACGACTTAGTCAATTTATCAAATTACTAAAAGTCGTGATATGTATGAGGCCACCTTCATTATTTTATCGGTCGATGAAAGTCGAATATCATAGATTATCGGTTTCTCGATTAAATAATTATTAAGACGAGACCGACTTTATTTCTACTTCATTCTGTATTTTCTTATATCTTCATTTTCATTATTGACCGATGAAGTCTTTCTATTCACGAACGTTGTTAGCGAAGCGACGAACCTTCATTATTTCAAATCTGTAGTGAGTGATCATTGAGATTTCTTTCTATACTTTGAGATCGTGATAGGTTACCTTCGACTAATCAACGAGAGTTTGTGACTCAAGACGAGGTCTCCACCTTTTCTTTTCGTGTGGCACTATTTCATCGGAGAATGATCTTCTATATCATTTCTCTATCGTGTCTTAACACAAAGATCAAATTGTGCATCCTCCTATAGTATGGTCTTCCTCATAGACCGTACTATAACGGATCAGCACTCCATTGGACCTGATTCATCAATCCAATAAATTAATCAACAATCACTAAATTTACTTTCAGTCAATATATATATATATATATATATATATATATATATATATATATATATATATATATATATATATATATCTTGATTTATTCTTTATGTCGATTATTATCCTTGTTGATATTATCATTGTTCATATTTATATCTTGTGTATATTGTTCATTTTATTTGTTCATTTAAAATACACTAATAAATATCGAAACCCTAAAAAACTCAATTGACCGGACTGCGGTTACTATTGTGTTTTGGACTGAGGACTTAGATTTAGGACTTTTATCCTATGCTCTTTGAGTTGGTATTCTGGTCTTCGGATCTTGCTTGGCTGGTCAGTGGCCCATTAGTGGGAAGTGTTTATGCACTATTCTGGTCAGATCTTTCCATCTATTGCTCATTTACATTGATGCATTTTTTAGGTCTGCATATATATATATTTGCCTGACATTGTTTTTTTAGTATGTTAACATGATACTATGTGGATACTATCAGTCTTTGATTTAATATCACTTGACTTTGATGTCACTGTATATACCATTGTCATATCTTGTTCATTCCATCTTAATCATATTCATGTTCATATCCTGTTCATATTATCTGGATTATATCTTTGTTCATATTCACACTGTTTATATTATATTCATGATTGTTCACACTTGACCCTCATTCCAAAGGAATGATCTTTACTTTGACTCCTATGTCACAAACCTTTCCCATTTCATCCTTGGCCTCATAAGAGCCGTTTCCCTCATAGTTTAGTAATAGGATGGAGTTATCATGAACTCCATGTGATTCTCACTATCATGAGAACTCGCTTTACCTTTTACTCAGACTTACAGAGTTAGCATGAACTCTGTGTGGTTCTCACTATCATGGGAATTCACTTCCTCCCTTCATAACGTAGACTTAGAGAGTTATCGTGGAGTCTACGTGAGCTTATGCTCATTCCCTTTGGAACGTTGGCCATAGTCAATGTTTCCTTTTCTTTCACCCTTAGTTAGGTGAACTACGGTTGCTCTGATTCTTTAGTCAGATACGTAGGCACAAGATGCGACGTCTTGGCGAGCAAAACTAGTGTACATACCTAGGTCTTTACCTTAGTGCAGATTATCTTTAGCAAACATAACATAACACAAATTAAAACGAGAGGTTCTCGTAGAGTACTACAGACGTTTAGGGTGCTAATACCTTCCCTAGGTGTAACCAACCCCCGAACCTTAGATCTCCCCCCTTTAGGTTTTCTTCGATCTTGAACCTTTCCTTTGGATAAATCAAAGTCGGTTGTAAAAGAAATGCGATGCAATTTAATTAATAGCTTGGTATCCGATTTTCACCGCAACACCCATTATATTGTTGTGAAAAATGATGGAATAATTAAAATCACTTTTTTTAGAAGCATTCATAGTTAAATCACATTAAAAAATTTGATGGTGAAAAAATAAACAATGACAACAATAATAATCTTAAATACAATTTGAAGTCGTTATTGGATCCGTTATTTGAAACAACAAGGCTAGATGCTACTTGTTAGTTTAGTACCTGATCATCTTCAGTTTGAGTCCAAAGACCAGCTTACATTTTTGTTTGAAATTGGTGGCCATTCCACCTATTGTGGAGTATGTTGATACAAAAGATCAGGGTAATAACCATAACAAAGATCATAGCTCTTAAGATTTTTAAGATATTCAATGTGTAAGAAATCTTAAGGCTTTGTATAATTTACATCAAATAACAGAAATTCTGCATACTTATTGTGTTTCCGTTGTTGATCTTGTTATTCTTCCATTCTAATAAAAGCGTGAAACACTTCTTTCTTCTTGGCTCTCTTTCTTTATTTTTCTTGTTGATTCTAGATTGAATCTTCAGCTACTTATATAGCAGTTGCAGAATGATAACCGTTAGAAGAGATAACTTGTACAAGTGTCTTTGTTACTCCATAGTACAAGAGACGTTGAAGATAGATACACAAAAAGATCTGTATCCATTGTGTAACTCTTTTAACTACATCGTCTTCCTTGTGATCTTGTACTATAGATCCATTGAGAGTGGATATTCTTAAAGCATGTCAACTCTTCTTGAGCCATGTGAACACAGACTCTAACTGACAAACTGATTTGACATTGTAACTTGCTTTCCGCAGTTCGGATAACTTAGGTTTGTCACTAGTTATGAATGATCACCAGAAGCTGATACGTTCAATAAGTGTAGATATAATATATTTCTCTTCTGATGCTGATACTTTCAGCTTCTGAGTCTACGTCAACCTATATTATCAGACTTCACTTGAAGAACATTTTTCAGTTCTGAACCACCAGAAGCCAATAACTCAGCTTCTCTCAAATGCTTCCTTTTATCAGATTCAGAATAGATTCTTCTTAAGCTTTAGAACCTGCATACATAGAACACACATTAGATAACACCATTATTCTTTCAATACTTTTGTAATCGTCAAAACCTTAAGGAATACTTGTCATGAACACATCTTGTTCTAACAATGACTCTGTTAGTCCATCTGCGAGCGTGCGATGTGCTTCGCGCGATCGTATTTTTCAAGATACGACGAATACAATCATCAATAATATGTTTAGTTAATGGATTCCATCGATGGTGAGCAGATGGAGATCTCCATGAGAGGTGATCTTCTAGTGGTATACATTTCTCTTCTCTGCCCCTATATCTACTGTGGTGAGAAAAATGTCTCATTGGAAACACTTGAGCTTTTAATAGTTGCAAACTGGCGTCGACAGGAGCATCCCTCAGAATGACTCCAAAGTGGCCATTTTGCAACACCTTTAAGGATGTGAATAGTTGATCGGAGATTATATGTTACACTCGATTAAGAACCTACTTTGAACTAGTCATCAAAGAAGATAACATAAAAAACAGTGATGAAATGTTTATAATTGTCGAAACCCTAACACTAAATAGTTGCGGTAGTGCAATGATGTAGGCTTGATAAAATTGATATGAAATTTTAGAGAACCAAAATACAAATCCGACATACGACACAACTTGTGCATATTGGAAAGAAAGAAAAAAAAAGTATATATATATAAATAAATATATATATATATATATATATATATATATATATATATATATATATATATATATATATATATATCCTCTACATTTCACCCTTTATCAAATCTACCCAAAAGTTAAAGTCTTATTTTGATCAATATGATTTAATCATATATAATAAAAATGAGACATCAAAATGAACAAATTTATATAAATCAAATACAATTTCGTTTCTTGATAAAGCAAGTTACCAATTTTACTAATATAGGGAACCCAAAGAATGTACAGTTAACTGATTCAATAAGACTGAGTCATCAAAATATTTCGGCCTCCGAATTTATATAAATCAATCATATTTGAATGTTTTTTATTAAATTAAAAAATATTGATTCGAATGTTTTTTCTTTAAATTAAACTAGAAAAATATCATATGCGAAAGAAGTTACAATGTGAACTCATTCTGTTGTTGAATGAGAGAATCATTGACGCAAACGTATAACACACAGCTGAAAAAGACTCATATGTAAACCACACATAATAAATACTGTGTTATTGGAAAGCTTTGAGTACAATCATTGCTTTGAAATGGAACTTCCCTTATCTTGCATCGAACGTAGAGTTCAAAAGATAAAGAAAAACATATTCTCATCGAATTTTGATGTATATTCTTTTGTAAGTTTTTCTACTTACGATACTGCATGGTTAGCAATGATACCTGATACAAAATATCCTTCACAACCTATGTTCAAGAATTACCTAGAATGCTTGATCAACAATCAAAAACCAGAAGGGTTTTGGGGAGAGAGTGACAACATTGAATGTCTTCCAGCAACTATTGTTTCAATGGTTGCACTCACAAAGTGGAACACTGCCACTTTAATGGTAGAGAAAGGTAAATATCTGTCGGCTTTTCATTTAACATTTTCTTGTCAGGATAAAATTTATTTTTTTTGTCATGAAAGTTACAATTTTTATATTTTTTTTATCAAATAATCTAGTAGCTGAAATCCACCTTTTAAAGATGAATAAATGAGATATCACTGTTGGAATAATATAAGCAAGTGTGAGTAAGTGGAGAAATAGTCTCTCATTAGATAGGAATGTGGTGACTTGAACATTTATAAGTGGGAGAACCCACTCACCTATCACCTTAAGGTTTTAGGTGGCCAAATGGTGTGTCTCCTACAAAGGTGTCTAGTCCTATACTATGTAACGATGTTCTCTAGTGTGAAACTCCTCTAACAATCATAAATTCGAATCTGCGCCCGTATACTCGATGTCTTTACACAACTATCAATTTAACCGGAAATGACTATTGTGTACAAAAGTTGTATGCATGTGTCATAGATAGTGACTACTGTGTACAAAAAGTTGTATGCATACGCAAGAGACAGTAACTAGTGTGTATAAAAATTGTATGCATGCACCAGAGACAGTAACTAATGTGTATAAAAATTGTATGCATGCACCATATACAATAATTACTGTGTACAAAAGTTGTATGCATGCGCAATGGATCTGACTACACCTCTTATTAGTGAATTTGTTTTATTTTAAACATTGTTAGTTTGATATATTTTTTAAAATATGATTATTTAAGAATTTATTTTAAAAAGCATGGTTATTTAAAAAAAATATCAGAGATATATATTATAACTTATGAAACATGTTATTATTTTTTTAACAAATGATAGAATTTAATTGAAATACACCGTCAGTGTAAAAAGATTTTGGCAAAAAGGCACCAGGAGTCCTTTAAGTTATTTAATGCTACCACTAAGGTCCTTTAAGTTTTTTTTGTAACGCTTAGGTCCTTTAAGTTTAAAACCGTTTACATCGTTATAGACATTGGATATTAGGAAGAGTTTGATTTTTATTTTAACCACTTATAAAATAATACAAATGAATGATGATGATGAATTAACTGTGTAAAATCTTTTACACCGATAATGAATAGTAATTAATCTCTAAATAATAAACTTTGATTAAAATAATTTTACATCATATCAAATATTATAATAATTAAAAAACCTAAATTCACATATTCGAATAATTTTACATCATATCAAATATTATTAATACTATTTGAAGCTTTTTGACACAATTATTTGAGTTATTAATATGATAAGCAACATGATTTGAAATTTGTAGGACGGTTATTTATTGATGCAAATATTGATAAGCTACTGAATGAAGTAAAAGAAGATTGCCCTCGATGGCTCGCTATTATTCTACCGGCAATGATTGAACTTGCTGATATCGCTGGTTTTGACTCTCTCTTCCCACAGTCATCAAGGAACACTATGTCCTATATTATTCACCGTCGCAAAACCATTCTTAACAAGTACTACACGCTTATTCATTTAATCATATATAATATAACAAATTCTGTAGTAAAATCTTTATCATTGCATGAATATTTATATGTAGGGAGAGAGACGTTGGTGATTTTCAGTGTTACCCTCCATTACTGGCATATCTTGAAGTTCTGCCTTCAACATATGTTGATGAAAAAAATATATCTAAAAATTTGAGTGTAGATGGTTCATTGTTCCAATCTCCCTCAGCCACCGCAAAAGCATCATGGATTATGGAAATAAAAAATGTCTCGCATATTTACAGTCCTTGTCACAAAGATGTCCAAAAGCAGGTTTCAATTATAGCTTTAAGATATATATATATATATATATATATATATATATATATATATATATATATATATATATATATATATATATATTGATTTTTTTATATTAAAGATCTTCAACATTTAAATCAAGATGCTACCAGATGTAGATTAATTGAGGTTTTAATGTATCTTGCAGTTCCAAAAGCATATCCCATGGATGAGGATCATATAAAGCTCTGCATTGCTAATCAATTACATAGGTTTGGATTGGGACAGTACTTTGAGGGAGAGATCGAAGTACTGTTGTCACAAGTTTATCGGTAAGACTCGCGTGAACCAAGGTGTTACAATACTGATACTAATTACTAATTATGATCGTTTTAGTATGTGAATTAATAATAACATGTTTTTCATTATAAAAACGACAAATAAAAATATTTATAACGCTACCTTTCACTACTTATTTTGCACCTGTTTTTGCGGTAATAAAACCTTTTTTTTTTAAACCATGAACACAATTCTAAAAGATTTATTGAACCATTAATATTTAAATATTTAAAGTTCAATTAATATTTTAGGATTATTAAAAGTAATTCATATTCAGTAGTAGTATAGTTTTTTTGTAAGCTTAACTTAGTTAATATAGGTTAGTGTGATATCTACGTGGCATTATTATTTGTGTATATAAACAAGCATAGCTGTCAATAGTATGGAGAGAAGGTAGTGGCGTAACCATTGTGTAAGCGTTTTAGAAGAGTAGTGAAAGTTTGTTATTTCAATTCTCTCTATTTTCTCTCTTCTTCCATCTCCACCTTCAATTCTATCTATTTATTTAATTTTTAATTGTAAGATTTACCCTTGATCTTCCACCACCACCATGCAGTAATTGGACATTATCAAACACATTAATTTTTATATTGATTGGTATTTTGTAGGAATTATAATAAGGAGGCAAATTCACCGGAAAGAGCATTGATTATGAATGATTTGCAGTTTCAGAAAGATACTATGGCATTTGAACTCCTACGAACATATGGATTCAGAGTATCACCATGTATGATCTTTACACAGTGAATTAATCATACAATTATTTAATTTTAATTATTTATTATTTATAATACACGTATAGCTTATTATAATTACTAATACTAATAATCTAATTTTAATATAAATTTCAAAATTTTCTTATGCATGTAGTACGATTTTGTTGGTTTCTAAATCACAAAGAAATTAAAGTTGAGATTGAGAATAATTTCGAGCACTTCTCAAATGAAATGCTTCACGTCTTCAGAGCCTCAAACTTAATGTTTTGTGGAGAATATGAACTCGAAGATGCTAGGACCTTTTCTAGGAAAATACTTCAAAAAATCGTTTCAACGGGAAAAGGAGGCTTATTGCAACAGGTCAAATTGCCTAAAATTCAAATTTTTTTGTCAACTTATTTAGATTTCATAGTTATACTAACCTTTTGCTGAAGTTATGATCATGGTTTTAAATTGCGGCTGCGGCTGCGGATGCGGTTGCGGTTGCGGGTGTTGCGATTGCGGTCATTGCGGGTGTTGCGATGCGTATTGCGGCAGTTGCGGTGTGAATTTTTATAAGGAGGTGTTTGAAATACAAAGTTGAAAAACACTTAATGTTAAGTTTTCTCATTATATAATAAGTAAATTGAGTTGCAGGATTTTAATATTTTGATTTTAGATGAAAATACTCGAAGAAACATGATTAGAATTATCTAATGTGGTTCCAAACATAATCGGAGGCGCAATTTTTAAATCACACCGCAATTGCGGTCCGATGCGGTTGCAGAGGCAACCGCATCCGCAATATTGCGGGTGCAATTGCGGTTGCAGACCGCAATTTAAAACCATGGTTATGATGACCTAATGTTAATAGAAATTATTTCATGCTTTTGCGTTTCAGATAGAGCACGCATTGAGTTTGCCATGGTTTGCTCGCTTGGATCATTTAGAGCAAAGAGTGTGGATAGAAGAAACAAAAGCTAATGTTTTATGGAAAGGAAAAACATCATATAACAGGTACTCACATGATACATGTATGGATTTTGATCCAAATTGATTCAAACATATTTCAAGCTCATTCTACTTATTTTTTCCCATTTGTAGGGTCTCATGTATCTATAATGATGAATTTCTACAACTTGCAACTCTAAACTTTGAGTTTAAGCAGTTGATATACAAAAATGAGCTTAAGGAACTTAAGAGGTATATTACATTTTCCAATAATTAGTTTTACCTAAATATTAAGGTACTAAATCAATTAACTTTTAAAGGATTACATTTGATTTTGAGATGTAGGTGGACTGAAAAGTATGGTATGAGTGATATGGGATTTGGTAGAGAAAAAAGCACTTATTGTTACTTTGCTGTTGCTGCAAGTTTAACATCCCTCCCTCATGACTCTTACGTACGAATGCTCGTAGCTAAAACTGCAATTATAATCACAGTTGCTGATGATTTTTATGACAGTGTTGGTTCACTCAATCAACTAGAAATCCTCACCGAAGCAGTTCAAAGGTACATACTCAAAATTTGTTTCGAATAATTTTTTTGGATTTCATATACAATCATGATATATGTATTTTTGTAAATAATAGATGGGATAGTAGAGGCCTAAGTAGCCACAGCAAAGTTATATTTGATGCACTTGATGATCTTGTGAGTGAAGCTTCTAGAAAATATCTCCAACAAGAAGGAACATGTGATGATATTTCAGGAAGTTTAAAAGATCTAGTATGTGTTACAAAATTTATATGGTTTTTAATATATTATAGTTATTAACTTTATATCTATAATAATATTATGAAATGTATTTCATTTATGTAGTGGTATGAAATTTTCCTGTCATGGCTAATAGAAGCAAAGTGGAGCAGAAATGGACACAAACCATCCATTGATTGTTATCTCAAGACAGGCATGATTTCAATTGGCGCACATATCTTGGTGCTTTCATCTTCATGTTTTCTGAAACCAACCAAGAAACTTAGGCTAACACAAAATGAACCTTTAACAAAACTATTAATGATCATTTCTCGTTTGTTAAATGATCTTGAGAGTTATCAGGTAAATTATTTAAGATATTAAGAAAAATACTGATATTTTGTATTAAATTAAATTAAAGTTTTGATCCCTTAAATTTTACTTTCTCACTAAATCGGTCTCCCTTTATAATCTAGTTTGTTCGGGTGGATTTTCCATATTTCACGTCAATAAAAATAATTGTAGTGTACCATTTTTAAATCACAAAATTGAAGCACCGATCAAAAATCTAGATTTTAAAAAGGGAGATCAATTCCTTGAGCAAGAAATTGGAACTAATCCCTTCATGTTATTTTAACTTATTATGTTTTCATGTTATTTTACAGAAGGAAAAGGAAGAAGGGAAATTGAATTATGTTTTGTTAAACATGATGGAGAATCCTGAATTTGAAATTGAAGATTCAACTGGATTTGTGAGAGAAATAATTGAGAAAAAGAAGAAAGAGTTTCTTGAACTTGTTCTAATTGATGGATTAAGTGATTTTCCCAAGTCTACCAAACAACTTCATCTATCATGTTTGAAAGTTTTTCAGATGTTTTTCAACTCTAAAATCAGATTTGATTCTAATACAGATTTGGTGGAAGATATAAACAAAGCAATATATCTTCCTTTGAGTAGAACTTCAAAGTGTGTCTCGCCTCAAACATTTCCAAAGAAGAATAATATTATATCAAAACTTCATATGAATTTTACTTTCAAACCTTATAGGAAGATAAATTTTAGGGGAATGAGGCTGATGACACCTAAAATTGGGTTTGGCTTCATTTAAATCAAATAAAAGGAGAGGGAATGATATCGATAAATATGGAAATTTTAAACTATTTGTATACAGCTATAGTTATGAATAAATGGTGTGTGTATGTTTTACATAATGTAATTGTGAGCAGAAGTTAATTATCAAACATCAGACATATTTGTTTATAATTTTCATATATTTTTTAAGATTTTACAAAAATTAATTATGTATACATAGTTAAAAAATGATTCATCTTTTTTTCTTCTATTGAATACTATTGTTTTTAAATCATAAAAAAATTTAATTAGTACACTTAGTTTTATACCAACCGAAACATTTATGGTTGAGTGCACTGCTCATGTGGTTGATGTGTTTGCAATGTCACAGAGTGGAATTGGTTTGTTGTTGTATTTGTTGATAATGTCATTCATATTAGGGGTGTTCAAAAATATGGTTAACTGAATTGTATACTATAATTGAATTGTATTGCACTATAAAAAAAACTGAACCACTAAAATAATTAATGAACTGAACCATTTAATTAAAACAATTCAAATTCAGTTTAAAACTGATTCAGAACCAATTTTCTTTTATAAACTGATTTAATTATATAACTTAATTAGTTTTTAATAAAAAGAATAAAAACTTAATTGAGAGTAAAAAAAAATTCTGAAAATTAAAAAAAATTCTGCAAATTAAAAAAAATTTCTAGAAAATTTTCGGAAATATGAAAAAGTCGATTTTTTTCGAAAATTTGAAAAAGTCAAGTTTTTTACGAAAATATGAAAAAATCGAGTTTTTTCGAAAATATGAAAAAGTCGAGTTTTTTTTTTCAAAAATATAAAAAAATCGAGTTTTTTCAGAAATATGAAAAATTGAGATTTTTGAAAATACAGAAAATTGATTTTTTTTTTAAATACAAAAAATCAAATTCTTTTTAAAATATGAAAAAATCAATTATTTTCGAAAATTGGAAAAAGTCAATTTGACATCAGTGCCAGTGATGTAAACTCAATTTCATAAATCAAAATTATAAGACCCTACTTTAAGTAATTTCCAATTCTATGCTATTATTTTCATCCATTACATCCTAATCTCAGACTCTACATGACAACCTAATCAAGTCCACCTTTTATTTGATAATAAACATGTCAATGCACAGTCTATTAGAGATTAAAAGAACAAACTATGAAACTAATAACTTCAACTTAAGTGAATTTCCAACTACAATTAATTCTAATGGTAGGAGTAGAAGCAGACTGGATAGAATTCTGGTTGATGATTTTGCGATTTCTCTGTTATCCTTGAAGAACCAAGTGGTTGGAACCAGAGACGTGTCGGATCATCGTCCAGTGTGGATAAAGTCTAACAATGTCAATTGGGGTCCTAAACCGTTTAGGACTTTCAACTGCTGGTTTTCTCATAAGGATTTCATGCCTTTCGTGAAGAAGTCATGGGATTCTTACCATTTTGCAGGTTCTCATAGTAACAAGCTAATCAAGAAGCTTCAGGCCCTTAAAGTTGATTTGCGAAAGTGGAATCTTAATGTCTTCGGTTGGCACGAATTAAAGATTGAAGAAAACGTTCAACAGCTTAACCACCTTGAGTTGCTTAGTGAAACAGATCTAGCTCAACATAATGAAGACTCTGTCAAGGAAAGTCTGAGAATTCAGGAGGAGTTGTGGAAGAATCTGAGGTTAAAAGAGAGTATGCAGGCTCAGAAATCGCGGGTGAGATGGCTTCAAGACGGGGACCTAAACACGAAGTACTATCACAATTCCTTAAAATCAAGGAATCGTTCGAATTGTATTTATGTTGTTACTATGGGAGACAAAATTGTGGAAGATCCCGAGGTAATTAAAATGGAAGCCTGCAGGTTCTTTGAGGAAAGATACCAGAAACTTAATCATGTTAAGTTTAGGAGTGAGTCAGTTCTGGCAGCCAGTCTTGAAGAGGCTGATAAAGTTTTCCTTGAAGCGGATTTTAGTGCAGAAGATGTTACAGTTGCAGTGTTTAGCTGCGACGGTAACAAGTGCCCCGGAGTTGACGATTTCAATTTTATGTTCATTAAAACTTGCTGGAGTATAGTTGGAGAGGATTTTTCGAATTGCATCCTGGAGTTTTTTCAAACTGGTTATCTCCCCAAGATGTTTGCTTCTTCTTTAATTTCGTTAGTGCCGAAGGTGAATAATCCCCAACGATTTCAAGATTTTAGGCCTATTTGCCTTGTCAGTTGCATTCTGAAGATTATATCTGAGATGCTAGCTGGTAGATTGGGTAAGGTTATTCATAAGCTTATCTCCCCTTCCCAAACTGCTTTTATCTCGGGCCGTCAGATATTCGATGGTGTTTTGTTGGCTAGTGAAGTTGCAGATTATGCTAAGAAGTTCAAGAAGGATTGCATTTTCCTTAAAGTCGACTTTGCTAAGGCGTATGACTGCGTTGACTGGTTGTATTTTGAAGACATGCTTATTAAGATGGGATTTGGTAGTAATTGGATTAAATGGATTTGTGGATCTGTGTTTAACAGTTTCGTGTCGATTCTTATCAATGGTAGTCCTTCGAAAGACTTCAAGGCTGGTAAGGGTTTGAAGCAGGGTGATCCTCTGGCTCTGTTCTTATTCGCTATTGTCGCAGAGGGTTTGGCCAGTCTGGTGAGAACTGCTGCAAGGGATAACATGCTGTCTCATTTTAAAATTCAAGGTCATTCTACTGTTAGCTTGCTTCAGTTCGCTGACGACACGCTGTTAATTGGAGATGGTTTGTTCTCTAATATCTGGGCTTTCAAGACTATATTGCGTGCGTTTGAATTGAGTTCTGGTCTTAAGATTAATTTCTCCAAAAGTTGTCTTTATGGTGTGGGAGTTGACTCTGTCTTTCTCTCGGCTGCTGAAATGTTCCTCAATTGTAATTCTGGTAGACTTCCGTTCAGTTTCCTTGGTCTGACGGTTGGAGGCAGCCATCACCGCTGCTCCTTCTGGAATCCGGTTTTGTCGTGCATGAGGAATAGATTGTCTAAATGGACTGAGAGGAATTTGTCAATGGGGGGAAGAGTGTCCCTTATTAACTCAGTTCTTGTAAATCTTCCCCTTCATCATTTGGCATTCTACAAAGCTCCTAAGAGTGTGGTGAAGGAGTTCATAGCAATTCAGCGAAGGTTCTTGTGGGCTGGGAATTCTAACGACAGATATGTGTCCTGGGTTTCTTGGAATTCTGTTTGTAAGCTGAAGGAGTTGGGTGGTCTAGGTATAAAACATGTTGGTAGATTTAATCGAGCTCTTCTCGCAAAGTGGTTATGGAAGTTTCATAGTGGGGGGAACAAAATTTGGAGGGAGAGCCTCACTATTAGATATGGAGCTCTAGGCGTTAAAGTGCAATCGTATCCTGACATTGGTAAATTGAAGACAGATTCATTGTGGATGAAGGATCTTTTGTCAATTTCGGTTTCCGATTCCGCTGATAATTTTTCCAAATTCTTGGAATGCTCTGTTGGTGACGGTTCGGGCGTGGCGTTCTGGCAGGCGTTGAGGATCGGAGATATTCCGTTGAAAGCTAGATATCCCAGTTTGTTTAATGCCTGCAGAAGGAAGGATTTGGCTGTTAGTGATTTGGGTGATTGGGTTGGAGGGGAATGGCGCTGGAAACTCATTGATTTCTTGGATAATTCTGCTATCATCTCAGATCAAGAAACCTTGGATTGCTGGAATCTGTTGGGTTCCCACTCGGTTTTTAAAGAGGTCCGGGATGAGTGGGGTTGGTCTCTCCATGATTCTAGGAAGTTCAAGGTCAACTCTCTTTACTTGTCCTTGGCGTTTTCTTCTGTTGTTAATGATATTGAGATTGAGTGCGCAGAGTTTCTGGATCTTCTTTGGAAGACAGTCTTACCGTCGAAAGTGCAGGTTTTCAGCTAGAGGATGGCGTTAGATAGATTGCCTACTAGAACTAATTTGGTGGCGAGAAGGTTAATTGTCAACGAACACGATATGGTTTGTGTTTTGTTTCCGTCAATTAGAGGATGCATCTCATTTGTTCTTTTCTTGCTTCAAGTCTATATCCGTGTGGAACAAGATTTGCGAGTGGGTGGATATAGATTTTATTTTCGAAACCTGTAGCAGTCGTCATGTTAAGGTGTGGAATTCGAGCCTTAAAGGTCGGTGTAAATCGGAGAAGATCAACTCTATTTGGTTCATAACTTGCTGGTTTTTGTGGAAGGTCAGAAATAATATTTTATTTAATGACGCCTTGTTTGTAGTTGAAGAAATTGTTATCGATATAAAAATTTCTTCATGGAACTGGTTGATCCTTGGTATTAAGGGTAGCAAGAAGTGCTCGTTGTACGATTGGTTTAAGTTTCCGTTCGATTTTCTTTAATGTTTTGAGTCTATTGGTGGTTGTAGTTTGTTGGTCTGAGATTTCCTTAATCTCGTATTAATGAATTTGCTTATCAAAAAAAAAAAATTCCTAATATGTAAACATTAAGCCAACAATATGTCTATAACAGAGAAATAAAATGGCTTTAGCAAATCAGTACTCTAAACATTAAACAATATTCTTAAACAAGTTAACCTTAGCAACATCAATACTAAGCAAAAACATAAATATGGAAGGGATGGATAAGAACATTAAACAATAATTTTTTTTTCGAAAAATAAAAAAAATAAACTTTTTTTTGGAAAAATAAAAAAAAAAATTTAATTTTTTTTATTCATAAAATACTAAATTACTCAGACAAATTATTATTTTTTGAATAAATTTTTCAAATATTATAAATTTTTTTAAATTAACATTTTTTCATCAAATTAAAAAAATTGGTTTTAAAAAAGTTCAAATTATAAAATTGGTTTATAATTGCAAACAGATTATAAACTAGTTTATAAATACAAATTGTTTCTAAATTAGTTTTAAACTGAATTGAAACCATTTTAGCAGTTAACTGCATTTTTATGGAAATGGTTATTGTAAACTGAATTGAACCATAAATGTGACTTAGTTCAGTGCAGTTTATGAACCACGAACACCCCTATTTCATACTAATATGCTTGACATCATATCATTTTTATTTTATTTTTAAATTTTTAATAGATTTATGTTCTGTTAGCTTTATTGTATTGCAGGGCATAGATGATTGTTTGTGGATATCATTCATTTGTCAATTGTTGGTTGTTTGGTATTAACATAAATACATAAGAGTTTTTACTATGGTGATTCATGTCTTGCTTCTGTAACTAATATTTCTCAAAAACAAGTTTTTATGTGTTTGCATGATTCCAATTAGTTGAGTTTAATTATTTTTATAACTCTGAAAAATTATGTTTGGAAATCATTGCCTTGCTTTCATTGAGTTCTTTACATGAAACTTTTTTGTATGAAGTGCATAGACTTCAAAATATTTATTAATTTTCTTTCTATTTAAGTGTCATGCCAGGAAGAAACTCTTTTAATTGAAACATTTTGGTTTTGAATCTCTGTGTCTCACTTGTTGAATCTCAAGTATTATATATTTCCTAATTTTTCATTTTTTTTATTTGTAGGATTATTTCCCTTCTTTTTTTATGCTTGTATTTTTTTCCTGTTATTGTTGACACTCATGTTGATTGAAATAAAAATCAAATATAAACCTAATTTTAAAAGTCTGAAATTAGTTTTGTTGATTTTATTTTATGCATTGTTTTTAGGTGACTTGGGGACCCATAAGGTTGGAAAGAGTTGATGACTGGGCTTTTGAGGAGGTAGGTATAAAATTTAGGATAGTTTAATACTCATCAACACATTAATTTAATATACTTGGTAGTTGTTGAAGTTTAGCTTTATATTTTTCAAGTGTTTGGGAATTTCTATCAAAGTTAATACACAAAGTGTGAATTTGGAATCAAGAACAAGAAATGTAAAGATGATGAAGATTGAAAAGGAGCTATATTCATGTATTGATTTAACTAACTCAATTTACAATGAGGGAGAGAGTGGCTTTATATACAAAGTTTGAAAAACAGAAAAGGCGGAAAAGTAAAAGTATTACACTAGAATTGAAATTAGTTCACTAATGAGCTAGGTTAGATCACTAATACAAAGGTGAGTGTGATAATCTTAACAGCCCCTCTCAAGCTAAGCATGGTAGATGTTGATCATGCCAAGCTTAAAAATAAATTTGTTGAAAGTGACAATGGGCAAAGCTTTAGTCAAGCAATCAGCAAGTTGATCATGAGTTAAGATAGGAAAAAGCCTAAGTAGTCCTTCCTGAAGCTTTTCACGGACAAGGTGGCAATCAATCTCCAAATGCTTGGTACGTTCGTGAAACACGGGATTAGAAGCTATGTGCATAGCACTTTGGCTGTCAGAGTACATAACTGGTGGTTTGCTACAAGTAACTTGTAAATCCTTCAACAGGTATGTCAACCAAATTAGCTCACAAGTGGCAAAAGACAATGCCCTATATTCAGCCTCAGAAGAAGATCTTGAAATGGTCTGTTGTTTCTTCGCACGCCATGAGATAAGTGAGGATCCTAAGAAGAAACAATATCCAGAAATTGACTTTCTTGAATCTAGGCATCCTGCCCAATCTGCATCAGAAAATCCAAGTATTTGGAGTTCTGAATTTCTGGAAAACAATAGACCTCTGCCAGGACTGCTTTTGAGGTATCGAATAACACGACATGCTGCTTGAAAGTGAGTCATGGTTGGATTGTGTAAAAATTGACTGAGTTATTTTGTTGCATAAGTAATATCAGGTCTGGTGGTATTAAGATAGAGCGACCTGTCAATCAACCTTCTGTATGCTCCAATATCTCCAAAAGGTTTGCCACCATCAACATGTAACTTTATGGAAGGATCAAGTGGTGTGGTGGCTGGTTTGGATCCAAGCGGTTATATTTCTTGAAGAAGATCAAGGCAATATTTTCTTTGAGACAAAGAAATGCCTTCTTTTGAATGTGCAACTTCCAAGCCTAAGAAGTACTTCAACAGACCCAAGTCCTTTATGCTGAAATTGCTGTCTAGACATTCTTTAATCCTGTCAAACTCATTCATAGAATTCCCAACTAGGATTATATCATCAACATACACAAGGATAGCAGTAAAATTGTTGGCACTATCAAGGGTAAATAATGAGTAATCAGAATTTGATTGTTTGTACCCTTGTTGAATAAGCAAAGCAGACAATTTTTCATACTATTTTCGGCTGGCCTGCTTGAGACCATACAAGCTCTTCATCAGTTTGCATACCTGGTTGGGTTTGTCACATATAACTCCTTCAGGTATTGTCATGTAAACATCTTCTTGTAGATCACCATGCAATAAGGCATTATTTACATCTAATTGATGCAAAAACCAGCCATTAACAGCAGCAGTAGCAATAATATTTCTCACTGTGGTGAGTTTAGCTACAGGGGAGAAAGTATCAAAAAAATCCTAGCCCTCAATTTTATTATAGCCTTTAGCTACCAACCTGGCTTTATATCTTTCTATAGTGCCATCTGCCTTGTGCTTTATTTTATACACCCATCTACTCCCAATAGGCTTAACATGAGCTGGTAGATCAACTATTTTCCAAGTGCCATTCTTGCTCAATGCATCCAATTCAGATTTCATAGCCTGGATCCATGGTCAGACAAGCAAGCTTCTTTATAATTCTTTGGTTCATGATGTTGTGTTGTAGAAGTGGTGAAGGCATGGTGAGAATTAGAAATATGTGACATAGAATCAAAAGAAGAAATAGGATAAAGTGTGTGATTATTACCTGAAGATGAATTGTTAGCTGGACTGAGAGATGAATTGCACACATAATCAGAAAGATAAGCAGGTATTTGTTTAACTCTAATAGGTCTAGAATGATTATGAGGTTCATTATGGTCAGTCTGTTCAGGTTCAATTACATGTTCTGTGTTTTCTAAAACATTTGAATTGTGATCATTTTGGTTAATTTGTTCAGAATTGTGAGTAGGGATGTGTTGATTGGAATTGATATCTTGATGTGGGATGTTGGAATCAAGATCATTATTTTGTGGTAAAGGGTTTAATGTGAGGTCCTGTGAAGAAATGGTGTGGTCATGATGGTTATTATGATTTGTATCAGTAAGAGAACTCTTAAAGGAATGTTGTGAATCATGTTGAACATGGTAATCCCAAGTAATGTCACCATTACTTTGGTAAGGACATAGGTGTTCATGGTGTGTGACATTCCTAGAGACAAAAACTTCATGGTTATTTACATCATATAAACAACACCCTTCATATCATTTTTATAACCCAGAAATACACACTTCCTACTTCTTGGCTCAAGCTTAGTTCTATGAGCTTGAAGGGTAGAGGCATAAGCCAATGAGCCAAACACTTTAAGACTGTGAAGATTAGGAAGTTCATTGTGTAAAAGAAAGTGAGGAGATTTATTTTGTAAAACATGAGTAGGAATTTTGTTTATGATGGAAATAGCATGTACAACAGCATAAGACCAAAACTGTTTTGGTAAATTTGATTTGAAAAGTAAGGCTCTACCAATATTTAAAATATGTTGATGTTTTCTTTCTACTCTTCCATTTTGTTTGGGGACTCAACACAACTAGTTTGATGGACTATGCCATAAAAAGCATAAAATTCTGGCATGCTAAACTCAAGACCATTATCAGTTCTAACAATCTTGACCTTAGCTCCATATTATTTCTCAACAAGTTTGATAAAATTAACAACATGCTGCCTAGTTTCTGCCTTAGATTTCATGAGAGTTATCCATGTGTATCTACTATAATCATCTACAGCAGTAAGGAAATAAGAATGGCCATGTAAAGATTTTATTGCAAGGGGTCCCAAAATATCAAAGTGGATCATATCATATGATTGTAAAGCTCTATTTGTGCTAACAACATAAGAAAGTTTTCTTTGCCTAGCATAGTGGCAAACATCACATACATCTTTGTTTTTGGCAGGAATGAAAGGAAACATATAATGCAAGAGGAGTAATCTACTGTGGGATAAATGTCCTAATCTAAAGTGCTATAAGGTTGTGTCTGTGTCAGGTATAGAGACATTGGCTGCTGAGACTTTATTTGACAAATTGTGTAAGGTCTTATTGTCGCTCCCGAAAGATTCGCATCCAACAGTACAAACACGAGAGTGGCGCAGAAGACACAGAGTCGCCAGCAATGTGTATTTATCCCGAGAGAGGGAAAGTAAACACTGCATAAACCTGAAGAGAAAGGGGGGAAAGACATGGTCATCGCAACCATAGTCCCGGTTCGGGAGTCGGTTATGCGAGGGGAAGGTGTTAGCACCCCACGCATCCATCGTACTCGATGGGATCCACGGTTGTTGTCTAAAAGGAGGGTGAGATGTCCTATTGTCTATGGCTGAATAGAAGAAAACGGGGATGGGGGTGACTAAGACGGGCTCGGTAGGACATATTCGATGCCCTAGGCCTACGTACTCCCTCAGTGCAATGGGAAAGTCAGAGTCAATGTAGTTCGGACGGGAACTGTGGGGGAAGGTTGCTCGCCAAGACAATCGCTGTCTTGTGCCTACATATCCTCAATCGGACGAGAGAGAGGAATCAGAGCTAATGTAGTTCGTGGGTATGACCACGGATGGGTAAGTGTTTTTTATGAGCGACGTTAGATTCGCGTCCGGCAGTTAGGGTCGATGCCTGTTTGTGACTCAGACGGAAGGTAACGTGCTCTTTTCTGAAAATGGTCTGGAACCAAACAATCCCGAAGGATAAAAACATTTGAATTTGTTTTTGTGTTTTTTAGACAGAAGTGTTTTTTAAGTTAGTTCGTAACTTACATTGCACCAAAGTCTACCATGCGGGAACGAGTGAATCGCATGGTCGCCCCCAAATGGGAGGTATGCTAAACACCCTAGAAGAGGAGGGGAGACCCCTCGTTCTTCATTTCCTACACTTAAGGCTCGAGTGCAATATACGTTATATTTTATTAAGTGTTTTCAAGAAGTTTTGAGATGAGAGGAGAAAAAACCCAAAAGGAAACTCTAAGGGAAACTAAGAGTCCTAATGTTATCATGCATGGGTAACCTAGGGTTAGTGAGGCTTAGGAGAGACGACTACCTAAAGCCTAATGCTAATCCTACTCCAAGCTTAATAAAAAATTAAGTTGGACTAGGCAGCTCTAAAGGGAGAGAATCCAAGACTTAAACAAGTCTTAAGATCCATGGGAGGAAGAGAGTGAAAGAGAAGAAAAAGAAAGAGAAGGAGAAGAAATAAGCATCTTAAATGCTAAAGCAAACACAAGTATGAAAGCTTAAAAGAGAAAGGAGAAGTTAGAATGTGGATGACTATCCACATCCCATTCACTTACCATTAACCCCTACATGGTTAGCAAAAACAAACATAAGCAACAATAAGACAAATGAAACCCAAACAAGTCACAACCCAAAGAGAAATGGTTACAAACCAAATGAAACTCGTCCAAGTCAGAATGTACACCTTATAGGTGACCCATAATGTTTACCAAACAAACCCAAGCAAAGAGAATGCAAACAAATGGCCAAACATCCAAGAAGATCATCAAAGAAGGAGTAGAAGAAGAATGAGTGGATATGCAAGGTGATCATGCAACAATGCTTCAAATAAAATCAAAGTCAGAATGTGGATGACCTAAACATGTGCCTAAACATGATGTACAAATGTCACATGAGGCATACAAACAAGCATTCAAGCATTGAGAGTAATTAGAAGAAGAAGAAAGAAACATGTAAGTGAAACATGTTCAAGTATGCAAGATGAAACATGAATAACATATGGAATGAATGCAAAGCTCTAAAGTCAGAAGCATACATCATATGAGATGCAAAGAAGAGATATGGCATGGTATACACAAACCAAATACAAACCAAGAAGAGGCATAGATGAGAAGAAGTGAGAAGATAAGTCAAAAAGAGGCATGTGAAACAAGCATGGAACATGTACACAAAATAAGTAACAACCTCACAACAATGACTTAAATTTGCATTCAAGAGACCTATAATGATCTAAACATGGCTCAAGAAATCTAAGAACAACCTTATACAATGGCACAAGTGCCTTCTCAAGCAAGTAATTCAACATGATCAAAGATGTTCACAAAAGAAGACCTCAAACATGAATGATCAAACAAATAGTAAACATGATTCAAAAATCATCAAATTAAATCTCAAAACACCTCAACCAGGGGTAAACATCATATTAAAAACTCATGCAAAAATTCAAAAGATAGGTCCCTCAAACAATTAGACAAAGAGCACAAAGGATTATGGATCAATATGCAAAAGAGAGGGGCTAAAATGCAATATGAAAAGATTTTAAAAATAAGAGAAAATTTTTTTTATGCACTTCAATATGTTGATGAAATAATGCAAAAATAATGGACTCAAAATGTTTTATGTGCTATAAGAAATAAATTCTCAAAGTTGAAGTGTGCAAATAAGAACAATTTTCAAAGAAAATAAAAGAAAATGCCAAAAATATGATGAAAAATGACCAAAGTCAGAAATAAAAAATGTACTAAATTAATTAAATGCAAAAATTTGCTTCATGATTTGTTTGGTGATTTTTGGATGCACAAAACTATTTTTAAAAAAATAAAAAATGCAAATGAGTTAATTAAGTAAAATAAGGATGAAAGGAAGAACCCAGGGGTGTATTCAGCAAGCAATTCACGTTTAAAATAAACAAATGGGCTTAAACAGGGGGTGCAGATATCAAACCCAGTCCAACAGAAAGTGTCAGCGCATGCCAAACAAAAAAGGGAATCCAGTCAAACCAATTGACTCCATAAAAACCACAGGATCAATCTTGCGCATGATAACATGTCAACCAATCTACTCAGTACACAAGATGGAGGGTTCAGATTGAAAGTACACAGCAACCAAGGTATGCACGCACACAAGAAAATCATCAACAATTAAAATACAAGCACGTGAAGGGCACATGAATTTTTAATGTGTTGGCATAAATCAAACCATCAGATGAATCCAACGCATGAGATCAAATCAAACAATCACACAATCATACGTGATCAAGAGCGCAGATCAGAGGGACATGATAAGCAACATGGATTACAAACACACAAACCACAAAATAAAAACATATTTTAAATGACGTGGCACACTTATGACCATCAGATCAAAAGATCCAACGGTCCAGACATCATCACCTTCATTGAATCTTCAGTTCACCTGAAAGTGAACCAGACGCCGGAGCCCTAGCTCTGGTCGTCTTCTCCGGTGGATCCCACGGTGGAGTTTCACAAAATTTCCCAGAAATCAAACATGAGCACATCATCTTAACCAGAATTCAACAAGGATTTCAAATATGAAATTTGTTTCACCAAATGATCAACACACAAGCCAAATCGAAGGAAAACAAGTTAGATCTAAAAACTTCAATCATCAAATACTCCCATGATACACGTCCAAAACTCACACAAATCACCTCAGAATGATCAGTGAACATTATAGATCATAATGCACACAACAAAATCAAGTTCTATGATGGTGAAAAGTAAACTAACCTGAAAGTTGCAGAGCTTGAAATACACCAAGAAACCCTTCCAAAAGCTGCAGATCTTCCTCTTTTGAGCTCTATTTGCAAAATAAATGCAAATAGAGGCTTGAATTTGGCTAGATCTTGAGATTTGATGAAGAACAACTTAAATTTGTATATGGCCAAAACCTCAGTATGAGCTTCAATCAGTGGTTGATTCTTGTTCTATGGAGTGTGTAGATCAAGAATATGGAAATAAATCTTCAGAAACCCTTGTGAGAAGAGAAATTCGAAGGAGAGAAAGTGAGAGTGAAAATTTCAAATCTGAGCAAATGAGAGTGCATGACCTCATTGTGAAGGCATGAGTAAGCTTATATACATCCCATTAGAGCACTGATCACAATTAAAACTTGATTAATCCCTTGGTTAATGAGTTTTGAGTGGTTTTGGAAAAAATGCACTTTGTGTTGTACCACTTGATTCTCACGTGCATGGGCAATGAAATCAGCATGATTCACTCACATTCCACTTGCTAATCACACCTGAGTTGGGTTTGGGCTTTGAAATGGTTTAATTTGTGAGATATAAATCAATTTGCAAATTGTTTACTTGTTAAATGCACCATGAATAAGGCACGGTTTGGCATGAAACAAGGGTCAAAATTGGTGCTCATGGCTTGTACTTTGATGGTACAATATAACTTGAAGCAATTGGAGTGATTACAAGTCCTTTTGGATGAAAATGCAAATGGTGGAAAATTGGTACATATGAAGAACCCTAAGAACACCTTGCCTTGCCTTGGCCATAACTTGAGTTTCACAAATGATATGGAGACAAACTAGTACATTTTGGAAATGGGAGAGAAAGATCTTCAACTTTCATGTTGGAGGAAAATTCATTTGAAGCTTCCTTGATGATGAAAAGTCAAGTTGAATGTGATGGAAAAAACTGCCAAAAATGGAAAGTTCTCATTATAGGTCATTTTTCAAATTTAGTAACTTTTGTACAAACCCTTGATTCTTGATAAATGGTATGAAAATTGACCCTTGAAGACCATTTGAGGATGTGAGACCTTGAAAACCCTGAAGAGAACCTCAAAATTCCACATTTGACTTTCCTCCTTACAGTTGACTTTTGCTTACTTCACAAGTACTGATCCACTGAGCATTTTCCATAATGAACCACTAGCCAAGCCTTCCTCTATGAGTACTTGTGAGCATATGGAATACCATAAGAGCATGCTTGAATCCACAAAGTTCAACAAGAAGCCCTTTGGGTTAAAACCCTAACTGGTCCCTCTGGTTAGGAGGGAAAGATTCACTTGAAATCCTTTGCCATTCTTGACCTTATGAAGATATGATGAACTCCTCAAACCACCTTGAGGCTTGAGACTCCTTTGATATGAATCAAGTACCTTGATCCCATGCTAAGAACCAATGCTATGCATAAATGCTACTGCAACAAAGAAACATAAGCCAGTTAGCTAAAAGTAAGAGGGCAAATTTTGGGGTGTTACAGCTGCCCATATTCAATCGACTTGAACCTGAAGGGATGATAGCAACGACTTTCAGACATTCAAGGTAGAAGGTGATTGAATACAAAAAGAAGCCAGAAATTTGCAACCTGGGGGTAATGAAAATAGAAAACGAGCACGACCGAAAGCGGGCTCGAAAAGAACAAACGAGCACGACCGAAAGCAGACTCGAAAAGAAAGACCGGCCGAAAACGCTCTTTCAACAGCAGACGAGTACGACCAAAAGCGGACTCGAGAAGGATAAACCAGCACGACCGAAAGCTAACTCGAAAAGAAAGACCGACCGAAAACGCTCTTCCAACAACAAACGAGTACGACCAAAAGCGGACTCGAGAAGAATAAACGGGTACGACAGAAAGCGATCTCGAGAAAAATAAACGAGTATGACCGAAAGCGAACTCGAGAAGAATAAACGAGTACGACCGAAAGCGAACCCGAAAAGAATAAACGAGTACGACCAAAAGCGAACTCGAGAAGAATAAACGAGTACGACCGAAAGCGAACTCGAAAAGAATAAACGAGTACGGCCGAAAGCGAACTCGAAAAGAAAGACCGGCCGAAAACGCTCTTCCAACAACCAACGAGTACGATCGAAAGCGGACTCAGCGGGGATACAAAGGCAAACGAGTACGACCAAAAGCGAACTCGGAAAGAAAGACCGACTGAAAGCGGAATTTCAAACAGCAGACGAGTACAACCGAAAGCGAACTCGAAAAGAAAGACCGGCCGAAAACGCTCTTCCAACAACCAACGAGTACGACCGAAAGCGGACTCGAAAAGAAAGACCGACCGAAAGCGAAATTCCAAAGAGAGGACAAACCACATGGGATACTTCTACTGGGGATGATGAAATAACAAAGAGTGCGAGGACGTCCGAAGACGAACTCAAAAAGAAAGACCGGCTGAAAACAGACTTTCAACAACAAACGAGTACGACCGAAAGCGAACTCGAAAAGAAAGAACGAGTACGACCGAAAGCGAACTCGAAAGGGAAGACCTACCGAAACCGCTCTTCCAAAGATTAGTAGAATCAACGGATCTACAAAGATAACTCCGCTGGGGAATAGAGAAATCTAAACAGACAACCCTGCGGGGGAGTGTAGGAAGGACCAACAAGAAGGACGAATCCACTGGTTGCGGTGTAGTGTTAACCAACATATTTTGAACCATGTCACTTTCTGCTAGGGAAAGGAACTGGTAAGGAAATCAAACCTGGCTTATGCTTCGAATGCATATGTTTGAATTTTTCTATGGCGTAATGCTCCATACGAAATGGAAATGCTATGCGTTTAGGAGGATGCCATGCAAAAATGCTTATGCAATGCAAAAGAGGTGTTTCAACAAAATAAATGTTGAAAGCGAAGGAAAACTCCACTGGGGACGACAAAATAAATTGTCCTCCAAAATAAGAGACCCTGCTGAGAAAGACTTCACTCCGCTAAGAAAGACATTGATCACAAATTCTGCTGAAGATGGATGAATCTGCGAGAGAAAACCCACTCTGTTGGGGACGGAAGGATCAACAACTCTGTATGAGATGGAAGAATCTCTGAGAGAATACCCGCTCAGCTGGGGAGGGGGATGAATACTGAAGATGGAAACTCCTCTGCCGGGGATCACCAAATACTTCAGAACTTGGATTTGACGCCTGCCAAAAATGATTGGACTTAAGACCTGCTGGGGATACCAATCACCACCAGGCTCTGCTTGGGGATGTCGGTGAGTTTAATCTGCTATTAGGGAAATAACTTTACCCTCACCCTGCTGGGGATTAGATCAAGCCGTTGTCGGTGAGACTATACTTTCTGTCCAATTGAGGAAAGTAGGCCCCAGGACTCTGTGGGGATAATAACATCTTTGAAATTCTGGTACCAGATATGTGATGTCACACACAATGTCATAACAACACACTCTGAACAATGGACACAAACAACACAACAGAATAACACACAGATATGTTTACCCAGTTCAGTTCAAACAACTTAATCTGGGGGCTACCAAACCAGGGATGAATTTCACTACTTGTAGAATTAAATTACAGACTCAACAACCCAGTTGACAATCTCCTAATCTTAATTCCTACTAGTGACTTTCTACCTAAGAAACCACTTAGGTATGAGAACACTACGCAATCCCTAAAACCCCTCAAAGAACACCCTCTTTGAGAAACCTTGATCCTGCTTCACAGCTTTGATCAAGTAACAACTCTTTATCGCTTCACAGCTTCTAAGAGAGGACAGAAAAGAACTCACCAATTCAACCTAGAATGGTGTATACAAAACTCGTACAAAATACCCAAGACACTCAGCCTATGCTCTTGATCTTCTCTCTGTATTTCTGTAGCTTCTTCCTTTGATCTATGCGCTTTATATAGCCACCTGAATTAGGCTTGGACTCCTTGCAATATTTGATCTGATTTGTTATTTAAAACTGAATCTTCAAAACAGATTTTATCCCCCAAAATCTTTTTAAATCTTTACCTTTTAAATCTCCTACAAACCTGCATCAAATCTCTATGCAACAGAGAATATCTAACCCAAGATATTCGCATCCAATGAGACTACCTGCTCTCCACAACTCCAGCTAAAATGCAAACCCTAACAACATCACTAAACCTGATGTTATTAATTCCGCAGACCTGATGTCACAACATCGCATGTGACATCAGACATCCAACTTAAACACTTAACACAACCCAGTGTTAAGACTCAATGTTGTGACATCACCCACATGACATCAAACATTGAACAACCTTTGTTTTACCAAAATTCCAGCCAATCCAAGAAACTAACAATCTCCCCCTTTGGCTAATTTTGGCTAAAACAATCTCTGCACCTTCAGAGACTTCAGCAGCGGAATAAACTTGAATATTTTTTGAAACTTCAAGCAGCAGCATCCTCAATACATAAAGACTTCACTTCACACAAAACTCTGCTGCAGCACCATCTTCAACAGCTACAATTTTCAACAATCAACAATGGTGCCCCCCCTCAAAACAAGAACCAGCATAACAGCTGTTCAGCAGATCAGCAATTACTCCCCCTGAATTTCTGCACTTCTGCATCACATCACTTTAGCAGCATTTGACATTTGTAGTCTTTGATACTCTTGGCTCACTTGGCTATTTCTCCCCCTTTGTAGCCACAATTGGACAAACCTCAACAAGTTAAATCTCCTATGACACCTTGTACAAAACCATACTTCTTCTGTCAGCAATATCCACATTTTGAAAATCCAGACATATTCTTCATCCATCCAGTTATGAAGGCTTCACACAATCATCCACAAGATCTGAAGCACACACACAATGCCTTCCACTGAACTCTAAGTCAACTCCTCACACTTAGAATAACACACACCAAGACAAGTGTACAATCTATTCAAGGCCATGATTCAATCTTGTCTTCATACATCTCCTCAGAAGCATGTGCACACAAGATTCAAACAGTTTGCTTCATATGACTAGAACCATTCAAGGCCACACCAAAACACCAATCAACAGCCTAATGTCATAACATGCTATGTGACATTATATCCTCATAAGAGGCAACCAATCTCCACAAGCTTGATAAATGCACCTTTGCTGCAAAATCCATAGACAAGTACTTCCCCTGTCATGATTAACAAATGCTCTAGATGGAGATGAACATTTGAGCACATTTTCTGAGTACATGCATTTTGGTACCACTGTCCCTTTCTCCAAAGGCTATCATACAATTCATCTTCACCATCCAAGGCAAACCTTCTACTTCATCATTCTCCCGTATGACTATGTAGATGCTCCTTAGATATAATGTAAGCACTAAGCTTCAGATCCAGAACAAAGACATCCTTCACCAAGGGTACTCTTGACACTCTTGACACCAGAGTATTACATATGCTCCACTACTGGATTTACTATCAGCAAAATAATCCAAACTCAACACTGTGTCACAAACTCCACAAATTCTCAGTTTACTTATAAGCTTTACTAAGATCCAGTCTCTTCAAGAGATCACAATTCCTCCATCCTTACACCCACCAGTAGTTGTTAAAACTGGTGAAGTCTTCAAAGACAGTAGTCATGCTTTGCCAGAACAAGCTACTAAACACATGACCATAATCTCCACCTCTTCTGACCAAAAATGCTAGAGCATCCAACTCCACATGTCCAATCTTAACCATCTTCCAGATATAACCACCAGCAAACATGATGCTATAACATCTTTTGGGACATCAGCTTCTCATCACCATTCAAAGGACTCATTGCACAAAGAAGTCCTTCAAGAAGCTCCCAATAAAACACAGTCAGAGTAACTTATTCATACACACCTGAATACCATAAGTTCCCACACCCTCTCTAAACCATATCCTAGCAAACTCAACCATATCCAGAGTATCTATACCAAATTCTTTTTCCAGAACATACTTCCACCATTTTATGAAAAGCACAGGAATGTTATATAGTATGGCCTTTTGAATTTTCTCAGAAGTTCTAACAACAACGACTTCCTTCATTTGAGAGATATCCTGGACATTATCATCAGACTTATCTCTGATCTTCCTATTTCTGGAAGAGATGAACACTTTACTCCTGGATTTTGTAGTACCATCCACATAGATCTTCTGCTTATTAGTTCGCATCTTTGGAGGTGACTCAATAGCTTTCCTCTTCCTTGATTTCAGTCGTTTAGCAACCCCAGGAACCACTTTTGCAATTAGTTCATCATCACTCTTCTTTATTTTAAGGCTAGAAGTACCTTTCTTGACTTGAGATGTTTTAACATCAGCTCTAACATCTGCATCTTCCAACCTAAGGATTGTCAACTTGTGAAATTTTTCTTCTGAACTATAGGAGTCATTAGTCAGGTTGTCATCTTTCTTGGCCTTGCAATTATTCAGCTCCCAACACTTCTTAAGGTCACAGCTTTTGATCCTTCCATCAGCATTGTTGACTCCTTCATCTTGCTCACATAACTGACTACTCAAGTTGGCTTTTAACACATCATCCAACTTAGGAGTAACAGCACCATAAGTCATTAACCCAGATTGACTTTTCACCATACTTTCACACTTGACGTCACCATCTGATGTTACAACATCAACCTTAACATCACTAGATAAGCTGTACACTTGAGGTATCCACTGATAGCAATTATCTTTGGATCTTACTCCCTTCATCACTACCTCATTCTGGTCATCAGCTACCACACATTCATCTTTGGTGTAGCTTACCTTGTAACCTTCATCACAAAGTTGACTTATGCTAATTAAATTAGCACTTAACCCTTGAACAAGGAGCACATTACCAAGAGTAAGACCATCATGATTCTTCACTCTTCCAACTCCTTCTACTACTCCTTTTTCACCATTTCCAAAAATAACAAGGATTGAACTCTACCAAATGCTTCTTGGATCCAGTCATGTGCTTTGAACATCCACTGTCAAAGTACCATGCATCCGTAGCAAAATGTCCATCTGATGTATGAGCCAATAGACATGTGACCTGAGCTTTAGGAACCCATTGTTTTACTACTTTGGGCCTGACCTCCTTCTGTTTGGGTTGAGGAGCAGAATTTGGATAACCATGAAGCTTGAAGCAAGAGAACTGCATATGTCCAAATCTGCCACAATAGAAGCATCTGACTCTGTCATTTTTGAATTGGTTATATCTTCTACCATTATGATGATGATATTTCTGTGGCTCCCACCCATAATGTTGTCTCCTTCTTCCATAGTTGGCCTGTCTTCTATGGTGATGTTGTCTTTTAGCATAGGTAGAATGTCTCCTGAACTGAGGATGTTGTCTTCTAGGCTGTCTCCTATGGTGATGAGGCTTTCTTCTTCCATAGTAATGAGGCACAACATTGTTGTATCTATATCCATGTCCATACCAGTTACCCTGATGTTGAGACATCTGATGAAACATGTTCTGATTGGACCTAACAGCCTCCATGCTCTTGTGATATTGAGGAGGCATATACTGAATAGCTCCTTGAGGCTGCACCTTCCTTTGATGAGTACTATTTTTCTTCTCAACATTATGTGGCTGAACAACCTTCTTAGGTGTAGGATCCTGTCTCTTAGTTTGATGTTGAGACAATGGTTGAGACATCTCCTTCTTTGTTCCTGAAGTGCTAGCTTCTGTAGAACCCTTTTCCTCAACCACATATCCTATACCTGATTTATCTCCAGCATCTTTCTCTGACTGAAGAATCTTATCAAGAGTAGTTGTACCCCTGTTCATCATCCTAACGGATTTTGTCATCTGATCAAGTTGAGATTTAATCAACAAAACCTCATTTTCCAGATCAGCTTTAGCAGTCTCAAACTGTACAATCTGTTTCTTCTGTTTTTCTCTTTCTTGACAAATTTCCACACTCTTTAGACAAAGCTCTTGATAGGTGGATGCTAACTCCTCAAAAGTTATTTCTCCATCACTATCATCATCAGAAACAACAGTTCCTGTCAAGGCTCTAACATGCTTTGCTGACTCACCTTCACTTTCACCATCAGAGTCAGACCAGGAAACTGACATGCCCTTCTTCTGCTTCTTCAAGAATGTGGGACATTCTTTCTTGACATGTCCATACCCTTCACATTCAAAGCACTGAACACCTTTATCCTGGGCAGTCTTCTCTTCATCTTTCTCTTTTGACTTGCTGATGTCAGAAGGGATGTTCTTGACATTAGGCTTGTAGTTATTATTCATCCTCTTGACCACTTTGTTGAACTGCCTTCCCAACATAACAATGGCTTGAGACAGATCTTCCTGAGAATCATCATCTTTGACTTTCTTAGCTTCTGCAGGAGTGGAGACCAAAGCTATACTCTTGGGCTTCTTTTCTGTTTCTTCCTCATTCAAACCAAGCTCAAAAGTTTGAAGAGATCCAATGAGCTCATCTACCCTCATCTTGCTGATGTCTTGAGCTTCTTCAATTGCAGTCACCTTTATCTTGTACCTCTTAGGAAGGGACCTAAGGATTTTCCTTACAAGCTTTTCTTCTGACATCTTTTCTCCAAGAGCACTGGATGCATTGGCCAGCTCAAGAACACTCATATGGAAGTCATGGATAGTCTCATCTTCCTTCATCTTCAGACTGTCAAACTTAGATGTTAGAATCTGAAGTCTTGACATCTTTACTCTAGATGATCCTTCATGTGTAGCCTTCAAAATATCTCATGCATCCTTAGAAGATTCACATGAGTTGATCAACCTGAATATGTTCTTGTCAACTCCATTGAAGATAGCATTTAGGGCTTTTGAATTTCCAAAGGCAAGCTCATCTTCTTCCTTGGTCCATTCTTCTTCAGGCTTCAGCTTAGGGGTGCCTTCTTTATCTTTACCAGCATCATCCTTCTCACACACAATAGGTGCTTTCCATTCTTTAATAATGGCCTTCCAAGCCCTGCTGTCCAAGGATTTCAAGAAGGTGGTCATCCTAGGCTTCCAATAATCATAATTGGAACCATCCAATATAGGGGGTCTGTTGACAAATCCTCCAACCTCTTTGTCCATTTTTACACCAGAAAGTAACTTCCCCAGATCTCACCCAGAGAAAGACAGGATGCCTGCTCTGATACCAATTGAAAATCTGGTACCAGATATGTGATGTCACACACAATGTCACAACAACACACTCTGAACAATGGACACAAACAACACAACAGAATAACACACAGATATGTTTACCCAGTTCAGTTCAAACAACTTAATCTGGGGGCTACCAAGCCAGGGATGAATTTCACTACTTGTAGAATTAAATTACAGACTCAACAACCCAGTTGACAATCTCCTAATCTTAATTCCTACTAGTGACTTTCTACCTAAGAAACCACTTAAGTATGAGAACATTACTCAATCCCAAAAACCTCTCAAAGAACACCCTCTTTGAGAAACCTTGATCCTGCTTCACAGCTTTTATCAAGTAACAACTCTCTATCGCTTCACAGCTTCTAAGAGAGGACAGAAAATAACTCACCAATTCAACCTAGAATGGTGTATACAAAACTCGTACAAAATACTCAAGACACTCAGCCTATGCTCTTGATCTTCTCTCTGTATTTCTATAGCTTCTTCCTTTGATCTATGCGCTTTATATAGCCACCTGAATTGGGCTTGGACTCCTTGCAATATTTGATCTGATTTGTTATTTAAAACTGAATCTTAAAAACAGATTTTATCCCCCAAAACCTTTTTAAATCTTCACCTTTTAAATCTCCTACAAACCTGCATCAAATCTCTATGCAACAGAGAATATCTAACCCAAGATATTCGCATCCAATGAGACTACCTGCTCTCCACAATTCCAGCTAAAACGCAAACCCTAACAACATCACTAAACCTGATGTTATTAATTTTGCAGACCTGATGTCACAACATCGCATGTGACATCAGACATCCAACTTAAACACTTAACACAGCCCAGTGTTAAGACTCAATGTTGTGACATCACCCATATGACATCAAACATTGAACAACCTTTGTTTTACCAAAATTCCAGCCAATCCAAGAAACTAACAATCTTTGTCCACGAATCTCCTGCTGGAGATACAACAACATCCACCTTAGAGCAATCAACTTCTGAATGCTTGCTGTGGAATTGTAATCCAAACACAACTTCGGCTGGGTATACAATCCTCTGTACTCCTGCTGAGGGGGACGATGCTCTTATGTCCTGCTGAGGGGGACGATCCTCGTCGACACATCTGCTTGGAAAATAGTAGTTGTCAATATCCACTCTGCTAGGGGATAAACACATGTTTCCTGACTAGCTGAGGAAAAAACAAATGCCCCATACTCTGTGGGGAAACACCATCTTTGATCAAAGAAGATGCTCCATCAATCTCTTGTAGAAGAGGCTGTAGAAATGACAGTTTCTGGCTACCTGCCGAGGAAAGATGAGCCAAATCACAAATCTGGCTGGGGGTAAACCTCTTATATCCTGCTGAGGGGGACGATCCTCAATGGCTCTGCTTGGGGAATCACTTCTTTATACTCTGTTGAGGAATACGACCCTCGATACTCTAACTGGGGAGAGCAGCAAACTGCTGAGGACGATCAGACTTCAAAGTTGAAGAGAGAAGCTCTACTGGGGAGGTACCAATGAAGATTGGACTTTGAATTACTTGAGGTGACTAGATCTGACCGTTGAGGAAGAGAACACTCTGACTCCTCATCGTCTTCTTGACGATATTCTATCATCTGACCTTGCTGAGAGTGAGGATTCCATCTGTACTGCTAGAGATAAGAAACCTTCATAAAAGTCCTCTTCGAACATAGGACAATTCTCTGCTTGAGGAAGAATAGCAATTCCCACACCTTGCTGGAAAAAGATACCCTCTGGCTCTTTGCTGGAGGGAAAAGACCCCAAAAGTCCCACACTGGGAACAACTCAGTGTTTCAATTTTCTGCATATTGATTGTCAAGAGCAAAACACAGTTCCTTTAACTCTCCACCTTGCCCCAGACCACAGGGTCTACTTGAAGCAATCATCTTAAGAGGATTTTACAGAAAACCTGGCATTCAACAATGCCCCAGGGTTTTCAAACTCTTAGAGATGTATCCGGTCTGGACATAACTGTCCCATACTTCATGATTCATAAAGTAAACTGCCTCGAGAGGGTTCGTAATGACCTGAAATGTTCTGCCACAATATTCTGAACCTTGCAGAGGTGCTATTGATTGACTGTGTTTTGAAGGGAAAAACTTTTCGCACCCTTGAAGTGACCTGCCCTAGTTTACACGCTTGCAATACATCTGTCCCTGACCGACTAATCTTCGAGAGATTTACCGAATCTCGACGTGATTGCCCCAGTTTACACGCTTGTGGAGAGATTTATCGGATCTCGACATAATTGCCCCAGTTCGAAGAAATTTTCTCAACATGAATGCCCCATGGTTGATTGTTCTCTGAAAAGACCTTCTCAACTTGAATGCCCCAGCTTGGCTACATTTTGAAGAGATTTCCCGGTGTGATTGTCCCAGATTGGTTACATCTCAACACAAATGGATGGGAACGCCTTTTTCCCACATAATCTTTCAGCAACATATCCTCTGGAGTCTCAGACGCCTCAACTTGACCAGTTTAAGCTTCTTGACCGATGTTCATCGTGTAAGCTTCTTTGATGTCAAACAAATGTATGCAAGCAGAAAATGTTTATTCTGAGAATGATTATTCAAATGCAACACATATGTTAATCTTGAAGTCCTTATTGAAAATATGTCACACAACCGAGTTACGACACTTATTTTTGAAAGGAAAGCAATGCGCACATGCAACACCAACAAAAATCTTATCAGCACAACTCATGGGAGTCAGGAACGCTATCTCGTTGAAGTACGCCTTCAGACTAAACCCTATTTCAATTAGGACTTTTAAGGGTTGTAGCGTGGCCTGGTTCGCGGTTTGAGAAAAAAGGATTTATGGCTCAAAGTTTATTGGTACCCACCCACTCTTCATAATATTCTCCAGTCCTATGTTCAGCTAATCTGACACAAGCGCTCGTCTCTCAAAAGGTTTCCCGATTTCTAGGGAATCCATGCAACTGGTGATTCGACACCTGACGAGGTTTTGGACTAACAGTCGCCCCTTTTTGTCCTTTGTGTCTATAGTCACACGACTTTGTTCTTATCGAGGATTTTCTTTATAATCCTTTTGGCCTTTCGCTTTCTCATTCTTTTGCTTTTTGTTCCCTAATTTTTGCCTGGATTGACCCTTTTGAGTTTTCAATTTTGAAGTTCAGCGGGATGCCTTAACTTTTGCCTAAGTCACTTGCTTTCAAGTTTTTCGACTTAGCAGGCTTTTTCTTTTTCTCTTTTTTCTCTCTTTTTTTTTGAACAGGTCGTGTGACACCGTTTTGCCTGACTTGTTTGAAAGGGTTGTGACTATTTCACTCTTCGGTTGGTGAGGAGTAACTATTGTGGTTCTACACCTCTTAACCTCTTGATAGTGGAATGGAAGGTAATGGATCCTCAGAGGTACATTCCTTCTGAAAGTTGAATACTTGGTTAAACTAACTGACGCCTACCCTGCCCCTGGGTTAAAATTGAGGGTTTTTCGTTTTCAGAAAGAACTCCTACTACTAGGCTCAAAGGGATTGACAAAGGTCTATCTCCTTATCTCTCCAGTGTTTGTGAATTGGAAACAATGCCTGTACATCCTTAACAGGGTTTTATCCAAAAGCGTACCATTAGAAATCTGCGTTCTTGTTTCGTCATTCTCCCTCAAGAGTTCTAGACAAGAAAGGTTGGTATTGCAGTGCATACAAACATGACATGAGTCCATAAAAGTAAGATACTTCAGGAACAACACATCATTGCATTAAAATCAACATTCAAACACAAGCAAGTTTTTACATGCAGACAATGTTTAAACAAACAAAGGAAAGCTACATATGAAAATGCAGTAAAGGAAGCTGATGATTGCCATTGTTGAGGAGACTTGACTCTGTCTGGACTTATTGCTTTTGATGATGTCTTCGCAGCCTCGAGTGCTCACCCTGATAAAGAAGCTTCACCTCATGGGGGTACCATCTGGGGTGATGACCTTTGAGTCGATCAAATCTTACACCTTGTGTTGGAACGCATTACAGTCGTCAATTGTGTGCCCAAACGTTCCCGAATGGAACTCACAGCTAGCGTTCATGTCAAAGTCCAGAGGAATAAGGTACGGTACCGGCGTGGTACTCCTCGATTGAATCAGAGAGTTCTTGAGCAGACGAGCAAACAACTGACTATAAGGGATAGAAATAGGATCAAATATCCTCTTGGGCCTTCTTGGTCTCGGTTGCCCCTGCTGCTGATAATTTTGTTGTCGATGCTGATTTGGGAGCCTCATCTGCGCCTGCACTTTCCTTCCCACATTTGGCTGAGGCACAAACAAAGGTTGCTGACGTAGAGCTTCTGCAGCAAAAGGTAGTGGAGAAAGTCCATGACATGAGGTGGATCCTGCAAAGAGGGGAGGAGTCTCCACTTCTGATGAGAACTTGATTGCCCCTGAATCAATGAGTTCTTGGACCTTATGCTTGAACCTTGTACAATCCTCAACATTGTGACCACGTGCCCCAGAATGGAAGTCACACCTAGCATTCATATTAGAACCCAAAGAAAACCCTGTCGGAGTTGGTCCTATAGTGACACGCTCGACTAGTTTGAGCTCGAGCAGATAAGGAAGCAAATGCTCATACGGCATCGGAGGGGGATCAAACTTCCTCTTAAGCCTCTCTGACTTAGGATCCTCTTGGGGAGCAGGGAGTGATTGCTGATGAGAAAGCTCTGAAAATTCAATTCGTGGAGGGGATTCACGAGGCAATCCATGATCTAGAGTAAATCCCACAGAGATGGGAGAAGTAAAGACCTCTGTTGTGGAAGCGAGCACATGATCGTTTTCCTTCTTTAACACCTTATTCAAGATTTCCATGACCAGGCCCATCTGAGTCCTCATCTGATTGACTTCCTCTCTTAGCAATTTCTGTTCTTGGGACATGACCAGCATATCTTCCCCAAATTGCCTCATCTGAATCTTCATTTCAGTCACCTCTGCACGGAGTTGTTCCATGGCTATCCTCTGGTTATCACAGGCTGAGCAAAATACTGATGAATACGTTGGTCGGCAATCCTGTCTGAAGAAAGGAGAACATAAGAAGACCGGAGATAAACCTGTTATGCAGAAATGATCATGCAAATGCAAATGCAAACATGTATGAACATTATCAAGGTGATCTATCCCTTGATTCCAGTTTTAACAACAGAAGAGAACTGAATTCCTGATCATATAAAGAGAATAAGCATCTGTTACAACACAAGTCTGAATAAGCATAAACAAAGACCCCGACCAACAAGCCTGGCGGTGATCCCGGAAATACAAAGAAAACAGCAGCAAGGACACTAAGGCATATCATCAAGACTCAGCCGTGCTAGAATTCCCCATTCGTCATTCTTTTTGCACCAATTATGCACTTCCTTGAGAAGCTTCTTGGTATTAGGATGCTCTGGTCTCTGAATCAACTCCTGAATCAAAAGATCCCTCATGTGCAAGATCCCTGTTAAATAACGACTATGCAATTCCCAATCATCATCTCCAGAAGCTCTACCTGAACTTGGACCTTCGCCTCTTTTTACTTCGGCTTGGATCTTCAGTTGTTCCATATCAGCCATGTTTCCCTGAGCTTTTCCTCAATTGCTCTCCTCTCGAAGATCCCTGATAAAGATTCTGACAGCATGCATGCATATCCACCAGATCAGAAACATTGGGAAACAGGACAATCACATAGATGCACATAACCATAATAGCTTGGAAAGCAGTCCAATTCCTCTCCTTAACATGTACGCAAGCTTGATCAAATAAGAACTTCAATAAGAAACCCTTAGCTCCTTGTTTCTCCACAATATTACTGCTCAGAATGGATTCACCAATATGAAGAGCAATGGCCATTTCTTTTATCCTAGGGCGTTCTTCAGAAAAGAATACTACGTCATGCCTGATGGGGATTCCCAAAATAAATGAGAACTCCTCCAACGTTGGAGCCAAGATATAGTCTGGGAAAGTGAAGCAACGCAAAGACGGATCATAGAACTGAAGAAGTGTATGAATGGCATCCTTCTCATACTTGGAGATATTGTAGACAAACTTCAGAAGTCTCCCATACTCTCCACCGAACTCTGTATGAACTCCGGGACCAGCCTTACTAATCAGCTTATGAATCAACGTCAAGGTTGGGTCTGGGAACGAATAAGCAACAGTCTTCTTTCTCTGGACATCCATGTTAAGGCAACCTCAGAAAACCGGAATCAAGAGTAAGATGCAAGCCCTGAAAAATGTCAAACATGTTAGAATGCAAGAAGAATGATATGCACATGCAAGCATGGGATCAAGGCATCACTGCTGGATGTGCTATGCTGCTAACTGAACGAGAACCACAACCCAGAAAACCAGAATTCTAGAATACCGAACCACTGAAATAACCAGAAACCCAGATAATCAAACATTGACGAGAAATCCAGAAAACCGGGTAGGTTGAAGGTTGAAGGTTTCCTGCAAACCTGCAAACACCCATCCCTTCTCACATGTGGGTTCTAGAAAGCCAAGGATCCTCAATATCACGGGCTCTCAGGTCGAGAAATGATGATACGTTCACCATTTCTGGTTTGGCATCATCATCAATCGAGGAGGCCTCAACTGATTCCCCTAAAAAAATAAGGTCAACCTATAGTAAGTTCGCAACATTGGGTCCTCGAATCGAGAATGTGCAATGGGTTTGCCACAGAATGTGGTCTGCCACTGTCACATCTCGGGAGGAGAGGCGTTGCTGAGTCCTCGGGAGACGGTTGCCAGAGTCGACAGTTTTCCAGGTTATATTCCATCATCTGCCCCAAATGAGCAGGATAGAACATTACCAAGGAAACCTCGTCTGGATGTGGAGTTTTCATGTATACTAAGTCTGGCCAAATGCCAAAAAAGTTATACTACTTTCCACGCTAATCATAGGTGTATGCTCAAGCCTGGGTATTGGGCTTTTCTCTCATGAATCCAACCCACCCTACAAATAGAAAATCCAGCAGCAGAACACAGCAATATCCAGTATGACAGTAATAAAATGAAATGCAATGCAATAAAATCTGTAAATACAGTAAAATAAGTAAAACAGCAGTACAGTAATACAGTAATATACAACAAAATAAAGCACCATAATAAACATCCAATGAAATACAAACAGACAAGCGCTAGGATAGAATTGCTAAAGGGGATGGACCAGCAAGAGGTCAACCAGCATCCCCAGTAGAGTCGCCAGTTGTCGCTCCCGAAAGATTCGCATCCAACGGTACAAACGCGAGAGTGGCGCAGAAGACACGGAGTCGCCAGAAATGTGTATTTATCCCTAGAGAGGGAAAGGAACACTGCATAAACCTGAAGAGAAAGGGGGAAAGACATGGTCATCGCAACCATAGTCCGGGTTCGGGAGTCGTTTATGCGAGGGGAAGGTGTTAGCACCCCACGCATCTATCATACTCGATGGGATCCACACTTGTTGTCTAAATGGAGGGTGAGTTGTCCTATTGTCTATTGCTGAACAGAAGAAAACGGGGATGTGGGTGACTAAGACGGACTCGGTAGGACATATTCGATGCCCTAGGCCTACGTACTCCCTCAGTGCAATGGGAAAGTCAGAGTCAACGTAGTTCGGACAGGAATTGTGGGGGAAGGTTGCTCGCCAAGACAATCGTTGTCTTGTGCCTACATATCCTCATTCGGACGAGAGAGAGGAATCAGAGCTAATGTAGTTCGTGGGTACGACCACGGATGGGTAAGTGTTTTTTATGAGCGACGTTAGATTCGCGTCCGGTAGTTAGGGTCGATGCCTGTTTGCGACTCAGACGGAAGGTAACGTGCTCTTTCTGAAAATGGTCTGGAACCAAACAATCCCGAAGGATAAAAAGATTTGAATTTGTTTTTGTATTTTTTAGACAGAAGTGTTTTTTAAGTTAGTTCGTAACTTACATTGCACCAAAGTCGACCATGCGGGAACGAGTGAATCGCATGGTCGCCCCCAAATGGGAGGTATGCTAAACACCCTAGAAGAGGAGGGGAGACCCCTCGTTCTTCATTTCCTACACTTAAGGCTCGAGCGCAATATACGTTATATTTTATTAAGTGTTTTCAAGAAGTTATGAGATGAGAGGAGAGAAAACCCAAAAGGAAACTCTAAAGGGAAACTAAGAGTCCTAATGTTATCATGCATGGGTAACCTAGGGTTAGTGAGTCTTAGGAGAGACGACTACCTAAAGCCTAATGCTAATCCTACTCCAAGCATAATCAAAAATTAAGTTGGACTAGGTAGCTCTAAAGGGAGAGAATCCAAGACTTAAACAAGTCTTGAGATCCATGGGAGGAAGAGAGTGAAAGAGAAGAAAAAGAAAGAGAATGAGAAGAAAGAAGCATCTTAAATGCTAAAGCACACACACATATGAAAGCTTAAAAGAGAAAGGAGAAGTTAGAATGTGGATAACTATCCACATCCCATTCACTTACCATTAGCCCCTACATGGTTCGCAAAAACAAACATAAGCAACAATAAGACAAATGAAACCCAAACAAGTCACAACCCAAAGAGAAATGGTTACAAACCAAATGAAACTCATCCTATTTCATACTAATATGCTTGACATCATATCATTTTTATTTTATTTTTAAATTTTTAATAGATTTATGTTCTGTTAGCTTTATTGTATTGCAGGGCATAGATGATTGTTTGTGGATATCATTCATTTGTCAATTGTTGGTTGTTTGGTATTAACATAAATACATAAGAGTTTTTACTATGGTGATTCATGTCTTGCTTCTGTAACTAATATTTTTCAAAAATAAGTTTTTATGTGTTTGCATGATTCCAATTAGTTGAGTTTAATTATTTTTATAACTTTGAAAAATTATGTTTGGAAATCAATGCCTTGCTTTCATTGAGTTCTTTACATGAAACTTTTTTGTATGAAGTGCATAGACTTCAAAATATTTATTAATTTTCTTTCTATTTAAGTGTCATGCCAGGAAGAAACTCTTTTAATTGAAACATTTTGGTTTTGAATCTCTGTGTCTCACTTGTTGAATCTCAAGTATTATATATTTCCTAATTTTTCATTTTTTTTATTTGTAGGATTATTTCCCTTCTTTTTTGATGCTTGTATTTTTTTCCTGTTATTGTTGACACTCATGTTGATTGAAATAAAAATCAAATATAAACCTAATTTTAAAAGTCTGAAATTAGTTTTGTTGATTTTATTTTATGCATTGTTTTTAGGTGACTTGGGGGCCATAAGGTTGGAAAGAGTTGATGACTGGGCTTTTGAGGAGGTAGGTATAAAATTTAGGATAGTTTAATACTCATCAACACATTAATTTAATATACTTGGTAGTTGTTGAAGTTTAGCTTTATATTTTTCAAGTGTTTGGGAATTTCTATCAAAGTTAATACACAAAGTGTGAATTTGGAATCAAGAATAAGAAATGTAAAGATGATGAAGATTGAAAATGAGCTATATTCATGTATTGATTTAACTAACTCAATTTACAATGAGGGAGAGAGTGGCTTTATATACAAAGTTTGAAAAACAGAAAAGGCGGGAAAGTAAAAGTATCACACTAGAATTGAAATTAGTTCACTAATGAGCTAGGTTAGATCACTAATACAAATGTGAGTGTGATAAGCTTAACAGCCCCTCTCAAGCTAAGCATGGTAGATGTTGATCATGCCAAGCTTGGTAATAAATTTGTTGAAAGTGACAATGGGCAAAGCTTTAGTCAAGCAATCAGCAAGTTGATCATGAGTTGAGATAGGAAGAAGCCTAAGTAGTCCTTGCTGAAGCTTTTCACAGACAAGGTGGCAATCAATCTCCAAATGCTTGGTACGTTCGTGAAACACGGGATTAGAAGCTATGTGCATAGCACTTTGGCTGTCACAGTACATAACTGGTGGTTTGCTACAAGTAACTTGTAAATCCTTCAACAGGTATGTCAACCAAATCAGCTCACAAGTGGCAACAGACAATGCCCTATATTCAGCCTCAGAAGAAGATCTTGAAATGGTCTGTTGTTTCTTCGCACGCCATGAGATGAGTGGGGATCCTAAGAAGAAATAATATCCAGAAATTGAATTTCTTGAATCTAGGCATCCTGCCCAATCTGCATCAGAAAATCCAAGTATTTGGAGTTCTGAATTTCTGGAAAAGAAGAGACCTCTGCCATGACTGCTTTTGAGGTATCGAATAACACGACATGCTGCTTGAAAGTGAGTCATGGTTGGATTGTGTAAAAATTGACTGAGTTATTGTGTTGCATAAGTAATATCAGGTCTGGTGGTATTAAGATAGATCAACTTGCCAATCAACCTTCTGTATGCTCCAATATCTCCAAAAGGTTTGCCACCATCAGCATGTAACTTTATGGAAGGATCAAGTGGTGTGGTGGCTGGTTTGGATCCAAGCAGTCATAATTCTTGAAGAAGATCAAGGCAATATTTTCTTTGAGACAAAGAAATGCCTTCTTTTGAATGTGCAACTTCCAAGCCTAAGAAGTACTTCAACAGACCCAAGTCCTTGATGCTGAAATTGCTGTCTAGACATTCTTTAATCCTGTCAAACTCATTCATAGAATTCCCAGCTAGGATCATATCATCAACATACACAAGGATAGCAGTAAAATTGTTGCCACTATTAAGGGTAAATAATGAGTAATCAGAATTTGATTGTTTGTACCCTTGTTGAATAAGCAAAGCAGATAATTTTTCATACTATTTTCGGCTGGCCTGCTTGAGACCATACAAGCTCTTCATCAGTTTGCATACCTGGTTGGGTTTGTCACATATAACTCCTTCAGGTATTGTCATGTAAACATCTTCTTGTAGATCACCATGCAATAAGGCATTATTTACATCTAATTGATGCAAAAACCAGCCATTAACAGCAGCAGTAGCAATAAGAATTTTCACTGTGGTGAGTTTAGCTACAGGGGAGAAAGTATCAAAAAAATCCTAGCCCTCAATTTGATTATAGCCTTTAGCTACCAACCTGGCCTTATATCTTTCTATAGTGCCATCTGCCTTGTGCTTTATTTTATACACCCATCTACTCCCAATAGGCTTAACATGAGGTGGTAGATCAACTATTTTCCAAGTGCCATTCTTGCTCAATGCATCCAATTCAGATTTCATAGCCTGGATCCATGGTCAGACAAGCAAGCTTCTTTATAATTCTTTGGTTCATGATGTTGTGTTGTAGAAGTGGTGAAGGCATGGTGAGAATTAGAAATATGTGACATAGAATCAAAAGAAGAAATAGGATAAAGTGTGTGATTATTACCTGAAGATGACTTGTTAGCTGGACTGAGAGATGAATTGCACACATAATCAAAAAGATAAGCAGGTATTTGTTTAACTCTAACAGGTCTAGAATGATTATGAGGTTCATTATGGTCAGTCTGTTCAGGTTCAATCACATGTTCTGTGTTTTCTAAAACATCTGAATTGTGATCATTTTGGTTAATTTGTTCAGAATTGTGAGTAGGGATGTGTTGATTGGAATTGATATCTTGATGTGGGATGTTGGAATCAAGATCATTATTTTGTGGTAAAGGGTTTAATGTGAGGTCCTGTGAAGAAATGGTGTGGTCATGATGGTTATTATGATTTGTATCAGTAAGAGAACTCTTAAAGGAATGTTGTGAATCATGTTGAACATGGTAATCCCAAGTAATGTCACCATTACTTTGGTAAGGACATAGGTGTTCCTGGTGTGTGACATTCCTAGAGACAAAAACTTCATGGTTATTTACATCATATAAACAGCACCCTTCATATCATTTTTATAACCCAGAAATACACACTTCCTACTTCTTGGCTCAAGCTTAGTTCTATGAGCTTGAAGGGTAGAGGCATAAGCCAATGAGCCAAACACTTTAAGACTGTGAAGATTAGGAAGTTCATTGTGTAAAAGAAAGTGAGGAGATTTATTTTGTAAAACATGAGTAGGAATTTTGTTTATGATGGAAATAGAATGTACAACAGCATAAGACCAAAATTGTTTTGGTAAATTTGATTTGAAAAGTAAGGCTCTACCAATATTTAAAATATGTTGATGTTTTCTTTCTACTCTTCCATTTTGTTGTGGGGACTCAACACAACTAGTTTGATGGACTATGCCATAAGAAGCATAAAATTCTGGCATGCTAAACTCAAGACCATTATCAGTTCTAACAATCTTGACCTTAGCTCTATATTGTTTCTCAACAAGTTTGATAAAATTAACAACATGCTGCCTAGTTTCTGCCTTAGATTTCATGAGAGTTATCCATGTGTATCTACTATAATCATCTACAGCAGTAAGGAAATAAGAATGGCCATGTAAAGATTTTATTGCAAGGGGTCCCCAAATATCAAAGTGGATCATATCATATGATTGTAAAGCTCTATTTGTGCTAACAACATAAGAAAGTTTTCTTTGCCTAGCATAGTGGCAAACATCACATACATCTTTGTTTTTGGCAGGAATGAAAGGAAACATAGAATGCAAGAGGAGTAATCTACTGTGGGATAAATGTCCTAATCTAAAGTGCTATAAGGTTGTGTCTGTGTCAGGTATAAAGACATTGGCTGCTGAGACTTTATTTGACAAATTGTGTAAGGTCTTATTGTCGCTCCCGAAAGATTTGCATCCAACGGTACAAACGCGAGAGTGGCGAAGAAGACACAGAGTCGCCAGCAATGTGTATTTATCCCGAGAGAGGGAAAGGAAACACTGCATAAACCTGAAGAGAAAGGGGGGAAAGACATGGTCATCGCAACCATAGTCCGGGTTCGGGAGTCGGTTATGCGAGGGGAAGGTGTTAGCACCCCACGCATCCATCGTACTCGATGGCATCCACGCTTGTTGTCTAAAAGAAGGGTGAGTTGTCCTATTGTCTATGGCTGAACAGAAGAAAACGGGGATGGGGGTGACTAAGACGAACTCGGTTGAACATATTCGATGCCCTAGGCCTACGTACTCCCTCAGTGCAATGGGAAAGTCAGAGTCAACGTTGTTCGGATGGGAACTGTGGGGGAAGGTTGCTCGCCAAGACAATCGCTGTATTATGCCTACATATCCTCAATCGAACGAGAGAGAGGAATTAGAGCTAATGTAGTTCGTGGGTACGACCACGGATGGGTAAGTGTTTTTTATTAGCGACGTTAGATTCGCGTCCGGCAGTTAGGGTCGATGCCTGTTTGCGACTCAGACGGAAGGTAACGTGCTCTTTTTCTGAAAATGGTCTGGAACCTAACAATCCCGAAGGATAAAAAGATTTGAATTTGTTTTTGTGTTTTTTAGACAGAAGTGTTTTTTAAGTTAGTTCGTAACTTACATTGCACCAAAGTCTTCCATGCGGGAACGAGTGAATCGCATGGTCGCACCCAAATGGGACGTATGCTAAACACCCTAGAAGAGGAGGGGAGATCCCTCGTTCTTCATTTCCTACACGTAAGGCTCGAGCGCAATATACGTTATATTTTATTAAGTGTTTTCAAGAAGTTTTGAGATGAGAGGAGAGAAAACCCAAAAGGAAACTCTAAAGGGAAACTAAGAGTCCTAATGTTATCATGCATGGGTAACCTAGGGTTAGTGAGGCTTAGGTGAGACGACTACCTAAAGCTTAATGCTAATCCTACTCCAAGCTTAATCAAAAATTAAGTTGGACTAGGTAGCTCTAAAGGGAGAGAATCCAAGACTTAAACAAGTCTTGAGATCCATGGGAGGAAGAGAGTGAAAGAGAAGAAAAAGAAAGAGAAGTAGAAGAAAGAAGCATCTTAAATGCTAAAACAAACACAAGTATGAAAGCTTAAAAGAGAAAGGAGAAGTTAGAATATGGATAACTATCCACATCCCATTCACTTACCATTAGCCCCTACATGGTTAGCAAAAACAAACATAAGCCACAATAAGACAAATGAAACCCAAACAATTCACAACCCAAAGAGAAATAGTTACAAACCAAATTAAACTCATCCAAGTCAGAATGTACACCTTAGAGGTGACCCATAATGTTTACTAAACAAATCCAAGCAAAGAGAATGCAAACAAATGGCCATACATCCAAGAAGATCATCAAAGAAGGAGTAGAAGAAGAATGAGTGGATATGCAAGGTGATCATGCAACAATGCTTCAAATAAAATAAAAGTAAGAATGTGGATGACCTAAACATGTGCCTAAACATGATGTACAAATGTCACATGAGGCATACAAACAAGCATCCAAGCATTGAGAGTAATTAGAAGAAGAAGAAAGAAGCATGTAAGTGAAACATGTTCAAGTATGCAAGATGAAACATGAATAACATATGGAATGAATGCAAAGCTCTAAAGTCATAAGCATACATCATATGAGATGCAAAGAAGAGATATGGCATGGTATACATAAACCAAATACAAACCAAGTAGAGGCATAGATGAGAAGAAGTGAGAAGATAAGTCAAAAAGAGGCATGTGAAACAAGCATGGAACATGTACACAAAATAAGTAACAACCTCACACCAATGACTTAAATTTGCATTCAAGAGACCTATAATGATCTAAACATGGCTCAAGAAATCCAAGAACAACCTCATACAATGGCACAAGTGCCTTCTCAAGCAAGTAATTCAACATGATCAAAGATGTTCACAAAAGAAGACCTCAAACATGAATGATCAAACAAATAGTAAACATGATTCAAAAATCATCAAATTAAATATCAAAACACCTCAACCAGGGGAAAACATCATATTAAAAACTCATGCAAAAATTCACAAGATAGGTCCCTCAAACAATTAGATAAAGAGCACAAAGGATTATGGATCAATATACAAAAGAGAGGGGCTAAAATGCAATATGAAAATAGTTTAAAAATAATTGAAAATTTTTTTTATGGACTTCAATATGTTGATGAAATAATGCAAAAAGAATGGACTCAAAATGTTTTATGTGCTATGAGAAACAAATTCTCAAAGTTGAAGTGTGCAAATAAGAACAATTTTCAAAGAAAATAAAAGAAAATGCCAAAAATATGATGAAAAATGATCAAAGTCAGAAATAAAAAATGTAAAAAATTAATTAAATGCAACAATATGCTTCATGATTTTTTTGGTGATTTTTGGATGCATAAAACTATTTTTAAAAAAATTAAAAATGTAAATGAGTGAATTAAGTAAAATAAGGATGAAAGGAAGAACCCAGGGGTGTATTCAGCAAGCAATTCACGTTTAAAATAAACAAATGGGCTTAAACAGGGGGTGCAGATATCAAACCCAGTCCAACAGAAAGTGTCAGCGCATGCCAAACAAAAAAGGGAATCCAGTCAAACCAATTGACTCCATAACAACCACAAGATCAATCTTGCGCATGATAACAAGTCAACCAATCTACTCAGTACACAAGATGGAGGGTTCAGATTGAAAGTACACAGCAACCAAGGTATACACGCACACAACAAAATCATCAACAATTAAAATACAAGCACGTGAAGGGCACATGAATTTTTAATGTGTTGGCATAAATCAAACCATCAGATGAATCCAACGCATGAGATCAAATAAAAACAATCACACAATCATACGTGATCAAGGGCGCATATCAGAGGTACATGATAAGCAACATGGATTACAAACACACAAACCACAAAATAAAAATAGATTTTAAATGATGTGGCACACTTATGACCATCAGATCAAAAGATCCAACGGTCCAGACATCATCACCTTCATTGAATCTTCAGTTCACCTGAAAGTGAACCAGACACCGGATCCCTAGCTCCGGTCGTCTTCTCCGGTGGCTCCCACGGTGGAGTTTCACAAAATTTCCCAGAAATCAAACATGAGCACATCATCTTGACCAGAATTCAACAAGGATTTCAAATATGCAATTTGTTTCACCAAATGATCAACACACAAGCCAAATCGAAGGAAAATAAGTTAGATCTAAAAACTTCAATCATCAAATACTCCCATGATACACGTCCAAAACTCACACAAATCACCTCAGAATGATCAGTGAACATCATAGATCATAATGCACACAACAAAATCAAGTTCTATGATGGTGAAAAGTAAGCTAACCTGAAAGTTGCAGAGCTTGAAATACACCAAGAAACCCTTCCAAAAGCTGCAGATCTTCCTCTTTTGAGCTCTATTTGCAAAATAAATGCAAATAGAGGCTTGAATCTGGCTAGATCTTGAGATTTGATGAGGAACAACTCAAATTCGTATATGGCCAAAACCTCAGTATGAGCTTCAATCAGTGGTTGATTCTTGTTCTATGGAGTGTGTAGATCAAGAACATGGAAAGAAATCTTCAGAAGCCCTTGTGAGAAGAGAAATTCGAAGGAGAGAAAGTGAGAGTGAAAATTTCAAATGTGAGCAAATGAGAGTGCATGACCTCATTGTGAAGGCATGAGTAAGCTTATATACATCCCATTAGAGCACTGATCACAATTAAAACTTGATTAATCCCTTGGTTAATGAGTTTTGAGTGGTTTTGCAAAAATGCACTTTTTGTTGTACCACTTGATTCACACGTGTATGGGCAATGAAATCAGCATGATTCACTCACATTCCACTTGCTAATCACACCTGAATTGGGTTTGGGCTTTGAAATGTTTTAATTTGTGAGATATGAATCAATTTGCAAATTATTTACTTGTTAAATGCACCATGAATAAGGAACGGTTTGGCATGAAACAAGGGTCAAAATTGGTGCTCATGGCTTGTACTTTGATGGTACAATATAACTTGAAGCAATTGCAGTGATTACAAGTCCTTTTGGATGAAAATGCAAATGGTGGAAAATTGGTACATATGAAGAACCCTAAGAACACCTTGCCTTGCCTTAGCCATAACTTGAGTTTCACTAATGATATGGAGACAAACTAGTACTTTTTGGAAATGGGAGAGAAAGATCTTCAACTTTCATGTTGGAGGAAAATTCATTTGAAGCTTCCTTGATGATGAAAAGTCAAGTTGAATGTGATGGAAAAACTGCCAAAAATGGAAAGTTCTTATTATAGGTCATTTTCCAAATTTAGTAACTTTTGTACAAATTCTTGATTCTTGATAAATGGTATGAAAATTGACCCTTGAAGACCATATGAGGATGTGAGACCTTGAAAACCCTAAAGAGAACCTCAAAATTCCACAGTTGACTTTCCTCCTTACAGTTGACTTTTGCTTACTTGACAAGTAACTGATCCACTGAGCATTTTCCATAATGAACCACTAGCCAAGCCTTCCTCTATGAGTACTTGTGAGCATATGGAATACCATAAGAGCATGCTTGAATCCACAAAGTTCAACAAGAAGCCCTTTGGGTCAAAACCCTAACTGGTCCCTCTGGTTAGGAGGGAAAGATTCACTTGAAATCCTTTGCCATTATTGACCTTATGAAGATATGATGAACTCCTCAAACCACCTTGAGGCTTGAGACTCCTTTCAGATGAACCAAGTACCTTGATCCCATGCTAAGAACCAATGCTATGCATAAATGCTAATGCAACAAAGAAACATAAGCCAATTAGCTAAAAGTAAGAGGGAAAATTTTGGGGTGTTACACTTATCTTCTAAGATTAAGTAGTACAATCCATTCCTCCTCTCTGCCAAACCAGTCATCTTCAATGAAATTTTGTCCTGAATGAAACATTGTGAGCCAGAGAAAAAGACATTACAATTAGATGACTCACATAGCTTTGAAACAGATAGTAAATTTAAGGAGAATTCAGGTATGAACAAAACATTGGATAAAGAAAAAGTAGGTGAAAATTGAATAGTGCTAGAATGTCTTGCAATGAGTATTTGACCATTAGGTAAATTAACATGAATAGGTGAAATAGAAATGAATGATTGAAACCAATGACTAGAACTGCATATATGATCACTAACACCAGAATCAATGATCCAAGGGTTACAATTAGATGAGGAAAGAGAGATTTGCGTATTACCTTCTAGTGAATGGTTAACAGTAACCTGATTAGAAGAAGCTTGTCCTGTACCTTTGGATCCAAGATGTGACTTCTGAATCAGCTCCATTAGAGTATTGAATTGGCCTTGTGTTATAGATGAACTACCATTCTTCATGTCAAGAGAATCAGGATTCGAATTTAATGTAGAACCAAGATGTCCTCCTTCTGAAATAGCATTGTTTGTTAAAGTAGGAAACTTTTTCTGCATATGGGGGGAACTCCATGCTTCTTGAAACAGTTCTCAACCGTATGGTTTGTTTTGTTGCAGAAAGTACAAACACGATTACCAGATTTTGCTGAATTAAACTTGGAGTGAGATCTTTTAGAATCAACTGCATTTATCAACGCTTGAGATTCATCAACAACTACAAGTAACTGATTTTGCCTTTCATGTTGAATCACCATAGAAAATATCTTATTGAGTGGAGGCAAAGGATCCATTAACAGGATTTGTGATTTGACAACAGCAAATTGGTCATTTAATCCAGTTAAAAACCTAATGATGTAGAGTAATTTGTGGTTTGACCTAGCACTACGCATAGCTTCGCAAGCACATTGAATACGACAAGTGCACATAGGTAAAGGCAAATATAGCTCAAGTTCTTCCCAAAGAATTTTCAGAGTGGAAAAGAATTCAGTTACCGATTTGGTTTCTTGCTTGAGATTGTAGATTTCTTGCTGCAGCTCAGAGATACGAATGAGATCACCTTGTGAAAAGCGTTCTTTAAGATCGTTCCACACATCTATAGCGTTTTCCATGAAAACTATGGACTGTGCAATTGATTCTGAAATAGAGTTCATAATCCAAGAATGCACTAACATGTTGCAGCGATTCCAAGCTCGAAACATAGGATCGAAAGAATCAGAAGGTGGAGGAAGACTCCCATCGATGAATTCAAGTTTGAGCTTACCACCAGGGGCTCTCTTCATTGATCGCGCCCAAGAATGATAGTTGGATCCGGTGAGCTTCGGAGAAACGGTGACGGAGTCGGGATCGTCGATGGGATGCACATAATATGGCGAAGTAGGATCTAAGAGTGGGTCAGGTGGCGGAGGGCATGGCGGCGCCATGATTGCAGATGAGAAAAACGAATCACAGATGGAACAGCGGAAGTTGGATCGAGAATGCGAATGATACCATATCAAAGTTAATACACAAAGTGTGAATTTGGAATCAAGAACAAGAAATGTAAAGATGAAGAAGATTGAAAAGGAGCGATATTCATGTATTGATTTAACTAACTTAATTTACAATGAGGGAGATAGTGGCTTTATATACAAAGTTTGAAAAACAGAAAAGGCGGGAAAGTAAAAGTATCTCACTAGAATTGAAATTAGTTCACAAATGAGCTAGGTTAGATCACTAATACAAAGGTGAGTGTAGGGATGGAAAATTGGCCCATCCCAAGTGGGTACCCACAAAATTACCCACAACGGGTAGGGTAAAAAACCGTAAAAATGGGTACGGGTATGAGCTTGGGTAATTACCCACTTAAATAAGCGGGGATAGGTATGGGTATGGGCACCTTAGTACCCAGCCCGCCCCATATCCGCACAATATATATTTATATATTTTAATTTATATTATTATATAAAAATAAATGTTTATAAAATTTATAAAAAAAAAATCAATTTTAAATTACTACATATTTAATATAAGTGATCATTTATTTCACAATTCAACAATAAAAAATTTTAAAAACTTTTTAATATTTTTAAAAACTTAAAAATATTATGATATTTTATACTTGATAAATTTATTTTTATTAGAAATGCGGGTAACGGGTACGGATACGGGCAGTTATATACCCACAGGGTACGGGGACGGGTGCCAATTTTGATACCCAAGCGGGTATGGACTCGGGTACGGAGATTTTTTTCAACTGCGGGTATGGGGACGGGTACTATAGTACCCTACCCATACCCTGCCCATTGCCATCCCTAGGTGAGTGTGATAAGCTTAACAATTTCATTACCTAACCATGGTGTTATGCTTTCAACAAACAAGTGGACTTTAATTACTTAACAATGTCACTTGTTTGATTGTACTTGTTGCCTTATATTTGTGAAGAGGGATGGGCTACCTTCCATGTCTTTATATTTGTGAAGAGGGAAAGGCTACTTTCCATGTCTTTATTTTTGTTTTCATGCCCATATGATGAATGTTATTGTAGTCGGTTTATTTTGATGTCTATTATTTTGATTATGATATTTAATCTATACATATTCATATGTCTTTTGAACAGGTTCACGGTTGATCTATCCGATTTTTCTCCTCTAAAGAAAAGGACGGATAGTTACTAACTTAGTGAACTAGCCAGTAGCCAGAACAACAATAGAAGTTTTTTTTTTTTTTATCACTTCATGGTCTGTTAAAGCTACTTGATGTATTTAGACAATAGTAGTTTCAAGTAGTGATGAATGTCTACTAAGGTTTCTTGTGTAAACTCTAATATTTGATGTTAATGACATCTTTTAATTTTATTCTCACATTAATCATGTGCTACATGCTTAAAATCTATAACATGTGTGTGATTTTCTGCATGTGAAGACTGGTACAATGGAGGCGTCTCTAAACATCACTTGGTATCAGATATCTTATTGAAGTTTTCCTTTCAAGTGGAAATTACACCAAAACGTATTTTAGGAACCTTATAAAGCTGTGATTTAGTTGCTTAAAAAATAAAGAAATTGAAGGTTTTGTGTCTGTATTTCTGATCCTCTGAAGTTATTCTTGCTACTTTGCAGTGAGAAATAATTATGAATATTGGTCTTGAAAAACACAAAATAAGGTACTTTACACTCACACAACACTCATGCAAACAAAAGACTAAATTATGCATACATCCATAAATTCACATTGAAAATACAAAGACAAGAATCACAAGGACTTTCAAGGTTGTAACGTGGTCGGGTAAACAAACAAGGGGCAATTTCTAAAGGTAATTGAAACAAAAACTTGCCTAAACCTAAGGGAGTGATCAACTCACAAAGACTCAAACACCAAATTCCAATCAACTTCTTCCACAATCCCAAGTGTTACACAACACACAATACTTATTTAGCACAATTATTGAAACTCTTTTTGTTTCCTTTTTCAAGGATTTTCTTTTTCTTCTTTTTTTCTTTCTTTTTCTCTTTCACAAATTTTTCTCTTTTTTCTTTTCTTTTTTAATCCGCATAGAATCCAACCAATGAGTACACAATCATCCTCTCCCCAACTTGAATTCAACCGCACCATCATGTGAATACTCCCTACTTTCTAAGGCAAGAAAAAAATTCATACAACACCACAAAGTTGAGGTCCAAGAAAAAACAAAATCCATTCAAAAATAAGTGAACCAAATACTCATAGATAAGCATTAAGTTCAAATAAAAACATGGATCAAAAAGCTCAAAGGGGTTATAAATAATCACACGCTCACAAGGTGAATTGACTATTTAGCTAAGGTGGTTGTGCTCAAAATAAAATAATTGCCTTGATCCTTTTCATGCATTCATATAATCAACACAAACAAAAGATTCAACATAATAAAATCCAGTTAAAACAAGAGAGTTGGTACGCCGCATATATGAACAATGGAAAGCCACCTCACAAAAAGGTTGGGAACTAAAGTGATTCACAATAGAACAAGTATACAAAAGAATGAATGGCATGAAAGTTTGTAAAAAGCCTAAGTATCAAGAATATGCTAAAGTATAGAAAGCGATAAATACATACCTCGGACGTGTACAAAACTTAACAAGATCATTACCAAACATCTGCAAGTTGAAACGAACCAACTTGGAAAATCATAAAAGCATCCTCAAATAAGTCGACCAAGACTTCAACCAAACAACAAACAAAACATTAGAAAAGAAAAAATATAAAACATGCTTGTTTTACGTCGTAAGCTCGACGCCTTTACGGTGCTTAGCTAGAAACTTCCTTCATTCATGCCATGGTGATGTCTCACCGTGCAACCAATAGCAAGTGTCCTAACCAAACACTTGAACAAACGTTACGGGAACAAAATGTATACAACACTTGAACAAACATAATGGAAACATATAATATATACGATATATACAAAACTCAAAACAAAGAAACTGTCGCAATGCGACTCAATATCAAAACCAATCCCCGGCAACGGCACCATTTTGTTGATTGCAGAATAAGGCAAGCAAGAAAAAATATTTATTTTCGGAAAGAATTCCCTCCGGGATTTATGTCGTGTCCACAGAGATCGGTTCGAGGGAAAAAATGTCGTTAAATAGTCTCTCGCGTTTATGACTTTGGATTAAAATAGTTTCAAACAAGAAAACATAAAAGTAAACATTTAAACAAAAAGAAATCATTCTTCAGAGAAAAAAGCTCGTCCGGCAATGCATATAAATCACTCCTCACAAACTTAAACATACCGACTAGTTATACTCCACCTACAATACTCCTCAATATCACTCAGCATCGCTCACAACAAAGGTTATGTCTAACGCAAAGTTGAGATAACAACCGTGTCACTCTCTTCGTCACTCTCGCGAGCGAAGCCTCGAAACACGGAAGGCATTAAGCTTCGACGCCTATTGAAGATTGTTAGCTCTTAAATCTATCTCTAGAGTCCAGAAACTAACAGATAACCATCCCTAATCGAAATTTGCGAGGATTATCTCTAACGCAACTCAAACCTCGAGCATAAAGCAAAAATCAGAGACAATCACCAATAAAGATTTGTAAAGCAGATATCATATAATGCCATAGACGACAAATATACATGAGTTTAGAATAAATACATATACACAACCCAACATAGAAGAAAAACACAAAGAAGAAAAGAAATGAACCAAACATCTCACAGTTTGTCAACGCCGATCGACGATCAATCCACCCCGGTTCATCCGTATGCATGCTTCTATGTTGTTTTCCAAGCTAATCTATCAAAGAATGAGGTTGATGAAGTTGGAGAGGAAAAATCACCTCCAAACAACATCCCCTTCAAAAATGAAGCAAAATGAACTAAATACAAAATTCTGGTTCAGACCCACCGCCCGGCGCTAGAAAGCACCGCCCACTTTTCCTCTCACATCAGTTGCGTACATAAACCGCCTAGTAACAAATATCTAGCACCGCCCGGCGCTGGAAATACTGCCCGGCGCTAGCCCAAAAATATGGCATGCTCCTATAAGTCTCTTATTTCAATTCTCTTATTTCCTCCGCCGCAGCATCGCCCGGCGCTCAAAATACACTGCCTGGCGCAGCAAAATGCAGCTAACAGCAACAGCAAAAATCCTACACTGTTTTATTCGTAACTTTGAACCGTAACTCCGTTTTTCACCCGATTCGAAGCGTTTGAATGCTTATTCAATGATCTATACAACAATGGCAAGACATCCTTGATTGGATACCTGCAAAAATGAGAGAAAATCAATTAAACTCATTGATATTTACACGATACGCAATATATACACTAAAACGTAAAGTAAATGTATTTACAAACAAAGCGGGGGTTTATTCGTACGATATTTACCACAAAGTATCGATAAGTGCAACAAAACATATATACAAAAATAGGTACAATTTGCACTTATCAGTCATATTATAATTTCAGCGATACAAAATTGATTATCTAAAAAAAATTGAATGTTGTTTTACATGCTTCAAGACAATTATATTATATTATATATATATATATATATATATATATATATATATATATATATATATATATATATATATATATACACACACACACACCAACGACTAATTTTGTCCTATACCAACGGAAAATGTAGTGGGTAAATGTGAGATATTGGGTTGAAGTCTAACTCTGTATAGAAATAGCTTTCATGTGTTTTTCGACAGGAGACAAACATGAAGTCGAAGTTGGGTCACATGCTAATGTCGAAGGGTTGCATACTGTAGTCGAAGATAGTTCTAGTATGTAATGTCGTAATATAATGTTAACTTATTATGTCAAATTGGGCCTTGTGCTAAGGATTCAATTGTTTTGTTAGCTTGTGTTGTAAGTTAGCTAGTTATCCTATAAATAAGCTAGATCATTCAGGTTGTTGAGTGAGGCCAATTGTGATTTTCATTTGTAATCATTTGTAAACCCTTACGAGAAAGTGAATAGTAAACAATTTGCCCTAATCCTTCTCTTTCTTTTGTATCATTTCTTCTTTCTTTCTTTGTTCTAACCGTTTTCATTGTTCACCCAAGAACTCCGTTTCTCAATCTTTATTTGTTGAAAGGTATCGTTTGTGATCACAACAGTAAAGTTATTAAATAGTGTAATTGGTCGTTCCTATAGCTCTGAAATTTTGTCCAACATCTGAAAATTATTGTTGATATAAGATATTGGTACAACATTTACCGTTGGTATAAGTTTTATAACCTTTACCAATGCTTTTTTGACCTTTACTAATGGATTCTTGGCATTGGTAAATGACAAATTTCTTGTAGTATATGCTAGTTGATTTAAATATGGGTGTAACTTATTGGTCGAGATTTCAATCCATGACATTAACTTTATTTATATTTAGACATTAATATAAACAAGTTGCTGATATTTATAAATCAACATTTTCAAAAAACTTAATTTATAAATAAATATAATATATAAGACTGATAGGCCTAATAGGCTTTTCTATAAGCCATAGAAATTAATAGACTTTTTAAATGTCTGAGCCGTACATTTTTATCAAATAATCTAGGTCAAGTCGAGCTTTAAGTAGGTCACACCATACGTCTTTCGCGAGCGTTCTGGCCTATTTCCAATTCTATATATAATAACTCAATCTTAAACCATGACTAATTATGGTTATGGATAGTTGATTAGTTCAGTAAACTATTAATTTAGAACATGGAGCCAATTAGAAAATTTGATGAAGTGACCAGGACAATTGTGGAATTCATATTCGCTAATGAAAGGTATAATGGTAATTTAGATGGATCAATATATCTTGGTTTGAAGTCAAAATTAAAAGTTCATTGCTCATCCTCTTCCTCACTATGAAGAGAGGGAAAAGTGTGCAATGGAGTAATTGCAAGTCCATATTACTTGTGACCATTTGCATTCCTCTAATGCCATCATTATTCACACAAGGAACCTTGCATGGATGATCAATTGAAATTAGAAGAAAGGTGGAGAAATTTCATTGGCAAGACAAAGGGGGTAATCTTAGAAGAAGAAAGAAGATATTTAGCCTTTGATCAAGCTTGCATGAATCAAAATCATTGATATTATGCCAATGTGTGTTTCCTTTAAGCCAGGATACTAGGTAGGATATGAATTATAGATGCATGTTAGGGTAATTAAATTATGAATTTTCATGTTTAATGGTTTTGGTTTTGATGAACCATTAATGAATTGATAAATGTTTGATGAAGCATGTTAGTGAAATTAAGAAAATCGAGGAATGTAGTGAGTTTATGTTTGATTAATGATGAATATGAATGATACGCGTTTTAAATTAGACGACTATTTAGAGGTGTGCATTTTAACCGGTTCATCGGATCCATAACTAGAAATTTGGTTTACCAAATAAAATAATCCAAACCACTTTTGTTTATAATTGACCCAATCCATTTTAAAAATACCAATAACATTTGGTTACCATATACTAATATCAGGTTATAATCCAGTTTATGTAAAAATCACAAAGTTTAGAACTCTGAACTTTCAACAAAGACAAATTCATTATAAATTGAATATCCCAGTATTAAATATCTCAGTTTATCAATGTATTAAATGTCCCAGCATTAAATAATATCTCAGTTTATCAATGTATTAAATATACCAATATTAAAATAATATAGAAAAATATCCCAATATTAAATATTCAATATTTGTTAAATTGAATAACTTTAATACTGTGAGCTCCCAGTATTATATATCAATGTGTTGGAATTTTGGAGGATATACAGAAGATTAGTTCTGGATACTTTTCATTTCATTTGTTTAATAAACAATGCAGAGAGAGAACCATGTTAAAAAATAGTTAAAATAATACTTATAAATCTATAAGATGATAAAATAAAACTGCTAGACGGAGCCATGCAACTTTGCCATCAAATACTGATATAATTGGTTTTGATAGAAACTAGTTTTAAAACTGGATCAAATAAAACATTGGTTTTTAATAAGAACCGGTTTTAAACCAAACTGGTCCAAATATAAATTGGTTTTGAAAATATAAACTGGTTTTATAGAAACTGGTTTTAAGAACCATGCACACTCCTACGACTATTAATAAATGTGTTATGTGAATTTTTAGTTTAGAATGATTATAAATGATTTTAAGGATAACCTAAGATGATTTCGAATGATTAGGCTGAAACTGTTATGTTTGGGGATATTTTGGGAGTGAAATTCTACAACTCAGTATTTAGAAAATCCTATTACTGTCTTGTTAGTCAGGTTTAACGTGTAACATTAAAGTTAGTTACAGAGATAAAATAGAACTATGTTCTTTAATTTCAATTTCAACACAACCATAAAATTATACAACTCTTCCACCTTCTCAGCACTAAACATTGTATAGTAAATAAATAATGTTTTTCGAAAGAAAATGAGTGAGAATGAAAAGTAGTAAGTCAGAAAATTCATATTTCGGAAGTGAGCACAATACTCTTTTATATAGAAAAAATATTTAGTTAAAAAGAAACAACCTATGAGTTATGTTTGTTTTCTTAATCAATTAGGTTGTGGCGCTAATTGATCATGCCTAGCAAATGGATATACTTAAGTCTGAATTTCTTCTTAGTCGATTAATAGAGTTCCTAAATGATTAGGGACGCAAAGCTCTGCTCGTAGAACAACTGCCTCATCTCAAGGGAGAGGTAACCAAATTTTGATTTATGTCTATTATAATTTCAAATTTTCAAAATTTTTATTAATAATAAAAATAAGAATTGATGAAATATATTTATATTAAATAATATAAAATAATATTATCATTAAATGTAATTAAATAAAATTAGATATATATATTTTTTAATTTTTAATTGAGGTAGAAAAAATTTGTGATGTTGCCTCATATGATCATGTCATGTCATTCCCACGTCATAGCTTGAAATGTCAATCTATATAAATGTGAATGGAGGTAAAAAAAAAGGCCAAGCAATGTTAAATAAGGGACCAAAAAATGGTTTTTTTTTTAAATATGATTATTATAAAATTAAAAAAATCAATAAAGAGAGACCAAAATTGCATTTAGGTTTTAAATTTAAGAGGTTGTCTTACAATCTAATGGTAGCAAAATGCGAGGTATTTTCATATTATATCATTTTAATTTTAATTGTTTATTTGTTAAAACACTCCATTATTAACTTTGTATGGATTATTTGGAGAATTATTTTATTTTATCAAATGATATGAATTTTTTTATAAATTGAGGAATTCGTATAGGTAAAAAAAAATACAAAAATTATATTTATGAGTCAATTATTTATTAAAAAATTATATCATTTTTTTTGTAATTGTTTTTAATTAAAGTTATTGACTTATAAATATCAACAATTTATTTATATTAATATATAAATATAAATAAATGCTGCCATTTAAAATTAAATTTTAAATCAACCGTTTATATTTATTTGACTTAAGTAAAACGTATTATTTGATCTGCCTCACCTATCTCTCTTTTTCTTTAGAATCAATATTATTTAAAGTTTATGCCATGAAACTAGCATCGTTGAGGAGAAGAGTTTGAGTACCAATGATGAGGAAATTCCTAAGGCTAGTGGCAGTAGCAATAATGAGGAAGATGCTCTGTGGAAAACACCCAAGGGCAAAGGCACAGACAGGGGAAGAAAGCACCTGAGTCGCCTAGAGACACCTAGTATCAACTGTAGCAATGGTTTTTTTGCTTTAGAAGAATTGATAGATCCTCTGAGCATAATACCACTGATCCATGATTGTGTCCTGAAATGTGAGGGGGCTAAATAAGGGTGGTAAGTTGAGAGAGATTAGCTCCCATCTCTTAGATTTACATCCTGGCATTTGCATTCTTCTTGAAACTAGGGTGAAGCAGTCTAGAGCTAGTCTTATCAGAAGCAAAGTAAACCTCAATGACAAGTATGTGGACAATTATAGTCATCATGATAATGGGAGGATTTGGGTTAGTTGGAACTCTAGGGCTATTGATATTTGTGTTGACAGTTGCTCCAGTCAATATATTCATTATAGAGTTTATGATAATGCAGGGAAGATCCAATTTAGGATGAATGTGGTTTATGCCATGAATACCTTGGACTAGAGGAAACAACTTTGGAATGACATTGCCTTATTGCCTACCAACAATAGTGAACCTTGGTGCATCATAGGTGATTTTAATAATGTGCTGAGGAGTAAAGATAAAATTGGTGGTAGAATGGTGAGTGAGAATGAATTCAAAGATTTGCAAAGTATGATGGATGTGTGTAATATAGATGAGATGGATAATATAGGAGATTACTACACTTGGCATAATAAGCACATTCTGGATCCTATCTATTCTAGGATTGATAGAGTCATTGGGAATGTTGCTTGGTTCTATGATTTGGATTTCCACCTGAAACACTTGCCTCCCAGTGTTTCAGATCATGCTATTTTACAGCTGTGTAACAAGAATCAGAGTAGACCTAAAAAAGTAGCTTCAAGTTCATCAATTGTACTACTGTGATTGAGGGGTTTCATGAGGCAGTGGCTAGAAGTTGGGCTGATCCTATTATAGGCACTCCTCCTTTTATTCTTTGGGAGAAGCTTAAAAGACTAAAACCTATAATCAGGAAGCTGAGTAAGCCCTTAAATGATGTCAAGAGAATAATTTTAGCCACTAGAGAGGAGTTAGAGAAGTGGCAGACTGAGCTTACTAAAGATCTCACGAATTCTACCATTATTCAGAAGGTTAAGGAGAAAATTGAGGAGATCATTAAGTGGCATGAATTAGAGGAAAAGATTCTCCATCAAAAGTCCAAAGTTGATTGGATTAGGCTTGGAGATGGGAATAATCATTATTTCCATGCTACATTGAAAGCCAAAACCAACTCTAAAAGGATGATGAGCTTATGCAGGGCTGATGGTGTCAAGCTTCACACTCAGAAGGAAATTGAAGAGGAAGTGTTATCTTACTATGAGGAACTTGTGGGGAAAAATGATAGAGGTCTGCAGCAGGTTGATCTGAGAGTTATGAGGAAAGGTTCTTCTCTTAACTATGATCAGAGGCAAGCCTTTATTGCTCCAGTCACTGAGAAAGAGATCTTTAATGCCCTTCATGATATTGGTGATTCCAAAGCCCCTGGTGTGGATGGCTCTAGTGACAAATTCTTTAAAAGCTGCAGGAGTATAGTCAAGGCTGATCTAATTAATACTATATGTTATTGGATGAAGTCTAACACTATGTTTAAGGCTTTTAATAGCACCATTGTCACATTAATCCCAAAAAAGGATGAGGCTTAGCACCTTAAGGATTATAGGCCCATTGCTTGCTGCTCTATTATTTACAAGGTCTACTCTAAGGTCCTGACTGCTAGACTTGCTTGAGTTATTGAGAGCATAGTGAACAACAGCCAAGCAGCTTTCATACCAGGTCAGCAAATTCACAATCACATTCTGTTAGCTTATGAGTTTCTTAAAGGCTATTCTAGGAAATTTGGCACTCCTAGATGTCTTATGCAACTGAATCTTCAGAAAGCATATGACATGCTTAATTGGAAGGCTCTTGAAACTATTCTGCTTGAGATAGGTGTAACGCCCCAGTTTTTATGTGTTTTTATTTAATCGAGTCGTTTTGATTATTTTATTATTATTTTATTTTATTGTCGACTTTTATCTGAAAATATGTTATTTTTCAATGTTGTGATATTTTATCGGGTTTTGGGATCGTTTGCGAGATAATTGAGTGTGGGGGTATTTTGGTCTTTTCATAATATTTTTCATTAAGTTAGAAAGAATAGAAAATAGGAAGAGAGAAAAATAGAGAGAAAGAAAAGGAGAAGAAAGAAAAAGAGGAGAAAAGAGAAAAAGAAGAGAAATAGTGGGAAAACTTGGAAATTCAAAGAGATCGACTTCTAGAATCGATTTAATCGGGTAAGGGTGCGAAACTCAATTATTGTATACTTGTCTATGATTATGTATGTGTGTTTGTGAATGTTATTGGATTGAAATGATAAATTTAGTAAAAATCATAATATTTAGAAATTGGTAAAAAAAATTGATCCAAATGTGTTTAAACTCATGTTGATTGTGTTCTTGGTTGTTTATACATGTTGGGTATGTATTGTTATACTTCAAATTGATGTTTTTCTGAGTTTTGGATGATGATTTGGAGGGTTTGGGTGCAAAACCCGTAACACAAAATTCTGCAGAAATTTTTCTGGTTTTTCCAGGTCATACGCGTATGGGGCATGTTCATATGCGTATGGACCTTGGCATTACGCGTAACATGGGCGAGGCATGGGCCAATACGCGTATGGCATGGCGAGGAATTTGTGCAATACGCGTATGGCTCAGGGAAATACGCGTATGGTTAGGAGAATGGTAAAATGGGACTTTTTAAAATATCGTTTTCATTTTTCTTTCGTAACTTGGGTTCCGTTTATCTGATTTTTACATTCTTGGTATCATTGTGTAGCTATTGAATTGTACTTTCTCATTATGATGATTTGGAAATTGTTAGCCGATTTAATTATGTTGGAAATCGGGAATAGTGTCCATTGTCGACTTTTGTCGTTGTAATTGTGCGTAATTGATGTGTATTATGCAAGGTGCTGTTGTATGATGTAAATGTATGTGTTTAGACGGTGTTGTGATGATTTGTGGCCGTATGGCATTTAAATGCATTGTTTTGGGCATAAGTGCAAAGTGTGATTTTGTTGATTGAAGTGAATGCATATATGTGTGCATACTAAATGTCATGAGTCATTGTATGCCAAGAATCATGATATGCATTGTTGAGACGTCCTGAGTGACGGTTTGGATTCCAGAGGGAATTCGCTATAACGTCGTGTGCCCATGTGGGGTGTGAGCGATGATTATAGACGATCGTGTGCCCATGTGGGGTGTGAGCGATCGGGTCGTGTGCCCATGTGGGGTGTGAGCGATCCATAAACGTCGTGTGCCCGTGTAGGGTGTGAGCGACGGGGGACATCGTATGCCTGACGGGGAGTTACAGTGATGTAACGAGCGATGATTCCAGCAGAGTTCCTAAGTGAACTAGTGATGAGAAACAATGGAAGTCGGTACCGCATGTGCATATGCATGAGTTGTTGTGTCGGTCTCTTGCATTTGCATAAATCATTAATGAGTTGTTTATGTGTGGAATTGTGGATAAATTGATAAATTGATATGTGGATATGTGTATGGTTGGTATACCTTGGTGATGGAAATATGAATTATACCTTGTGTTGTATTGTGTTTGAATTGTGGTGTGAGTTGTGGTGAGAACCGTATATATGCGTATTTTTGCGTTATATATAATTGTATGCAAATATATTATGGTTGTTTTTCTCACCCTTCTGCTGTTTTATAATGCTCTATGAGGCATTGCAGATTAGAGCTGCTGGAGGTTTTTTTGTGAAGCTTTGCGTCTTCATTCTTTTGTCGGTCGGCTCTGATATGTGACACCGGGTAGTTAAGGAGGCCGTTTGTGATATTTATGTATTATGTATATATACCTTTTGGCTTTTGCATGTACTACTTGATGTATGACAAACTTTACATGATATATATATATATATATATATATATATATATATATATATATATATATATATATTTGATATTCAGTTTTAGATTTTCCGCTTTTATTCTAAATTCTGAAATGTGGGTTTAAGGAACTAAGTTCCTCTGTTGATTGCTACCCCACTGTTGCATATCTTTATGAGCAGATGTTGTATGATTGTTTCAATATAATGTGACTTCCCCCGTCTATGCCATGATAATTTAAATATACTCTGATGAAATTTCGAATTTTCTTTTACTGCTTTATTTGATTGGGGGTATAGATTGGGGGTGTTACATTAAGTGGTATCAGAGCCAGTCCGTGTCAGTTTGTGTCTGTCCTTGTCAGTTTTGGCGTTGGAGTGAGTTGTTTGTTTAACCATAGTTTCTGTTATTGGAAATGAACAGAATATGGCTGGTAGGAACGATGATGCTTTGGCTGCTGCTATGCAAGCTATGGCTCGTGTTGTGCAGGGTGCACCTAATGCTGCAGGTAACGATGAGTTCAGGAAGAACAAACTGCCGGTCTTCAAAGGAATATATGATCCTGATGGTGCTCAGATTTGGCTGAAAGAGATTGAAAGGATTTTCTGAGTGATGGATTGTGCTGAAGATCAGAAGGTGAGACTGGGTACTCACATGTTACTAGAAGAAGCTGATGATTGGTGGGTAGGTACACGTCATGTGTTGGAAGCTGCAGAGGAGGAAGAAATTACTTAGGAAGTTTTTAGCCAGGAGTTCTTGCGGAGGTATTTTCCTGAAGATGTAAGAGGAAAGAAGGAAATTGAGTTCTTGGAACTGAAACAAGGTAATATGTCTGTTGTTGATTATACTGCTAAGTTTGTGGAACTTGTGCAGTTTTATCCTCATTATGTCTAAGGGACTGCGAAATTTTCCAAGTGTGTTAAGTTTGAGAACGGATTGCGTCCTGAGATAAAGCATGCGATTGGTTATCAAAGGATTTAGAGGTTTTCTGATTTGGTGGATTGTTGTAGGATTTATGAAGAGGACAGTAAGGCTCGTTCTACTCACTATAAGAGTGTGAGCGAGAGGAAAGGGAAGCAACAGTTCCGTGGTGGTCCGTATGTGACACGAACTGATAAGGGTAAACAGAGGGGAAATTTTGAGAAAAGGTCAAGTGGAGGAGGAATGTCTGGTCCTATGAGGTGTTATAAATGTGGTGAGTTGGGGCATCGTCAGTTTGAGTGCAGGAAAGATTTGAGGAAGTGTGCTAATTGTGGAGGTGTAGGACATGTTGCTGCTGATTGTGCTAGGAAGAATGTGGTGAAGTGTTTCAATTGTGGTGAACCTGGTCATATTAGTACGAAGTGTCAGAAACCGAAACAAGCTCTAGCTAGCGGGAAGGTATTTTCTTTGGCAGGAACTCAGACTTCAAGTGCAGATCGTCTGATCAGAGGTACCTGTTTTATTAATAGTACTCCTTTAGTTGCTATTATTGATACTGGAGCGACTCATTCGTTTATTTCGTCTAAGTGCGCGAAGCGTTTGAATCTTGTGTTGTCTTTGATGGGTGGTGAAATGGTTATTGATACTCCAGCAATGGGGTCAGTAACTACTTCTTTGGTTTGTCTAAGTTGTCCTTTGACCATTTATGGTAAAGACTTTGAGATGGATTTGGTGTGTTTACCGTTGGAAGGTTTAGATGTGGTTCTGGGAATGAATTGGTTGCAATTCAACAGGGTTCATATTGATTGCTATCATAAGCTGGTAAGGTTTCCTTCTCGGGACGAAGACGGAGACTCGAGTTTCTTATCTACCAAAGAGTTGAAGAGACTTTTGGCGGATGAAGCTCAGTTGTTTGGGTTGTTTGCAGCTTTGACTGTGGATAGTCAAGTTTCACTTGATGTGTTTCCTGTTGTGTGAATTTCCGGAAGTGTTTCCTGAGGATATTTCAGACTTGCCGCCAGAGAGAGGTGGAGTTTTCTATAGATCTAGTTCCTGGTACTAGACCTGTTTCTATGGCACCTTATCGTATGTCGGCATCTGAGTTGGTTGAGTTAAAGAAGCAGTTGAATGAGTTGTTGGAGAAGAAGTTTGTGAGACCAAGTGTTTCTCCTTGGGGTGCTCCAGTTTTATTGGTGAAAAAGAAGGATGGAAGTATGCGATTGTGTATTGATTATCGCCAGTTGAATAAGGTGACGATTAAGAATAAGTATCCTCTTCCAAGGATTGATGATCTGATGGATCAGTTGGTTGGTGCGTGTGTGTTCAATAAGATTGATTTGAGATCAGGGTATCATCAGATAAGGGTGAAAGAGGAAGATATTCAGAAGACGACTTTTAGGACACGTTACGGTCATTATGAATATTCTGTGATGTCGTTCGGGGTTTCTAATGCGCCAGGTGTGTTTATGGAATAAATGAATCGTATTTTTCACGAGCATTTAGATCGATTTGTCATTGTGTTTATTGATGACATTTTGATTTATTCTAAGTCTCGAGAAGAGCATGCGGAACATTTGTGTATTGTTTTGCAGGTTTTGAAAGAAATGAAGCTTTTTGCCAAATTGTCCAAGTGTGAATTCTGGTTGTCGGAGGTGAGTTTTCTTGGGCACGTAATTTCAGGTAATTGTATTTCTGTGGATCCATCTAAAGTAGAAGCAGTTCTACAATGGGAGGCTACGAGATCTGTTACTGAAATTCGAAGCTTTTTGGGTTTGGCTGGTTATTATCGAAGGTTTATTGAAGGTTTTTCTAAGCTAGCACTTCCTTTGACCCAGTTGACTTGTAAAGGGCAAGCGTTCATATGGGATATTCGGTGTGAGGAAAGTTTTAATGAGCTGAAAAGAAGATTGATGACAGCTCCAATTTTGATTTTGCCGAATCCTAATGAACCATTTGTGGTTTATTGTGATGCTTCTTTGATTGGTCTAGGTGGTGTTCTGATGCAAGAAGGTAAGGTTGTGGCTTATGCTTCAAGGCAACTAAGAGTTCATGAGAAGAATTATCCTACTCATGATCTTGAATTAGCGGCTATGGTTTTTGTGTTGAAGATTTGGAGGCATTATCTCTACGGTGCAAGATTTGAAGTCTTTAGTGATCATAAAAGTTTGAAATATTTGTTTGATCAGAAAGAGCTAAATATGAGGCAACGTAGATGGTTAGAATTTTTGAAGGACTACGACTTTGGCTTGAATTACCATCCTAGTAAAGCTAATGTGGTAACCGATGCATTGAGTCGGAAATCGTTACATATGTTCGCTTTAATGGTTAAGGAGTGGGAACTTTTGGAATCGTTTAGGGACTTGAGTTTGGTTTGTGAAGTGACATCGGATAGCGTGAGGCTTGGTATGCTGACGATTACTAATGATTTTCTGATGACGGTTAGTGAGAAACAGAAGTTGGATGTGAAATTTGTGGATTTGATGTTGTTGGGAGAAAAAGATGCGAATAGTGATTTTCAAGTGGATGTTAATGGTGTTTTGAGATTCCGAGGTAGAATTTGTATTCCGGATGATGCGGAGTTGAAAAAGATGATTTTGGAAGAAGGACGCCAGAGTAATTTGAGTATACATCCGGGAGCGAATAAGATGTATCAGGATTTGAAGAAGATTTTCTAGTGGTCTGGATTGAAAAGAGATGTGGCTCAGTTTGTTTATGCATGTTTGACTTGTCAGAAATCAAAAGTAGAACATCTGAGGCCTAGTGGTTTGTTGCAACCATTGGATATTCCTGAGTGGAAGTGGGATAGCATTTCCATGGATTTTGTGACAGGGTTGCCGAATACTCAGTGAGGGCATAATGCTATTTGGGTGGTTGTTGATAGACTGACTAAATCGGCTCATTTTATTTCGATTGATATCAGTTTTTCTTTGGAGAGGTTGGCTGAGATTTACATCAGTGTGATTGTGAAGTTGCATGGGGTTCCATTGAGTATTGTTTCGGATCGAGATCCGAGATTTACCTCGAGATTTTGGGAAAGTTTGCATAAGGCTTTGGGTTCTAAATTGAGATTGAGTTCGGCTTATCATCCGCAAACGGATGGTCAGACGGAGAGGACGATTCAGTCTTTGGAAGATTTGTTGCGAGCGTGTGCTTTGGAACAAGGTGGTGTGTGAGATAGTTATCTTGCATTGATTGAGTTCACGTATAATAACAGTTTTCATTCTAGTATTGGAATGGCACCATTTGAAGCATTGTATGGACGAAGATGTCGAACACCGTTGTGTTGGCACGAATCTGGTGAGAGGACGGTGGTTGGACCGGAGTTGGTACAGCAGACTACGGAAAAAGTGAAGCTTATTCGTGAGAAAATGAAGACTTCTCAGAGTAGACAAAAGAGTTATCATGATCGGAGACGGAAAGATCTTGAGTTTCAAGAGGGCGATCATGTATTTTTTAGGGTTACACCGGTAACGGGTGTGGGTCGTGCATTGAAATCGAAGAAACTTACTTCTCGGTTTATTGGTCCTTACCAGATATCCGCGAGAGTGGGTGTTGTGGCTTATAGGGTGGCGTGTTGCCGCCGAATCTGTCGAATTTGCACGATGTGTTTCATGTTTCACAGTTTCGGAAGTATGTTCCGGATCCGTCGCATGTGATTCTGATGGATGAGGTTGAGGTAAGGGAGAACCTTACGGTCGAGGCGTTACCAGTTAGGATTTTGGATCGCGAGGTGAAGAAGTTGAGAGGCAAGGATATTGCACTTGTGAAAGTGGCGTGGGGAGGCGCTGCTGAGGGCAATTTGACTTGGGAGTTGGAGCGTCGGATGCAGGAGTCGTATCCAGATTGTTCGCCTCAGGTATATTTTCGAGGACGAAAATTTCTAAGTGGCGGAGAGTTGTAACGCCCCAGTTTTTATGTGTTTTTATTTAATCGAGTCGTTTTGATTATTTTATTATTATTTTATTTTATTGTCGACTTTTATCTGAAAATATGTTATTTTTCAATGTTGCGATATTTTATCGGGTTTTGGGATCGTTTGCGAGATAATTGAGTGTGGGGGTATTTTGGTCTTTTCATAATATTTTTCATTAAGTTAGAAAGAATAGAAAATAAGAAGAGAGAAAAATAGAGAGAAAGAAAAGGAGAAGAAAGAAAAAGAGGAGAAAACAGAAGAAGAAGAGAAATAGTGGGAAAACTTGGAAATTCAAAGAGATCGACTTCTAGAATCGATTTAATCGGGTAAGGGTGCGAAACTCAATTATTGTATACTTGTGTATGATTATGTATGTGTGTTTGTGATTGTTATTGGATTGAAATGATAAATTTAGTAAAAATCATAATATTTAGAAATTGGTAAAAAATTGATCCAAATGTGTTTAAACTCATGTTGATTGTGTTCTTGGTTGTTTATACATGTTGGGTATGTATTGTTATACTTCAAATTGATGTTTTTCTGAGTTTTGGATGATGATTTGGAGGGTTTGGGTGTAAAACCCGTAACACAAAATTCTGCAGAAATTTTTCTGGTTTTTCTCGGTCATACGCGTATGGGGCATGTTCATACGCGTATAGACCTTGGCATTACGCGTAACATGGGCGAGGCATGGGCCAATACGCATATGGCATGGCGAGGAATTTGGGCAATACGCGTATGGCTCAGGGCAATACGCGTATGGCCAGGAGAATGGTAAAATGGGACTTTTCAAAATATCGTTTTCGTTTTTCTTTCGTAACTTGGGTTCCGTTTATCTGATTTTTACATTCTTGGTATCGTTGTGTAGCTATTGAGCTGTACTTTCTCATTATGATGATTTGGAAATTGTTAGCCGATTTATTAATGTCAGAAATCGGGAATAGTGTCGGTTGTCGACTTTTGTCGTTGTAATTGTGCGTAATTGATGTGTATTATGCAAGGTGCTGTTGTATGATGTAAATGTATGTGTTTAGACGGTGTTGTGATGATTTATGGCCGTATGGCATTTAAATGCATTGTTTTGGGCATAAGTGCAAAGTGTGATTTTGTTGATTGAAGTGAATGCATATATGTGTGCATACTAAATGTCATGAGTCATTGTATGCCAAGCATCATGATATGCATTGTTGAGACGTCCTGAGTGACGGTTTGGTTTCCAGAGGGAATTCGCTATAACTTCGTGTGCCCATGTGGGGTGTGAGCGATGATTATAGACGATCGTGTGCCCATGGGGGTGTGAGCGATCGGGTCGTGTGCCCATGTGGGATGTGAGCGATCCATAAACGTCGTGTGCCCGTGTGGGGTGTGAGCGACGAGGGACATCGTATGCCCGACGGGGAGTTAGAGTGATGTAACGAGCGATGATTCCAGCAGAGTTCCTGAGTGAACTAGTGATGAGAAACAATGGAAGTCGGTACCGCATGTGCATATGCATAGAGTCGTTGTGTCGGTCTCTTGCATTTGCATAAGTCATTAATGAGTTGTTTATGTGTGGAATTGTGGATAAATTGATAAATTGATATATGGATATGTGTATGGTTTGTATACCTTGGTGATGGAAATATGAATTATACCTTGTGTTGTATTGTGTTTGAATTGTGGTGTGAGTTGTGGTGAGAACCGTATATATGCGTATTTTTGCGTTATATATAATTGTATGCAAATATATTATGGTTGTTTTTCTCACCCTTCTGCTGTTTTATAATGCTCTATGAGGCATTGCAGATTAGAGCTGCTGGAGGATTTTTTGTGAAGCTTTGCGTCTTCATTCTTTTGTCGGTCGGCTCTGATATGTGACACCGGGTAGTTAGGGAGGTCGGTTGTGATATTTGTGTATTATGTATATATACCTTTTGGCTTTTGCATGTACTACTTGATGTATGACAAACTTTTCATGATATATATATATATATATATTTGATATTCTGTTTTAGATTTTCGACTTTTATTCTAAATTCTGAAATGTGGGTGTAAGGAACTAAGTTCCTCTGTTGATTGCTACCCCACTGTTGCATATCTTTATGAACAAGTGTTGTATGATTGTTTCAATATAATGTGACTTCTCCCGTCTATGCCATGATAATTTAAATATACCATGATAATTTAAATATACTCTGGTGAAATTTCGAATTTTCTTTTACTGCTTTATTTGATTGGTGGTATAGATTGGGGGTGTTACAATAGGTATGCTTGAACAATTTGCAATGGGAAGAATTCTAGACTCTGGCAAGCTAAGAGAGGCATTAGATAGGGTGATCCTATCTCACCCTATTTGTGTGTCATTGTTATGGAATACCTGAGTAGGTTGATGGGCCAAATGCAAGAGAACCTTGACTTTAATTACCATTCAAAATATGAGAAAATGGAGCTAACTCACCTTATATTTGTAGATGATATTCTTTTGTTTTGTAGGGGTGATAAGGGGTATGTTCATATTATGAACATAACTCTGATGAAGTTCTCTACATCAACTGGTTTAGTGGTCAATCTAGCCAAATGCCAAGTTTATTTTGGAGCAGTTGAGGATAGTGAGAAAAATCACATTTTAAGGCTGACAGGTTACAATGAAGGTGTTCTCCCTTTCAGATATTTAGGTGTTCCCCTCACTAGTAAGAAATTATATGTGAATCACTACCTTCCTCTGATTGAGAGAATTATGCATATAATTCACCATTGGAGTGCCAAACTCCTTAGCTATGATGGCAGGGTTCAGTTGGTGAATGCTGTGAGTTTTGCCATAGCCAACTACTGGCTTCAGTTTTTTCCCATTCCAAAAGCTGTTATTGATAGAATTCACACTGCTTGTAGAACTTTTATTTGGTCTGGTGGAACTTCGTCCAACAGGAAAAGTCATGTTGCTTGGAAGAGGGTGTACAGACCTAGAATTAAAGGAGGACTGAACATTCACTACAAGAAAATTAGCAAGTTGCGACGGTTAATATTGGCAGATTACGGCGGTTTGACCCAACGCAATTTGCTAGTCGCGACGATTTCGTTTCAGTCGCAAAAACGTGTGTCGCCAGGCAGTATCGCGACGGTTTCTAAAACCGCCACTCCAACTGTCGTTCTATGTTGCGACGGGCTGGGAATTGTCGTAAATTGAAAATTGCGGCGGTTAAAACCGCCTTAAATAACTTTGTTTTTGTTATCCAAAGATAAAAATCGTAGGTATTTCCAAAGGTAAATCCGCAGGAAATCTTTAATCCGCAGGTAACTCCGCAGCTAATATATTTCTAAAATTAAAAAAAAATCTAATGAACTTTTAGCACACATCTTAAGGAGAAACATTCAATTCATAACTAAATTAATTCTAAGGAGCACAATAAGCACTTGTTAAAGGAACATAATTTACACAGGGTATCTCTTAGTTTCATTACATCATTTCAAATCAGCAGGCACATCAGAATCCTAGTGAGCATAATTTAAATCATAAACCTTCCAGTTTGAAGGAGCAAAATCTAGGATATGTTTCTCAATTTTAAGAAGAAAATCATACACCCCTCACTACAACATAATGATTATTTCAAGTAAAACATATGAAACAATGAAAGGGAGAGAGAACAAGCACTATCGAAATAATTAACACAACAATCACTTTTGGAACAATGAACACATACTCAACATCAAACACTTCTACAAAATCTAAGTTGGATTGAATAGAAACTACATCGCAAAATGAAACCCACAGTACGCACCAGACACTGAAGCGGCAATGGAGAAAAACAATGGTTGGGTTCGCACGCATCAGGAGCTTTTACCACATCAGACAATTTAATTTCAAGAGAACAATGAGGCACAACCAGCAAAGCATCCTCTACTATAGTCCAAATTCTACGAGATTGAATGCTGCTGCAGATATTAACTGACGTGTTTGAATGCTACTACAGATAGTCAATCAATAATTTATCACAATCCTTGAGTCCATCAGTGCTATATTGTGTAGTATATCCCTGAGGTTGGGGAAATTATATCAGCAATCAAATCATACAAAAAATACAGTGAATTACATCAAATATCATACCATACAAAAAATACAGTGAATTACATCAAATATCATACCAGATTTGATGGTGCCTGAGAATCCATTCAATACACAACACCCAATCATCTAGCTAGCTGCAGATCATAAATAAACCATACTAAAATCAGATAAATTTTTCTATCAAAAATTTCCATAAACACCTTGACACCACCAATAATAATTCTAAAAGTCAAACTAATTGAAGAATGTAATCAGACACCAGACATACCCTCGAGTTATTTTTCTTGTTGGCGGACCTATAAGCGCTGGCAACACAGTTAAATGTATTGTTAGTCAATCCTTCATAGACAGTTAAATGTATTGTTTATAGAAAAAATATGGACATCAAATTCTAATTACTATCTACATTTCAAAGTTAATCAAAGCACAATTCAATCAATTTACAATTACACAAATATAAATAAATATCTATAAACTCTAACCTATATTGAAAAAAAATCAATCCTAACAAGTATACATCTTTAACAAAGCAACAAATTGAAAACACAAGTTCACCAGTCTCTATCAAGGAGCATATCAGTCTTAGTTAAACATCAAATAATCAGAGACAATAAACTACATCTATACTAGAAACTTGAAGAACACAAATCTAAACCTAAGAGAACATCTCACAAAACATGGACAAGGCAATTAAATTTAAAACAGTTAGTCAAAATAGGACCAAGTCTTTAAAATTTGGCAATTCACAGATCAAATAAGTAATATTCAATTCAATCCAGAAATGTGAAATAGTAGCACTTGATCATTCGAGCACTCTACATCAACGATATTATAAAAAAGATCCATATTATTAGAAAATGGAAATCAAACTAGGATACATGATGAACTAGGGCACACATCATTAATGAGGTACCTACATGAGTTCATTAGATTAAAGATCAAAACAGTGCAACCAACATGATTAACATTTTGCAATAAGAATATTAATATAACGACTATTGTTATACATTAAAACAAGTCCAGAAACCATATAGAATATGCAATTATGATACATCCAACCTACTAATCTACAAGACATGAACCATGATCAACTATATAGATTCAGAATACACTGCATAATAGACAATATTAATGTCAAAATTCAATTCAATATGTTGAAATAATTGCTAAAGAGTGAATTACCTTAGTGATATTCTTCCTCTTCTTGTCAACTATATATGCATTACAATCATAAGGATCATTTATAAAAATCATAGGAAAATTTAGCAAAATCTGTATAAGTATTGTGGATGAAATTTAACCCTTTTGTGACATTATCTATTCAAATTACAACCATTGCCCAGGTTGGTAAGTTTCGCCTAAAATTTGGGAGGAATTAAACCACTATATTTTTTCTCCTAATACTCACCATTCTTTAACAATTACTAATCTCCTCCAGAAATTTTGAAGGCATATACAGGGCAGGTTGCCCCTCCCAACTAAGCTTTTCTGTAAACATGAAACAGGATTCAAGCCCTTAACAATGACTGAAACCTCTACCACAACATTGATGGCCCATAACTCTCTGAAGTTTAAGAATTTCATATCAAAACAAGAGAGAACAATCAGCCAATTACATCAGATAAGAGCAAAGATATAATGTAACTCAAAGTTTGCACCAATTTTGTTACATTGGAAGAAAGAAAATGAGAACACCAATTTATTTTCCAGGATTTTATAGATTGAGTACAGAGCAGCAAACCTATCATTGTCTACTTTCCGGCACAGAACTAATTCATATTGAAATTTAACATTGCATAAAAACTCCTTTCCTGCTCTCATTTTTAATCACCCTAATTATTTCCTCTTTTACCAATTTTTAACTCACCAGCACAATTAAAATCACAACCATCGTATGAATAAGTCTCAAGTCACATTCAATAATTAACAAGTGAATACAAGAGAAACAACTTGACATTAATAACCACTGGTTTGTATTAAATTGACAGGTTGAAAACAACATTCACATGACAAACAATATCTAAGCACCAAGTAATCTAAAATAGGGAGAGACTAAGGGAGCAATATTTAAGTAAAGATCAAATAAGAATGAGGTCTGAGTCTATTAATGTTTTTTTATTCATTTCACGTACGGAGGGGTACCACCAAGGGAGCATACATCAGAATAAAAAAGGGCACGGGATTCAGGATGTTAAACCACATAAAAAAGTAACGCACTTGCAAATATCTAACCTAGTCTTTCTTACACCAAGGGAGCATATCATCTCTTTGTTCACATGAGTCAAATTTTAGGTAATATGGAGTTACTTTATAAAAACTTTCAATTGCATAGTTGTTGATAAAATATCCCATCTATAGAAGCTACTAGAGGACATAAGTAGGTCAAGATTTACATTTTGTGTAGATGGTCATATATGTGTGTCTATGTCACTGTGATTGTGGCTGATCTACTAAACTCCATTCATCAATTATGTATGATAATTTATTTAAAATATCTTATCATTGTCGGTTTTCACTTTTAACAACAACTATTTTTTAAGTTCAAATTCTCATACTTGCTAATTCAACTAGGACTTGTTAGTGTCAATCAGAAACAAATATGGATAAAAAAATTATAATATTATTTATACTTGTTTCAGTAAGTTTTCTATTTTAATACTTAAGCAATAGGAACATATTTAAGTCATAAAGTAGTACTTATCTTGAAATTTCAAAATCAATAGCTCTGCTCGGTACTGGAAATGAGTTCAAATTTCTACTTCAACCTGCAAGAACAATAATTGATTTTATTAGCACCTAAATATATTACAAAGTACTATAATTGACATCTTTCACTTCTTGCCTTCAAAATCTTAGCAATGTCATGCTATTTGTTGCTATCTATCAAATGTAAACAAACAGACCCCCATTTCACTTTATCTCCCAAATGTAATAACAATTCATTAACTGATTGTTTTGACAAAAATAGGAAACAAATCTATAGACTGTAGTGGTGAGAAAATAATTTTTCATGGAAAGGAAAACATTAGAAAGTGAGGAAAGCCATGAAAACTCCAAGCATTCTCAGGATGATCATGAAGTTCCAGTAATATACTACCTTTCTAGAAATGGACAGCTTGAGCATCCCCATCTCATCTATGTTTCAATCTCTTCTTCACACGGAACACCGCGACTTAAACGTAATAAATGTTACTAATACTAAGAAAAACAGACAAACTCACTTTGATCTATAGGCTTACACATAGTTTCACTTTCTTTTGTTTCCAGATGAACTTTTACTCCATTTTTCTGATCAGATGTGATAGGTAGGTTGAGTTTTCTCCGAGGACAAGGAATTGCCAGCATGTATTCTTGGTCTATCAAAAGGTAGTTATTGGTCTAACAGAATGTTTTTTCATACAAAGCTAATTATGTGACGTGATCATTCCTTCATTCAGGAGTTACTGAAACGGGTATGTGTGGCAAGATTTATCCGAGAACGATTTCATTTACCCGAGTAGCAGCCATGAATATGTCCTCAAAGGAACATAACTCATTGAACCTTAAAGCTATACATCCAATGAAACAATATTATCAATACCAAGCTCAAAAAGTTCCAATGAAAGAAACAATTATAGCATGTATGCTGCAGACTCCCCTTCTTCCACCGTGAAGGATTCGCAATGCGATTGCAAGCTTTACAAGGCAAGAATATGCAGGGAGTTTGCTGAAAAATCTTTTAATGCTTTGACACAGACCGCAGAGATGACAAGTAGGAATAGGATGGAAATGGATCAGCAAGGTGAAAGGCGTTATCCAGGAAATATTGTTTCAAGGAAGTTTGATGAGAACGAAGGGTCTTTGTCATTATCCATCTCCAATTTTGAATCATTAGACGGGTATCCTTTGGAATCAGTAGATATCCAGGAAATGAATGTTAATTTTAGAAAAACTTCATTTCTTTAAATATCTTAGAAGAAAACAATACTTACATAACTCCTGTTGGTTTAAGCGAGCGGTCACGAGCACATATAACATAATCGAACATAGATTCTCGCAGAAGAAAGTTACCCATCCATTCACATATGATGACATCAACTGCAAAGTCATACAAACACCAACATTTTTTAAGGCAATCAAAAGGTACACCAACTAACATTTAACAAAGCATATATCAGCAACTGCAACCACATATAAGTTTCCTATTCGACTAAAAGTAACCTTTCTCCGGCCTTTTGCCTAACCTCCCGACGGAGACTCCATAACTTTATAACCAGTGAAACTTTAATTCAATGGCAGGGAAGAATCTAGTACAGTTGGACATCCAAAACTTTAACCGTTAGAAAAAAAACACTTTGAAACTCCACCAAGCCTTATTTCATACATACCTATTAAAAAAACAGAAAAATTTCATCAAACATTTAGAGTGCAAAAACGACCCTTTGTTATCGACAAGAGATAAACTTGTATCTCGTGTTCAACATTAACATTCCAAATAAAAAATATAAGGGTCTATTACAAGGAAAATATACATAATGAACAACAAAAAATAAACTTATCACCTCATTCATTTTACTCAATCTCCTATTTTACACTTATTGGATAACCTGTTGTATTCCTCGAGCCAAGACTTTTCATCGCATGCTGAAACCCATTTCTCCACCTTTTCAAGTATCTCTATTCTACTAAAAGCTTTCTCTTTGAAGTTCACTTTTTTCAAGTACACAAGCAAGGTCTACAGATCCTGCATGAGAAAGGAGATGTCGACCATAGAATGAGCTAAGTGCTTATGTGACATACTGATTGAGGAGAGTGATGTTTGTTCCTTGGAACTCTTTGATTGCTATACATATGCACGTGATGGATTCTCGGCAAGGCAAGGTTATTCATGATGTTGATCAACATCATCAACCCACCAAACATAACCATCGCACACGATTGATATTTGGAATCACGGCTTCTAATGTCGGCAACAGTTAGAAAAAAAAAATTTACGGCGAGGTTTACGGCGGCTACGATGTTGTAAGGCTAAGTTAGAAGAGGCGGGTGTGAGAACAAAAGGGTTTTGTGTTTGGATTGGGTAAAGAGGATCACATTATAGAAAAGGTGAGAGAAGTGATGAAAATGGCTTTGATTTTCCCTGAGAATTGATAGAAAATGAACGAAGAAGTTTGTTTCGTTGGTCTAGGGTTCTTGCTTCTCAGTACTTTTGGATGTTGAGGTTACAAAGTTTCCCATTTTCTTTTTTGAATAAAAATGTTAAGACGTTGGATAACTTTTTCTTGAAAAAAAATTATTAAAGTGTGGAACTTTTACGAGAGGAACTCAAATTTCTTAAGGAAATTGATCAAAATAAGGAAATTGATCAAAATAGTGGTCACAGTTCACCCTAACCGTCGTGACAACTGTCGCAATTAAGGAAAAAGGACGGTTTTTTTAGAACTGTCGCAACTCATCTGTCGCAAATCTCATTTTTTCTTGTAGTGATTCTTGACTTGGATATTTGGAGCAAGGTCACTCTGCTTAAGCTCCTATGGAATCTTTTTAAGGAGAGGGATTGCTTGTGGGTTAAATGGCTTCATACGTACTTCATAAAGGGAAAGGATGTGATGGCTCTGGATGAAGAGAAGAACTCATCCTGGATTGTTAATGGTATCTTGAAGATGAGGGAGCTTGTTCCTATTATTCAGAGCTATTGGAGCCAGAGCTTGGTGGAGGATAAATTTATAATGAGTAAATGTTATACTGAGCTGCTAAAACAGGAACCAAATGTCAGCTGGCATAATGTTGTTGTTAGGAACCGTGCTCGGCCTAGAGCTATTGTCTGCTTGTGGCTTGCCTGTCATAGGAAGCTGGCCACTAAAGATCGATTGGTTAAGTAGGGTATTATATCATATAGAAACTGTTGCTTTTGTCAGGACTTGGAATCCATTGATCACCTGCTGTTTGACTGTGCTGTGATGAATACCATATGGGAAGATGTGCTTAGATGGCTGCAGGTGCAACACAAACCAATTCATTGGGAGGATGAGCTAAAATGGATTAGTAGCTATTGTAAAGGCAAAGGTAACAAGGTAGGAGTGATGAAGATAGTTGTGGCTGAAACGGTTTATCACTGTTGGAATTTTAGGAATACTATGTGTTTCAAGAAGGATCATAGTGTAGACAAAGATAATGTTGTAAATAATATCATAGATAATATTATTCAAAGGGGGTGACATAATAGATAGTATTGAAAACATATAGCCTTACTCATGATGTAATACATTTTGGAGGGGTGAATCATCTTGATCACCTTTGTATTATTTGCTTTTGAATTAATTCATTTTTATTGATTCAATATATATATATATATATATATATATATATATATATATATATATATATATATATATATATATTATTTAAAGTTTAATAAAGAACTTTTTAAAAAAATTGCATTTTTTTATTATAGGATAAATTTGAAAGTTGGAACAAAACCTTCAATATATTTGAAAGAGTGTGGGGTCACTTGCGCCCAAATCAAGTCCTCTTTCCCTCGTTTATCACGTGCGACCAAATCAAGTCCTCTTCCTCAAGAAATGAGTGTGGGGTCAATATGCCAGAAGCAAAATGCTTGGAAGATACTTACATATTTCCTAGTACTACTCCTACCTCTATAATTAGTATGAACACACATCAAATCTAAGTAGAATTGGCCAACATAATGAAAACAAACACTTATTTTTGACTAAATGTCTTTTAGTTATATTTGGCATAATGAGGTTATGACGATCACTTGTGCACAATATATTATAGGTGAAGATAAGACTTTTGTAAAGTTTAAACCTGATCTCCTAAAATAATTTATGACCTATGCGACATACTTAATTTAAATGATAGTCTATTAAAGAGCTAATTTATATTGATATCTTTAAATAAATATTTTAACATATTTTTAAATAGATTATCCTATTAATAGAGTACTTTACAATATAGATATTATATTGTTGTGAAAAAGCATTCAGAGTTAAATCACATTAAAAAATTTGATGGTGGAATAAAAATCACCTGACAATTAAAATAAATGGTCTTCAACAATAATAATCTTATATACAATAAAAAACCGTTATTGGATCGGTGATATGAAGCAGCAAGACTAGATGTTACTCGTTGATTTAGTATCCAATCATCTTCAGTTAAAGTCTAAAGGTCAGCTTACATGTTTGTTTGAGAGTGGTGTTCTTTTCACCTATTGTGGAGTATGTTGTTAAAACATAGTAAATATTTATTGTGTAAGATGTATTGATCATTATTTAATATCAAATATTTTTTGAGAAATAATATTTTTAGTGGTGAAAATATTTTGCAACTTATAGCAAGTATGTGATCATAACTTTAAAAAATATTTTAAACAGGAAAACTTTTACTCTGACTGTATTTTAAAAGGTACCATCTAATCATGTTGACCCCCTGTGTCAATTGATCAAGCACCCATGAATTGGAGTCAACTCTAATCTGTTGACTCTCTCCTCTCCAGTGCTTTGGGCCTTTGTGTGCTGAGCCATGGTCCCACTACGCCAAAATTGATTTTTTGTATCGCCTAATTTAATAGCGTTTTTAAAGAAAGTGCTATTAAAAAGGAAACAAATACATCTATAATAGCACTTTGTAAAAAAACGCTATTATTAAACTTTAGTAAGATAGCACTTTCTTGAAAACGCTATCATAGGATACAGGCAATGTGACTTTGATAGCACTTTGTAAAAAAACGCTATTATTAAACTTTACTAAAATAGCACTTTATTGAAAACGCTATCAATACTCTTTATTAAGATAGCACTTTTAAAAAAAACGCTATTATTTTATTGATCTTTATTAGCATTAATAAAAAAGTGCTATTATATTATAAAGTATATAATAAATTATAAAATAAAATAAAACAAACACGTACACCAATTTTTTTTTAGCATTTTGGCTGAAATTTTTGGCGCATAATTTTTGGAATGTACACCAAAACCTCTCGTCATTCAGATTCATCATCGCCGTCAGCCACAAACACACTCTTCTCCCTTCAAACCTAGTTTCGCCGTCGACAAGAAACGTCGTCGTAAACTTACGCCGTCGACAAGAAACGCACTCTTCACCATCATTCATCAATTCATCATCGATTCATCACCGAAAAGAAAGAACGAAGAAAACTCATTCTTCCTCGAACTAAGTCCTTCGTCAGCTCGCCCCAGCCATCCTCTTCATTGGTATCTGGTAATCTTTCTTTTCTCAGATTATTTTACCCTAATTTTAACCTAATTTTTTTTTAGCTTTGCAATATTTTAGCCTAAGCTTTGCATCATGAATTTTTCAGTCCCTTTTATGTATTTATTCAATTGTAAAATTGAAACCTAGTTAATATCAATTGATGTCCAAAATGGCTAGTTTATGTAAGACTGTTATTAAAGACAAAGTTAGTTTAGAATGTTGGTTCAATCAGTTCTTAGGCCTTACGGCAGTCCAAGATGGCTATCTGAGTTTAAAATGTTGCCTTGGTTTGCTCTTGTATGCGTTGGACAATATTGATAATGTTGCGGCTTAGGAGTGAGCTTGTGCCTTCTGGTTTGGTCTACCTCTGCTCTGTTGGCTAGTGTTTGCAGGTCCAACCTGGAGTCTGCCCTGTTAGCATTGTCGGAGGCGTGTTTTGAGTGATTGTTCTAAGTCATCATTGCGGCGGCGCAACATTGCATGGTAGGGAGAGTCTCTCTGTGTGCATGGTAGGGAAGATTGAAGGTCAGAGTTTATCAAGATACGATGATGATGATGTTGTGCCTTCGAGTGATTTGCAGGTGGCGAAAAAATCTGAAAAAAAGAGGTGATTTCAATAAGTCTTCACCAAAACGCCACTGCACTGAGATTTCCTTGAATGGAAGCTAAATCCCGATTGAAGAATGAAATAGAAGATGATGAGGTTTCTAGAAATTCTTCAGAATAATCAATCTGAAAAAAGTGATCGGCCAGAAAAACTGAAGAATTGGAGATTGTCGGTTTCGAACTAGATGAATGTTGGTAAAACCTTTGGTGATGACGAAGCTGATGGACGATAAACTGAAGGTAACAATTTTTTATTGAAGATGGAGTGAAAGTGAAGAAGAAGATCAAGTGAAGAAGAAGAATTGAGAACGGTTCAGAAGAAAAGCTACTAGCGGAGTCTACTAGTTTTTCCTGTTAGAATGGGGTTAGGAATTGGTAGAAGTTATAGGTGATTATGGAAAAGTGTCACTGAATGAATCTGTTACTGTTAGTGAAAATCAGTTAGGTTTTTCTGCTATGGTTAGAACAAATCCAAGTGGAATTTGCTTTCTAGTTTTTTATTATCGACCCTCGATGAAAAACCCTGAGCACCGTTTCCTTTCCTGATTCACGCTACACATTCCTCTTCAACAATCTTTATCAGAAAAATCTTTATTCCCCACTCTGCCTTTCTCCGTCATTTATCAATTTTTCTCTCCGTCACCCTTTTTCTCTTCGACCATCACCAAATCACAACGCGAAGAATTTCCCTGTCACTGTATTATGTAGAATCAGAGCGCAAGAGGAACCCAAAAGTCTTTTACATGAGTCAATTTTTTTGAGGTAAAATTAAGGTTTTCCTTTATTATTTTTGATAGAATTGGTGTCTTTTTCATGTGCTTGATCTTTGTATAGATATTAACCTTGTTTATTTTTAATCATGCTATATGGATTTCTTTAATATTATGTTTCACTAAAGAATAGTGAAAACCTTTCTCAGTTCTAAATTTTTCTTGTTCTGTTTTGCTTTAGGCTGCTATTATTATGTTTGATATAGGAATTTAGTCCTTGATTTTGATTTTGGAGGTTTAGCTTGGCCTGGTAGCATGAAATCAGGTGCAATGCCTTAATGTTTGGCTTTGGAGGTTCTTCTAGGCATATAGCAGGTGAAATTCATTCATGTTTTTAAGGTTTTAGTTTCTTTTCCTTATGGCCAAGGGGCTGTAGTATTTGATTTCCATGTTTATTCATTGGATCCAACATATTATAGCAAGATACAGTTTCTTTGAGATGATATTTATCTATTCAATTTAGTTATCTTTTCTTAATTGTGATGCAAGAATCTAGTGTTAATATAGTTAGATTAAAGAATAGTGAAAACCGTGCACGATTCGTGTATCAATAAACTCTACATAATGATTTTATGGTTTATTCAATAGGTTATGGTCCTTGTTCCCAGTTGAGCAAGGTTATGAAAATATTTTGGGGTTAGTAGAAGAACTTAATTTGGAAGAAAAGGTTGTGGCTTATACAAGGAAAATTTCAATAGCGATTATGATGATGTCGTGGCACCAAAGGTGATGAGTGTCTTACAAGTCATTCCCCCCATAATATATTCTCTTATCAGATTGTGTTTTGAAACTTGACAGGTACAAAAGCCACCCTTTCTCTTGGTAATTTTACATGTATCGTTTGCTTGATCAATGCATCTCTGACACAGAAGTATGCCAATATGAATAATACCGTCATTGTGATTTTCAATGAGCATCTACTAATTTAGAGCTCTTTGGCATTACTGTAGTAGTGGTCAAGGTATGATTTTTCTCATAGAATTAATATCTACCCTAACTGTAGCATACCTGTCTGTTATTATTAAGCTCAGTGGATACTATAGATTAATAATTTATTTCCTTTGATTTGTAACAAAGTAATGACTGTGAGTACAAGACTACTCCTAAAAAAATGAAGACAGGCGCATCTAGACTGGATATGTGAAGTTGAAAAAACTTGTCCGAAATTCTCATATACCAAAATCTGAAATCAATTTTTAGGGAGTTATGAGCCAGTTCATCTTGAATATGTAGTTATTGTTGTCTCTTTAGTTATTTGACTTTTGACTACGTGACTAAATTAATGGAAGAGATAATAGGGGTAAATTTTCTTTATGTCTGGAAGGGTTTTTAAGTACTGTAACGTGGACAAAAAAAAGCACATGTTTGGTTCATCTTTTATATTTGTGATAAGAAGGAGTAAATGTTTGTTCACTTTCTTGTCATATTTTGTTTTGTATTTTTACCCTTCTTGCAGTGATTCATATTGACTGTCAAAACAATGACAATAACGTAATGCTAATAGAACCACTTTTGCTGTCACAACTACACATACACATTGTTCATTTCAGTACTGTGTCAAGAAACATTGCTTGTAACATTTATTATTCATAATTGTAATGGAAATAATGTTTTTTTGTGAGGGTTGTTGAGTATTACATACAAACGCAAGTCACCAATTTTATGTTGTCTTGTTGCAAATTATAAATATGACTGATTTGTGGATGGGAAATGTTGATTAATTCACTTACCTTACATCTCAATTTGACAGGTGCAAGAGAAAGAAACCCAAAAATGAAAGAAAGGAATATAAGAGAAAAGGCCACAGTAACATAGAGGGTTTCCATGGATTGGTCATCTGTGACCTGTTCATGTGTGGCATGCATGAGTTCCAGTGCAGAATATCAATCACATGTGGCTTGCATATGAGCTTATAAACAACCTCGAGTGCTGCGGTAAATTTTAAAATTTGAACCCATTATTTTTGTACTTTAAATTAAACCCATTATTTTTGTACTGTTATTATTATTATTATATTCTTTTGTATTTAAGGATGTGGATTTGTGTTTCAATCTGTGAACTCTGTTTCTCAAGATTCTGAGGTAAGTTTTAAAACTGCATTATAAACTTTAACAATACTATTATGGGTTGGTTCTTAACATTGCCCCACTCTAATTATCATTTCTAATTGGAAAGGTTATCTAAACTTTAACAGTAGTAAAGGTGATATCCAAAGTGCTAGACGAAATATTATAGGTAATTAACTTTAACAATATTTGTATCTTCAAATTTATTTAGTTAGAAATTCTTTATTTTCTTGTCCTTTTTGTTTAGTTCCAGCACCCAAAATTGAGAATCCATTTGAATATTTTTGATGTGTACACATACATTATGAGCAACATCGTTAAACATTTGGGTACTGAGTTGTATAGGTTTGATTGGAGAAAGCACAAGAAAAAATGACCTAACAAAACACTTTGAAACAATGATTAAAGATAATGCACCATTTTATCATGAAAAGGAATCAGATTGGGTAGTAGGTTCTACTATCTTCATGGATAACACAACAAAGGTGAATACAATACACTTTAGTTATTATTTGAGATAAATGTAAAATTGCAGTATATGACATGCATTATTTCCTTTTGAAACATGTTTCTATTAGCCTCTATTACAGCTTACTAGATGTGTCTTTAGGAATGTTATATTTACACTAAATTATTGAAGTTTATTTTGCTATTGGGTAGTGAATGCTTGAACTTCTAGTAATTTCTATGTTGCTGGATTTTGATTGATACAGATTTGTGAATTAAATTAATGCTGGACATATCAGAAGTTTTTGTCATTTTGGTTAACCTCAAATGCAACGTGGTAGCGGCCGAAATCTGGACTCATAATTCAAGAACGGTGTCGGTCGTTTATATCTTTGACGATGCAACAGGATTACCGATAAAGATCACAACTTCTACACCAAGATTAAGCATCTTCTACTTTATGTTCTGAAATGAGACAATGACAAGTGACATGCTAATCACGATCACAACATATATGATGGTAATTAGACTTGCTAAACAAGTGACATAAAAAAGTTTAATGTAAATTTTGATGATTGCATTTACAAGGGACATAGAGCCGTGAACTTGAGGTGTTTCATTTGACCAAAGTTACTATTTGGTATTGTTTGCATACTCACTAACATGCAGTATCTTATGGACTACAGAACCATCAATGCATAAGGGCTTTAGCATGTAAGGTTTTCATTGATGTTTTTCTCATTAAATATAGCTAATGTAGAACTTGTATGTGTACAGGTCCTAAGTTAATTTAAAACTTGAGGTAGAAATATCATACACCATAATTTTTTACTTTTTTTTAGTGTGATATATGGTTACTTTGTATAGATATGATATTCAGAGCCAAATATAATATTATACAGTCAGATTCACTAGAAAGCAGAAAGTTGGTTAATCATATATAGGCATTTCTTCAGTAACAGATTCTTCAGTAATCTTTAAATTACATTATAAAGGCATTTCCATATTCTTCAGCATAAAGTTTTTTATTAATCGTGAAGTGGAATTTATTTTTGATTATGGAAAAGTTGCATAATTAACTTTCTGAAGAATCTGAAGCCAAATATTTTTTACAAGTTGAAGCTAAAGTTTTAGTAAATTTAAAGACAGTTAAATTTAAATGAAGAATGGAAATGCCTTTATAATGTAATTTAAAGATTGCTGAAGAATCTGTTACAGTCAGATTCACTGGAAATTTAAATTTAAAGACAGTTAAATTTAAATGAAGAATGGAAATGCCTTTATAATGTAATTTAAAGATTGCTGAAGAATCTGTTACAGTCAGATTCACTGGAAAAGTTTATACTGTTAGTGAAAATCAGTTAGGTTTTTCCATATATATGGTATCACATTTGTTCTCAATTATAGTTAGTTCTATTTCATTTTCAAATATTTTAGTTGGTTAATCATTATTTTTTTTGTATTCTAATGTCATAAAATGCAAATGTTATATATATATATATATATATATATACACCAAAAATATAATTTTGTGTAAAAAAAAAAAGAAAAAAAACTGTGCTACAATAGCGTTTTGAAAGAGCTAAATATGAGGCAACGTAGATGGTTAGAATTTTTGAAGGACTACGACTTTGGCTTAAATTACCATCCTGGTAAAGCTAATGTAGTAGCCGATGCATTGAGTCGGAAATCGTTACATATGTGCGCTTTAATGGTTAAGGAGTGGGAACTTTTGGAATTATTTAGGGACTTGAGTTTGGTTTGTGAAGTGACGTCGGATAGCGTGAGGCTTGGTATACTGACGATTACTAATGACTTTCTGATGACGGTTAGTGAGAAACAGAAGTTGGATGTGAAATTTGTGGATTTGATGTTGTTGGGAGAAAAAGATGCGAATAGTGATTTTCAAGTGGATGTTAATGGTGTTTTGAGATTTCGAGGTAGAATTTGTATTCTGGATGATGCGGAGTTGAAAAAGATGATTTTGGAAGAAGGACGCCGGAGTAATTTGAGTATACATCCGGGAGCGAATAAGATGTATCAGGATTTGAAGAAGATTTTCTGGTGGTCTGGATTGAAAAGAGATGTGGCTCAGTTTGTTTATGCATGTTTGACTTGTCAGAAATCGAAAGTAGAACATCTGAGGCCTAGTGATTTGTTGCAACCGTTGGATATTCCTGAGTGGAAGTGGGATAGCATTTCCATGGATTTTGTGACGGGGTTGCCGAATACTCAGCGAGGGCATAATGCTATTTGGGTGGTTGTTGATAGACTGACTAAATCGGCTCATTTTATTCCGATTGATATCAGTTTTTCTTTGGAGAGGTTGGCTGAGATTTACATCAGTGTGATTGTGAAGTTGCATGGATTTCCATTGAGTATTGTTTCGGATCGAGATCCTAGATTTACCTCAAGATTTTGTGAAAGTTTGTAGAAGGCTTTGGGTTCTAAATTGAGATTGATTTCGGCTTATCATCCGCAAACGGATGGTTAGACGGAGAGGACGATTCAGTCTTTGGAAGATTTGTTGCGAGCGTGTGTTTTGGAACAAGGTGGTGTGTGGGATAGTTATCTTGCATTGATTGAGTTCACGTATAATAATAGTTTTCATTCTAGTATTGGAATGGCACCATTTGAAGCATTGTATGGACGAAGATGTCGAACACCGTTGTGTTGGCATGAATCTGGTGAGAGGACGGTGGTTGGACCGGAGTTGGTACAGTAGACTACGGAAAAAGTGAAGCTTATTCGTGAGAAAATGAAGACTTCTCAGAGTAGACAAAAGAGTTATCATGATCGGAGACGAAAAGATCTTGAGTTTCAAGAGGGCGATCATGTATTTTTTAGGGTTACACCGGTAACGGGTGTGGGTCGTGCATTGAAATCGAAGAAACTTACTTCTCGGTTTATTGGTCCTTACCAGATATCCGCGAGAGTGGGTGTTGTGGCTTATAGGGTGGCGTTGCCGCCGAATCTGTCGAATTTGCACGATGTGTTTCATGTTTCACAGCTTCGGAAGTATGTTCCAGATCCGTCGCATGTGATTCCGATGGATGAGGTTGAGGTAAGGGAGAACCTTACGGTCGAGGCGTTACTAGTTAGGATTTTGGATCACGAGGTGAAGAAGTCGAGAGGCAAGGATATTGCACTTGTGAAAGTGGCGTGGGGAGGCGCTGCTGAGGGCAATTTGACTTGGGAGTTGGAGAGTCGGATGCGGGAGTCGTATCCAGAGTTGTTCGCCTCAGGTATATTTTCGAGGACGAAAATTTCTAAGTGGGGGAGAGTTGTAACGCCCCAGTTTTTATGTGTTTTTATTTAATCGAGTCGTTTTGATTATTTTATTATTATCTTATTTTATTGTCGACTTTTATCTGAAAATATGTTATTTTTCAATGTTGTGATATTTTATTGGGCTTTGGGATCGTTTGCGAGATAATTGAGTGTGGGGGTATTTTGGTCTTTTCATAATATTTTTCATTAAGTTAGAAAGAATAGAAAATAGGAAGAGAGAAAAATAGAGAGAAAGAAAAGGAGAAGAAAGAAAAAGAGGAGAAAAGAGAAGAAGAAGAGAAATAGTGGGAAAACTTGGAAATTCAAAGAGATCGACTTCTAGAATCGATTTAATCGGGTAAGGGTGCGAAACTCAATTATTGTATACTTGTGTATGATTATGTATGTGTGTTTGTGATTGTTATTGGATTGAAATGATAAATTTAGTAAAAATCATAATATTTAAAAATTGGTAAAAAATTGATCTAAATGTGTTTAAACTCATGTTGATTGTGTTCTTGGTTGTTTATACATGTTGGGTATGTATTGTTATACTTCAAATTGATGTTTTTCTGAGTTTTGGATGATGATTTGGAGGGTTTGGGTGTAAAACCCGTAACACAAAATTCTGCAGAAATTTTTCTGGTTTTTCCAGGTCATACGCGTATGGGGCATGTTCATACGCGTATAGACCTTGGCATTACGCGTAACATGGGCGAGGCATGGGCCAATACGCGTATGGCATGGCGAGGAATTTGGGCAATACGCGTATGGCTCAGGGCAATACGCGCATGGCCAGTAGAATGGTAAAATGGGACTTTTCAAAATATCGTTTTCGTTTTTCTTTCGTAACTTGGGTTCCGTTTATCTGATTTTTACATTCTTGGTATCGTTGTGTAGCTATTGAACTGTACTTTCTCATTATGATGATTTGGAAATTGTTAGCCGATTTAATTATGTCAGAAATCGGGAATAGTGTCGGTTGTCAATTTTTGTCGTTGTAATTGTGTGTAATTGATGTGTATTATGCAAGGTGCTGTTGTATGATGTAAATGTATGTGTTTAGACGGTGTTGTGATGATTTGTAGCCGTATGGCATTTAAATGTATTATTTTGGGCATAAGTGCAAAGTGTGATTTTGTTTATTGAAGTGAATGCATATATGTGTGCATACTAAATGTCATGAGTCATTGTATGCCAAGCATCATGATATGCATTGTTGAGACGTCCTGAGTGACGGTTTGGATTCCAGAGGGAATTCGCTATAATGTCGTGTGCCCATGTGGGGTGTGAGCGATGATTATAGACGATCGTGTGCCCATGTGGGGTGTGAGCGATCGGGTTGTGTGCCCATGTGGGGTGTGAGCGATCCATAAACGTTGTGTGCCCGTGTGGGGTGTGAGCGACGAGGGACATCGTATGCCCGACGGGGAGTTACAGTGATGTAACGAGCGATGATTCCAGCAGAGTTCCTGAGTGAACTAGTGATGAGAAACAATGGAAGTCGGTACCCGCATGTGCATATGCATAGAGTTGTTGTGTCGGTCTCTTGCATTTGCATAAGTCATTAATGAGTTGTTTATGTGTGGAATTGTGGATAAGTTGATAAATTGATATGTGGATATGTGTATGGTTTGTATACCTTGGTGATGGAAATATGAATTATACATTGTGTTGTATTGTGTTTGAATTGTGGTGTGAGTTGTGGTGAGAACCGTATATATGCGTATTTTTGCGTTATATATAATTGTATGTAAATATATTATGGTTGTTTTTCTCACCCTTCTGCTGTTTTATAATGCTCTATGAGGCATTGCAGATTAGAGCTGCTGGAGGTTTTTTTGTGAAGCTTTGCGTCTTCATTCTTTTGTCGGTCGGCTCTGATATGTGACACCAGGTAGTTAGGGAGGCCGTTTGTGATATTTGTGTATTATGTATATATACCTTTTGGCTTTTGCATGTACTACTTGATGTATGACAAACTTTTCATGATATATATATATATATATTTGATATTCAGTTTTAGATTTTCCGCTTTTATTCTAAATTCTGAAATGTGGGTGTAAGGAACTAAGTTCCTCTGTTGATTGCTACCCCACTGTTGCATATCTTTATGAGCAGGTGTTGTATGATTATTTCAATATAATGTGACTTCCCCCGTCTATGCCATGATAATTTAAATATACTTTGATGAAATTTCGAATTTTCTTTTACTGCTTTATTTGATTGGTGGTATAGATTGGGGGTGTTACAATAGGTATGCCTGAACAATTTGCTATGTGGATTATGAATGGTGTCACCTCAGTCTCTTTTAGGTACAACATCAATGGGAAGAATTCTAGACTCTTGCAAGCTAAGAGGGGCATTAGATAGGGTGATCCTATCTCACCCTATTTGTTTGTCATTGTTATGGAATACCTGAGTAGGTTGATGGGCCAAATGCATGAGAACCCTGACTTTAATTACCATTCAAAATATGAGAAAATGGAGCTAACTCACCTTATATTTGTAGATGATATTCTTTTGTTTTGTAGGGGTGATAAGGGGTATGTTTATCTTATGAACATAACTCTGATGAAGTTCTCTACATCAACTGGTTTGGTGGTCAATCTAGCCAAATGCCAAGTTTATTTTGGAGCAGTTGAGGATAGTGAGAAAAATCACATTTTAAGGCTGACAGGTTACAATGAAGGTGTTCTCCCTTTCAGATATTTAGGTGTTCCCCTCACTAGTAAGAAATTATATGTGAATCACTACCTTCCTCTGATTGAGAGAATTATGCATATAATTCACCATTGGAGTGCCAAACTCCTTAGCTATGCTGGCAGGGTTCAGTTGGTGAATGTTGTGAGTTTTGCCATAGCCAACTACTGGCTTCAGTTTTTTTCCCATTCCAAAAGCTGTTATTGATAGAATTCACACTGCTTGTAGAACTTTTATTTGGTCTGGTGGAACTTCGTCCAATAGGAAAAGTCATGTTGCTTGGAAGAGGGTGTGCAGACCTAGAATTAAAGGAGGACTGAACATTCTTGACTTGGATATTTGGAACAAGGTCACTCTGCTTAAGCTCCTTTGGAATCTTTGTAAGGAGAGGGATTGCTTGTGGGTTAAATGGCTTCATATGTACTTCATAAAGGGAAAGGATGTGATGGCTCTGGATGAAGAGAAGAACTCATCCTGGATTGTTAATGGTATCTTGAAGATGCGGCAGCTTGTTCCTATTATTCAGAGCTATTGGAGCCAGAGCTTGGTGGAGGATAAATTTTGAATGAGTAAATGTTATACTGAGCTGCTAAAACAGGAACCAAATGTCAGCTGGCATAATGTTGTTGTTAGGAACCGTGCTCGACCTAGAGCTGTTGTCTGCTTGTGGCTTGCCTGTCATAGGAAGCTGGCCACTAAAGATCGATGTGTTAAGTAGGGTATTATATCATATAGAAATTGTTGCTTTTGTCAGGACTTGGAATCCATTGATCACCTGCTGTTTGACTGTGCTGTGATGAATACCATATGGGAAGATGTGCTTAGATGGCTGCAGGTGCAACACAAACCAATTCATTGGGAGGATGAGCTAAAGTGGATTAGTAGTTATTGTAAAGGCAAAGGTAACACGGTAGGAGTGATGAAGATAGCTGTGGCTGAAACGGTTTATCACTGTTGGAATTTTAGGAATACTATGTGTTTCAAGAAGGATCATAGTGTAGACAAAGATAATGTTGTAAATAATATCATAGAGAATATTATTCAAAGGGGGTGACATAATAGATAGTATTGAAAACATATAGCCTTACTCATGATGTAATAGATTTTGGAGGGGTGAATCATCTTGATCACCTTTGTATTATTTGCTTTTGAATTAATTCATTTTTATTGATTCAAAAAATATATATATATATATATATATATATATATATATATATATATATATATATATTATTTAAAGTTTAATAAAGAACTTTTTAAAAAAATTGCATTTTTTTATTATAGGATAAATTTGAAAGTTGGAACAAAACCTTCAATATATTTGAAAGAGTGTGGGGTCACTTGCGCCCAAATCAAGTCCTCTTTCCCTCGTTTATCACGTGCGACCAAATCAAGTCCTCTTCCTCAAGAAATGAGTGTGGGGTCAATATGCCAGAACCAAAATGCTTGGAAGATACTTACATATTTCCTAGTACTACTCCTACCTCTATAATTAGTATGAACACACATCAAATCTAAGTAGAATTGGCCAACATAATGAAAACAAACACTTATTTTTGACTAAGTGTCTTTTAGTTATATTTGGCATAATGAGGTTATGACAATCACTTGTGCACAATATATTATAGGTGAAGATAAGACTTTTGTAAAGTTTAAACCTGATCTCCTAAAATAATTTATGACCTATGCGACATACTTAATTTAAATGATAGTCTATTAAAGAGCTAATTTATATTGATATCTTTAAATAAATATTTTAACATATTTTTAAATAGATTATCCTATTAATAGAGTACTTTACAATATAGATATTATATTGTTGTGAAAAAACATTCAGAGTTAAATCACATTAAAAAATTTGATGGTGGAATAAAAATCACCTGACAATCAAAATAAATGGCTTTCAACAATAATAATCTTATATACAATAAAAAACCGTTATTGGATCGGTGATATGAAGCAGCAAGACTAGATGTTACTCGTTGATTTAGTATCCAATCATCTTCAGTTAAAGTCTAAAGTTCAGCTTACATGTTTGTTTGAGAGTGGTGTTCTTTTCACCTATTGTGGAGTATGTTGTTAAAACATAGTAAATATTTATTGTGTAAGATGTATTGATCATTATGTAATATCAAATATTTTTTGAGAAATAATATTTTTAGTGGTGAAAATATTTTGCAACTTATAGCAAGTATGTGATCATAACTTTAAAAAATATTTTAAACAGGAAAACTTTTACTCTGACTGTATTTTAAAAGGTACGATCTAATCATGTTGACCCCCTGTGGTCAATTGATCTAGCGCCCATGAATTGGAGTCAACTCTAATCTGTTGACTCTCTCCTCTCCAGTGCTTTGGGCCTTTGTGTGCTGAGCCATGTTCCCTTTGCTTTTCACAATCCCCCATATTTTAGCTTGTACCCCTTTCTACTTTTTTTTTTGTTTTTTTTTTTTATTTTCTTTCATATTTTTAACCCATATAGTTTTTTTTTAATTCATTGACCCTCGAATTGCATGCATCACACCCTTTTGATTTTATTTTTTATGTTTTTTTTTATTGGATAATGGTTTAATTGATAATTCAAAAACATAAAATGACAAATAAAATAAATCTTGTTTTCAAGATAAACTTAATTACTTGATCAACATCAAGTTATTTTCACAACAAAAAAACCACTTCATAATCAAATAAAAAAATTTTCAAATCAATTTCATACAAAATATAAATCAAATACTTGATCAACATCAAGTTTCGTTTACCACTTAAGTCAAAAATAGCTCAAATCTTTTTTCGCAATAAAATCGGATGAAAAATGATTAGTTGGACGTATTATTCATCCTAGTCCCAAGTATTTGGATGATAGTCGTAATAGCTTACGTTTGACTATTTGTCTTCCGTTTAAAACACGATAATTAAACGAATGTAGTATGTTCCAATTTGGATGAAAAAAGATTAGTTGGACGTAATGTCCATCCTAGTCCCCAAGCATTTGGATGATAGCCGTAATAGCTTATTATTTGAATGTTTGTCTTCCATTAATGGATCATGACTTAATTCGCCTCACAAATTTCATAAAATCACTTGGATGAAATAGGATTAGTTGTATGTAATATCCATCTTAGTCCCGGGTATTTGGGTGATAGTCATAATAACCTACCGTTCGAATATCCGACATCCACCCTTAAAAAAAACATCAACCAATCAAACTCATTTTTGCCTAGGTGCAATAAAAAATTAAACCTTTTCACAAAAAAGTGATGTTTTATCCATTCTACCACAATACAAACAAATGCTTAAGACTTCCACGCGTGAGCATACAAACAACATTTAACCACTAGAAAGCGACCTAAACATTGTATACTAAAATTAGCCAACACATAATTATTTTATGCAAAGAATTATGTAGCTTTGAATTCCTCATCGCATGAGTGAGATTCAACGTCTCGTCAAGAACAACAATAAAAAAATTCAAATATATATATTTTTTTCTTGCATAGAACTAAGTAGCTTTGAATTTCTCATCGCATCTGAGGATACGTAGGAGTAAGACTCGCAATCTTGTCAAACACCCTAATAAAAAACCTATTTTTATTCCTTTTATTTTTCCTTTCAAACTTTTAATAACTAGAAGAAAACAAACAAAATCACACTAACACTCCATTTGCAAAACTAACTAAACGGTTCTCGTTGACTACAGCGGTTGTGAGGGGTGCTAACAACTTGCCATCGCATAACCGACCATCGAACCCGGATTTTGTTGCGATGACCATTTTTTTGTTCTTTAAGGGGTGTTATCGACATTTTTCCTTTCTTTTTAGAATAGATAAACTTCGCCGGGGACTCTATGGTTATTTCAGACGTTCGTTACGCTCGGGCATTTTTCGTGCCGTAACAAACATAGAGAAAAAGATGAACAATCACAACACAAGAATATAACGTGGAAACTACAAAACCGGAGAAAAAACCACGACCGTTGTCAATAGACAACCAGAGAATAACACTATGTAAAAATTGTTACAACACATGATATACCCTCACAAACCCGGGCTCCCAGTACACCCACGCCCTCCAAAACTAATATTTAACTACATCTCACAACACTCTAAAACAAGAGTATAAGAGAACAAAGAAAGTCAAATACAAGCTTAAAGTGCTTTTGGCTGGTGCATCTTGGAATGAAGAATTTGAATCCAATATATAGCTTTGGACTCCCTATTCCTTCCCAAAACTAAGCGATGTGGGACTTAGAAAAACTTGAATCCTATATATAGTCTTGGACTTTCTCTTCATTCAAAAAACTAAGCGATGTGGGACTTCTTCAACATGCATATTTTCAACCAACCCCAACAATCTCCACCTTGATTGAATATAATACATAAGCTTTCATTGTCTTCACCAATAATCATACTCCACCATAAAGAGTATTAACATGTATATTTTCAACCAACCCCAACAATCTCCACCTTGATTGAAAATAATACATAAAGTTTCATTGTCTTCACCGACAATCATACTCCACCATAAAGAGTACAGTCACTTGAAGCTACACCACTCCAAGATTTTTCCCATTGTCTTCACCGACAATCATAGTTTTAAAAACTATCATACTCTCTCATGAAAAATATATTTCACTCGAAGATAAACCACTTTAAGAATTTCTCATTGTCATCACCGACAATCATATACTTTATCATGAAGAATAAATTTCACTTGAAGTTAAACCACTTCAAGAATTTGACATTGTCTTCACCGACAATCATAGTTTTAAAAACTATCATACTCTCTCATGAAAAATATATTTCACTTGAAGATAAACCACTTCAAGAATTTATCATTGTCATCACCGAAAATCATATACTTTATCACGGAGAATAAATTGCACCTGAAGCTAAACCACTTCAAGAATTTTCACATGCCGAAAGCCAGGTTGAAACTTTATAGTACAACTTCCTTGTTGGCAGGAAGTTCTTCAACCACCGACATAATCTTGTACCTTGTGTAATCTTGATTGTATAAACACATCCTTGACTTGAACTTTCCACAAGTCAAAAATAATTCTTCCATCAATTTTCTCTATCCCAAACTACACAGCGGAATTTGTGACTGCAGCTCAACAAATCTTTCACAACACTACCCTTCTTTTCTGATTTGGAAGATCAGACAAAACTGCAACCACAGAGCATACTAAGAACAATTATCCCTGGATCAAACCAGACTCTGATACCAGTTGTTAGGAAAAAAACAAAGCATAGAGAAAAAGATGAACAAACACAACACAAGAATATAACGTGGAAACTCCAAAACCGGAGAAAAAAACAACGACCGTTATCAATAGACAACCAGAGAATAACACTATGTGAAAATTGTTACAACACATAATATACCCTCACAAACCAATTAATTGGGAGGATGAGCTAAAGTGGATTAGTAGCTATTGTAAAGGCAAAGGTAACAAGGTAGGAGTGATGAAGATGGTTGTGGCTGAAGCGGTTTATCACTATTGGAATTTTAGGAATACTATGTGTTTCAAGAAGGATCATAGTGTAGACAAAGATAGTGTTGTAAATAATATCATAGAGAATATTATTCAAAGGGGGTGGCATAATAGATAGTATAGAAAGCATATAGCCTTACTAATAGATTTTGGAGGGGTGAATCATCTTGATCACCTTTGTATTATTTGCTTTTGAATTAATTCATTTTTATTGATTAATATATATATATATATATATATATATATATATATATATATATAATTTAAAGTTTAATAAAAAACTTTTTAAAAAAATTGCATTTTTTTTATTATAGGATAAATTTGAAAGTTGGAACAAAACCTTCAATATATTTGAAAGAGTGTGGGGTCACTTGCGCCCAAATCAAGTCCTCTTTCCCTCGTTTATCACGTGCGACCAAATCAAGTCCTCTTCCTCAAGAAATGAGTGTGGGGTCAATATGCCAGAACCAAAATGCTTGGAAGATACTTACATATTTCTTAGTACTACTCCTACCTCTATAAATAGTATGAACACACTTCAAATCTAAGTACCTACTTTTCTTCCGATGGCAATTGAAAATAAATAATTTATATTTAATTCTATTAATTTATATTTTTAGAATCTAAGTACCTACTTGATTGTATAAACACATCCTTGACTTGAACGTTCCACAAGTCAAAAATAATTCTTCCATCAATTTTATCTAGTCCAAACTACACTGCGGAATTTGTGATTGCTGCTCAACAACTCTTTCACAACACTACCCTTCTTTTCTGATGTGGAAGATCAGACAAAAATGCAACCACAGAGCATACTAAGAACCATTATCCCTGAATCAAACCAGGCTCTGATACCAGTTGTTAGGAAAAAAACAAAGCATAGAGAAAAAGATGAACAATCACAACACAAGAATATGACGTGGAAACTCCAAAATCGGAGAAAAAACTACGACCGTTGTCAATAGACAACCAGAGAATAACACTATGTGAAAACTGTTACAACACATAATATACTCTCACAAACCCAAGCCCCCAGTACACCCACAGCCTCCAAAACTAATATTTAACTACATCTCACAACACTCTAACACAAGAGTATAAGAGAACAAAGAAAGCCAAATACAAGCTTAAAGTGCTTTTGACTAGTGCATCTTGGAATGAAGAACTTGAATCTTATATATAGCATTGGACTCCCTCTTCCTTCCCAAAACTAAGTATTGTGGAACTTAGAAAAACTTGAATCCTATATATAGTCTTGGACTTCCTCTTCATTCACAAAACTAAGCGATGTGAGACGTTTTCAACATGTACATTTTCAACCAACCCCAACAATCTCCACCTTGATTGAAAATAACACATAAGCTTTCATTGTCTTCACCAACAATCATACTCCACCATAATGAGTATCAACATGTATATTTTTATCCAACCCCAACAGACAAAGGATCATGTGAATTGATTCATGAAATGCACTGTACAATGAAATTTGAATTTGTTTGCTCGAATCGAGTCAGGGCCCCTTTTTAAATTTGTTTTCTCATTCTAACACTTTCTTCCTCATACTTAAATAGCCTAAAAATTATGGGAATGTGTTAGGCGTGTTTTCCATACTAATTGAGTGTGATTAGCATGAAGTTAATCTCTACCCCCTTAATAGAAATCCTAATTGATGGAGTCCCTGGTCCGCCCCTTTGAGTGCATTTAGGTGTTTTCTAAATAACTTGAGATGAAATGTCATAGATGTCGAGTTAAGGATGTAATAGGAATATGCCTTAACTTGAGTCCACTCATTAGATGTAATTAACGTGTTATGCAGCCCAATACTAAATTCAAAAGAGTGACAAAAAGGCCCAAATGGTTGAGAGACTTTTAGACAAATTAATTGGGAGGCGCTATTAGTAACTTTGTTGTGTTTTTTTTATCCTTTTATTATGTCTTTCTTTGGGTTAGGCCCATTTATCTTTAAACCCTAATTATATATAAGGGGTATTATGTAGCAGTCAGTTTCTTTCTTCAATGAAAAATCAAGTTGTTTTATGTTTTCTTTCTATATTGCAACCCTAAATCTAGTATAGCTTAGTGTAGTCTATCATTTTGGTGCTTTCATCCTATGTTCTCATGGCTCCCCCCAAACCAAACAACCCACCTTCAAGAGAACTTGTAGAGGAGGCTGTCCACACAGCACACCTTCACCTTGATAATGCTATGGCGGAAGTGCAGCTGCAAATGGACGAAAGATTTGATCGAATAAATGCATATCTGAAACATAATATGGGTCAGATTCATACAAGGTTGGATAACGAGAAACAAATTTCTAACTCTCGCCATGATTCCATCATGTCAACACTCCACAAGCTCATCAGCCAAAAAGAACAACAATTTGCTACTATTTACTCAGCAGCAAGTTCCTCAGGTATTACTCACCAACTCTCATCTACACCCATAGTTCCTACCCCTGTGGTTCACATCACCTCTCCCTTACACACCCCTTTACAATATTCCGCACCCTTCTCACACTCTCCCATACAGCCACATATTCCAACCACAACCCGTCCTACTGTTCCGCCCCCACAAACCCATTTTACTCCTTACGTAAATACACAACCTGTTTTCACACAAACCCCCACTTATCACATCCCCATTTACCAACCAAACCCTTACACACAGCTTCAAAATATTCCCCTTTTACCCCCACTTCGTACCCCTAAGCTTGAGCTTGCTCTATTTGATGGTTCCAATCCCTTGGACTGGTTATTTCAAGCTGAACAGTTTTTCAGCTTTTACAACATGCCCCACAAACACAGACTTTCCTTAATATCGTTTTATATGAAAGATGAGGCTTTGGGATGGTATAAATGGATGCATCAGAACTCATTTTTAACCGATTGGGTTTCGTTTACAAGGGCGTTAGAATTACGTTTTGGGCCTTCCACTTATGCAAATCATCAGGCCGAGTTATTCAAATTAAAGCAAGAAGGTTCTATTGTTGAATATCAATCTAAGTTTGAAAAACTCAGAAATCAAGTCATGGGCTTGCCACCAGAGACCATTTTAAATTGTTTTATATCAGGGATGATTCCAGAAATTCAAAATGAGACTGCAATACACAAGCCTACATCTATTTCCCAAGCTATTGGGCTTGCCAAACTTATTGAAGCCAAACTTAAAGATGCAAAGGCAAAACTTTCTAAACCCTTCACCAGTCCTTACCAACGGACTAGCAACCAACAACCACCTAAACATTTAAACACTTTCCAACAGCCCAGTCATCCCACCCCAAAACCCCAGCTTGTCACACAAGCCACCGTTTCTTCTCCCATACCCACATCTTCAACATCTCAGCTGCCTAAACTACCAATTAAACATTTAACACAATCCCAAATACAAGAAAGAAGAGCACAAGGTTTGTGTTACAATTGTGATAAAAAGTTTGTGATTGGCCATAAATGCGCTACTTCAAAATTTCTTTTACTTTTGGCTGAAGATGATCAGGTTGAAACAGATTTATCATCTGAGTCAGCAGACACTGAACAATTACAAACAGACCTTGGGGACACTTATTTCCAATTGTCAACTCATGCTTTGACAGGCCAATTTTCCCCTAAAACCCTTAAGTTTAAGGGAATAATTGGTGGCCTTACGATGATGGTCCTTGTTGATACCGGCAGTACCCACAACATCCTCCAACCCCGTATCGCTCAACATCTCAATCTAACCACCACCCCAATTCCTGAATTCTCTGTTATGGTATGAAATGGGTCACATTTGCAATGTCAAGGAATTTGCAACAATGTGAAAATTTTCTTACAAGACAAACCTTTCACATTACCTTTTTACCTACTTCCATTAGAAGGAGCCGACGTTGTTCTCGGCATGGCTTGGCTAAGGACATTGGGACCTATCCAAGCTGATTTTTCTGTGCCATCCATCACTTACAACCAAAATGACCATACTTTAACACTCAAAGGTGACCCAACCTCCCATCCCACATAAACTTCCTTGCACCAGCTCCGCCACCTTTTTCACACCCACTTTATTGCTTCACTTCACCTTATGACAATCCAACCACTTGACTCTGACATACAGACCTCCCTACCTTCTCATTCACACCTTCCCAACTTACCAGAATCATTACAACCAGAAATCTCTACCTTAATCAACCAATACCCCACAATTTTCCAACATCCAAATAGTCTACCTCCACCCAGACCCCATGATCACCACATTCCCCTCATCCCTAATACACCTCCTATCAATGTAAAACCTTATCGTTACCCTCACTCCTAAAAGACAACCATGACCTCCATTATTGAAGAGATGCTCAAAGATGGCATAATTATACCAAGTAATAGACCTTTTTCATCTCCTGTCCCCCTTGTCAAAAAGAAAGACGGAACTTGGCGGTTCTGCGTCGATTATAGAGCACTCAACGCAGTTACTATCAAAGATAGAGTCCCAATCCCAACTATTGATGAACTCTTAGATGAATTAGGGTCAGCTACCATTTTTTCAAAGATAGACTTACGCTCTGGCTACCACCAGATTAGGGTTGCCAAAGAGGATGTTAGTTCTTTAATTTTAAGGGTTGGCATTAATTTTGTAAAACAAATAAAAACAGCAATATGTTAGATAGGATGTTTTATCTTGCTGAAGAAGAACAGGTTGAGCAAGAAGTCCTAGTGTGCAATGGAACATGTTGAGCTGAAGTAGTTTCAACATCTGGAACAACATGTCGTATCAAGAAGGGCATCCCTTGGCTTTCTTCAGCAAGAAGATGTGCCCCAAGCTCCAAGCAGCATCAGTCTACGTCCGTGAGATGTTTGCAATCACCGAATCTATCAAGAAATGGCGCCAATACTTGATTGGTCAACAGTTCCATATCTACACAGATAAAAAAAAGTTTGAGATATTTATTACTTCAGAAAATACAGACTCCAGAACAATAAAAGTGGGCAGCAAAACTCCAAGGATTTAACTTTGAAATATTTTACAAACCTGGTAAAAATAATGTGGTGGCAGACGCCCTGAGCCGTCAATTTGGAACACCTGAATCTCTGTTTTTGTCTATATCTTCAGCAGTCCCACAGTTGCTCTCTCAACTACAGGCTTATTATGCTTCAAACAAAGGACGTACAGAGGTTAAACAAACTCAAGAAAATGATACATGACACTTATTCAAAGTTTCAAACAATCTGCTTTACTTTAAAGATCGGTTGTTTGTACCTGACCTTACTGATTTGCGCCAGTCACTTATTCATGAGTACCATAACACGCCTTCTGCTGGTCATTCAGGAGTCAAGCCAACCTTGGCACGCCTTGGAGCATCTTTCTCGTGGCCTGGAATTTACACAGATGTTAAACAGTTCATTAGACATTGCTCTACATGTCAAAACAACAAGTATCTCACTCAGAAAAAGAAAGGGTTACTTCAACCTTTACCTGTTCCACATCAAGTCTAGGAAGATCTCTCCATGGATTTCATCACCCATCTGCCTAACTCCTTTGGCCACACCGTGATTTGGGTAATTTGTGACCGCCTAACAAAATACGCCCATTTCGTTGCTTTACCTTCAAAGTTCACAGCCACAGATCTGGCCAACCGCTTCTCCACCGAGATCTGTCGTTTACATGGAAGACCAAAGTCAATAGTCACAGACAGAGATCCTCTTTTTTTAAGCACATTTTGGAAAGAACTTTTTAAAGTACAAGGAACAAAACTCAAGTACAACACTGCTTACCATCCAGAGACCGACGGCCAAACGGAAGTTGTTAATCGCTCCCTTGAGACTTATCTTCGTTGCTTTGTTAGCGATCAACAACGCAAATGGTACAAATTTCTCCACCTTGCAGAGTTCTGGTTTAACACTTCTTTCCACTCAGCCATCAACATGACGCCATTCACTGCACTATACGGCCGTCCGCCACCCTCTATTCCAGATTATATTGCATGCTCCACTTCTACAGTTGACTTGGACGAAACCCTGCAAACCAGACACAACATCATTTAACTTTTGAAACAAAACTTAATACACAACAGAAAGGAGATGGAGAATCAAGCTAATAAGAAAAGAACAGATCAAACCTTCTAAGTTGGGGACCAGGTTCTCCTTTGTCTTCAACCTTACAGACAGAAATTCGTCTCTACACGCAAATCACAGAAGCTTTCCAAGCGATTCTTTGGCCCTTTCACTATCCTCAAACGTGTTGGTAAAGTTGCCTACGAACTGGATCTTCCACCCGAATCTCGTATTCACCCAGTGGTTCACGTTTCCCTCCTTCGTCCCTTCTATGTTGACCACTCTACTCCTGCTACAACCTTCAAGTCTCCACATGCAAACACTCCTATCACTGGATCTGCATCTTCTGATGCGAGTGAACAACAAGAATCTCCTCCTCAGTCGAAAGCCAAAGCAAAACATGAACTCATCAGTTTAAAAAAGATGAAAACAGACTCAAGTCAACTAAAGCTCACAAGGCGGAACTTGATAGAGAAAATGAAGGGGTGGAAGAAAAAAAGGACCCAGAAGCTCCAAAGAGACGAGAGAAATTTCTGAGAAGTGAGAAAAAAAGTGAACACTCTCCAAACTTAATTGATTTTGGAACATCACATGCCAACTTATCTCAAGTACCCATGCCACTTAACTTGCCCGTTGCAACTTCCACAGTTCCCAAGTCTGCTAGTTGTCCCACACTTTACCAGCCCTATGTGACTTCACCAGCGCGTGCCTCAAACGCGCCCTTCTTCCTTCCCTCAGATTTTTCCACGTGCCCCACTACTATCCATCCTTCTGCCACACGTTTCCCTCTGTTACATGCAACTGCCACACGTGTGGCCTCTAGTCCCCCTCCAAATCGTTCATATCTACCACCTGCCACACCCATATCTCTTCTAGATTCTCCCACTTCCCCAAACCTACTTTCCCACTTCCCCAACACCTCTTTATCAACTACTCACAATCCAAATTTCAAAAAGCCACCTACTTTTACTCTCCCTCACTTGGACCACCCAACTTCCTCTTTAACCCCAACCTTTTCATTACCCACTAATTTTACCCCATCTGCCACCTCACACCGAACCCACAAACCTTTGAACCTTGAGGACAAGGTTCCTCTGGGCCCCCGAAGTATTGTTATGCAGCCCAATACTAAATTCAAAAGAGTGACAAAAAGGCCCAAATGGTTTAGAGACTTTTACACAAATTAATTAGGAGGCGCTATTAGTAACTTTGTTGTGTTTTTTATCCTTTTATTATGTCTTTCTTTGGGTTAGGCCCATTTATCTTTAAACCCTAATTATATATAAGGGGTATTATGTAGCAGCCACTTTCTTTCTTCAATGAAAAATCAAGTTGTTTTATGTTTCCTTTCTCTATTGCAACCCTAAATCTAGTATAGCTTAGTGTAGTCTATCATAACGATGCAAATTTGTAAGATAATGACTATAGGGATCAAGTCAAGCTCTCATTGAATAGTTGATTTGATGTAGAGTGAATCTCGATAACTAATAGGGAAAGTCTGTAAGATATGTCAAATGGTGAGTTAGTCACCCTAGGACATAAAAAGTCCTTAGTGATTAGCGAGAATGTTGGATCATTAAATTAACCCTTGATTATACCTGTAAGGGGGTTAAAACTCCCTTGGTTGATGCAACGTAGGACATGGGGAGTCTATTGGATTTGATCTGATGATACTGTTTGAACTAGAACTTTGACTCCGGTGCATTTGCTTTTAATGATTATTTACTTGATCCTTAGCTTGAGCGAGATTGTCAAGGATTTCACTTCCACCATTGGACTGATATTTTTGGGCCATTTCAGCGGATTTGGAATAGTTAATTTGAAGGGGAATTCTAATCCCACCCTATGAGGTGGAAAACCACCCTATGAAAATATGAAAATACACCTCAGTTTTCGAAGATGTATCTTCGGGCGCACCATTTGCATCATTGAATGACACACAAAATGAGTCACCCTATTTAAAAACTAAGTTTGGTTTTAGAGATTTATCTTCGGACATATCAATTCAATTTATTATTTATTAAGCATCCTAGTGGAGTTTCCGTAAATGTATTTTCTGAGTTTTGAAGCAGGGATTTGAAAACCTCTCACCTTTGCATGTCAGTCATTTTCAGAGGTGCATTTTTTAAAATATCAAACTTGATTTTAATAAAACAGCCACCTGCATAATCAGACTCCATACCCATTTTTTTTTAAAACCCTTTCCAAAAATCATTTCATTCTCAATAAAGATTTTCACTCTAAAACTTAATTCCTGTGTTTCATCACATAAAAATGAGCAAAAGAAGTTGGAATTCAAGGTAAAGTTCATTTATTTCAAAAGAAGTATGAATTCATCCAGAAATTCATTTTCGGAGGTTGTCTGTTTTCATTTTCCATATGTTTGTTTTCAGTTTTGTTTTTTTAGTAATTTATGCTATTGTTTTCATTAGATATGGTGCACCCTGATATTTCCCCATTTAAAAATAAACATTCGGATGCCAAATGTGTTGTTGTGAAAGAAGTAGATGTTGGAAACCAATTTAAAAATGAACAAAAGTTTGAATTTTGTGATCACATGCTTTAGTGGATTCATACGGAGGCATCCGAAATAAGGTTTGGTGTTGTAACTAGAAGTTATGATAATAGTTATGATAGAAGAGGTGCATTTGTGACAATGACACGTGAAAGAAGTGGGCAGTATAGATGTCCTCTCTGGATTTTCAAACGAGGTGACACCGATTCAAGAAAATGTGACTGTCCCTTTAAGTTGTGTGGATATCTGTTGGCAAATAACAAATGAAGATTTAATGTGATATGTGGTTTACATAACCATGACTTGTGTGAAAAGTTATACAGTCATCCAACTTCATGTCGCCTCATGTTGGAAGATAAGGAACATATTTTAGACATGACATTGAATTTAGTGCAACCGAAAAACATAATTCCAACTTTGAAACGTAAAAGACCCAAAAATATCACAAATATCGGGCAAGTGTACAATATTCAGTACCAAAGTAACAAGGCACTGAGGGGGGGTAGAATTGAAATGCAACTACTCTAGAAACTTTTGGATGATAACAATTAAGTATCTATGTACTGAATGTGCAAGGATGCAATAATCATTACAGATATATTTTGGACTCATCCTAATTCAATCATTTTGTTCAACATGTTTCCTACTGTGATCATCATTGATTCAACGTTTAAGACCAACAAGTACAAACTTTCACTATGTTGAAAGTAAATTTTTGGACCGTGTGAAGGAGAAGATTGTTTGTGTTTGGACTGATTTGGTTAGACACCTTGGAAATACAACAACAAACCGAGTTGAGTTTGGTAATGTTAAACTGAATAATTGGTTGGCAAATAGTAAGGGTGATTTGCGTAGAGATTATGACTCTATGAACCAAATGATTCAAAATCAACATAATGAGATACAAAAAGAATTTGGTCGCAGCATCACAGTGTTGGAACATGGATTCAAAGACAACAATCTTTATTCTCACTTGGTCCGCAACATATCTCGAGCAGGTCTGAATTATATTTTTCACGAAGACAAAAAAGATGATAATATAGGCTCCGATTGCTTAATGTTTGGTTGCACACTTGTGAAAACCTATGGTCTCCCATGTGTTTGTCTTCACTACTACAAAACGCACAAACAACAACGCCTAAGTCACCACGGTTCTTCTAAAAACCGTGGTGATATCTCTAAACTCGGGCGCTAACTTTATGTTATATTTTTTAATTAAAAATTTATAGGGTATAATAACGGTTGTAAGTATAACCGATATGATAGAATCAATATTTCATTGGTTCGAACCTCTGTTGTGGAAAAAAATTCATTTAACGTTAATACGCTCCTTTCTTTTTTATTTATTTTTAAATAAGGGATATCACTACGGTTATTATGGGTAACCGTCGTGATATAGTTTCCTATTATTTTAAAATATAAAATATATTTACGCTTATATTTTTAAACCATAACGAAAAGTGATATTTTTTAATATATAAACGAAACTATCTGTTGCCTAGTTCATAACAGTCGTTTCTGTCTAAAGAAAACACTAACACAACTCTCTCCTCTCAAGAATCTTAACCAATACTGTTACAAGTGAATGGCGAAAAGAAGCTTAAAGGATATCTAATGGGAGCAACGTCCGGCGCAAACTCCTACGGCGACGAAGATGGTATGTTCTCCTGCTCTCTTCTTTCTACTCTTTTTCTGAATGCTATTGATGTTTAGAATTTAGGATTATTGTTTTAGGGTTTGGTTTTAGGATGTTGTGGAAAATATTATGTTATTGATGTTTTAGGGTTAAGTTTTATTTTTTTTGTGTTTCCTCGTAGATACATGGTGATGATGGTGGTAGCAAGCGTATAGTATGGTGATGGTCATATGGTTTTTGTTGCCATGAAAAAAAATATGAGAAGTATGAAGTTTTTGTATAAACTTCATCCACCTTATATTTTTTCTTCATGACATCACAAACTAGATGAACTTAATATATCTTGATTTGTTACTATTTCACGATTATTTTCAATAAGAGGTGCGTTATTGACTCAATGTATCTTGATTTGTTACAGTCTCACTTGGGGTTTTGTTGCCTAAATAATATATGTTTTATTATTGTGTTGCATGGATTTTTTGTATGTTGTTGTTGACAAATGTTCTCAAAACAAGAATAAAACATTGCTAAGTCACAAGATAGAGGCTTCTTGTGACTTAGCAATGTTTTTTTCTTTAAATTCTTATACAGGTTGACAAGTTTAGTTTATTATATATTATGTATATTGTTTATTTCACTAACCTTTAAATAAAAATGCAATCATTTATATTGACATAGAAACTTATATTCTGAAAATTAAGATGTATTTGAAAACCAACCTATATCAATCAATGTTTTTTGAATCGCATCCGTCTCATTCATCATATTTTATGTTCCTTAACACATAATAGGGTTAAATAAGTTTTAAGTCCCTACAAATATAGCGATTTTCAATTTTGGTCCCTTTAAACTTTTTCTTTAAGAATTGGTCCCTATAAAATTTTTCGTCTCAATTATTAGTCCCTGGCGTCAAATGAGACTAACGAAAGCTGACGTGTCTGCCTTGGTGGATTAAATAATTAATTTATTTTGGATTACATTAACTGATGTGGCATGATTTGTATAATTGAAATTAATTAACAGAAATTTTAAACTAAAAACTATGGGCCAAGGGCCCATATTCCTTAAGCCTTACACAATCCAATTGAATACAATATATGTGGTAGTTGGTACATATATAAACACCAACATTGTTTAAAGGAAAAACGATGTGGGACTTAACTCCTTCAGTATCACAACATCCACTACTACTACACCAACACATCCCAAAACCTGCAAACGTACCAACCTGTTACTACTACACACTACATTAATTACCTCTCTTTTTTATTTATACTTTCAATTTCTGAAAACCACATTTTTTTAAAACAAAACTTTGTAACAATAATAATAGTTAACAACACTGTTCGGTTTTTTCTCTTCTTCGCCATGTCTCTTTCACACACACTCTCATTTCAAGACAACAGAACCATATTTGTATTCTACTTCACTCTTTCACTCTCAATATCCTTCTTCTACCTTTCTTATCCTCATTTTCACACTTTTCATTTCTTCTTCTTCTGCTTAAACAAGTTCAATGCAACTGCAAAAGTGAGTTTGATTTTAATGTTTTTTCTTTTTTGTTATTCAGTTAGGTTTTGATGTTTATGCATTATTATTTTTTTGTTTTATGTTTTTATTTTTTTGCTGAATGTATGTGTTCAATGTTATGCAATGTTTGGTGTAATAATAGAGAAAAAGAATGGTTTGGATCTTTTTCTTAGCCGTCCTTGTTCTTCTTGTTTTCTAGTGGTTATTGATGTTATTAGTCTTCATTCATTCTTCCATAGCAATGAAATGATGTTAGTTTAGTTGACTTATGTGTATGTCTTGCATTGTGCATTTATTCAACTTTGCATTATTGTGCAGGATATAAAGGACTGATATAGGATCACTTCAAATGTCAAGTGTGTTTTGCTATTTCTGTAGAGGAATCTTTGGTTTGAGATTCTTTTTTCTGTTTTAGGTTAATGTTATAGGAAATAGAGTAATCAGAATCTTTGAAGGTTATTGTTATTGAGTGATAGATATCTGTTGAGGAAGGAAGCTTTTAGTGGTTATTAGTTTAGTTGCGGCGATGAATCGAGAACTGAAGCGAGGGAAGGTTGAGAAAGGTTGTGATGGTGCTGAGAAGGTTATTGTTGCTGTTAAGGCGTCGAAGGAAATTCCGAAGACTGCGCTTATTTGGTCTTTAACTCATGTTGTTCAGCCTGGTGATTGCATTACACTGCTAGTGGTTGTGCCTTCACAAAGTTCAGTTTATTTTTCTTTTGCGTCGTTTTGTTTTGTTTTGTTTAATTGAATCTTCTATTTTCCAATTTGTGAAACTAATGATGTTACTGTGCTTATATAGGCCGAAAATTATGGGGCTTCCCGCAGTTTGCTGGTGACTGTGCTAATGGACACAAGAAGTCAGCAATGGCGGGAGCTAGTTCGGAGAACAAGAATGATATTACTGATTCTAGCTCTCAAATGATCTTTTGAATATTTAGCCAGGCTGGTACATTTGCAGGTTTTGGGATGTGTTGGTGTAGTAGTAGTGGATGTTGTGATACTGAAGGAGTTAAGTCCCACATCGTTTTTCCTTTAAACAATGTTGGTGTTTATATATGTGCCAACTACCACATATATTATATTCAATTGGATTGTGTAAGGCTTAAGGGATTTGGGCCCTTGGCCCATAGTTTTTAGTTTAAAATTTCTGTTAATTAATTTCAGTTATACAAATCATGCCACATCAGTTAATGTAATCCAAAATAAATTAATTATTTAATCCACCAAGGCAGACACGTCAGCTTCCGTTAGTCTCATTTGACGCCAGGGACTAATAATTGAGACGGAAAATTTTATAGGGACCAATTCTTAATGAAAAAGTTTAAAGGGACCAAAATTGAAAATCGCTATATTTATAGGGACTTAAAACTTATTTAACCCCACATAATATATGGTTCAATGGTTTGTTTGCATTAATTCATCGATATCTACAATCGCTATGATAAGCGAGATGATGAGGTAAACTATAATAAAAGATATCGTTGCATTGAAGGAATCCAACTATTGAACCGTATATGTGTTAAAGAACATAAAATGTGGAGAATGAGACGGATTTAATTCGGAAAACATTGGTGTGTTTAAGTTGGTTTTCAAGAATAGTTTAATTTTCAGATTATATTTCTTTACCAATTTTAATGGTTGTATTTCTTTAAATAGGTGTATGGTAAACCAAGCAATATACATTGGTATATAATAAACTATGGGTACTTTCCACAATGATTTTCTACATTAACCGCGATCTAATGTAATTTATTTGCTGTTGCTGGGTTTCGAACCCAGTACCTTATGTATCACAACGGTTGTTAAGCATAACCGTTGTGATATACCGCGCGCTTTGCAGAATACAACAACAGTCCCAAGGCCATGATTATAAATAACACGTTTACCACAACACTATACATAACAACGCCTTGATTTGCGTTATTATATGTATTTTTCAACCATTGTTAAAGGGGTTTTCCGTAGTAGTGCTTATATCTAAAATGGTGATACTTGATAGCCCGATTCGAATGGATGAAGTTTTCACTCATTCTAGAAAGGCTCATATTTGATGATGATGGTATCATGAAAGATGGTAAGTCGAATATATATTAACCAAATGGAAAGTGATACAAGAGAGATTTTTTAAGCCGATGACAATTTGAAACTCTGTATCAAAGAGCAATTGAGAAAGCTAAACTTACACTGAGTGGCAATTTAAATGATGCGGTCTCCATCATATATTGAACATGTGGAAAATTTTTTCTGAATTCACCAACTCCAAAATCTCAAAAAAGTATTTTCAAAGGAACTCGCATTAGCAAACCACCTCCTACACCGCCTCCATAAAAAATTTCATTCATTGATGAGATGTCAGTTTTTATACACAAATATGTTGAACAGATCGTCAATGTTGAGGGTGACGGTAAGTGTAATTTTCGAATTCTTTATACTTTTCTTGATAAAGGAGAAGAAGATCACACACTTGTCTTCCATTAACTTATCTAAGAGTTGAAGATCCATAAAGAAACATACACACGATTATATGGGGGAAAAAATAAAATTTTGATGCAATTTATGACTTTTTTACCCCTTGCATTAGTTGATCGGCACCAGAGAATAAATGGATGTGCTTCTTTAAAACTGGTCATCTCATATCAAGTGATTATAGAGCATCTTATTCGCAGTTGCAAAGGATCGAACTATAATCCTTCATATAAATTTCACCTCCAATTACCACTACACTGGGTGTATGTTATCATTTTCAAGTAAAACAACTTGTACACAAATACGTCATTGGGAAATGCATAGTGACCCATTCATTTATTACTCAATGATAATTTTACCGAAGATAATTTCTTATATATCTAAACCTACCTAAAGCCAGCCATCTTACTAATACAATAATACTCTCGTCTAAACATCTTGCAGGGTTCTGATGAAAAGAATCAAGCTAGAGATTTAGCTTTACCAATATCAGGAGATATTAAACCTTCAAATTGGTTCTTTCCAAGATCAAACACTTGCAAATATACCTGAAGAAACACACCTGAAAGTGAATTCTTTGATAATCTAAAAGTTATCAAAGCTGTGTAATTTGCATAGTTATCTAGTATACTTTCTGTGAAACTGTTATTCATCAATGCCATATAAATAATTCAGTTATTCTTGCACATGTTAGGTGGAATAGCTACCACCAAAAAGTGAATTTTCTAAACATCCATGAGTTTCATTCCAACTCAAGAACCAAGCTTTTGTGGAAAAAACCGATAAGTTTGTTATAATAAAGAGAAAGGTATATAAGAACTTGGAGATTGAAATCTACGGACCTTTCTCTTTATGATAACAAACTCACTGGTACTCTCTGTTGTTTGTGATAAAGTTGAGAAGTGGTCCCCTAACAATATAGCTATATGCAATGAATATATTACTTCTCAAAATAACTAGAACTTGAACTATCCTTCTCTTCTCAACTTTTCAATTAACAGTAAAGATTGAGTGAATGACATTCTCTTCTCTTATGGACATTATTTAAGTCTATGGAGAAGGGTGGGCAAGGTGAGTGGAGGAAGGTAGTCAACAGAAAAAGGAAGAGTGTATCAAACATTGGCAAATGGGATTCTCATTCTTCAGAAGATTGGAGATGCAGGAATGGAATCAAAGAGGTTCATTCGTTCTATTTATCAGAGTTTCCAGAGAACTTCAAGGCGGAGGATCTTTTCAAAATCTTTATGGAATTTGGGAAGATCGGACAACATAATAATCGATAAGGTTAAGCTGCATGCTATTCAGTTGGACAACATAATAATCGATAAGGTTAAGCTGCATGCAAATGTTCCTAGATTTTCTAGGATTGAGAAGAACAAGGGGAGAAAAATTTCGTTCAACAAATCAGCTAATCAAACAGGTAAAATGACAGAAGGCTCTAACAAGAGGACGAAGAATCTGGGTGAGGAAAAACTGGATAGAAGATCTTTCGCAGAGGTGGTTAATGGCGGTAGTTCCGTTACTAAGAAACCCTTCATCAAGTATGAATCAAAGAAAAAAAATCTGGATAGACTTAGTAAGGCATAAGTGGGAATAGTTCATCAATCTGGCATGACTTATAACATTCGCTCTAGCTTAGAGTTGGAGGGTTATTTCACAATCAAGGTCTCGCCTTTGGGTTCCAACCTCTGCCTTCTGGAAGAATCTGAACCAGGAGAGATCAAAGATCCTATCAGGGAATCTGAGGAATGGTGGAGGCAATGGTTTTCTGACATTAAGGAATGGAACAAATCAATGGTGGACAAAGAAAGGGTTACCTGGCTCAGATGCTACGGGATTCCATGTCAAGCATGGAATTTTTATTTCTTCGAGATTCTTGCTAAAACTGTTGGTAGTTATGTATGTACAGACGATAACACTATTAAGGGTGAATGTATGGACGTAGCCAGGTTCATGGTGAAGACATTCTGTGGGGTGGTCATCAACGAAACGTTAAAAGTTCAATTTGATGGATTGGAGTTCACCATTAAAATGTGCGAAGACTTCCATGGTCCCCTTCGTATAGTGCTTAACAAGAATGCAAATCCAGTTCTGCCAGCAGTTTCTTCGTCTGAGTCTGATTCGGTTTGGAGTTTTCAAGAAGGGGAGGAAGAAGATGGTGCAGACAAGGTTGTTTCCAGAATGGAGGAGGACTTTGTGACGGTTTTGGCGAACTCATCGACGGGGGACAAACCGGAGTTGGTAAGAGGCGGGTATAGGGGTTCAGACTCTCAGATAGCTTGTCTAGAGCAGTAGGTAGCTGATTCTACTTTGAGGATAGGTGAAGAGGTAGCAGTGTTCGAGAAGGTCAAAAATCACCTTTTGAGTGATAAGTCGTGTGAAGACAGAATAGGCGTTAAGGCTACCGAGGATGTGTCTAATCAACCCAGTTCTGATCCTATAGTGGGGCCCTCTTCTCTGATTGCTTTTTTGCCTAAAGAAACTGTACTCACAAAGGTTACTCGGAAGAAGCCCAAATTGAAAAAGATCATGGATGTCATTGGGCCTTTGAACCGGAAGCCCAATTGCAAAAAGAAATCCAAAGGCAAAGTGAAGAGGGTGTTTAAGCCCAGAACCGTAATAGAGGAGGATCCTAGAGAGTTATTATCACCCTTCTTTCTTTGATTGATTCTGATAATTTCTCTGCTGGAGCGGTCATATGTTGTGATCAAACATTGGATTCAGACATTAGATGTTGCAATCAGAAGTATTGGGACAATATTCAATCTAAGGTTGGAGCAAAAAGGTGGGAGGCAATGTCTAATTTAGGGATTAAAAAGGGTGGTATGGAAAGAGTTAGTTCTAATGAAGTAATCAGGATTATCGAAGAAATGGAAGAAGAAGATAGAAGAAGATCAATTGGCCAGAAGGAGAATCACAACTCTTTCAGATGATAATTGGATCTCTTAATATCAGGGGGAGCGGTTCTTCCTCCAAGAGAAGAAGAATCAATCGTATCATTAAAGAAGGTAGTGCTGACATCTTTTTTATTCAAGAATCTAAATCTTGTTTAGTAGAGGAGAATTTCATTAGAAGTTTGTGGAATCATGGCGAAGTGGGATGGTCTTTTTCTGGGTCGAATGGACAATCTGGGGGCATAATAACGCTTTGGAACGAGAACACGATCACAGCTTTAGGTTCTTTCAAATGACCTGGATTCCTTGGAGTCAAGATTCTTTAGAATAAAGAACTTTATTACCTCATCAATGTTTATTCAGGCTGTGGACTGAGGGATAAAAGGCAGCTTTGGGGTGAGTTGATCAGATTAAAATCCTCTCTCTCTGATGGTTTATGGATTCTAGGAGGCGACTTCAATGCAACAGTGGCCCCATCTAAAAGAATTGGAAAGCACTGTCATGCCAGAACTTTAGAGATGGGTGAATTTCGTGATTTTGTTGCAACCCTTGGCGTGGTAGACCTTCCTATTTTAGGTAGGAAGTTTACCTGGTACAGTGGTGACGGAAAATCAATGAGCCGGTTGGACATATTCTTGTTTGATGACGAGATTATCAAGAATTGGGGTATGATGAATCAGGTTGTGGGTAACAGAGACATCTCGGATCACAATCCGATTTGGGTGAAGATTATATCAGTGAATTGGGGTTACAAACCTTTCAAAAGCAACGATTGTTGGTTCGACAACCCGGGCTTTCTGACTTTTGTGGAGAAAGAGTGGAGATTTATGAAGATTGAGGGCAGACCAGACTTTGTGTTAAAAGAAAAACTAAGGATTTTGAAGCAGAAAATCAAAGTTTGGAGGGATGAAGTCTTTGGTTGGATAGACCTCTCTATAGAAGAAGACATAGAAGATCTGAATAAAGCTGATGCGTTGCTTTGTTCTGTTGCCAATAAGGATGTGGAAGAGATTATAACTAATAGAGCTGCAAAAAGTGATTCTTTTTGGAGAAAGCTTAACACCAAGGATAACATGCTGCTCCAGAATGCTAGAAGAAGATGGATTAAGGATGGTGATTCAAACTCAAAGTTTTACCATCATTGGATTAGAGGAAGGCAAAGACGCAAATTCATTGGGAGGTTGGAAACTTCACAGGGGACAGTGGATTCGGTGGAGGGAGTGAAGGCAGAGGTATTCAGGAATTTTAAAGCTGCTTATTCCGAACCTCGTGTTGATAGACCTATTCTTCATAACTGCATTTTTAGCAAGTTGTCTGCTATGGAAGCTTCTCTCTTAGAGAACCCTTTCACTGAAGATGAGATCAGGGTTACTGTGTGGAGCTGTGACAGATTTAAAAGCCCTGGACCTGATGGATACAACCTTAATTTTATCAAAAAGTGCTGGAGTTTTATGAAGGATGATATAGTTAGTTTCGTCCAAGGTTTTTACGACACGACTTTCATCCCTAAAGCCTTGTCGTCTGCTTTTCTCACGCTCATACCGAAAGTTGATAATCCTACGAAGCTCGGAGATTACAGGCCCATTTGTTTAGTTGGAACGGAAAGGGGTCTTCGTCAGGAGGACCCTCTGGCTCATTTTCTCTTCTTGATGGTTGCTGAAGGTCTAAAAGGATTGATGAATAATGCAGTCTCAAACGGTAGCTTTGAAGGATTTAAGGTGGACGCAGAGGTGTCTGTTGATCTAATTCAATATGCAGATGATACTCTCATCATTGGAAAGGGTAGTTGGAGCAACCTTTGGAGTATCAAAGCCGTGTTAAGAGGTTTCGAGTTAATTTCGGGGTTAAAAGTCAACTTCAATAAAAGCAGGATTATAGGTATCCCTATAGGTTTCAACCCTAGAAGGATTAAAGGTTGGAACCCAATCATCGTCAAAATCAAGAGGAAGCTGCATTCTTGGTACGCAAGATCTCTTTCTATGGCAGGTAGACTGGTGCTCATCAATTCGGTCATGTCTAGTCTACCGAGTTACTGGTTTTCGTTTTACAAGGCTCCTAAGGCGGTTCTTAAGAGAATTGATACTATTAGGTACAATTTTCTTTGGGGAGGAAGCGAGGAAAAACATAAAATTCATTGGTTAAATTGGGAGGTTTGCTGCTCTTCGAAGGAAAAAGGAGGTCTCGGGATTAGGCGTATGGAAGAGTTTAATATAGCATTGCTCTCCAAATGGAAATGGCGGATTTTAGTAGATAAACAAACTTTATGGCTGGATTTTTTGAAAGCTAGATACGGAGCGGTTCATCATCTCATTCTAGCAGACAACTTTCACTCCTCCATGTCGTCTTCGCATTGGTGGAAAGATCTCATCAGTAGCGGGAAATATTTAACTAACAACGGTTTTTGTTTTGCAGATTTTGTCAGCTATCAATTGGGAGATGGAAAATCACTCCTTTTTGGATGGCAAATTGGGTGTAAGGTTCGATTTTAGCAAGGCACACTAGTGCAAAGTGACGTATATAATTTTAAAATTTACACCCATTATACTGAAAACATGTGTAAATAATAAACACGGTGGCAAATTTGTAAATAAAATATCATTTAAAGTAGCAGTATGTGACAATAGACACCCTATTTTAAAAAATAGGTGCAAATTAAAAACATTATTATAATAAATTAAAATCATTATTATAATAATATCTCTATTACTCTCGTTAAAAGAAAAACGGGTGTAAATTAAGATTGGCTGGAAAATGATTATTTAGTTTAATAATTCTAAATATTAACCTTAAACATATTAATAAACCACATTATATTTTATGGGTTTAATGGTAGTGCACGGTCAGTGTAAGACGGTTTTACACATGCAATGCAACCAATTAAAACTCTTATATTTGCCATGTCATTTCAGTATTTTAAAAATAAAATTGGGATTTATTCTGATGCATGTCTCTCATTGGTTCACAGTGTAAAAAATTGTACACTGTCAGTGCATTTCCTTTTTTCTCATATTTTATTAAGTATTATTTAGATAAGTAATTAAATTAATGGATGTAAATTTATTAAATTAATATTTTATAAATAAAATAATAACAAAACAAATATCAATATCAAATTTAATTACTCATATTAATCAACCCCAATTCTCTCTAAACCCGATTTCTCTCTAAAATCCCATTTCTCTTCTGTTCATTTCATCGCTAGTTCATGTCTTTATTCATCTAGAGTTTCATCCTCTTCATTTATCATGAGTTTCATCTCCTTCCTCTCATTGCCGAGCTCCATCTCCTTCATCTCATCGGACATTCGAGAAACAAACATCCATCATCGCACAACCATTGTCACACATACGAAGAACATTTCTCGTCAAATCATCGCACGACCATTCTCACAACTTGATAACAACATGCACGACGAAAAAACCTGAAAAAACCTGACGAATTAGTTTGTCTTTTTTTTCAATTAGGGTTTAAAATTTTATTGTAATTCTTATTAGGGTTTAAATTGTCCCACTCCGGAATCGTCCTCCTGAGTCAACACCACCACGACTCGCTCACCTAATCCTCCACAAGTTGCCCCGCGCCTGACCCCAATCTCTACTACCGCCCGATTATCGGAATCCTCGCTCACCCCCGGCGACGGTGCCACCGGTCGCCTCAACAATGTTACCGACGTTTACAACATCCCCCAAATCTTCCAACACGATCTTCCCTCCATCGTTGACCTTAAACTAGTTTCTTGGGGTAATGCTGAAGTCAAAGGTAATTCCACTTTTGTTTGCCAGGTAGTTTTCCATCTTCTACAATTTTCTATGTATCTGATTTAATTAATTAATTATTGGAATTTGGGTTTGTTAATTGATGAAACATTGCATCATGGTCGATATAAGTGTTTGCTCAACACGGTTGAAGCGTGTGCTATTGATATCTGGCCGAAACTGGTAACAAACACTTGCTTTTCCCCTTTTCTCATTACAGAAAACTATGGAAAAAATTGGCCGGAAATTTACATGCATGTTTCTTTGTGTTGTAGAAACATATTATAGCTCATAAGAAACTGATTGACTTTGTTTATGTTTTATTTTTTGCTTTAGAAAAAACTGACGCATAAGCACTTATATGATAAGTGTTTGTGCTATAAGAGCTTAATTAGGTTTTTATATTAGGTCATTGTCCATTCATGGCCAGTTAAATATTGGAAATGATTTTAGAATTATGTTCTTTGTTTCTTTATGTATGTTTTCTCTTGCATGCAAAGTAATGTAATAGGTATGATTACATTTTAAATACCTTTTCTGGTTATTTTTATGTTGCAGACCTTTCTTAATCTGATAGTATTTCTTTTGGTTCATTATAACAATGCTTCTTGTTGTACCCCAAATTTTACCCTCATTTTTTTGCTAGTTGATGTTTTATTTATTGTTCCCTATTTTAACTTAATATTTATTTCAATATCTTTATCTGTCTTTATTTTAATTTATATCCAATATGGCATTTTAATTTCATTTATATTTAAGTTATTTAATCTTAGTTTAACTTAATTTCAATAATTAATTTAGATAATTAGATTAATTATTCATTTAGTTTTTTACTAATTTTAATTTAGAACATTAATTAGGTTATCATTTTTATTAATCATATCATTAATTCAAATTAAGGAAAAGGAGCATTTCCATTTCTCACCATAGGTCCACCGTGTGCATTATTTTTGAATCATAATTAGATAACTTCATTAATCAAACAACCAATGAGAATCAAGCTCATTTGTGTTGACTTTTCAACCCTTGACATTGGCCACTGATGGAGTGACATGTGGCATGCGAATGAGAAAAACACAACAGATCTTCTTCTCCCTTGTCGTGTATCTGTTTGCAGAGGAGGAGGAAGATTGCAAGTGAATTCGCAAATTCTCATCACAAGTTTGGCGCCACATCTTCAATTTCAATTTACCCAAGGAATTTCTCCTTCAAGCATACAGGAATTAACTTGTACAAAGTGGATTGTGAAGTGTTCTATTTTCAGCTCAATTCTGCGCCACCTGAGAACAAGCAGAGCAATGTCGCTCTCACTTTCCCCAAACCACGCCTGCGTTTGTTTACAAAAAAGGAGAGGTGGAGAAGCAATACCCTTCTTGATGATAACCCTGCCAGAAGCTGCCACAAACCAAAGGGAGAGAGCGTCTGTCCCTTGAAGCAACATTGGAATCCAACTCCAAGCCCTACCCATTACTTTGCCCACCAGGCGTTTAAGGTTCAACCCGACCCAATCTCTTTGCCTATATAAAGAGGTTCAAACTCAGTTCACGATCATCAACAATCTCAGTTTACATAACAAACACTCTAAAAAGTTCTGAGCTTTCTTTGGCAAGAGAGGTAGAAGAGTTCTGCAGCTGTGCTAGCTTGTGGAGAGAGAGAGGAAGTAAGGACCTATTCGAGAGTTTGCTGTTAGCTTGGAAAAAAGGTATGCAACCTCACTTTGCCCTCATTCAGTACATCAGTATCATGTGTATCTTCATGCTTCTGCTATGATATTCTTGCTTCACTGTGGTATGGATCTGATATTATGTAGATTTGTACTTGTCATGAATGATTTGAGTTTTGATGTTGAATGGCTGCTCAATATTTGTTGATCTGCTCTTTACTCATTTTTCTGTTAACTTGTTGAACTTGTTAGTTAGTTTTGTTAAGCTCATCATTATGGTGGATGTGTATTTCCTTTTGTCAAATACATGCTTATGTTGCCGATATGCATCTCTATTCATACTGATTTTACCTTTATGCATAAGCTATTATGGTCTCTTCACGTTTAAGAAATCTATCAAGCCCTGAGGCTATGCAGGTATTTTTGTCACTCTGAGTTTATTAGTGATGTCTAATCTATAGTTATCCCCTTTTTAGTATGGCTGCAGTGTTGATATGCCTGAAATATGTTTTGAATCAGTTTTGTTACATATGCTTTAACTGATATATTGCTGAGTTATGCTACTGTCTATGTTTGAGTTTCATGATTTTGCTTGACATGATAAGATTGCTAAAATGAGTTTTGTATTTTGTGGTTCATGATATATGGTTATATGCTTGTTGGTTTCTATGTCCAGATGAGTTTTGTTCTGTAAAATCAATTAGCATAACCACAGCCACCAATCTTCACTTTGCGCATTTAGATTGATATGTTAGTGTGTTGCCATCAGTATGTGTTCTTTACCTTGAAATGATTAAATCTGTCTTAATATGCCATCCACTTATAGTTTGAACCATGTTCACCATTGTTCTGCAGTACCACAATCCATATCATACTTGTTTTCTACTTATTATCTTGACTGATGCTTAGTTTATAAGATTGAACTTATGGTATGGTGCTTGACCTTATTTTTAAGAATGTGTATCCATATGTCTGCTAAGTTCTGATTTTTAACATGTCTGTACATGTGTATCCATATGTCTGCCATGTCTGCCACAATAAATTCATGTTCTGCTCAATGATCCTCATACCTGTGCTTTGTAACATGACCTTTACAATACATGTGCCTGTTAATGTTTAACTTTGTGTATCTCATGCCTATATCCCTAATTGTTTTATAACGATTATCATGCCTATGTTTGAGTTTTGGTTATAGCCATGTTGTTTGCTTGTTTTGTGCACTTAAGCTATTTTGATCGTTGTTGCTCATCACCATACTTGAATTTTTGTAAGAACTTTATGACTGATTTGACTCCTGATATACACACTGCTCAATTGTTCCTCTTTTACACATTTGCCTTCTGATCAGTCTACTCATAATCATGAAGACACACATATCTTGTTTCACTAGACACACGCCTCACTTAGCATATCTGTCATTGCACTTTGAATTCCTTTTTTCTGATCTGCATATTTTGGATGAGTTCTGGTTATTTGAAAAAGTTATGAATCAAAATGTCTTCAAGCAGTATCTGCACATGTTTTCTTTAGAGTTTTATGGACAATTCACCTTGTTCCACATGTTTCAATTATCTTTTGGCAAGCATCTGTTATAGACTGCATCAGTACCATATATGCCTTGCATCCCTACAAATTGATGCTTAACCTTTGATTCGTCGCTTGTATTGTATTTCTCTATGCTTATTATCTTGCTACAATAATGCCATGTTTTTGCTAATTGCCTTGAATTTTTGGTCTGCATTGACTGTTATCTTCATGAATTGGTGGTATGCTCTTTCTCAGCCTAAGATTAGAAGTTGGCCATAAGATTGAAACTGTTGAATCTTGTTTTGAACTATGACATTTGTGACACTCTTGGTCTATGCTCACAGCTCACATGTTGGTCTTTCTAATTCATATCTTAATGTTGTTTACTTCATGTTGATTATGATAATTATTATGACTTGAGGAATATGTGAGATTTGATATATGCTTAAGATGTTTTCATGCTATGTACTCCTTGATCAATTTGCGATAACCCCTGTTCACAACAGATTTCTGGTTTATGTGTTTAACATTAGGGTACATGATTGCCATATTCATATTCCATGTTATTCCCTGATCTCAGTTTTTTTTATTTCATCTAATTTAGTTGAGAATTGTGTAAGTTATATCTGTGTGAACATGGCTGGGTAAGTTAAGTTTGGTTGGGAATTTGAACATGGCTGGCATGCGTGGGTTTTTGCGTTTTGGGCATTTATGGATTTGGTTTGCTTTATTCTTTTTTGGAAGCGTATAATTCATGGATGAGAGCGTAGTACCGCTGGTCCATGGAGGGAGTTATAAGTGTTTGCAAACAAGGGTACTGGGGTTCGATCCCCTCGCCCAACCTTTTTTTTTTCTTTTCCTGATTTTGCTTGTTTTTACACATATATTTGTGTTTGCATTATATAGTTAACTGCGCGCGTTGGCCTGTTGGTATTGATTTTAAGCTGTGAACGGAAGTGTCTTGAGTTCAAACCCTAGTGATGCCATTTCTAATTTTTGTCACTTGTTAACTTTACTTTTTTTTCAAGTTTATGCTTTAGTCTTTAAAATATCATAACTTGTTCACCTTTTATCATTTCTCTTCCATTCTTTTTGCTAAATTACTCCTAATCAAGCCTATTTTTCGTATATAAAAAGAAATTGACAAAAATATTTATTTTTGAGACCTTTATGCATGATTAGATAAAAAATGCTTATTAGGATTCTTATTGCACTTTCTTATTCATCATACTATGTTACGTCTACATATCATGATTGATCCTTGTTTAATACATGTATGATTCCACTTTGTATTAATATCTTGATCTTGTTTCATCTCATCAATTTATTTATGTCTTTTTATGAACTTGTTATCTTTTAGTATCTTATCAACTGCTATTTCTTTCCCCTCATTCCAAAGGAAGGTTAAACATGTTGACTCCTAAAGTCATGACCTCCCACCTTAACTTAAATAACCTCTTAGGAGAAAACTTTATTTCTTGGCCTCATCAGAGCCATAGAAATCACAACTAGCTTTAGGAAGGAGTTCTTAAACTCTTAGTGATATTCATCATAATGAATCATCACTTTTTCCTATTGACTAAAACATAACATATGACCATTATAACTAGATTTAGAGAGTTCTTGAACTCTAGAATGAGCTTGTACTCATTCCCCCCTGTGAACTCTGACCATAGTCAAAAGTTCATTACTTAGTAGAACTACGCATACTCTGATTCTACTCCCGAGGATACGTAGGCGCAAGGTGCGATGCCTTGTCGAGTATACTTAGATACTAACCCCTAGGGTTTCAACCTTTAGCATAGAACCTTAGCAAGCGAGTGAGATATAACAAGTAAAACAAGAGGTTCCTGTAGAGTACTACAGATACTTAGGGTGTTAGTACCTTCCCTTTGTATAACCAACCCCCGAACCTTAGATCTCTCCCCTTTAGGTTTTTCTAACGATCTTGAACCTTTCCTTTGGATAAATCAAAGTCGGTTGTAAAAGAAAATGATGCAAGTTAATTAATAGCTTGTTATCCGATTTTCACCGCAACACTTCTCATGTATAATGTATTTCTTTATTGTAAGTGTTTTATTTATATTATTCTGGCTTTTTTGCAGGATAAGCATTTCTCTTTCATCTATTCTATTAAGGATCTTGCGCTTAAGGGTAGGCGCAATGAATGGCAATCTTGTTATAAGAAGCTGGGTCCGAATTCAACACTTGTTGATGATTGTTATCGTGGTGAATGCGGAAAAGAGGTTAGTATAATTGAATTTGGATCTGGAACCAAGACGAATGTATAATTGAATCTCAGCACTTATGCCAAGTGCCAACTAACTGTTATCAGCTCTATCATGTGGAATTTGAATTGTGGTAATGAAGTAGCATTTAAACCAATTCTAAAACCTACTATATGAGAATTTTCACTGGTTTTGATTTTCGAAATAATTCTGAACCATTGTTTGGCTGAACATTTTTATCTCACAAATAGTGATTACCATTTTCATGCTGTTGGACCTAAAGTTAGCAAGTGAAACAAATGCTCTACAGCCTCCTCACGAGTACGTTCCATGGGTAGTTATGGATGGAAAACCACTCTACGAGGTTAGTCTGGCAATTTGATATCTGCATCTGTCAAAACATACGCCGTGTTTCAGCGCTTGACATTTTCACAACACAATGAAATCACAACTTTCTTTTGCTGCAGGATTCTGACAACTTCATAAGTTACATCTGTAAACCTAATTCGTGTTCTTACGATGGAGAGAAGATCATCCAACCTAAACCCTATCGCCGCTTTCAAAATTTGCTTGATGCCTCTCTGTCTCTAGCCCGCTTGAATCTGTGTTCTTTGTCCGCGACCATATTGAAAACCCTGCTCTTTGTCCATTTATATCAGAATCATGTTCTACTCTTCTACTATGTTCATCTTGGATTTCTCTTTTCATCGTTCACGATTCGTGTACATTCTCATCTCATTTTGCTAATTACTTATTTCTAGTTTCTCATTTTATCTTGGATTGTTCAATTTTGCTAATTACTTATTTGTTATTTGCAGTTCTGATACAGGCATGAGTTTCTGCAGTGTGTACACCGCACGACCGAACGACCGCATCTACAGTAACCTACTGTTAAAGTTTGTCTTGAACAGGTGCTAGTGATTTGTGCTCGGTCAATATTGTAGGATATTTCTGGCTTTTACATTAATGTGAAAATATAAAATCTTCCAATTTCAGACAGGATTGTGGGGACAAATTAGTAGCTTTCCTTTACGTAACACACTACATCAATGGAGGTTATGACAATAAACATGGGATGTCCTTACTAAAAGCCAGGATGGAGCATATTGAGCTAACTTTGAACAAACATCACTAATTCACCAGTATGTATAAAAGTAGTGCTTTTCTTCTCAAACGAGTTCCTGTAGTGTAAACTCTTTATAAGCTGTGAGCCCTTTGATATTTGATTCTACTACAACTTACTATCTACCTCAGGGAAGATCCAAATAGAACAGGATTTTCTACCTTTCAGTGCCACTAGAAGCACTTTTGGATGTTGCTTCATGTCTTGCAAGCAATGCTCAGACCCAAAAGGGATGGAATCACATAATAATTGAGAAACCATTTGGGTTTGAAGCCCTCTCTTCATAAAGTTTGACACAATATCTTCTCTCAAATTTTGAGGAAAAGCAACTATATAGGTATTTATACACTACTCTCCCATATTCAACCTTATGCTTTCTCATGCACGAAGACACAAATTGGCATGTACCTGGTCGATTTGGTTCGGTATTTAGGAGAAAAATTCAAACCAATGAAAAATATTCTGTTTGGATGAATCATTTGGGCATACAGAAATATTGTTCATAAACTGATGGTTCTTATCAACCTGTTGTCAGGATTGATCATCTTATATGAAGGAATCGTATTGAAAATCTCATAGTTCTAAGGTTTGCCAATTTGTTTTTGAGCCTCTGTGGAGTCGAACTTACATAGACAATGTGCAGGTTAGCCTCCCTAGTTTAATTTGATTGGCACCCCTTAATTTCTAAACATCAATGAAAATCCAAATGTCTATTCTGAAATTTAATGTTTGTAAATCATTTTATCAGAGGACTTGGATGTGCATCCAAGAAGGTGATCATAGTGGTTGGATTGTCATTTGAGTAAATATAATGCAATGTGTCATTATGTATTTGCTTGTAATATTATTTCAGCTTGGTTCTTTGTTACTCATGCAAGTTTCGGTGGCTATGGGATTATCCGTGATATTGTTCACAGCCATATCCTTTAAACAATTGCATTGCTTGCTGTGGAACCACCAGTTAGCCTTGATGGAGAAGATATTCAAAATGAAAAGGTAAATATACAAATTTTAAACTCTATAACATACATAGAGATGATATTGCTTAAACACCATACAAATCACTAGCACTTGTTCAAGACAAACTTTAACAGTGGGTTTCTGTAGATGCATTAGCCAATTTATTTTCTAGATCTTGGAAATATATTATATGCATGTTTGTTTTGATTTTTGATTGACTTGTAGTAAATCTCTTCACTCTAATTCAGAAAGTGACCTAAGCTTATTACATATTTAAACTTCAATTTTAATAGACTTTTGAAAAGATAACACCGTACAAGTGCCAACTCATGCTGCTACAGAAGTTTTTCCCGAACTAATGATTAGCCAAGAATAACATCAAACAAACGGCAACACATGATGATGGCTCACACTATACATATCATCATTTATGTTTTAAATAAGTTGTTGTATATTTTTTCTAAAATTATTTTATATCTATAGAGCCTTTTTATTTATTTGGTTACTTGTAATAAATATCCATATTGGATAATGATACTAATTATACTTGTAGAGTTTTGGGGACATTATAAATGTAGATGGAAAACTACCTCCTTGCTCTCATTATGTATAGATAAAGAATATTATACATTATTTAGTAAGAAATCACTCTTTTGTAGCGAGGTTCTTAATATTCTTAGCTAAGACCGACTAACTGAATCTTAAACAAGGTTGTTTGTGTGTAATGTACATGCAATCTATATTATTTTGTACAACATGACAAGTGGATCCATCTAATGTAGTTCGGCCCTCGTATAAATTTTCTTATCACAATCAAACTATGCCTCGTGTACACTAATGTCAATAAAGGAGTTGAATAGGTGGTTTTAGAGTTTAACACATTTATTTCTGCTACAGAGAAGACGCTCTTTGAAGGTGTGGTTCACCAAACTATTGTCTGACATTGATATCTCAAGATGTGCTCTTGTTGCATCATTTCTTGAGCTAGAAACTGCTGCTAGATCTTGTATGTGATTTTGTTGATTTGTCCTTGCTGATTGATTGTCATCTTTCTTGAGCTTTTTATAACGTTTACCTCGTGTACTCACATGTCAGCATTTCAAGATACAAGCCAGCAGAATTCAGTAACAGATCCTGATTCTAATAACAGAGATTATTTGGTGCAACCATCTCTCCTTTTGAGCTTATCATTAGCTGCTGGAAGTCATTTGTTGTGTCAGATTATGGTAGTGATACTCCATATGATGTATCGGAAGTAGGAACTCTGAGAATTGGACGGGATGATAATTCTGAAGTTGGGACAGATGATCTGACATTAGATGAAGATATGACGAATCCAATAGAAAGGCTTGTAAAATATGGCATATCAAATATTGATGAAGGTTTGTTTATGGGTCAGACTATTCTAGAGCAATTAGAAGGACTTCCTAGGCATAAAGTAAATGCCAGACATATGAACAATGTTATACAGGGAAGGACAGAAGTAATGGTAATTCGTATGTATGATTCTTCACTTCTAGCTAATAATACCTACTAATCATATGCATTGCAAAATAACAAGAAATGTCTTCAAAAATAGACCCTTCTGTAATGCAGAAGATCCTGATTCAGCATGGTATTATACCTTTTTCTATGGTTACTTGTGCTACTGATTTTGATTTTGCTTTTGCTTTTGCAGTTTCTATTTTCAAAGTAAAAAATGAAAAGCAAATTATGCTTGCTGCCAAATAGAGTTTGGCAGTTATACCAGAACCACTTATATGAAAAATGGAGATTCTTTTGTACCCTTCCAAATGTAATTATTGTTTTAATTTAGGGTGCAAATTTTGTGTTTGCTGAGATTGTGAAGTCAACCTGGAGCCCGACCTCTGGTAGTACGTATTACATTACCTTTCTAGCAGAATATCCTTCTAACAGCAGCTCTGCTACATGTTTTCAGGCCAAAGTATGGAATAAGAGGCCAGGCCCCCTGAGGTCAAGTCATGTGTTTAACTTCACAGAGAAGGACTGGGAAGATATTAAGTTTGGGGTGGATTCCTTAAATTTGTTTAATATGTATGGTTTATATAAAGTTCAATTAAGATATTCCAAATTCAAGCTTATTGAATATTGAGACCATGAAATAAGATAATATTGATTCGTCTAATTACATCTTATTGATTTGTCTAATTACAATCTTAAAAGTTTTCAAATTTGTTTTTATACTCCAAACTAACCTGGAAGTATTCACAATACACGTGCACCTTAAAACTGCTAAAAGTTCACAATTAAAATATATGTAAACTCCAAGATCAATGGTAAAATAGGGTCTAAAAATGTCAACATCAATGGTAAAATTGGGTGTAAAAATGCCAACATCAATGATAAAATCGGGTGTAAAATGCTAACATTAATGGTAAAATCGGGTGTAAACATGCCAACATCAATAGCAAAAACGGGTGTAATACACCACGTTTTTACACTATTTAAAGAAAATAGGGTATAAATTTGCAAACCTCTAAGGTATTCACTGCTCATTTTACATCCGATGTTTATGAAATTGGGTGTAAATTCGTTTGTTTGAAATGCTATTATTTACACATTTACACACGTTTTCTATAAAATAGGGTGTAAATTGGAATATCTATACATCCCTTTTAAACAAAAAAGGATGTAATATACCATCTATAAAGGTATATATTAAAAAATTTACACCCGATTTCTATAAAAAAGAGTGTAATATAACATCAAATTTACACCCATTTTCTATAAAATAGGGTGTAAACTGGAATGTATATACATCCGTTTTAAAACAAAAAAAGGGTGTAATATACCATCTATAAATGTATATATGTAAAAATTTACACCCAATATCTATAAAAATGAGTGTAATATAACATCAAATTTACACCCGTTTTAAAACGAGTGTAAATTTGTCAGACATTTCTCACCCGTTGAATTCACACCCTCCAATAACGGGTGTTAAATGTATAAAAAACGGGTGTAATTTCATATTTCTGCACTAGTGGCAATTCGAGGATCTTTATAACCTCAGCTCGAAAAAAGAATCTCTGGTTTGTGAACTCGGTCAGTTTACTTCCGAAGGATGGAACTGGAACTCCTTGGTGCTGTCTTCATTTATTCAGCAGCAATTCACAGGCAGAATTTCTGAATTGAAGGCTTTAATTAGTGCACGTTTACCAGTCAGTGGTACGACGGATGTGGTTCGTTGGAAGGATCAAGCTGATGGCAATTATAGTGTGAAGGAAGTTTACTTTGAGCTTCTGAAATTCTCCGCCAATCATCTCAGTTTCTATTCTTCTTTATTTTCTAATCATTCCTTGTCAACAGTGTTTGGTATTTTGTGGAATTTAAAAACTGCCCCTAAACTGAAATGTTTTGGTTGGAGTGTTCTTTGGGGGAGAGTGGCGGCTAAAACGGAGCTGATCAAGAGAGGTATTGTTTTGGATCCAACTTGTGGGATTTGCAATATCGAAGCTGAAGATGTGCAACACTTGTGTTTCTCTTGTGGGTCTGTTATGGCAGTTTGGGAGAGAATCGGCGACTGGTGCGGTTTCGGTAGTTTTTTCCCAAGTAATAGAATAGATTTTTTCATGGATTGGTGCGGTTTCGAAAATTATACAGAAGGTAACCTGAAGTTGGGAGTTGTTTGGTTAATAACAGTTTGGAGTATTTGGCTTATTAGGAATTCTATAGTTTTTGATAACAAAAGATTTAATCTAGACAATTTCTGTTGGGATATTAAGATAAGGACGTGGAGGAGTTTTAGAGTGGGTGAAATTTGTAATTCCAACTCTGACTTTTTGGCTTTTTGCATGGATCCGTTAGGAGGTTAGCAACTTAGAGTTGGGTGGGAATTTCACTTTGTATTTTTCTTGATTGTACTTTCTTGGTCTAAACACTGACTTGTGTTCAGCTGTTTTATCTAATTCAATTGGCTTTAAGAAAAAAAAATGGACATTATTTAAATTTAAAGTTTAATTTATTTGAGTGCTAGTGTTATGATGATTCTCTAGCTTTAATTCATATGGACATTGTTCAAATGCTACTTAGAAAAGAGAATATATTAAAGTGAAATCTTCATAGTTGGTTTAAAAAATTGATGGACAATGTTTAATTTAAAATGAAAACACAGAAAAATGTGATAATCAAATAATGGCAAAACTGCAATTATAAGCAATTATCTTCTATTTTACAACTCTATTACGTGAATGGATAATGTATAAATAAATCATGTTTATTTTTATTTTTATTTTAGGAAATAGGAACACTGATTTTTAAGAGATTGAAAAGGTAAATTGAAAAAAAAATTTAAGAGACTACAAATATATATTAAAATTATGTGTATTAAATAAATTGAAAATATAAATAATTAACTTTTTAAAATAATTTTATGTATATTTAATGAACACAACATATTTGAAAATTTTAATGAGTGTCCAAAAAATACGTGTTAACATGACCCTTTTATTTTAATAGAGATACACTAACCGTATAAAAAAGTTTTGCATTATAATTTAATAAAAACATATCATTCTATTCTACAATATAAATAATTTAAAATTTTCATTCAAACTTCACAAAATACATAATTGTAATTGTTATTGACTGACAATATAAAATAAATATTCTTCGTCGATCCCATTGTCGATCCCTCATCTGTTTTCTACTTTATTTTATTTTTCTAAACCATCATTGATTGGCCAATTTTTACAAGGTCTCAGACCGTTAGTTACATGATATTGACAGGTTATTAAATTATTTCTTATAACAGCTCTATAACACTAAAAAAAATACATTATTATAATTTAAAGTTAAATATTTCTCCTTTAAAATTATTAATTTCGTTTTTTATTATCATAATAAAAAAATTATTTTTTACTCATATAAAACTATTAAATAAACACTTTTAGTCTCTAATATTAAATCAACCTATATTTTAATTAAAAAAAATATTTTTAGATTATTATAAAAAAATTCCATAAAAATAAATTTAAATATTCGTATTTAATTTTGATTTGTATGAGATATAAGGAGCCCACTCTTGAGAGGGCAAGTTTGGGTTGATGGTAAATTGGGAGACTTAAATGATATTTATATGGTCTAATCCTTCGCCCAAGGGGTGATATAAGAAATATACGAATGTTCAAGTTAGTTACTATCTAAGGTGACAGGTATTTAGAATTAGAAAAGTTTGTACCTTGATGTGACCCTTTATTATCTATTTATAGCAAACACTACTATAAAAAATATATACAACAGCGTCCATGTGGTAACAGTCCTTTGAAGGACGGTTGTGATATCTCTAAATTCAGGCGCAAATATTTTTTTTGTTACTTTTTAATTGAAAATAGTTAACTTATTACCACAGTTGTTTAGAATAACCGCGGTGATATCCTATATCTTTAATGGATTTGAATCTCAGATTTGTGATTTTTCAGTATTTTTTTGTTACGCCTTTCATTTTTATATAATTTTAGATTAAAAATAAAAGTGATATCACTCCGATTGTTTAATTTAACCATTGTGATATATATATATATATATATATATATATATATATATATATATATATATATATATATATATATATTTTAAAAGCTTAAAGCCTGGCGCTTTTTTTATAAAATTACATTAACGTAAATCACATATCATCACAGTTGTTTAATGCAATCGTTGTGATATATTTTTCATTTTTAAAAATTTTTAAATGCTTAAAATCTGGCGCTTTTTTTTATTTATAAAATTTCATTAAGTAAACCATATACCACCATATTTGGTTTAGACGGTCGTGGTGGAATGACTTATTCACTTAAAAGAAAAGCAACTAGCTAGCTTGTCACTTCAGTTGCATTTTTTCATTTCGATTAGCGAAACGACACTTTTTAACCCTGACGAAATAACTCCATTTCAACCCTGGCAAAACAATGCAATTTTCAACCCTAACGAAACAACACCATTTTCAACCCTAACGAAACAACATCATTTTCAACCCTAACGAAACAACACCATTTCACCCCTAACGAAATAACATAATTTTCAACCAACTTCATTGTTCTTTGCTTACATATCGTCAAGGAGGAAGCCGACACCAACTTCATCATTCTTGACTTACCAAAATTCGAAGAGGAATACAAAGATTCTGACAACATTTGTTTACTTATTCATCACGCTTCTAGTAAGTAAACGTTTTCCCCATGCATATACAATAAACTTGATTTTCCATTGTGTTTATTATGTTTATGTTCTTGTGTTGAAATAGTATGTTGTTGTTTATGTAGTTGTTGACGTTGTTGTTTATGCATTGTTGATGTTGTTTTTATTCTACTAGGTTTGATGATATGGGGTTCTTCTTGTGTTTCTAATGTAGAGATTTGAATTTTGAGGTTTGATGATATGGGGCTTCATTGTGTTTAGGTTTATGTTGTTGGTGTTGAAATAGTATGTTGTTGCCTATGTAGTTGTTGATGTTGTTTTTTATGAGCTTGTTAGCTCGTAAATTCGACGCCCAGATGAAGTTGGACGTGTTGAGGAGAATTTTAGGCTCTTGAAGAAGGTTAGAAAGGCTTTCGACATGATTTATGTGATATGTTTGAGTCGAAGGTACTCATAAGAGGAAAAGAGATCTTTTGGAACTTAGAAGATATTTCTAAGAGTTAAAGGGGGAACCTTCGACCGAGAATGCTGATGATGTCTGGCGCTGGGAATTCAAATTCAAATAAAGGAGGGAGTAGTTACTTTGGTTCGCTCTTGAGGAAAGACAGGTGGCGTGTATCCGGGCAATGGAAGCATGCAATATGACACTTGTCATTTGTTGATTATTTCAGGAAGTTTATAGCCGTTAGTTTTAGTATTATAAATAAGGGTCCAAGCAATAAGATTAGGTGTGTTGTGTTCACTTTGTACAAGTAACTCTAAATTTACTCGAAAGTATCCGCGTGTTGAGATAAGAGTATTGTGAGAATGTACGTGATGTAAACTCCATTTATCCTTCAACGCAATTTACTTTGATCTTTACTTAAATTGTTATCTTTTATTTGAAGCCAGTTACGTTTCTGCACTTATTTTCGTTTTATACCTTTTGATCTTTGTTGCACACGTTGGACCCTTTCCTTTTACATTTCCAGCCTTTTAACTTTACATTTTGAAATGTTGTCTTTTAACAAACTTTCCTTCTTGAGTATTGTCGAATTATTTATTGCTTTAGAATTTAACTTAGATCAACTGTTAGCACATGTCCTAGGATCAATCTGATCGATCCTGTAAGTCACCAAAGTCAGATTTGGAAGATCAGCAGTTGTTTACCAATTTTCATGGTAAACAAATTGGCACGCCCAGTGGGACAGTGCTAACTGTGTAAAGATTTTTTCTAAATTTTGAAAATCGTCATTTATCAATCTCTTTCTCCTTAAAAAGCTTCGTTGCATGTTATTAAGAAGTGGTAGGGTAGCCAATACAAACGAAGAAAGACCAAGAAGAAAATATACTAGAAAAATGGCGACGAACACTAGTCAGCCAAACAATCCAAATCCTCAAGGGAGTGGTTCTAATCCACAGTCAAGTAATCCGAATGCCCAGCCTAGTAACACAAACCCTCAAAATGTGTCTAGGAACGATGTGGTACCACCCCCAGTTCCTTCGACAGGAGAGGCGATCCCACCTCCCGTTATGTCCGACCCATCAACGACAGGACCAGGGTCGACATATACAAGGGCTTACACTCAACCTGTTTTGGAGTACGTAGGCCCACAAGCATCTAACCCCCAAACTCCACCAGGAGGAACTTCGACATTTAGGCATCTTCCCCCTCCAGGATTTTCACAACCCCTTCCAAGGAATCCACCTTATGGAAGGCCAACGTCAATAATGCAAAGCCTCCAAAATGCCCCCCAGTATTCTCAGACAATGTAATGTCTTCGCCATTACAGGGGTCGGGATCTGGGATAAATGTGGGTCGAAACAGCCAAAGTGTAGGTATAGGATATTCCACTCAAGGTCCTAGTATAATAAACACGTCTATAGCATGTTTAAGACAACAAATGGATGAGAGTAATCTACACATGGTACAAACTTTCTCTCAAACTATGGGGAAAATTTTCCAGCCTTTGATTCGGAACACTACCCAGACCAACCAACAACTAACGGCGCAATTGGCACGCATGGCAGAATTTATGGGGGTGCTGGCCCCTGTACGAGGTGCGACTGTGGTGGAGAATATCCCACAGCGGAACCTAGAGACTATGCCTGAGGCCAACCTGGAACCCCCGAGAATCGAACTCCCCAGAGTCGAACCACCTAGGAACCAAGGGCCAATTCCAGAAGAAGGGGAACAAGGGGTAGTGATAGTGAATAGAAGCAAAGATGCTGATCAGGTTGTACAACAGGTTCGACGTAACAACACAGCAGCGGATAACAACCTAGCAGCCATGGTCGAAAGAATAATGGTTCGACATGGGGTGAATTTTGGCTTTACTAGGCCAAACTATACCTCACCCATAGTGGTTTATATCCTGCAATCAGAATTACCTCCTAGGACGATGGTCCCAAAGTTTACCAAGTTCTCAGGAGATACAACTTAATCTACTGTCGAACACGTAGCCCGGCATATGATCGAGGCTGGAGAGATCGCAAATGACGAAAGTCTTAGGGTGAAATATTTCCCAAGTTCTCTCATCAAAAACGCTTTTACTTGGTTTACAACCTTACCTCCTAACTCAATCTGTAATTGGACCCAGTTAGAGCGCTTGTTCCATGAACAATTCTATATGGGGCAAACTAAGATTAGTTTGAAGGAGTTGGCCAGCATAAAGTGGAAGTTTACTGAACCAATAGACAATTACCTAAACAGGTTTCGATTACTTAAGGCTAGGTGTTTTACTCAAGTGTCAGAGCATGAACTGGTCGAAATGGCCGCTGGTGTCCTTGATTACTCTATTAGAAAGAAATTGGATACCAAGTATCTGAGAGACATGGCCCAACTAGCTGATAGGGTTCGACAGTTAGAGCGTCTCAAAGACGAAAAGGCTAAGTTCAATAAGGGCAAAAAGGTAGCTTATTTTAAAAATAATGAAGATGTCGAAGGTTTGTATGACAAACCATTATACTTTGACGAGAGTGAGGTAGACGTTGCTGAGTTAAAGCAAGGGCCTCAGTATGCTTGTAAAATGTTAGCCCCTTCGACTGGAAAAAATTCTGGCGAATCTGAAAAGAATGATAAGTTTCCCAAGAAAACATACACTTTCGATATCACCAAATGTGACAAAATTTTTTATTTGTTGGTAAAATATGGGCAGATGATAGTGCCTTTTGGCGCTAAAATGCCGCCTTTAGAACAAAGAAAAAAGAGAGGATTTTATAAGTACCATAATTTTTTGGGTCATAAAACTTCTCAATGTTTTCTTTTCAGGGATCTGGTGCAGAATGCTATTCTGGAGGGCATGCTGAAATTCGGAGAGAAGAGCAAGGGTCAGATGAAAATTGACTCCGACCCATTACAAACAGCAGATGCTCATTATGCTGAGCCAGAGATACATATGGTTGCGCTTGCTGATGACTTCGACCGTTCAGTCAATATGGTGAAAATTACTGAAGACTTCACCAACAAAGTTGTGTTAGCCAAGGTCACTGAAGACTTTGATAGTTATACTATGGAGAAACTCATGAGAGAGGCCGTTGATAGCTTCGACGAGGCCACTGAGGGTTTAAATGATGGGATCAATGAGGGTTCCAACATGATGCTGGTTACTAAAGAGACTGCTGAGAGTTATGTTAAGATGGATAAGGCTGCTGAGGGCCTTGATGTGGACTTCTGCAATTGGACCTTAGTACTGATGTCGACATGGACATCAATATGGTCGAAATTACGCAACATCAGACCGTGGAGGTGGACGAAGCAAACCGCCAAGAAGAGCGTAACAAAGTGGCGTATCCAAAACAAGATAAAACTATTATTGAATTCCTTCACCGTTGCTAAAAGAAGGGATCAGGCGTCATGTTATGCCCCAGATGCAGTGCAATCTTCGATCAAAAGGCTGCTCACAATCTTGAGGGGATTAGGAAGGCTAGAGAAAGAAGGGAGCAGAGATCATCTCATGGTCAAAGGGGTTTCGACCCTAGAAGGTCCTCTTTAAAGCAATTGGGAGGAAAAACACAGTTCCTAGGAGCCAGACCCAGTACCTTCAAACCAACAAGCAATGCACCAATAGGGAGCTGGATGAAACCTGTCGAAGGAAAGGAAAAAGGTCAGAAAAAGTGGCAGAAGTTTGATGTGGGCAGAGGCTCTTCAATAGAGTATCGAAAGGAGTTTCAGACCTTTAACAAATCGACATATGTTTCTGAAAACTATAAGGGGAAGAACCCGATGTCGCGATCTCAATGGAGGAGAGAGCAACGTCGAAGGAAGGCTCTCAGGGAGGCCCAGTCGAAGGATCATGGAGAATCCAGTACTAATATCCCTACTGACAATAACGGAGGGAATCCAATGAGGGCTGATGAAAAAATACCTGTAGGAGGAAAACTGTTTGCCTCTCAAGAGGATAAACCTGAGAAGACTGTCGAAGAGGATGACGAGATGACAGACAACTTCGATTCCTAATCTGACGCTTCTCTTGATATCATAGTCAATGTGGTAACTGTGATGCCCAGAGAGTTCGACCAGCTCACAGAAGTCGAAGATTTAGATGCCTGCACTCAGGCAGAGATGGCAGCACACAAGCCGGTATGCTACTATATTATGAACAATGGGTGTGTCGAAGAGCAGAACGCTTTTTTCGAGCGACCCACAGAGGAAATGAGGAGTCGCCTAAAGCCCCTCTACATTACTGGCAAGGTGGAGAACGTGCCAATAAATAAAATATTAGTCGATTGTGGCGCAATAGTGAACTTGATGCCACACTTCTTACTAAGCAAGATTGGCAAGTACGATACTGACACTAAGCCACATAACACGGTTCTTTCGAATTACGAAGGAAAAGTTGGCTCTACTTTGGGAGTGATACAAGTCGACTTAACAGTGGGAACAATCACTAGGCCTACTGTCTTCATGGTAGTAGAAACAAAAGCCAACTACAATCTGCTTTTAGGATGAGAGTGGATACATGGCATTGGTGCAGTGCCATCTTCGATGCATCAACGCATCACCATCTGGAGACCAGATGACATAGTCGAAAACATTGAGGCTGACTAGGGGTATTTTAAAGAACCAATCAATCATGTGGATAGACGTCAGTTCGGTAAACATTTGGCTCACGTTGCCCCCTGTGGTTCAGCAGATTTTGAGTTTGTCACAGACGACGAGACATTTTTCTCATTATACTTACATCCCGACAAGGGTTTCCGTTGGGATAAGGAGGTGCCAGGGGAAAGACTTTCGTACCTTGGCGAGCCTGCAGTAGACCCCACAGGCTGGGGAAGTGAATTCAGTGATAATGACTGAGTTCGAATCATTGAGAAGAATTTTGGCCTACGTGGCTGAAACCAGACTACAAGTGGCTTTGGAGGCTGCTAACGAATACATGGCTGGCGAAGCCAGTCCTGAATTCCACCAAGAAAGTCCTAGTAAGGACTTCGACCCAGAGCCACCTGATAAGGTTTAGGATGTAGAATGAGGCCAGAGGCATGACGCTATTTATGATGATGAGCCTTTGGGATTTGAAAAAGATCCGCGGGAAAACAATGTTAAGATGCTAGCGCAAGATCCGTTAGAAGAAATCGACCTAGGCGAAGGGGCAACCAGAAGGCCAACATATGTTAGTGCCAAGCTTGACCCATAACTTAAGGTCGAAATTACCCAGTTGTTGCAGGAGTTTAAAGACTGTTTCGCCTGGGACTACGATGAAATGCCCGGTTTGAGTAAAGAGTTGGTCGAACACAGGTTGCCGATCAAGCCTGGGAAGAAGCCAGTCAAATATAATCCAAGACGGTTTGCCCTAGAAGTTCTCTCGAAGATAAAGGAGAAAGTCGAAAGACTCCTTCGATGCAAATTTATCCGCACTGCCAGGTATGTTGAATGGTTAGCTAACATTGTACATGTTATTAAAAAGAATGGTTCCTTACGAGTGTGCATAGACTTTAGAGATTTAAATGCTGCAACTCCTAAGGATGAGTATTCCATGCCTGTGGCAGAAATGTTAGTCGATTACGCTGCAGGACATGAGTATCTTAGTATGCTAGATGGGTACTCTGGCTATAACCAAATATTCATTGCTGAAGATGATGTCCCCAAAACAGCCTTCCGTTGCCCTGGAGCCATGGGCACCTATGAGTGAGTGGTGATGCCTTTCGGACTTAAAAATGTTGGGGCAACATATCAACGAGCAATGAACACTATCTTCCATGATTATATAGAGACTTTCATGCAAATATATATCGATGATATCGTGGTTAAGTCTGTTTCAGGGAAGAGTCACTTAGACCATCTTCGACACTCCTTTGAAAGGATGAGAAGGCATGGTCTGAAAATAAATCCTCTTAAATGTACATTTTGTGTGCATGCAGGGGATTTTATAGGCTTTGTGGTCCATAAAAAGGGGATCGAGATCAACCAGAATAAGACCAAGGCCATCATGGAAGCGAAAGCGCCATCAACGAAAAAGGAGATGCAGTCCCTGCGGGGCAAGATCAATTTCTTGAGGAGATTCATATCGAACCTAAGCGGAAAAACGCCGGCCTTTTCACCATTGCTTCGATTCAATAAGGATGGATTCGAATGGGGGCAGGAGCAGCAGGCGGCCTTCGACAAGATCAAGGAATACTTGAGTCATCCCCCAATTCTTTCCCCACCTTGTAGGGATAGGAGTATGAGATTGTACATAGCTGCATCAAACAAAACCATAGGGAGCATGTTGGCTCAAGAGGATGAGGATGGTGTCGAAAGAGCCATTTACTACCTCAGTAGAGTTTTGAATGATGCGGAAACTAGGTATAGCGTGATAGAAAAATTATGCCTATGCTTGTATTTCTCTTGTACAAAATTGAGGCAATATATAAAGCCAGTTGATGTTTATGTTTCATCTCATTTCGATGTTATTAAGCACATGTTGTCAAAACCTTTCTTGCATAGTCGAATCGGTAAATGGGCACTAGCACTGACTGAGTACTCTCAAACGTATAAGCCTCTGAAGGCGGTTAAGGGACAAGTGGTAGAAGACTTTATAGTCGACCACTCCATAAACGAAAGCATGTTGAATTATGTCGAATTAGAACCTTGGAAGTTATACTTTGACGGCTCCAGCAACAAAGATGGCACAGGTGTAGGTGTGCTGATTATTTCTCCGGATAAAATTTCAACAAAATTCAAGTACAGGGTCGAAGGATTTTGTTTCAACAATGAGGTTGAGTATGAAGCCTTAATAGCTGACCTTGAAATTTTCTTAGAATTGGGGGCAACTCGAGTCGAAATAATGGGAGACTCAGAGTTGGTCATAAAGCAAATTACAAAGGAGTACAAATGTGTTAAGGAGAATCTTATCATGTACTTCGTAGTAGCCAACAGACTATTGAAGAGATTCAAAGTAGTGAGCATTCGACACATACCTCGACTAGAGAATCAAGTGGCCAATGACTTGGCTCAAGTTGCCTCTGGGTATAAGGTTTCGAAGGAAAAGTTACAAGAGGCAATCGAAGCTAGAGGTAAAGTGGTATCTGTTGGATTATGCCCATCAGACCTAGAAGTGACAAAGCTTGGATATGCTGACGAAGAAAATTTTGAGATTTTCGCAATAGACAGCTTGATGGATAAAGACTGGAGAAAGCCTATAGTCGAGTATTTGAAAAACCCGACAGCATCCACAGAGCGAAAGGTTAGGTATCAAGCCTTAAGTTACGTCCTTCTAGGCAATGAATTGTTTAAAAAGACCCCTGGGGGTCTTACTTAAGTGTCTTAGTGAAACAGAAGCATATCTGGCCCTTTCTACTGTCCATAGTGGGGCATGCGGGGCGCATCAGGTAGGCCATAAGATGAAGTGACTATTGTTTCGACAAGGCATGTATTGGCGTACGATGCTAAAAGATTGCATTGAATTCGCCAAGGGTTGCCAAGAATGTCAAGTTCATGCTGGCATACAGCATATCCCTGCAAGTGAGTTGCATTCCATAGTCAAGCCATGGCCTTTTAGAGGTTGGTCTTTGGATCTGATTGGAGATATTCGACCGGCATCCTCCAAGAATCAGAGATACATTTTGGTAGGGATCGACTACTTTACGAAGTGGATCGAGGCGGTACCTTTACCAAATGTGGACCAAGAAGATGTGATCGAGTTCATTCAAAAATACATCATTTACAGGTTTGGAATCCCATAAACGATCAAAACAGATCAAGGATCAGTCTTTACTGGTCGAAAGATGCAGGAGTTTGCAAAAGAGATGGGTTTCAAACTCTTGACCTCTACACCTTATTATGCTCAGGCCAACGGTCAAGTCGAAGCAGCTAATAAAGTGGTGATTGGAATGATCAAGAAACATGTGGGAAAAAAGCCTAGAAATTGGCATAGGACATTGGACCAGATCCTTTGGGCATGTTGAACCTCTCCTAAGGAAGCAACCAACACTACTCCTTTTCGATTGACTTTTGGTCACGATGCAGTGTTGCCTGTTGGGATATACCTCCAGTCAACTAGGATTCAGAGACATCATGAAATTCCTTCTGAGCTTTATTGGAATATGATGTTAGACGAACTGGTAGATCTGGACGAGGAAAGACTTAAAGCCTTAGAACTTTTAAAGAGACAAAAGAAAAGAGTGGAGAAGTCTTATAATAAAAAGGTCAGAATCAAGACCTTCTCACCAGGAGATTTAGTTTGGAAGGTAATCCTGCCTATGGATCGAAAGGTTAGAGCCTTGGGCAAATGGTCCCCTAAATGGGAGGGCCCGTTTCAAATTATGCAAGTATTTTCTAATGGGGCCTATGAAGTTGAAGAATTAAATGAGGATAAAAGAATCTTGAAAGTAAATGGCAAGTATTTGAAAAAATATAAACCAGCACTTCAAGAAATTAAAATTGTTAAAGAGTAATTCGACGTAACAAGGGCAAAGCCAATAATGGTATTTATGAATGGCAAAATGGCTTAGTAGTCATTACATATAAAAGCCTCAAAGGGCTAGGGAGCATCAAATTGAAAATTGTAACAAGCTAAAAGGGGAGATTCTCCTTCATATTCAAGTACTTTGACTTCTGGAGATCAAGACGCCTTTCACACAAGGCCTTGTCAAATTTTAAATGTGCAACTTCCTTCTCCAGTCATTGGGCTTTCTCAGCAAAACTTATGGCACTTTCAAGCTCTTTCGACAAGTCAGATTCATCGAAGGTAGACAATTCAGCGTTACGCTTTTTGGCCTTTGAGATCTTGGCTCGGAGTTTCTTGATTTTTCGCTCCCAGGAAGCAATACTTTCTTCATTGGATATGATTTCCTGCTTGTTCCTTTCTTTTGTTTCCTCCAACTCTGCTACTCTGTTCTCAGAATCGGTGGCAGCAGTCCAAGCGGCAGCCTCACTTCCAGCTGCGGTTGAAATGGCCCTTTCGATCTGAGGCAGGTGTTTTAGGTCACCATGGACTTTATCAATCATAGTGCCAAGCTCTAAGATGACGTTGGCAGATTCTGGGGAAATGGCATGGATGTTGACTTGTTAGAGGAGGTTTTTTAGAGAGAGATGAGTGACATCATCCATCTACAAGAGTGTGAAAAGGTCACCCTTAAAGATCTTATTTTTGATCTTCAGAAGGATATTGTCTTCAGGTTTGCTCGAAGGCTGATCCCCGGAGGTAGTCGAAGCACTGGGAGTTTTATTAGATGAGCGTCCTCGACTCCCAAGAAGGATCTTTATGTATTGTCGGGGATTACTAGCCTTCAATGCATCGAGCTCTTTTTCTGAAAGGCCTGCTCTATACACTGTTGATGTGGCCTTGCCTTCAGTCGTAGCAGTGGGTGTTGGGGTAACAATGGCTTCGACATGGGTTGGCTCGCAGGTAGGTCCTTTGTCAGCTTTCTTTCTTCCATCTCTTCCTTTCCTTCTTGGCTAATATTGGCATCCCCGATGGGTTCGTCAGTTGGGGATCCCTCTTCATCGACCAGGGTTGGGTCTTTACCCATGGCAACAATTTTCGGATTCGCTGTGTCAAGATCCTGCTGAACGGCGTCATCTGCCTCATGGTCGGAGCCATCTGTTTGAGATTGCTGCGTAGCAGTCTTTGCTGACGAAGGAGGAGCTGTTTCAAAACCAGGCTTGTTAATTTCACCTAGTGAACTCATTCCAGAGCCCAAGTCAGAATTGGGGTGATATGTAGGCTCACCTTGGATATCCAGGAGAGTGATGGGGGAAGGAGGGTGATCCACCGTTGGTTTTGGACCACTAGTATCAGCCTGAGTCAGTTCGAAGCAAGTCAGATCAAGGGAAAGAGGTAAATAAGTCTTATCTAGAGAAAAGTATGACAAGTTACTTTGAATCCTTTAGCATCAGGGCTAGAGTTATTGCTTTCGGCGTGACCTGCATCTGGTTCGGAGGCGATTCCAGAAGGGCCTTCTGCGGCTTTACTTGGAGTAGTGGTCTTTTTGGGGACTTTAGCCGTTGCAGGTTCAGAGCGGCCACCAGCAGCACTAGGTTCTTGGTTTGATCTTTTTCTCTTCTTGAGCTTCAAGTCTTCAGGAGGAGACTGGTCCTCATCCTCGGAATCGAAGATAATTTGGGCAGTGCCCCTTTTTGACTTCCTTTGAGGTGTCGGAGGCGGTTTGCGAGAAGCCTGAAATTGAGAAGCATTAGGGGAAGAAAGAATAATCAACGAAAGGAGAGGTGTGTGACGTACCTTGCTGCCTTCGCCTTTGGCTTCAACCAGGTGTTGATGGGTGTTCTTTTTGTGAACAGCTGCGAAACAAGCCAAGTAACCACATGTCAGTAATGATAAAGTTCAAGTGAAAGAGCATAGAATCGAAGAATCCAAACCTTCATGTATTTCAGATTCGATGCTAACATCTTCGATACCGACATGAAGGTGTCCTTTGAAACTGTCTAGCGTATGCTTAGTCGGAACCACCCGCTGAGCTTTAGGTTTCGACTGCTGGCGAATGATCTTTATAGAATCCCCACAGATGAACCAATCTGGAAATGGAGGGGCAAGAGCCACTCCAAAATCAGCAGATGGCAGTCGAGGAGTCTTGGGAGGATGTAGTACAAAAGCCACCTCATAGCGTTTCTCAAGAGGAACGTATGAGGGAGTTTCAAGCTCTCCATTTTCTTTAAAAAATTCTCCTTCAGCGTAACTGCAGCTTCGCGGTCGGTCCGACTAATATCATCTGTTCGATAAACAGTTTCAAAGTACTTCTGGAAGGCGTGAATCTCCTTAACATGAATGGACGTACCTTTCTTGATCTTCTCCTGCACATTAACAAAAGCTTGGTCAATAAACTGAGCAAAGCTAGAGACGTCAAGGAACTCCACAGAGTAATGTGTCGACCACCAGTCATGGAATTCTTGGGTGCAGAGGTGAGAAGGTTCAAAGAAGACGGGAGTCAGGAGTGAGCGATGAGCATGTCGAGCGAGGTGTGTCGAACTCTGTATGGCATCGTAGATGGTGTTGGGAAGAATAACGTGGGCCTTCTTTTCATACAGGCACTTGGGTAGCGTCTAGACCAAACTAAATTGTCGAGAGACCATATTGGATTGGTAGGCTATCAGAGAGGTTTGGCCCTTTAGCAGGTTGAGTCGATGAACGATAAGTCGAGGGATCAGGAATGCCTCTCAGACACGCTGCGATTCTTCTTCATGTTTTTTGAACGAAGGAGGAAATGGCCTGGTAAACCACTCAGGGCCATATTTTCATTCAGCAAAGGGCGCCATTCTTGGTGTGAACTCATAGCGCTTAGCAAACATTTTGACGAAGCCAGAGAAGGACGCCCTGAGTGACTGTCCTTCTTCGTTTGGGGTCAGTTGCACCAGTCGAACCCATTCGACTTGTCTTTCCTTAATATCAGTAGCATCTTTGTCCACAGACCCTTTGTTGGGGAGGCTGGCTTCAAAAGTGGCATTAATCCAAAGCTGAAGGAGCCAAAATGGTCCAGATAACAGCAGGTTCCCATTACTCCCTTGGTCTTTCAGACGACCAGCACCTTCGCTCAAAGACTCGTACAGACTGGCCAATATCATTTCGCTTAGGCAGATGCCTCGATTAAGGTGTAGCTGATTGGCCAAAGTCAGATATTTTCTTGCCACTTGCAAGAATTTGGTACAGAATACGCAGCGAGAAAGCCACATAGCCAAAAATGCTATGTGTTCTTCGTCTTCGACTGTTTTAGTTTGGTTATTGTGGTAATGGTTTATGAAATGAGTATAAGTGTGTTTGGTGGTGGCGAACCCTATAGTGTCTAGAGCATCTATTTCAGGGTCGTAAACTAAACCATGAGGCTTTAGCCCTGTGATAGCGGCTACGTCGAACAGAGTGGGCGTCATCATCCCACAAGGGAGATGAAAGGTATAGTGGGTACTATCCCAAAAATACAAAGATGATGCCAATAAAGTTGGACAGTAGGCCGGACCAGTCTTCGACATCATGATCAAGTCGTAGATCCCTGAGCTCTTCCAGGTTTCTGGTTTCACTTTCTCTAACTTGGTCAACCAGTTCAAATAGAGGTCAGAATCCTTAAAATACGGAGTTGCCCTAAACAGCCTAGACCCATCATTCAGATACTTCAAATCCAGGTTCTTTAGGGCTACATTGTCATGGGGTTCAGAGGTTACCCTAGTTTTGTCTTTCTGCCCTAGAGGTTTGGTTTTACGATAGGATGGAAAGAAGTCGCTAATGGTTGTATAATCTGTGTCTAAAGAAGATAAAGGACCAGATAAAGCTAACGGTTTCCCAGAAACGGTAATAGAAATCAGTACCTGGGTTTCGTAGATGTGCCTTTTCTCCTCCTTGAGGGGCTCAGGAATGAATTGCTAATTCTTTACCACCTTGGGTCCATTTAACGCAGCAAATGGAGGAAGCAGTGATGCGCCCTTTTGTCCTTTGAACTTCTGGTTCTTCTTTGGGTCTTGAGTAGTAGCAGTTGAAGAAGTCATTGAAAAAAAAACTTGAACAAAATGGGTGAAGGGTTGAGCGTTTTGGAGAGAGGAAAAGGTGTGTAGTGGATACTCGGGAGTAGGAAAAGATAAAATAGTTTCTGAAGAAACTATTTATAAAGCGCTTTGGAAACAATAAAGGGCTCACTAATCATCATTAAGGAGCTAAGGCTAGTGGGACACGTGTCCTCCCAGGAGCCAAAGTAGGGGCGGTGACAATTGCCACCTATATCCACGATCTCCTAGACTGTAGGAGAGGTTATGGTGATTTGCAGCTTGATGTGATTTACGAGGGGACGTTTCAGTCATATTCATAATAGGCTGTGACGTCATGAATTTCTTGAAAAGAAACTGAATAGTTTCTTGGAACGTGGGTCATTCAGTTTTGATGAACACCTATGCATGGTCGAAAGATGGCGTCGAACGGACACTATCAAAAAATCCCTTTTCTTCAGCACTGTTGAAAAAGACATTTTTGGGGGGATTTTGTTAGCTCTTAAATTCGACCCCCAGACGAAGTTGGAAGTGTTGGGGAGAATATTAGGCTCTTGAAGAAGGTTAGAAAGGCTTTCGACAGGATTTGTGTGATAGGTTTGAGTCGAAGGTACTCATAAGAGGAAAAGAGATCTTTTGGAACTTAGAAAATATTTCTAAGAGTTAAAGGGGGAACCTTCGACCGAGAATGCTGATGATGTCTGGCGCTGGGAATTCAAATTCAAATAAAGGAGGGAGTAGTTACTTTGGTTCGCTCTTGAGGAAAGACAGGTGGCGTGTATCCGGGCAATGGAAGCATGCAATATGACACTTGTCATTTGTTGATTATTTTAGGCAGTTTATAGCAGTTAGTTTTAGTATTATAAATAAGGGTCCTAGCAATAAGATTAGGTGTGTTGTGTTCACTTTGTACAAGTAACTCTAAATTTACTCGAAAGTATCCGCGTGTTGAGAAAAGAGTATTGTGAGAATGTACGTGATGTAAACACCATTTATCCTTCAACGCAATTTACTTTGATCTTTACTTAAATTGTTATCTTTTATTTGAAGCCAGTTACGTTTCTGCACTTATTTTCATTTTATACCTTTTGATCTTTGTTGCACACGTTCGACCCTTTCCTTTTACATTTCCAGCCTTTTAACTTTACATTTTGAAATGTTGTCTATTAACAAACTTTCCTTCTTGAGTATTGTCGAAGTATTTATTGCTTTAGAATTTAACTTAGATCAACTGTTAGCACATGTCCTAGGATCAATTTGATCGATCCTGTAAGTCACCAAAGTCAGATTTGGAAGATCAGCGGTTATTTACCAATTTTCACGGTAAACAGAGCTGTTGATCTTGCTTTATGTTAGAGTTTGAGATTTTTAGATTCTACCATAAGTTGTGATCTTCTCATTAGCCTCCCAAAGACATCATTGATTATTTGCTCTTGTCTTCCTACAACTATATTGGTTTGTATAATTTTAATTTGGTTCTGTTGTTGCGATTGGTGTAATGAAAAAAATAGTATAGTAGCAGCGTAAAACATGTTGTTAGAAACATCGGTAAAGTCGAATGGATCCAGGATTGAATCGTGAACGAAATCACTTTCCTTAAAATTATTTAAAGCACTCTCAAATATGTCTTAGAGTTGGAATACAGGAATACCCATGGTAATTCAACCTTATATCGAATTTGCGCAAGACCGACGAAAACTCGATTTGTAGTGAAGAAAGTTTGGAATTTATTTAAGAGGATATTCGAATTGTGATGTGATTTTTGAATTCTGAAATGAGGTATTTATAGGCTATGTGTGTGTTTTTTCACAAGATTGCGACCCTTGATGAAATAACACATTGTAACTAATAGTTGCATTATTTTCAAGCATTGCCTATTTTCATTCCGCAGCAACACTTCACAAAAGTGTTGCTTCTCTTTGAATTCAAAAATTTAAACGGATGCATCAACCAAAATGAGAGAAATAATGAGTCTGGCCGAAGGTCAGAAACCTCCTCATAACGCCGTGTAGTTCATATTGTATCCTTTTCCATAGAATACACACCCTCAGCATTGAACTTCATTAAGAGTTTAAATAAAACTCAACCCTCATTTTAAAGGTCAACATTAATACGAAATGTTCGACAAACATCCAAATTAATAACTTTTTGTTACCTATTAAATCTTGAGGTTAATGTTTTACTAACATAAGATTGGGTTGTCGCCGCTGTCAGAACTCTTACTCAAGAAGTTTAAACCCCATGCCTCTTGAGGTTGTTTTTTCTAAGTCTCTGGCCCGTCGCTTAGTAAATGGACCAACCAAATTATAGCTCGTTCATATATAGGTGAGTGAAATGATTCCATCTTTAATAACTTGTACCTAGACATTGGTGTCATATGAGATTTTATGACATTCTTGTGTGTTTTACCTTATGATATTCAACATAGATTTTATGAGTAGGATTTGTGATTGATGTTTGTTTTTGTGTCTTAATGTTGAATATTTATGTCTTGATAGATGCCTTCTTCTTCTTCATCTAGTAGCGATAAAACTACATATACAAATGAAACTCGTACAAATGATTCTCAATCGTTAGAAAGAAAAAAGAAAAAAACAAAGAGGCACCACAATGATGGCTAAATTAGCAAAACTCCACAAGTCGGGTGTCAAATTACCGATCGAGCTTAATGCCATTTATATGATATTTGATGATCTTCATTCTTTGCTTTTTAAGATTTATGTTGTGTTCCTTGGACGTAGCAAAGTCAGTATATTGATAAATGATTGGAAAAAAGCACCAGAGGAGGTGAAAGATAGCATATGGACAGATGTTAAGGTATTTATTCTAATTTTCATTGATTCAATATTATTACTGTTTATAATTACTAATACATACCTGTTGAAGTAATTGTGTAGTTGACGTTTGAGTTTTCAGGTGATTCTAAGTTGAAAAAAATGGATCACTTATGATGGTACATGTTGGAGGGGCTTTAAGTCACGACTCACGCGTGACTATATTAGGGAGCCTAAGCCTAATCTTGAGCTTCTGTGAGTATGATATAATTATCTAGATAAGAAGGTTTGGAAAAAGCTTATGAAGTCTCGTAGTTCTGAGGAGTTCCTGCACTACAAGAAAATCAGTCTATAGCCACGTGAAATTGTGACGTGATTATCACGTGGCAAAAAAAATTTGGTTGCGGCGTGATAACCACGTCGCTACATTATTTTATAATAAAAAAAATGTAACGTTAGCACATGGAATTTCAGAATTTAAAATTTAAAAATATTATTTGCGACGTGAGAACCACGCCGCAACAAAAAAAATAATTTTTTAAAAACAAAAGCCTGCAGCGTGCAGATGTTGGGAATGTTGAAAATTTTAAATTTTTATTTGCGACGTGAATATCACGTCGCAAATTTTTTAGAGGGAAATTAAAATTTTAAGTCTGACTGAATGCAGGTAGTGGGTATATAATTTATGACCGTTTGCTGGTTGCGACGTGATTTTCACGTCGCTAATGAGCTTATATAATTAATTGCTTTCGTTTCCTCTCCCTCAGGCCCATTTTAATAATTAAGAAGATTTTTTTCCTATTTCTTCTTCGCCATTTCCTATTTCGTTTCCTCTCCCTCTCATTTTTCCTCTTCTTCTTTGCCATTTCCTATTTCTTCCTCTCTTCTTCTCAGCAGAAATTTTTTTTCTCTCTTCTTCTTCAAGCATTTCCATAGTTTTAAAGGTACGTTATTTGATTTTATTCTTCCTCTCTTCTTCTTCCTCTCTTACCATATTTTTTGGTTATTATTAATATTTTGTTTTATGATATTGAATAGAAGAAGATTGAAGATTTGAGATTCAAGAAAATTGAAGATTGAAGAGTGAAAAAAAGATTGGACTAGAAGATTGAAGGAGATTGAAGAAGAGGTATTTTTTGCCATTTATTTTTTATACTTGAAGTATTTTCGAAAATTTGTTTATTTTAGGTGAATAGTATATATGTTAGAAACAAATTTTGTTATAATTTATGTAGTATATATAATATATAAAACGAAAATATTTTTTGGTTAATAGTATATAAAACGAAAATATTTTAGGTTAATAGTATAATTTATTTTAGGTTAATAGTATATATACTTTATTCTGTTAGAAAATATTTTATATATAAAACGAAAATATTTATTCTGTTTGAAAAATTGATTCTGTTAGAAAATATTTTTAGAATTATTTTATATATTTATATATATAAAATGTTGGAATTAACCCAAAACTATGGGAATTCCTTCTATCACGCAGCAATTATACAGAAAGGTAGAAAGAAAATAGGGAAGAAGAAGATGAATAGTGTTCTTGCTGCCCACAAACTGTGGGACTTTCTCTCTTCTTATTACGCACTCTGCAACTGCAGAATTCTGTGAGAAATTACAAAGTGTTGTAATTGATTGATTCAAAATAATGAGGGAAACTCCCTATTTATAGAATTAGGTTTGCTTGCATCTCAAGACAAAGCCCAAACTATAAAAGCCCAAAATATCAAATCTAATCTAAATCATATCAAATCAAATCTAATATAATAAAAACAAAATCTGAATCCCATCTAAATGAATCTGTCGAAACACTTTCGACAGTTCAGCACAACACTTCGACACATGAGTGTTTCGACTTCGACTTCGACTGCTTCCTTCTGCTTCGACTAAACAACAACCTGTTGTCTTCGACTTCGACACTATGAATTATAATTTAACATAAAAAACGAAAATATAAACATATTATATATAAATTCTGTTTTAACACATTATATATAAATTATATATAAATTCTGTTTTCTAAAAAATTATATACATATTCTGTTTTAGCATATTATATATAATTTTTTTTCTGAAATTTTTATTAAGTTATAAATGTTATAAAAACAGAATAATTTATAATATATAAAAACTGTTTTATGAAAAACATAATACATAAAAAACTGTTTTATAAACAAAAACATATACATAAAAACTGTTTTAATATATAAAAACATTATACATAAAAACTGTTTTATAAACAAAAATATATAATATAAGTTATAAATGTTTTAATATATTATATATAAAAACTGTTTTATGAGTAAAAACATATATATACATAAAAAGTATTATATACTATGTTAAAAAATATTATATATAAAAACATTATAGTATGTTATAAAACAGTATAGTATATTATATAAAACATTAATATAGTACGTTAAAATGTTAAATAGTATATATATAGTATATTTTTAGTAGTAAGAACAAGAACAATATGTTTAGGACTATTATTAAGTTGATTAATTTAATATTTCTAATTAAAAAGGTATTGATTATATAAATTTGCAGTAAATGGAATATTATCGGTATTATCGTAGTTGGATATACGATAGACTATATCCAGGAAGGCGCGCACTTAAACCCAATTTTATAGAAGGAGTTAATGGTTTTATCACGTGGACGTTTGCTCAGGAATGTTGTAGATATATAATTAGTGATCCAGAGGAAATAACACGTCATTTGCATAGAAGAGGTTTCATTGAAAATTATTGGGTTTGGACGTATAATGGTGAAACACTGCCGAGTAACGTACCAGAGACTAGCAACACGCATGCTTCAAGTAGTCGACCGCCTATGGAATTTGAGGAAAACTTTAATTTGATCGGTGACATGGTTGAGGATGCTTTTGGTGTTAACGTGACCCATGATCAACCAGAAGATTTTGACGGGGAAGAGTTGCCGAATGAGGAAGCGCAGAGATTTTATCAGTTGTTGAATGAGATGAATACTCCGTTGTTTGAGGGGTTGCCAGACTCAAAGCTATCAATGTGTGTGAGATTATTGGCCGCCAAGTCAAATTGGAATGTTCCTGATCAGTGTTTGGAGCACTTCGCAAAAATGATGTTGGACTCAACTGCAACGAAAGACAACTTGCCTGCGAGTTTCTATGATGCAAAGAAGTTGGTGTCAAAGTTAGGTTTAAGAGTAAGAAAGATTGATTGTTGCATTAATGGTTGCATGTTGTTTTATGACAATGAGTTTGGTACTCAAGATGGATCGTTGGAGGAATGTAAGTTTTGTCAGAGTCCAAGATATAAAGTTCGCAGTAGAGCCATTAACAGTAAGCAAAAGCGTGTAGCAGTAAAAATCCATGTTTTATCACGTGGCTATTTTTTTTATTATTTATTTTTATTTAATTTAATTTAACTTATATTAACTTGATTTTTTTAATTGTATGTGTAGAAGGATTATCAGGTCTTGATGGCAGAATTTCTGACCCATAATCCCCAGTATACTCCTCCTCCAGGATAACCGGTTCATCCAGATGTGGATTTCTATATTTGGAGTCAAGCTATTGGGGGAAAGGGGGATAACGGGTTCTTTTTTGGTGGTGGAAATTTGGCGGACACCTTGAAGAGTGGGGATAGAACTCTGTATCAGAGATCTATGGACGGTGAAGGAGGGTCACGTCAAACAAATTTGACACCGCAGCAGTTAGAAATGGTAAGACAATTGGCTAGACGCGAGTCAGAGGAACGTGAGGCGGCATTGAAGGTCCAAATGGAGGCGACAACGAAGGCTCAAACGGAAGCAATGAAGGCAATGGCGAAGAGGCAGGCTGATATGGAGGAGCAAATGCGGCAACTTATGCAAGCATATGGTGGAAATCGCAACGATGGTGGTCAATCAAGGAATAATAACAACCAAAATGATGTTGACTTTACCGACTATTCCGACCCGGATGATCCAATTATTTAGTTTTATTTTTATTTTCTTTTTACTTTTTAATTTGTGTACTAATGAATTTATAATTATATTTTAGAAATATTTAGTTTTATTTAGAAATATTAAATTTAAATTTTAGTTTATTAATTTTATTATATTAAGTTTATTAATTTATATATTTAAAAATATTTAGTTTCAATTTTATAAATTTGATTTATAATATTGAATTTAGTAATATAAATTATAATATTTAATTAAATAAAACAGAAATTATATAAAACGGAAAATTATATTTAAATAATATAATTTTTTTAAAACAGAAAATTATATATAAATAAAATAGAAATTATATTTAATAAAAATCAGAAATTATTTAAATGTAACAGAAAATAATTTAAAAAAAAATACATTATTTGCGACGTGATTTCCACGTCACAAATTAGTGACGTGAAAACCACGTCGCAAAATAAAACGTACAAATAAAAAAAAAATTTTGCCAAGTGATTTTCATGTCACTAATTTGTGACGTGGAAATCACGTCGCAAATAACTTTCTGCATTTTCTGACCCACCTCTGCTCACCTGCTCTGACTCTGTCTGTAGGGATTTCTATCAACTTTTTTGCGACGTGATTTTCATGTCACTAATTTGTGACATGTTTATCACGTCGCTACAGGGTTGCCACGCGCTCTCCTGCAACGTAGAAGCTCACGTCGCAAAAAACGAGTAGTGACGTGTTTTCATAGTTTGCGACGTGGGAATCACGTCACTAAAGACAACATATTTTGTAATGCTGGTTAGTACTAATTTTATTTTATGATAATTTTATGTTTATCATTTATAGATACAACCATGCAAGATAATAATATTTTCTATGTTTAGAATGGGTTAAAAGTGAAGCAAGAAAGGAGAACAATGAAAAAAAACAAATACCCACATAGAGGATACAAGAAACTTGAGATGATGACTCTATGAGTCGTGATCGCAGCCCATCTCCACCATCACGAAATGAGAAGTGGAAAAGGGCTCTACAAAGACCAAATAGAGATTACACTTCAGATGCCTCAAGATTAGTCGCTGAGAAAATTATATGCAGGGTTTGTTGTGTATGTGTTATGTGTTATTTAAATTGCTTTGGTAATTAACAATGTATATCTTATCATGTTGTGTCGGAATTGTTGCTTATGTCAGTCCGTGAAGGTTCCTTTGTTCCAGAACCACAACATGGTATATTAGTAGAAGCAATTAGAACAAATGAGCGTGGTGGGTGTTTTGATGGTGATGACGATGTCATAGATTTGAGAGTGTGGTTTGGTACATCTAGAAAAATCACCGGACAGGTGCAAAAAGAAACAATTGAAGATTTTTTAGAGGAAGTTGGAAATTCAAAAGAAAGATTTTGAAGACGCGTTAGTAGTGGAGCATGAAAGTTGCAGGAAAGACATAGAAGAGTTATATGTAGTGTGTGAGAATATTATGATATATGAAATATATTATATATATTGTGTTGATTATGTTTTATGTTCATGTTATTTTTACTCTTTCGTTTGCTGGTATCTGAAATATATGATATACATTGTGTTCATATCTGAAATATAGAGAATCAGTAGAACTGTCCCACAGTGTACACATGAAGATGATATTGATCAATTGCCTACAAGAATTGTTGTACGTGGTGCAAACACAAAAGAAATTTGTTCAAACCGTCCTTATTGGCTCCTTTTAAACAATCATATACCAAATTGTTATGTCACCCCCATCGACAAGACATAACTACTTCCTCTAGAGCTAGAACATGATCGAGAGTTAGATTATTTCTATGTCGATCCTAAAGATATAAAAGATATGGTCACTAGAAAGTGGTGGATGGATATAGGGTTACTACAAGTTTGGTGCACGTAAATACATAGAATTGAATATCTTATTATGGTATATTCATTTTTTTGTATAGAACTAATTTGTCACTTATTTTTTTAATTTGGTTTAACCATTTAGGTACATTCACCGTGTTTATTTATATTTAAATAAATTGAATATTTATGGATTCTTGGATTCAATTGTATTATGTTTATTCTCCAAAAAAGATTGAAGAATACATAACATCACGGTTAGATGGGAAAAAAGACAGTTTCTAAGCACCATTTCTCCATAAGCGAGTAATTTTGAAATTATGGTTTCTCTATTATATATATATATATATATATATATATATATATATATATATAGTTGGTTTCCATGTTTAACTAAATACTAATTATTATGGCATGTGTTCATTCAGTGAACATTTTCAGTTGATCATCATATCTCTTCGGACGGACGAATATGATAACTACATTGTGTTACTTACACCATCCACTTAAACCTTAGATGAAACAATTTATTGCTAGGTAGATATATGTTTATGAGAATTTTATTAATATTTTCTTTGAATTTGTAATTATTTTAGTGTGTAGTATTTTTAAATTATTTTTAATATAGGTGTGTGGAGCGACACTGTTATATAAACAATTCTAGAAACAAGCTCATTTTGTGAGCCCTAGAAAAGTGGATTACTTGTGAAATTAGTTTATGTATATATTTACATGCATGTGTGGTTATATATTCACGAAATGTTTAAATGTGAGTATTATATAATTAAACACATGTTAAATTAGTTTATGTATATATTACTTGGGATCAACTATATATTATGTCATAAAATGTTTGCAATAATATTTGTTTAGCTTAAGTTTGCAATTATGTCATAAAATGTTTACAACAACATTTTATTATTATTTTTTCGTATTTATTTCTTCTTGAAAGAATGCGTTATAACGTCCTTTGATAAAGGTAAAATAATTTTTGTGTCATCTCAAAGAGATAGTCATACAAGTGATACCACACGTACAACTATGCTTATAATAACAATGATGAAAAACTACAAAACATATTTTATAAAAAAATATAAAAATAAATAAGAAAGTTAAACAAATATAAACGTATAATAAATGTTTGTGCGTGCGTGCATGTGTTTTTTATTTTTTTCATCTTGAAAGAATGCGTTATAACGACCATTGATAAAAGTTCAATATTTTTTGGGTCGTCTCAAAGAGTTAGTCATACAAGTGATACCACACACATTAAAACTATTCGCCTAATATAAATCATAATAGACTACATAACATATTTTCCAAAATATATAACAATAAATAAGTAAATTAAAGAATAATACCATAATCAAATGTATTATATATATTTATATTTTTGTGCGTGTGTGCATGTATTTCGTAGAATTGAGCTCCTTTATTTAAATTATACAGTCTATTGAAAAATATGTCAAAATATTTATTTAAACATTAATATTACGCACCTTGTCTTAAATTTAGTATGCAGTATAATCAACAATTTTTAATATCACATCAAATTTAAATTTTATAAATCTTGTATTTTCACCTCTACTAAATGTGAGTAATCTATAACTATGTATTAAGAGAATACGTGTTTTTGGAGTAGTCTATTTTTGTTTCAAAATTGTCCTTCATCTTTTTTATAAATAACTTGAGTGGTTCGTAACTTTTGTTGGTTAACAATTAAAAATGTAACTTCCATATCTTACAAAAAAATCTCACATCTATAACTTTCATTAATTTCAGTTTGTAGCAGTTTAATTCTTTTTCAGTCTTCTTTTATCCATAACAAAAGGCTTCAATTTGTGGTAGTTTAGATCTTTTTCAATTATCTATAACAATACTGAATATCACTAATGTTTTTTTTAATTTGTCACCATAAATTAATAGTATCAAGTAATCTGATATCTGAATCAAAGTCATCATTTACCCTTCATTTGAACTTTTAAAACGTTATTTGGGTTTATCACATAAGAAAGAGACGTTTTTGTTGCTTTATAATCTATTCATGTATATTTTATTTTATGGAAATCAAAATGGAAGAAATATAATTTCTTTTGCATTCAAAATGCAATTCACACTCACCATATCTTTATATTTAATTTTTCAAAATGTTTCTATTAAATATTCTATTTAATGTTTGCATAGGAAGAATGGACACTACACTGAAAACAGAAGTGAGAAGTCTATGGAGATATGGAAGGTGACGTTACTCAGTGACTATGTTGCGAGTGGGAGACTATGAACGATGATACAAAACTTTCATAACATGGTGGAAGCATACAATTATATTTATTCTTGGATGATGAAGACGACATTTGATTATAAAGGGGTTAGTTTATCTTCTTGCAAAAATTTCTCTCATATGAAATCATAGTTGTGAATTGTTTGTCAATTGCATTTGTAACATTTTGTTTAAAAATAATTATGCTTATTTAATATTATTAAATTTGTGTTGTTTAAGAGATGAATTGGATAAACTTTTGGGTTATAAAAATTGTATGTTTATGAACATCAATAATATCTATTTTTTTTATCATTTAATATTGTTTTTCATGTTTATCATACAATTAGTAATTTTCTTCTACAATATCCACTTAGAAATTATAGAATTATTATTCATCGTATTTCCAAATTTATTATATATTTACTTACAATATAATATGGTTGTGCATTGGCTACTGGACTAACCATGAATGCACTGCAGGAACTAGCATGAGAAAAGGTTATAACGTAAAAGCGGAGGCTGTCAATAACTCATTATCATGTAGTAATAAACAACTTTTTATTAAATTTCCTTTTTTCTTCCACTATCTCTATCACGCATATATATATATATATATATATATATATATATATATATATATATATATATATATATATATATATATATATATATATATATATATATATATATATATATATAAAAGTTTCATGAAGTAGAATATCCTTTAAACTTTTTTAATTTAGTTTAAATCATGCTTTTTTGAGTGAGACTAATGTATCTTGAGTGCAAAATTAATTTATTTCCATTATGTTTGTGGCACTTATTTCTTTTATATACTCAATTAAGTTTGTGACTATATATAAAATCAAAATACACATAAGTTGGGGTAGGAGATTTTAGAGAGAGAAGCTCCAACATCTCTCTACATTCCTAAATTCAAAAGCTCTTTCATCTGGTTTGAGTGAGCAACCTTAGGTCGATTCCTTAGTTCACTTCGTCAATGAAGGATCTTGATGTCTTCGGTTTAAATTCCTATACTTAGGTATAGGGACCTTGGGTAACACCCATATATAAAATCATACATCAAGACATAAATATTATACATGAATCCAAGTTTTGGTATTGAAATACCATAAGTTCCTAGTTAACACATTGTATACATTACATGCCCAAAATACAAAATACTAAAATTTTATGGCATAATATACACAAGAAGTTCCAATGTACTAAGAACTAGATCAACATAGTGATCTCAAAATAAAACTCCAAAGCGGAAGCCATGCCATCCGAAAAAGCCAAGATACGTAAGGATAATCAAACGACTTTATCCTTACTCTTCGCGGAACCAGAAACACATGTATTATAATCAACAACATGGGGTGAGATATTAAATCTCAGTAAGTTTCTTATCTTATAGATTCTCTCGGCTTTACAAGGTTCTATCACCCTAACTCAAGTCAAAAGGGAGGGGAAGTGACCTTGAGTTCATAATCTCACGATCTCACACTATATGGAAACATGTTAAGAGTCCGCTAACTCAAAATAATTATCACTATCGATAACCTTATCAAGGCATCCCTTCTTCTCGTCCTCTTCTACGTCTAGAAGTCAGAACGAGTCATGGATCCTCGTAAATTACTTGGCATACGAGATGGATTCGGAGCTAAGGGACACATTATCACCTTAAGTCGTCACTTCACAAGGTCCGTACATCGTCACAAGTCTCTTTACCATATAAGCTCCATTCGTACTATAACATTGGGAATCAAACCTACCAAGTAATAGTGCATTCATTCCAGAGGAGCTCGTTACTCATGAAACGACACCATAAAGGGGAAATGGTTACGATATCGTGATTTCACATACAACCATAATTGTATTTAATAAATCTAGGCCACGTTAGCCTTTAGGCCTCTTTTGCCTTTTCTCATACCTACAAATTTACACATGTTCCATAATAGTGTTTATTCCTTTCTATACCATTCGGTATTTGAATACACGCTTCGGCCTTTTATGCGCGAGCGTTATCATTAGATTATTTATCAATTTCCTAGCCCATTACTAGGTTCTAATATAGATTCATAGTAAGGTTTCCTCACTCTTCCTATTCCATATTTTAACATGCATACTCTCTCAATCATGTTTAACAACAATATATTAGGCAAAGCATATTACAATTGCATAATAGAATTACATGTGATAATTCAAACGTAAGTTATACCACTTTTGGGTTTTCTTTCGATTATTTAATCGGGCAACAAAACCGATATTTTTCACTTTCATTGCATAGAATATTTCCACAGCTTTCCATCGGTACAAGAACACTCCAATCGGAATCACGGTTCAAAAGTTATGGGTTTTAAAAAAAAAAGTATTTTTCAACAACTTACAATGGTAATCGGTTACCCTAAATGAGTAACTGGTTACTCAAGTTGTATTGTTCAAAACAGAATCAAAATGAGAGTTATAAGCACATTTTGTAATCGGTTACCCTAAATGGGTAATCGGTTACTCAGTTCAAAACTTGCGCAGATTATCATCTTTCCCATAGAGTAATCGGTTACTCAAATAGAGTAATCGGTTACTCTGTTACAGAACAGAAAAATTCTGGTTTTTCCATGTTTCAAAATCCTCCAATTTACTCAAAAACTCAAGGAAGCTCAAAATATCAAACCTTAACTTATCATACAACACATTCACACCTGTAATGATCATATTATGCAATCTATTTCACATTTCAAACATGGAAACAACATTCAATCAAAATCCACCATTTTTACTCAAATTCTAACCTAAGTTTCTATACTTAGGGTCCTAACTAGAACTCACCACAACAAGGTGAAGATGATGAAGAATATGTTGGGTTGATTGATGAAGAAGAGATGATGAAGATTGAAGCTTTCTTCTTCTTCTAGGTTTCCCTTCTCTTTTCCTCTTCTTGCTCCTCCTTCTCTCTACTCTTCCTATCTTTTCCAACTTTTGTTTCTATTTTTGCCACAAGTGTGGAAGTGAAATGATATAGGGAAATTCAATTAGATAGAAAATGTCCAAAAAATATGTATAGCACCGATTAATAACACCTCAGAGTCAGATAATATTAATTGGATCTGTTCTGAGCTCAACAGTTACTCTAAGTATCTTTACAGATAATGTCTCAGAGCGCACCGGAACCCAGTTGATCACAAATAATATTATTCAGAGCAAATTAAAATACGGGGTATTACACCTTGGCATCTTGACTTTTGTTTCATTGGTGAGGTTACTAGGGTCCGCTTAGTTTTTCATCTTCTTGCTCTGATTCTGCAGTGTTTGCGTGTGGTTGGACAACTGGTCTGGTAAGGGTTTTGCAATGGCTACTTTCAATCATAGAGATAGAGGATGGGAGTACGACACAAAATCAAAAGTAAGGCGCCAAGTCACAGCTAAACGATCGATTTGGAAAGCTATTGGAAATAAGGGGATTGACCAAGATTTTCGCGAAGCTACATCATTTTTTTTCACGGAAATCCCATATTCATTTGACGCAAAATAAATGTTTGAGGTATTTAAAGATTATGGTCTTGTTTTAGAGGTCTTCATTCCTTCAAGGTTGGATAAAATGGGAAGATGGTTTGGTTTTGTACGATTCAAGAAGGTGATTGATGAACATCTTTTTGCCATTAAACTGGACAATATTGTCATTAATGGCCGAAATATATTTGCAAATACGCCGAGATTTCGAAGAGAATACATACTAGAGAATAAGGTTGTGACGAATTCAAGACGTGAGAAGAGCAATTTTTCGAAAAATTGAGGGGAGTCGTTTAATAGAAATCAGATTGTCGCGAATGGAATGAAATCATAGGCAGAAGCTACTAAAGGAGGTTTGAACATGAAAAGATCCCACCAGGTGTTTTTGGGAGATAAACCAAATTTTGCTCATCTCATGTTCAATGTTAAAAAGGAAGATTTAGAGAGGTCCGAACAAGCATTTGTGGGTGTCATGGAGGTGCCTGGTACGTCTTATGAAATACAAGAACCATTGCATGTTGAAGGATACTTCAAAACCAAAGCGACTCCTTTGGGTGCCAATCTGGTGTTATTGGAAGAAGAAAGTTCTAGGGATATTACGAAGATGATGGTCGAAGATGAAGAATGGATCTCAAAATGGTTTTCGGATATTTATCCTTGATCACCATCGGATGTTAATAAAGAGAGGTTAACTTGGGTGAATGATAAGTGCAAAATGTACCTATTTTTGTATATGAGTTTTGTTGCACTTATCGATACTTTTTGGTTAATATCGTTCAAATAAACCCTAATTTGTTTATAATTACGTTTACTTTACGTTATAGTGTATATATTGCGTTATAGTGCAAATATCAATGAGTTTAATTGATTTTCTATCATTTTGTGCAGGTATTAAATCAAGGATATCTTGTCATTGTTGTATAGAGCATTGAATAAGTTTTCAAACGCTTCGAACCGGGCGAAAAACGGAGTTACGGTTCAAAAGTTACGAATAAAACAGTGCAGAATTTTCTGGTGTGCTGCGCCCCTGCTGCGCCGGGCGCTCCGGAACAGCATTGGAACTTGCAAAAATAAACGGCCTTTCGCCGACGGGCGCCCCAAAATTCCGCCGGGCAAAACCGGGCGGACAGAAACATCAAATATGGGGAAAAACACATTTTTAGGGATGGTTTTGGGTATTTTTTGCTCCCAACTCCATCAAACTTCATTTTTCTTGTAGATTAGCTTAGAAAACATAATTGGAGCTTGCGTTTGGATGATCCGGAGTCGAATCTCCCGTCGATTGGTGTTGACAAACCAAGAAATGTTTGGTTCCTCTTCTCTCTTCTCTTTGTAATTTCTTTTTGTTGGGTATTGTATAGTTACTATGAACATATGTATCTTTGTTGATCTTAATATTATATGAAATTTGCTTTACAAATCATTATCGACGTCTTCCTTGATCTTTTTGCATTTATGTTTGGATTTGTGTTGTGTTAGAGATAAACATCACAAATCTTGATTAGGGATGGATATCTATTGTCTAGATGCTAGAGATAGATTTAGATGATAATCTTTTTGGTGTCGAAACTTAATGTCTTTCGTGTTTCGAGGCTTCGTGCGCGAGAGTGACGAAGAGAGTAATACGGTTGTCTCTCAGCTCAGTGTGCCAGAGATGGACACTGTTGTGAGTGATACCGGGTGATTTTGACGAGTATTGCAGGTGGAGTATAATTGGTCGGTAAATTTATGTTTATGACGAGTGGATTATATGAATGCTTGATAAGTTCGTCTTGTTGAAGAATGAATTGTTTTTATGTTTTTATTTACTTTTCTGTTTTTAAGCTTTAAACCATTTAAAACCCAAACTCATTAACAATTAAATTGTCGAACGATAGTTCAGTAGCACCGATCTCTGTGGACACGATAATTCCCGGAAAAATACTTCCAAATCTTTTTGTTTGCTTTCCCTATACCGCTACCAACAAAATGGCGTCGTTGCCGGGAATCGATATTTTTATTGGATCGCATTGCGATAGTTTCTTTGTTTTTGTGTTTTGTAGATATCGTATATATTGTCTATTTTCACTTGTTGATATTGATACTTGTATATGTTTAACATATTTGTGAATTTTACATGTTTTGTATACTTGTAAATTTAGTGTATATGTTTGTTTGTCTTCACGGTTGCTAAGTGTTTGGTTAGGTTTCGTCGTCGGTGAGCGTTAACCGTGTAAAAAGGCAACTTGGAGAAATGTGTATAAATAATAGGCGTCGAGCTTACGACATAAAACAAGCATGTTTTATCGTTTTTTGTTCCGTTATTACTTTTTCATTGTATATGAGATTGTGTAGGTGTTAAGTGGAGGCCTACACCAGATCCTTGTTGTTGTACTGATTTTTCTGGTTCTGGTGTTGCGCGCTCAGCGCGTGCCTGCGCGCTCTGCTGTGCTGAACCAATGAATTCTTTTATATGTTCATTTGGTTCCCCCTTCTTCCCACTTCCACCAAGGCCTTATATATTAGTAATTATTAGTAATTTTTCTAATTCTTTTGTTGTTGTTTGGACTCAAATTTTGGCTCGATTGCTTGAAGTCGCATTCGGTGATTTTCCGATTTTGAGTGTTTCAACTTGCGAATGCGTTGTAATGATAGTGTTTAAAGTTTTGTACATGTTCGAGGTATGTATTTATCGCTTTCTATACTTTAGCATATTCATGATACTTAGGCTTTTTACAAACTTTTATGTCATTCATTCTTTATATACTTGTTCGTATGTGAATCACCTTAGATCCTACCCCTTTTTGTGAGGAAGCCTTCCATTGTTCATATATGCTCGGAGTTCCAACATTCTTGTTCTAACTGGATTTTATTATGTTGAATCTGTTGTTTATATTGTGTATATGAATGCATGAAAAAGATCAAGGCATTTGTTTCATTTTGAGCACAACCACCTTAGCCAAATAGTCAAATCACCTTGTGAGCGTGTGATCTTTCGTAACCCCTTTGAGATTTTTGATCCATGTTTTATTTGAACTTAATGCTTGTCTATGAGTATTTAGTTCACTTAATTTTTATTGGATTTTGTTTTTTCTTGGACCTCAACTTTGTGTTGTTGTATGGATTTTTTCCTTGCCTTAGAAAGTAGGGAGTATTCACATGATGGTGCGGTTGAATTCAAGTTGGGGAGAGAATGATTGTGTATTCATTAGTTGGTTCTATGAGGAAAGAAATAGAAAAGAAAAAAGAGAAAAATAAGACAAAAGAAAAGAATTGAAAAAAAGAAAGAAAAAGAAAATCTTTGAAAAAGGAAACAAAAAGAGTTTCAATAATTGTGCTAAATAAGTATTGTGTTTTGTGTAACACTTGGGATTTTGGAAGAAGTTTGATTGAAATTTTGTGTATGAACTTTTGTGAGTTGATCACTCCCTTAGGTTTAGGCAAGTTTTTGTTTCGATTAGCTTTAGGAATTGCCCCTTGTTTGTTTACCCGACCACATTACAACCTTGAAAAGTCCTTGTGATTCTTGTCTTTTTATGTTCAATGTGAATTTTTGGATGGATGCATAATTTAGTCTTTTGTTTGCAGGATTGTTGTGTGAGTGAAAAATCCCTCATTTTATGTTTTTCATCTACCGATGATTGTTTTTGCTAGGTGTGATTCACATTTGAACTTGTGTTATTTTAGGATGTTTGGCATGATTTTTGTATTTTGCATTTGTTTAGTGATTGTGTTACCGTTGAAGTTTAGTGGTAAGTATTTACTTTGTGTGTATCATTTTCGATTGAACCATTGCATTTGTTTTTGTTTGTAAAAACTTGTTGTTGCGTGATTTCTTGGATTTCGCTTTTGTTCCTTTAGTTTGTTGGCTTTGTTTGAGGACAAACAATTATGTAAGTCGGGGAGAGTTTGACAAGTGCAAAATGTACCTATTTTTGTATATGAGTTTTGTTGCACTTATCGATACTTTTTGGTTAATATCGTTCAAATAAACCCCGATTTGTTTATAATTACGTTTACTTTACGTTATAGTGTATATATTGCGTTATAGTGAAAATATCAATGATTTTAATTGATTTTTTCTCATTTTGTGTAGGTATTAAATCAAGGATATCTTGCCATTGTTGTATAGAGCATTGAATAAGCTTTCCAACGCTTCGAACCGGGCGAAAAACGGAGTTACGGTTCAAAAGTTACGAATAAAACAGTGCAGAATTTTCTGGTGTGCTGCGTCGGGCGAAAATTCCGCCGGGCGAAAATTCCAGCGCCGAGCGCTCCGGAACAGCACTGGAACTTGCAAAAATAAACCGCTTTTCGCCGTCGGGCGCCACAAAATTCCGCCAGGCGAAACTGGGCGGACAGAAACATCAAATATGGGAAAAAACACATTTTTAGGGATGGTTTTGGGTATTTTTTGCTCCCAACTCCATCAAACTTCATTTTTCTTGTAGATTAGCTTAGAAAACATCATTGGAGCTTGCATTTGGATGATCCGGAGTCGAATCTCTCGTCGATTGGTGTTGACAAACCAAGAAATGTTTGGTTCCTCTTCTCTCTTCTCTTTGTAATTTCTTTTTGTTGGGTATTGTATAGTTACTATGAACATATGTATCTTTGTTGATCTTAATATTATATGAAATTTGCTTTACAAATCATTATCGATGTCTTCCTTGATCTTTTTGCATTTATGTTTGGATTTGTGTTGTGTTAGAGATAAACATCACAAATCTTGATTAGGGATGGATATCTATTGTCTAGATGCTAGAGATAGATTTAGATGATAATCTTTATGATGTCGAAACTTAATGTCTTCCGTGTTTCGAAGCTTCGTGCGCGAGAGTGACGAAGAGAGTAATACGGTTGTCTCTCAGCTCAGTGTGCCAGAGATGGACATTGTTGTGAGTGATACTGGGTGATTTTGACGAGTATTGCAGGTGGAGTATAATTGGTCGGTAAATTTATGTTTATGACGAGTGGATTATATGTATGCTTGATAAGTTCGTCTTGTTGAAGAATGAATTGTTTTTATGTTTTTATTTACTTTTCTGTTTTTACGCTTTGAACCATTTAAAACCCAAACTCATTAACAATTAAATTGTCGAACGACAGTTCAGTAGCACCGATCTCTGTGGACACGATAATTCCCGGAAAATACTTCCAAATCTTTTTGTTTGCTTTCCCTATACCGCTACCAACAAAATGGCGCCGTTGCCGGGGATCGGTGTTTTTATTGGATCGCATTGCGATAGTTTCTTTGTTTTTGAGTTTTGTAGATATCGTATATATTGTCTATTTTCACTTGTTGATATTGATACTTGTATATGTTTACCATATTTGTGAATTTTACATGTTTTGTATACTTGAAAATTTAGTGTATATGTTTGTTTCTCTTCACGGTTGCTAAGTGTTTGGTTAGGTTTCGTCACCGGCGAGCGCTAACCGTGTAAAAAGGCAACTTGGAGAAATGTGTATAAATAATAGGCGTCGAGCTTACGACGTAAAACAAGCATGTTTTATCATTTTTTGTTCCGTTATTACTTTTTCATTGTATATGAGATTGTGTAGGTGTTAAGTGGAGGCCTACACCAGAACCCTGTTGTTGTACTGATTTTTCTGGTTCTGGTGTAGCGCGCTCAGCGCTGGCCTGCGCGCTCTGCTATGCTGAACCAGTGAATTCTTTTAATTGTTCACTTGGTTCCCCTTTCTTCCCACTTCCACCAAGGCTTTATATATTAGTAATTATTAGTAATTTTTCTAATTCTTTTGTTGTTGTTTGGACTCAAATTTTGGCTCGATTGCTTGACGTCGCATTCGTTGATTTTTTGATTTTGAGTGTTTCGACTTGCGAATGCGTTGTAATGATAGTGGTTAAAGTTTTGTACATGTTCGAGGTATGTATTTATCGCTTTCTATACTTTAGCATATTCATGATACTTAGGCTTTTTACAAACTTCTATGCCATTCATTCTTTTATATACTTGTTCGTATGTGAATCACTTTAGTTCCTACCCCTTTTTGTGAGGAAGCCTTCCATTGTTCATATATGCTCGGAGTTCCAACATTCTTATTCTAACTGGATTTTATTATGTTGAATCTGTTGTCTATGTTGTGTATATGAATGCATGAAAAGGATCAAGGCATTTGTTTCATTTTGAGCACAACCACCTTAGCCAAATAGTCAATTCACCTTGTGAGCGTGTGATCTTTCGTAACCCCTTTGAGCATTTTGATCCATGTTTTATTTGAACTTAATGCTTGTCTATGAGTATTTAGTTCACTTATTTTTTATTGGATTTTGTTTTTTCTTGGACCTGAACTTTGTGTTGTTGTATGGATTTTTTCCTTGCCTTAGAAAGTAGGGAGTATTCACATAATGGTGCGGTTGAATTCAAGTTGGGGAGAGAATGATTGTGTATTCATTAGTTGGTTCTATGAGAAAAGAAATAGAAAAGAAAAAAGAGAAAAATATGACAAAAGAAAAGAATTGAAAAAAAGAAAGAAAAAGAAAATCTTTGAAAAAGGAAACATAAAGAGTTTCAATACTTGTGCTAAATAAGTATTGTGTTTTGTGTAACACTTGGGATTTTGGAAGAAGTTTGATTGAAATTTTGTGTTTGAACTTTTGTGAGTTGATCACTCCCTTAGGTTTAGGCAAGTTTTTGTTTCTATTAGCTTTAGGAATTACCCCTTGTTTGTTTACCCGACCACATTACAACCTTGAAAAGTCCTTCTGATTCTTGCCTTTGTATGTTCAATGTGAATTTTTGGATGGATGCATAATTTAGTCTTTTGTTTGCAGGATTGTTGTGGGAGTGAAAAATCCCTCATTTTATGTTTTTCATCTACCGATGATTGTTTTTGCTAGGTGTGATTCACATTTGAACTTGTGTTATTTTAGGATGTTTGACATGATTTTTGTATTTTGCATTTGTTTAGTGATTGTGTTACCGTTGAAGTTTAGTGGTAAGTATTTACTTTGTGTGTTCCATTTTCGATTGAACCATTGCATTTGTTTTTGTTTGTAAAAACTTGTTGTTGCGTGATTTCTTGGATTTCGCTTTTGTTCCTTTAGTTTGTTGGCTTTGTTTGAGGACAAACAATTATGTAAGTCGGGGAGAGTTTGACAAGTGCAAAATGTACCAATTTTTGTATATGAGTTTTGTTGCACTTATCGATACTTTTTGGTTAATATCGTTCAAATAAACCCCGATTTGTTTATAATTACGTTTACTTTACGTTATAGTGTATATATTGCGTTATAGTGCAAATATCAATGAGTTTAATTGATTTTCTCTCATTTTGTGTAGGTATTAAATCAAGGATATCTTGCCATTGTTGCATAGAGCATTGAATAAGCTTTCCAACGCTTCGAACCGAGCGAAAAACGGAGTTACGGTTCAAAAGTTACGAATAAAACAGTGCAGAATTTTCTGGTGTGCTGCGCCGGGCGAAAATTCCAGCGCCGAGCGCTCCGGAACAGCACTGGAACTTGCAAAAATAAACCGCTTTTCGCCGTCGGGCGCCCCAAAATTCCGCCGGGCGAAACTGGGCGGACAGAAACATCAAATATGGGAAAAAAAACACATTTTTAGGGATGGTTTTGGGTATTTTTTGCTCCCAACTCCATCAAACTTCATTTTTCTTGTAGATTAGCTTAGAAAACATCATTGGAGCTTGCATTTGGATGATCCGGAGTCGAATCTCTCGTCGATTGGTGTTGACAAACCAAGAAATGTTTGGTTCCTCTTCTCTCTTCTCTTTGTAATTTCTTTTTGTTGGGTATTGTATAGTTACTATGAACATATGTATCTTTGTTGATCTTAATATTATATGAAATTTGCTTTACAAATCATTATCGATGTCTTCCTTGATCTTTTTGCATTTATGTTTGGATTTGTGTTGTGTTAGAGATAAACATCACAAATCTTGATTAGGGATGGATATCTATTGTCTAGATGCTAGAGATAGATTTAGATGATAATCTTTATGATGTCGAAACTTAATGTCTTCCGTGTTTCGAAGCTTCGTGCGCGAGAGTGACGAAGAGAGTAATACGGTTGTCTCTCAGCTCAGTGTGCCAGAGATGGACATTGTTGTGAGTGATACTGGGTGATTTTGACGAGTATTGCAGGTGGAGTATAATTGGTCGGTAAATTTATGTTTATGACGAGTGGATTATATGTATGCTTGATAAGTTCGTCTTGTTGAAGAATGAATTGTTTTTATGTTTTTATTTACTTTTCTGTTTTTACGCTTTGAACCATTTAAAACCCAAACTCATTAACAATTAAATTGTCGAACGACAGTTCAGTAGCACCGATCTCTGTGGACACGATAATTCCCGGAAAATACTTCCAAATCTTTTTGTTTGCTTTCCCTATACCGCTACCAACAAAATGGCGCCGTTGCCGGGGATTGGTGTTTTTATTGGATCGCATTGCGATAGTTTCTTTGTTTTTGAGTTTTGTAGATATCGTATATATTGTCTATTTTCACTTGTTGATATTGATACTTGTATATGTTTACCATATTTGTGAATTTTACATGTTTTGTATACTTGAAAATTTAGTGTATATGTTTGTTTCTCTTCACGGTTGCTAAGTGTTTGGTTAGGTTTCGTCGCCGGCGAGCGCTAACCGTGTAAAAAGGCAACTTGGAGAAATGTGTATAAATAATAGGCGTCGAGCTTACGACGTAAAACAAGCATGTTTTATCATTTTTTGTTCTGTTATTACTTTTTCATTGTATATGAGATTGTGTAGGTGTTAAGTGGAGGCCTACACCAGAACCCTGTTGTTGTACTGATTTTTCTGGTTCTGGTGTAGCGCGCTCAGCGCTGGCCTGCGCGCTCTGCTATGCTGAACCAGTGAATTCTTTTAATTGTTCACTTGGTTCCCCTTTCTTCCCACTTCCACCAAGGCTTTATATATTAGTAATTATTAGTAATTTTTCTAATTCTTTTGTTGTTGTTTGGACTCAAATTTTGGCTCGATTGCTTGACGTCGCATTCGTTGATTTTTTGATTTTGAGTGTTTCGACTTGCGAATGCGTTGTAATGATAGTGGTTAAAGTTTTGTACATGTTCGAGGTATGTATTTATCGCTTTCTATACTTTAGCATATTCATGATACTTAGGCTTTTTACAAACTTCTATGCCATTCATTCTTTTATATACTTGTTCGTATGTGAATCACTTTAGTTCCTACCCCTTTTTGTGAGGAAGCCTTCCATTGTTCATATATGCTCGGAGTTCCAACATTCTTATTCTAACTGGATTTTATTATGTTGAATCTGTTGTCTATGTTGTGTATATGAATGCATGAAAAGGATCAAGGCATTTGTTTCATTTTGAGCACAACCACCTTAGCCAAATAGTCAATTCACCTTGTGAGCGTGTGATCTTTCGTAACCCCTTTGAGCATTTTGATCCATGTTTTATTTGAACTTAATGCTTGTCTATGAGTATTTAGTTCACTTATTTTTTATTGGATTTTGTTTTTTCTTGGACCTGAACTTTGTGTTGTTGTATGGATTTTTTCCTTGCCTTAGAAAGTAGGGAGTATTCACATAATGGTGCGGTTGAATTCAAGTTGGGGAGAGAATGATTGTGTATTCATTAGTTGGTTCTATGAGAAAAGAAATAGAAAAGAAAAAAGAGAAAAATATGACAAAAGAAAAGAATTGAAAAAAAGAAAGAAAAATAAAATCTTTGAAAAAGGAAACATAAAGAGTTTCAATACTTGTGCTAAATAAGTATTGTGTTTTGTGTAACACTTGGGATTTTGGAAGAAGTTTGATTGAAATTTTGTGTTTGAACTTTTGTGAGTTGGTCACTCCCTTAGGTTTAGGCAAGTTTTTGTTTCTATTAGCTTTAGGAATTGCCCCTTGTTTGTTTACCCCGACCCACATTACAACCTTGAAAAGTCCTTGTGATTCTTGCCTTTGTATGTTCAATGTGAATTTTTGGATGGATGCATAATTTAGTCTTTTGTTTGCAGGATTGTTGTGTGAGTGAAAAATCCCTCCATTTTATGTTTTTCATCTACCGATGATTGTTTTTGCTAGGTGTGATTCACATTTGAACTTGTGTTATTTTAGGATTGTTTGACATGATTTTTTGTATTTTGCATTTGTTTAGTGATTGTGTTACCGTTGAAGTTTAGTGGTAAGTATTTACTTTGTGTGTTCCATTTTCGATTGAACCATTGCATTTGTTTTTTGTTTGTAAAACTTGTTGCTTGCGTGATTCTTGGATTTCGCTTTTGTTCCTTTAGTTTGTTGGCTTTGTTTGAGGACAAACAATTATGTAAGTCGGGGGAGAGTTTGACAAGTGCAAAATGTACCAATTTTTGTTATATGAGTTTTGTTGCACTTATCGATACTTTTTGGTTAATATCGTTCAAATAAACCCCGATTTGTCTTTATAATTACGTTTACTTTACTGTTATAGTGCTATATATTGCGTTATAGTGCAAATATCAATGAGTTTAATTGATTTTCTTCTCATTTTGTGTAGGTATTAAATCAAGGATATCTTGCCATTGTTGCATAGAGCATTGAATAAGCTTTCCAACGCTTCCGAACCGAGCGAAAAAACGGAGTTACCGGTTCAAAAGTTACGAATAAAACAGTGCAGAATTTTCTGGTGTGCTGCGCCGGACAAAAATTCCCAGCGCCGAGCGCTCCGGAACAGCACGTGGAACTTGCAAAAATAAACCGCTTTTCGCCGTCGGGCGCCCCAAAATTCCGCCGGGCGAAACTGGGCGGACAGAAACATCAAATATGGGAAAAAAACACATTTTTTAGGGATGGTTTTGGGTATTTTTTGCTCCCAACTCCATCAAACTTCATTTTTCTTGTAGATTAGCTTAGAAAACATCATTGGAGCTTGCATTTGGATGATCCGGAGTCGAATCTCTCGTCGATTGGTGTTGACAAACCAAAGAAATGTTTGGTTCCTCTTCTCTCTTCTCTTTGTAATTTCTTTTTGTTGGGTATTGTATAGTTACTATGAACATATGTATCTTTGTTGATCTTAATATTATATGAAATTTGCTTTACAAATCATTATCGATGTCTTCCTTGATCTTTTTGCATTTATGTTTGGATTTGTGTTGTGTTAGAGATAAACATCACAAATCTTGATTAGGGATGGATATCTATTGTCTAGATGCTAGAGATAGATTTAGATGATAATCTTTATGATGTCGAAAACTTAATGTCTTCCGTGTTTCGAAGCTTCGTGCGCGAGAGTGACGAAGAGAGTAATACGGTTGTCTCTCAGCTCAGTGTGCCAGAGATGGACATTGTTGTGAGTGATACTGGGTGATTTTGACGAGTATTGCAGGTGGAGTATAATTGGTCGGTAAATTTATGTTTATGACGAGTGGATTATATGTATGCTTGATAAGTTCGTCTTGTTGAAGAATGAATTGTTTTTATGTTTTTATTTACTTTTCTGTTTTTACGCTTTGAACCATTTAAAACCCAAACTCATTAACAATTAAATTGTCAGAACGACAGTTCAAGTAGCACCGATCTCTGTGGACACGATAATTCCCCGGAAAATACTTCCAAATCTTTTTGTTTGCTTTTCCCTATACCGCTACCCAACCAAAATGGCGCCGTTGCCGGGGATCGGTGTTTTTATTGGATCGCATTGCGATAGTTTCTTTGTTTTTTGAGTTTTGTAGATATCGTATATATTGTCTATTTTCACTTGTTGATATTGATACTTGTATATGTTTACCATATTTGTGAATTTTACATGTTTTGTATACTTGAAAATTTAGTGTATATGTTTGTTTCTCTTCACGGTTGCTAAGTGTTTGGTTAGGTTTCGTCGCCGGCCGAGCGCTAACCGTGTAAAAAGGCAACTTGGAGAAATGTGTATAAATAATAGGCGTCGAGCTTACGATGTAAAACAAGCATGTTTTATCATTTTTTGTTCCGTTATTACTTTTTCATTGTATATGAGATTGTGTTAGGTGTTAAGTGGAGGCCTACACCAGAACCCTGTTGTTGTACTGATTTTTCTGGTTCTGGTGTAGCCGCGCTCAGCGCTGGCCTGCGCGCTCTGCTATGCTGAACCAGTGAATTCTTTTAAATTGTTCACTTGGTTCCCCTTTCTTCCCACTTCCACCAAGGCTTTATATATTAGTAATTATTAGTAATTTTTTCTAATTCTTTTGTTGTTGTTTGGACTCAAATTTTGGCTCGATTGCTTGACGTCGCATTCGTTGATTTTTTGATTTTGAGTGTTTCGACTTGCGAATGCGTTGTAATGATAGTGGTTAAAGTTTTGTACATGTTCGAGGTATGTATTTATCGCTTTCTATACTTTAGCATATTCATGATACTTAGGCTTTTTTACAAACTTCTATGCCATTCATTCTTTTATATACTTGTTCGTATGTGAATCACTTTAGTTCCTACCCCCTTTTTGTGAGGAAGCCTTCCATTGTTCATATATGCTCGGAGTTCCAACATTCTTATTCTAACTGGATTTTATTATGTTGATTCTGTTTGTCTATGTTGTGTATATGAATGCATGAAAAGGATCAAGGCATTTGTTTCATTTTGAGCACAACCA